>JAWZYU010000008.1:21933500-23133500 GCA_038380435.1 Ryuthela nishihirai
TGAGGCTGAATTAATATTCTTTTGAAGTCAACATATTACATGATACTAGTTGGAATATCTATGATTTTTCTAAATGCATTACAAACACATTTTCTATCATAGGGTTGCAGCTTACATTTCATTTAGAATGTAACATTAGCATCTAATTTTTTTATAATACAATGAATTATAAAAAAAAAAGACTTGGTAAGTGATAATGCACTAAAAATTTTCCTACATTTACACAGTGAGAACAAAAGAAAAGCAAAGTTCACTACTGTCCTTCCTTGGCAAAGTAAAAAGTTGACAACCCCACTTATCTTTTCTTCAAACTGTTGCAACTTTTGTAAGTGCAAAATATATTACATGTAGACAGACTAACTGCTAAACTGGAACTGCTCTCAATACTTAATTCTACTTAAGGACATTTTTAAGAGCACCTATGTCTAAGATCAAAATGATAACCTTTTGTGTACTTTTAATTGTGTTTAATCAGAAACACAGTTAACAAATTGAATTTCTGCTAATAGAACATTTCCTATTCACCAAGTTTGATATATACACATTCTAAGCACTTTGCAACAAATTTTCCACAATACCTATGTATATTCTTATAGCTGCAAAGTTTAAGCTTTCAGGGTTTAAGACTTGTTTCAAACTTTGTTGAGGCACATGACACTTTTAAAACAATAAATATATTTAGTTAAGCAGACATCACTGCACTTAGAAGAAAACATTATAATGTGAAAAAATTGCTATTCCTACTGAAATGCCATGCCAAGAAGTAGCATATCACAATCACATTTTTTTTATGAAAATAAAATCTTATTTTTAGGTGGAACTAACAGAATAACATATTATCTCTAATGAATATGAATGTTCATTTTCAGAGCATGTGATTTTTTATTTTCTGCCTTTAGCATCCTCTAACAGTATAAATTCAAACTGATGAATGATTTAAAAAATGCAAATAGCATTTTTTTTAGTATCTATACAATATAAAGAGCTTTCCACTTATCTTTTATAACAATTGCATTTTATCATATCCTGGGGGTAAGTGGACAATGCTTGATGTCAATGAAATCTCTTGACCATCACAATCTACCACCAAAATTTCATATTTCTACCTTAAATAGATCATTTGCAATATTTGTTTCAAGTTCTGCCATTTCCACCTTTTTCCACCATTAGAGAGAGCTCTAAATTCTTTCCATGTTGAAGCCCGAATAAACGCTTTCATCTTTCAAATTCTAGTGATTGGAGACACAAGTTTTGCTCCCATAGTACAGGATTGTAAAAAAAAAAATTCCAAATAGAAATCTGAATTTTTCAACTGTTTCTAATCAAATATCGAAAACAACATTTAAATCTATGATATATATTTTTTACTTGTTGATTCTGCTTGAAAAAATTATGATAAAGTTTAAAAATAAATCCACCTGAGTCTGCAGTGAATGCAAGTGCATGTTCATTCACTGTAAATAGCATCAAGTACTGATGACTTAGTTTATACCTTTATTTTGCGGAATCATACTTAGATTATCGATTGGTTACAGTTTCCTGTACATTGGGTTATTTATAGCTCTCTAGAGTTGTAATGCTTTCTAAACAGGGGTGGGGGGTGGCTCAGTCAGTAGCATGCCATGCTCATAATCTGTAGTTCTCAGGTTTGAGTCCCAGCTGGGGCAGCTTGTTGAGATTTATCTTCGCACAACTCCCCGCTTTGCTCATAGTCAGTAGGGGACACCGATGGATCTGGAAAGACCACTGTCTGTTGGATGGGACGTAAGCTGTGGCCTCATGTGCAGGAGAGCCATACCATGTACATGTTAAACACAGTGGATGTCCTTGACGGAAAGCTACCATCTGTCTTCCAACAGCTGTTCCAGTGGGTCCCCTCCCACAATCTTCTCTGAGCCTTTGGGGTCCTTGTGACCTGGCCATTTAGCTTGTTGTGTGAAAAAAAGTGCTGCTCAGAGGTAAAACAACCCAATAACTTTTTAAACTTTTAATGTAAAGATACTGACTTTATTACAACTGGAAATTGTGTCATCTAAGAACTACAGACATTGGCTTTCAATCAATATTTTAGCAGATTTCGATTTTAAGCATGCTTTTCTTTTACTTTAATGCTTCTAAAATTATTTTTTATTGCTTCTCAAATGGATACTGTGATTATAAACAATTAGAAATGATTGAAAATGAAAGTGCTAGTGACATATAATGGCAGCAATCTGAACAACATTAGGATTACTCAAAGCACGATTTTTAAATGGTAGAACCTTATTTATCAATACCTTTAATTACATTTCAACCAAATAAACTATTTAAGGTAAGGAAATGGTGATTTTTAGCCAAAATTTTTGCTGCAATTTACAATTAAAGTTTTCTGTAGTAGTTAGGTAACTTTGTAAGAAGCAACTCATTCTCATGTTCAGTGCTTCAGTCAAACTTTAAATGTTTTGGAACATTTTATTGATTTTTTTTTTTTAATTCTTTACCAATTTTCTGATATATCTTTCAGTTTTTATTTAAATTACCTTGTTTTTAAAGTAAAATTATTTTTATGACACTGTTTTTCTTAGGCTTAGAGTTTGCTGATCGTCAAAAGTCTAAGAATATGCATTATAATTTAGAAAAAACAAAATAAATGAAAGATTTAAGCAATAATAGAAATATTATGAACTACGTATATTAAAATAATAAAGAAAAAAAATGGGGGGAAATGTATTTTTAAAACTTTACCAAAGTGAAAAAAACAGTAAACTTTTACAATATTAAAAAAACAAGGCTTAAAAAATTTAACCCCCATTTTTTTCCTTGAATTTTTGCCATTTTATTAAGCACAATTAAATGCTCTTCCTTTTGGTATATAACATGGCATATTTCCATTCATTAGTTACTTCAGGATGAGGTTCTAAAGCTGTTTATTTCATTTTCTGAAAACATTTTGAAATAAATCTGGCCACCACAGTGAATTCAGTTTCAAAAACTTAACACTGTAAGGAATAAAGCTATTGGGAGATTCAGAAAATGCAAATGGAAATATTTCATCAATACCCATATAGCACAAAAAATGTTTTAAATTATCTCTAAAAACAAAAAAAATCTAGATTCTGCATACAGATGGCAAAGTTGAAACATTAGCTTTTTTTTGAAAATGAGATAAAACTGAATTGTTTTGTTCATTTATATGGAAGGAAACATTACTTAAAAATTATACCTATCAATCATTTTTAGCTATTTTGCCTGTTCTTTGGTGTCACAAGATTTTTATGGTTTTTCTTACTTTTTACTTTTTTTTTTTTATGTTTTCATATTTTTTAGTGTTTTTTTTTCCTTCATGATTTCCTGTATAATGCTTTCTCATACCTACTTTTTTTTCATGGTCCATCAAAAAAAAAAATGGATCAAAGTTTCACTACAGTTAATAACCATAACATTAAGTGTAATTTTTAGCTGTCCAAATTCTCAAAAGAGATAAGTTAGGAATGCTAAATGTTATTTACAAAAATATGTTTTGCATTACAACTTTAGCGAAATAGTCAAGCCCAAACTTCTAGATAGATCACTGTGGGTTAGTTTCCATGCAAACATGAACACAGTTATTTCAAATGAACTTTACATCTATTGGTTTTATTGCGCATTGGTACCTACTGTGATTAATAAACTTTGAAGAAATATTACTACTCTAATAGCTGCATAATAAAATCATATAGCAATATTTACATCAGTGGTTGTCTTGTCAGCTGAAATAGAGAACTAGTTTTAAAGCCATGGTAATCACGCAGGTTTTATAAGAATCTTTTTATTCTTTTCTGAAACTTGTTGAATAATCACTTTTATATATTAAGCAGTTTAGCTATTTTTAAAATTAGAAAAAAAAATTTAATGGTAATTTTAAATTAATGTTAAAAAATTTTTTTGCATGGCTATTTTCTGAAGTAATGTCTTTACTGAACAATGACTGGTCCCAAACATTTTCAGTAATCAAATATGAATGGCAAACCTGTGATCAACAAGAGCCTGATGTGCTAACTAACAAGAAATAAGTCAATGAGTATTCATTGCCTTTTTTAATTATTAGGCAAGTGTGAAAAAAAACTACCAATGGTACAGCCTCTCAGACTCTAGCATGGACATGAATTATTAAAAACAATGTTTATTATGACTACCACAGAAGTGAATTCCATTACATCATATCATATGACTATCATCAAAAAGCTGATTAACTTCCAGTGCTCTGATGCAATTAGCATTAGAATAACCAAATTTATATAAATAATTAATAAATGGTTATTAAATACTTAGTTCACCATTGACATAACTAGCATGAGGTTACACCCCAACAACTTGAACATGGCAATGCTTAATAGCATCTAACTATTGTCATAACCTTACTTAAGTATCTGTGAGCTGTAGCTGCTTTAGCTCAACTGGTGCATAACCAGGAGATCCCATGTTCGAGTCCAGGAGATGGATTGGTGGTTTTATCACACTTGCCTAATTATTAAAAACTAAATGTCTATTGTGACTATCACAGAAGTGAAGTATATTGCATCTTATCCAATGGGAATTAATTTTGATGAATAAGAGAAAAAAGCATCAATAATATCATTGATTATATTTTAGAATTCTACTTGATTATATGTTAAGAAAAATTTGAAATATATAAGAAAAATAACAATTCTTTATTAGCTATTAAACAACACTTTTAATTACAACAGTAACAAACATAACAGTACAAAGCATTCCATTATGAACAATATATGAAGCAGATGTAACATTTTTAATATGCAATATATTTTAAGATTAGCGATTATTTTATCACATAAAAAAAACTCAGTTTGTGAAGCCAGGATACTAACCAGAGATAGAACAAATGAGAAAAAGCAAAAGACATTCACATTTGTCTATCTCTGATTAGGGATTAACCCTTTCACTACCATACCAGCCCCAATTGGCTGAGCTTTTAAAAGGACTCACCCAATCAATGCTATTTCTTCCTCTTCACTATCTTTTATCTGCAAATTGGACTGGTATGGTAGTGAAAAGGTTAAAATGATTTTTTCACAGATTAAAAAAAAAAAATTGTGAACACCTGCTAATACTTCATCATATATATCATTGTACAGCTCCTAAATTTTAAAGTTTTCAGTTCTCTGTGCATAATTCTAATTGAAATGAGTTTTGAAGTACTGCTGGCAGCCATCTCTCTCAGTTGATGAGCTATAGAAGCTCTGTTTTGCCATACAAATGTTTGTGCCCACAAATGCCTGTGAGAACCTTTTTTTCTCACATTTACCACAAATGGTGGACATTTTTTTTTTTTGAGAATATAATTATCCTCCATACACTTGGGATATTGTGCCTTGTGATTTTTCATTAAGTTTCATCATCTCTGTTATGGATGCTCCTGTCCATTGTGCTCCAATGATAAGCCCTTTTGGTTGTTTGGGATTTTATGGTGCAACAGCACTTATAGCCATATTGCACCTTGAACCATGATAAGCCCCCTTTTGAAGGCAGTCAGATCAGCCTTTTACCCATTTCCCACTTTGCTTTCCACTTATGTCAGTACGTAATTTTGCATACATCAGCATGTTTCATGGTACTTTGTGCACAATGCAATGTTCATTATAATTTGGCTAGGCAATGTATGAGATATAAAATCAATATGCATAAGAGAATTTCAATTTTAAAACATTTATCCTCTAATAAAACATTCAATTATGATTAATTTTATGCAGTTCTTACCTTTGTGACTGCCCTTGTAATGTAGCCAGTGGTAGTAATGTACCATTTGCCAGATCCTGTGATGAGAGTCTAAGTTGCTGATCTGAACACTGCTGCAAAGCATCATGAGTATTGCTCACAAGCAACCTGAATTAAAAGAACAATCCATATGAATTCTCACATTTAAAAAGCCTTAATAACTTTATATTTATCCCATATCAAAATAACCCACTAAGAATAATTATATACAGCAAAACTTCTAAATTTCAATTTTTATACTGAAAACACTAAGTTATTATAGCAATTAGTTTCAGCATCATAATAAAGTCACTACTTGAGTGACTATATTTACCAGCAGCAGTGTCAGAGGAAACCTTATATTAAAAAGTTATATGCAAAAATGTCCCAAAAGAACTTTTATAATGTTTTAAGATGCCTTTAAAATGTTCCCTTAACATCAGTAACAAATTATATTACTGATAGGGTTTATACAGTATGGTTTTAATTTAATATTAGTTACAATTACCTAAACTCAAGATACACTTAGTTGATTACAACTAGTACTGCATATTAAAAACAAAATATTGCTGGGGAATTACTTAATTTTTGTAAGATTTGACAACTAGGGCACCATTTGTGTTAAAAAGGCCACCATCTATCAGATGGGATGCTAAGTCGTAACTTCATCTGTTCAACACTTACAACCTATTGATGGTAAATCTTTTAATGGTTTAATATTGATGGCTTTGAAAGGAGGTTACCATCTATTTCCTAGCACCTCTCCTTTCTCAGCAATCCTGTCTTTGGATATTTGTGACCTGTTCAATTAGCCATTTCACAGCAAAAAAATAAAAATGCTTTACAAAGGTAAAATTAACAAATTCACTATATTTCTATTTTGTCTCTGATATAGGGAATTTTTGGTATCATAACAACTCTAACTTTTTACACTTAATATCATTGGACAGATAAAGTTCTGATATTGAAAAACGTTTCTTAAATATTTGTTTCCACAACTATCCATAGACTGGTGATTTATTGGTGTTTTACAAACAACCACAGGATCTTCTAGTAATTGGTAGAGATATAAATATAATATTACTGTTACCTCTAATCAGTCATCTTATTTGAAGACAAAGGGTAAAAAGTGCATAGAAAAAAAGAGAAAATTTTTGTTAGAAACTGAATGAATGTATAATATTTAGGGATTGAGTGCCCTCTACGGGAATGAAAAAAAAATGACAGTGCTTTAACCCTTACAGTGTTAGGTTTTTTCCCCTCTAAAAATGCAACTCAACTTCTGAACTTCTTATAATACATATTGTAACAACTCTAACATTTTACACTTAATATCATTGAATGAAATAGTTTGCATACCAAAAAACATTTAATTCTGAACAAAAAATATAAAAATTTAGAGAGAAAAAAAAGGTAGGTAAGCATAAAAAAACACGTTGCAAGTTAATTTTTGAAAACTGATTAATCAGTTTCCGACACTTAAAGTTAAAAGTCAGCATAATTATTGTGCATAATATTAGAGTTAAAGATGATGATTGGTGTAATGATGATGTTTCAAAACTTGACCAGCCTGTGATATATTTAACAAATAACAGGTCATGCTAAAGATATCAATTTATAGTTAGAGCCCTGCATGGATGTGGATATCCACAGTTTTATGCGCAGATATATGCACTTAAAAGCTCTTGGCAGATAAAAAATTAATCTTAAAGTGGATATTTTTTTTTATGTTAACACAGATGGCAGATAAAGTCTCATATTTGATAAGATATGCAGAAACATGAACAAATATTATTGCATTATTAATGGCTGACATGGGTGAAAAAAAACTATTTGAGATGATGTTAAAAGAAACCTGATTTGGGAATCCAATGATGGGATCCCAATATGTCCATTGGGATAAAGCTACAAGTTAAAAAAAACTTACCCTATGTGAAAGAAGCTACCTTTTTGCTGGCAAAGAATATAAATTCAAAAAATTACTAGGGTGTTATATAGAAAATAGTATTAAATATCAGTTGAATGAAAATTTTTGTCGGAGAGATCACTAAGTTTTAGAGGAGTGTTACTGGGTAATAAAAAGGAGTATCTTCCCATAATCAACAATAACTGCATTTAAAAGAGCAAAATTAATTCAGAAGAATTTGAAAAAATTGGAATAAATAAATTTTTGTCTAAATTTAGCAAAGCATATTTTTTATGAACACTTTTTATTTTTAACAGGAATTTTTTCGGTTATTAATTAGTCATTAATAAACAATTAGACTGATTTCTTTTACTCCCAAACATACATCGGACTTTGAGCATTTGCAAAATCTTGATGGTTATTAAGTAGGCAATATATGTGAATGCTGATCAAGTTTTGCGGGTGCAATAAGACCTTGCAAATGAGACCATGTGGATGCAGATAAGACTTTTGCTATCCACAAAGGGCTCTATTTATAGGTAACAAACTGTCACTCATACTGCCATAGTATTCAATCTATGTTAGATAAAAAAGGTAATTGGATAAAACGCAACGCCAATGCTGTAAAATGAACAGCTAGGTCTAATGTCTATATACAGTTTAATGGCATTAACATTTCAATCGGAATATATAGCTTTAGGCATCATCATACCAGGATATTTTAAATAAGGTAATTTTGAAAATTTAACAGTTTAATGGCATTAACATTTCAATCGATTAAAAACAGTTTAATTGCATTAACATTTCAATCAGAATACATAGAAGCATCATCATACCTGGATATTTTAAAAATTTTATAGTTCAGCTCCTTTGAAAATGAACAATGAACTGTTAAGTTGGGTTGTTTTACCTCTGAGTGGCACTTTTTTGCATATCATGGGCTAAACGGCCATGTGTTAAAATATCCTAATGTTAATTTGTATTTGGTTAAAATATCATCAAATTATTGCTAAAATAAGTTCTACCTTTTAAAAATTATGCCTTTAGGCTAAGCACATAATCCTGATTCTTCCAATATCGGCTATTAGAGATCACTAGAGATTTCATTTTCAATCATTTCAAATTATTCTTTATAATTGCAGTATACATTTGAAAAGCAGCAAAAAATAATTGCAGAAACATCAGAGTAAAAAAGAAGTCTTTGAAATTGAAAGTCTGTAAAATATTGACCGAAAGCATTTGGCAAAGTTACAGGATGATGCAACTTCCAGTAGTAATAAAATCAATAACTTATGTTAAAAGTTTAGAAAGCATTACAATTCTGCTACAGCTATAAATAGGTCAACATACTGGAAATCAAAAACCATTTGATAATCTAGTATGGTAAGGCAGAATAAAGGCATAAACTAAATCATTGCTACTTGATGCTATTATGGGGATTCAAGACATGAGCACGATCAACACAGGCTCAACTAAACTTATTTTTTTAAACTTTTTCACAATTTTTTCAAGCAGAATCAGCAGGAAAAAAAAATATATATCATAGATTGAAATGTTATTTTCAAGATATGATTAGAAACAGTTGAAAAAATGCCGATTTCTGTTCAGACAAAAAAAAAAGTTACGATCTTGCACTACAAAACAGTATACCAATTGATGGCTCCCAGAATTGAAAAAGTGAAAATGGTACACCAAGCTATAGCATGTTAAGGTTTAAAGGATTATTTAATAAATTTTATGAATAGTTATAATAAAAGGGGGTATGTGTCTGTGGTCACCATAGCTCTTCACATACACTGCTCGACATAGAAAAATGCCACACCAAGAAGCATTTGTTGGAGGGTCATGCAAAGAGGTGGATATGTGTCGCCAGTCAGGTTATGGAAATGAGTGCAGTTGTGAACCAATCACATGATAGGTGAGGAGATAAGAGGGCAACTCTGCTTGGTGTAGCTAAATTTTGTCATCCTCACCTGGGCACATGGACCACTGCATCAGAGTGACATCAGTGGTGAAAGCATGTGTAAAAAGTGAGAATGCCTGTTTGACATAATCAGGAATCCTACCATCACACGGATACCTTTACCAGAGGCCTCATCATAGAGCTTTGTACGGCTGGTTGGTCCCTGCATTGCACTGCGGCGGAAAATATATCGGAATGCAACAACTGTCAGCTGAATCTGGTGACAATGGTTGGAAGAAGAGTAACATGCATCGCATCGAGGAGGAAATGCATCGGGATGCAACAACTGTTGACTGAATTTGGCAATGGTGGAACTGGTGCACATAAGCAGACATCTGAATGCCTCGATCGCCACATTCAATGGCAAGCCAATAGCAGACCCACAATCCACAGTGAATGACATTCGACACAGTGTACAGGCAGCTACAGACATCCCTGTGTTGACACGGACTGTGAATCGCAGATTTCCACTTCGCCAACTATTGTGATGACTGCCACTCACCGCAGCACATTGTTGTGCAAAGTTGTAGTAGTGTCATACCAGATGTGCGGTGGGAAGAATGGAACCATGTCGTATTCAGCAACGAATCTCGCTTCTGTCTCAGCGCTGATGATCGCTGATTAGAGTCTGGAGATTACATCATCACCAGGCTGATCTTGCTGCTATCTGCGAGCATCATAAGACTCCTTGGCCTGGTGTCATGGTTTGGGGTGCTATCAGTTTCAACAGTTCTGCTCATATGCATAGTGGGAACAATGACAGCACGACAATATATCATTTGAGGTGCTGTAGGCCGTTTTGTTGCTGTATCTCCATGATATCCCTGATGAAACACAATAATAACCACTTGCACACTGCTAACATCAGCAGACAGTGCTTAACAGGTGTCTAGCTGCTGCCTTGGCCAGCATGTTCCCCAGACATCTCCCCAGTAGAGAATGTGTGGGATGTCACTGGTAGACAACTTCACACCTGTGCATGGTCCCCTAGCAATGTCGATGAATTATGGACACAGGTCAATGATGCATGGTCCACGATACCTGAGCAAACCATTGGGGGACTTTTCCACTCGATGCCATGATATGTTATTGAAGTTATATAAATCTAATTTAACAATTTCAACACAATAAAAAAAAGACTTCAAAACCAAGGGTATTACAAAATGCCTACTTTTCGAAATAATTATAGAAAAAGTACCTCCGAATATCAAATACTACTTATATTTAATGCTATCCAAAAGAAAATACTAAATATAGTTTTTTTTTTAGTAGACTGAAAATCGAATTAAAAAATATTTGGGAATTTCAAATTAGCTGAATATTATGTGTTGTGTTTTGTGAATTTATTTGATGTATTACCATTTTTGGGCTGAATGACCTATGCTTAATTTAATTTATTCATTTTCCTACAGATAAGCTATTTAACTTTGTGGGTCAAATGGTAAATGTACTGTATTCTTTACTTTTATAAATAAAAATATATATTCTTCTTTTAAAAAAATGCATAGCCCAGCATGGCAGTCATATGACCTACTGACTCAAGCCTCATTATACTGTTTCCTTGCCTATCGCATTCATGTAATCCCTCAGAAATTATATCACTTCTTTTCTACCTACTTGTCTACATGTGTGGTAAGTTTCGTCTCATTTTGTGCATTACTTCATGATGTGGAATTTTCATATTGAGCAGTGTAATAGGGCTAGGAACCTGGAACTTTGATAGAGGCTTAAGACTAGCATGAAGTTGTGCAGAGCCAAATATTAACTCGATAGATTGAATAGATGGTTAGAAATATGTATTTTAGATGAATATTAATAGATCATTATGCCAGTGGTTCTCAACCTTTTATGTTTCACGTATTCTCTGGAAATGTGTATGTAACTGGTGCACCCCTTGTATAGATACATAAAAACTATAGTTATAGTATAACAATGGGAATAAAATAAAACACACATATATATACACACATTAAATTTTTTATTCATAAATTACATATATCGAAAACACAAAAAATGACAAACAATTTAACAAATCTTATAAAATTATAAACATTTTACTGGGTAATCAGTGAAATGGTTGCACTTGTTTATGCTTGCACAGACTAAAACACTTTAAATTCATTTTCAGTTCATAGTTCAGTTTAATGTAGAAACACTCTTTCAAGGAATGACTCTTAAATCTCAAATATTTAATACAATATATGTTTGTTGGACAATCAAATTCTATCTAAATAAAAAACATTTAAATTTTGTATATATTTCATTTTCTGAAAACAAAAAGGGCATTTAAAGAGCAGAGCAATGCAGGAAAAATTTGTTGGTAAAATAACTATTTAACTCACATTAGTCTTCTATTTGATTCCCTTGAAAGCAAGGGAGGAAAATCTTATGCAGTCTTATTCAGTTTTATGTAAAATGGATGCATGCTACACTGAGCCATTTATTATATACATATACACAGTCATATCAGAATAATACAAGAGCAATACCAGGCAATTCTTCTAGCAATGAATAAATTGACAGGTAATTTGCTATTTTAAAAATTTGGACTGAATTAAAAAAAATAAAATAAAAAAAATTTGATTTTTTTCACACATTGTTTGCACCATAGACACTATCTAAGGCTTTGTTTTCATTGAATCAGGAGTCTGTCTAGGACAGTTTAATTTAGTGAGTTTTAATGAATAACTTTTCATTAACATCACTTCATACTTGAAATGTAGTTAAAGACACATGTTTAGACTCACCATGTTTTCATATCTGCACTAAAGACATAAGATTTTCCTGTTGATAGACTAATCATTGGTATTCCATTTTCTGTAAGACCAGTGCTGCGTACAGTAAGATCACCTGTAGGATCTTCTAGAACACAGAAAAATACCATGATTAATAATTATCTACATATACACATTTTATAAAAGCTAGCAAAAATAAAAGGGAAATGTTAAGAATCAATTAAATACAAAATGGTAATCTGCACAGAAGTATGTAAGTATGGTTGAATTGAAGGTATACAGATTTGGTTGTAGCTGCATCCAAGATGTTGTGGAATTAACTATTCAACCTATCTATATATATATATATTTCTTGCTTGTTCAAGATTATCAGTTTTGTAAATAGGTATCCACTTGCTTTTGAAAATGCTATATAAAGATTATTAGTACAAATTAGTAAAGGCATAAACATAACTCTGAAAACTAGATTTAAAGATTATATTGCTAATGAATAAGACTAAGTAGACATTACAGCTACCCTACACAAATATGAGATAATGGAAGAATGACCATGTCTTAAGAAAATAAGGTACAAATTAAAACTATGAAAAAACACAGTACAGTAGTATTAATAAAAAATAAATTGTTCAAAATACTGTATAGGGTTAAAAAAATACCACAGGCAAAATTAACTTACAGCCATGTAAAAGTTGCTATCCTGAACATTCTTTTTCTGGTTAAAAGAAGTAATTTCAATATGATATTTTTTTCATATTTCTGCATGTTTACATTACAAATACTCACGATAACTCCAGAATTTTACAAAGAAAAGCAGTCAATGGATAAAGCTTACAAATTCAAGGTGTAAGAGTTGGGTTGGATGGTTTTACTTCTGAGCAGTGCTTTTGTGTCCACAACAGGCTAAATAGTCAGATTACACAAGGACCCAAGGGATCCGAGTTGGTTAAGGGATCAAATGGACAGCTGTTAAAAGACAGATGAATGCCTTCCAGTGTCCACGTTGTCTGTATATGTTCGGAGAATGTGAATTGAGGTGCCAAGGACATATGTATACGTTTTTAGTACAACAAAAAAAATCAATTTTTTAAAAATAAAAATTGACTTTGTAATTTTTTTTTATATATCTTATAAAAATATATAACTCAGGCTTCAAAAATAATATTTTGTTTTTGAATTTAATGCATATTTTATTAAACTACAATATAAATAATTTTATAAAGCCATCTGATTGCCATTTCTTAGAAGCACTAAACAGTATCGCCGATTCGCTTGTTAACATTCCTATTTGCTGAAGCAACCTTATGATTTAAGCTCACAAGTTTGATTTGAACTATTATCAACAAATATTTCCTTAAATTTTCGAAAATCTCCTAAAAATTAACAACAAAAAAAAAAACTGCTATTTTTAAAAACAATAGATTTTGGAAGTAATTACAAAAACGTACCGCCATTTTTTTTTTCCGTTTCCCACTCTTTTCTGTCATAAACCTATTTCAGTATTCCCAAGTTATTTTTATCATTTTTCTCAGCATTCTATGCATCTTCCCACCTTCAAAGTCGAAACTGGAAGTAAACACATCCTTCTTAGAAATTCAGGATGCAGCTGCATTTAATCAGTTATGCTTCACTGAGGCAAACAAGACGTAGATGGCTGACACATGCAATCTCTATTGTGTGTGCTATAAGTGTTGTTTACAGTTTTGGTCCAGCATATTGGTTACCCTTTGTAAAGTTAGTATTTTTTTATATTTAAACCTTAGTTTTCATTTCAGTAGATTTATTTTCGGAAATTAGCGATTTATTTGGTCAACTGATAAGTACTGATTTTTTCATAGTTATGCTACATCATATGGCCAGCCTACAACTTGTAGCTGTGGATATTTTAACATTGCATTAGGCTATATGTTAATTTTTATTTTATCATTTATTACTTTTCCAGCAAAACTTTGATCTAGTATCATTTTCTGAAAATAAATGAGGTCTTGGATATGGAAGCAAATTAATTTCTGTAGATTTACTTCCGTTAGTTAGCGATCTTTCCGAGTTATGCTAGAACAGAGGGGAGCTTAAAAGTTGTTGTGGATATTTTATTTAACATTCCATTAGGTTATATGTAATTTTTCTTTTATTATTTCTTGTTTTTTTAGTAAAAAAAACTTTGAGCTCGTATTGTTTTCTCAAAATGAATGTCTTGGATACGGAAGCAAAGACTTCCTTGCTACAGAAATCAGCAATCATGTGGGAGGGCAATTTTGGAAAGGGATGGTGCTTTGGTGCACAAACCTTTCTGCCCTTAGACAAGATTGCCAAATTTCAACACCAAAAGAAAAAAAAAATCATAATGTTTAGTAAAAAAAAGCAGCCACGAAATATTTTTCCATTTCAAAAGCAGTTAAGAAAATCCCATAAATGTGAGAAGTCCAATCACTTTGTATAACATTGGCCATGTTTAAAATATATGATACTGAAAAGAAAAAGGCTTATTAAAATCAATATGCTTAGAAATTTTTTATATTATTTATTTTTATAAAATTCGCAATTAAATTTGTTTAATTTGATATATAACACTATCTATTTCCATTGATTGGTTATTTTTTTTTTAATTCTAAAGTTGACTTGCTTGTTTGACTCAGCACAATTTTCTCAAAGTATGGTACCGAAATTTTTTTTTTTTTTGCTATTCAGAAATATATCATCATTCCATTCATGTGCATTGTAATCATTTCTGTCTATTAGTTTTTTTCTAAATAAATTTTTATTTGTATTGCCAGATGCATTTTTTTTACTACATGACTCTAAAAAAGTCCTATTAAAATAAAACATATAGTCCTTTTGGTTAAATACTTGATTTTCTGAAAATCCAGAATTAAATGCTGATTAATTTGGTATACAACATGCCATACTTCCTTTCATTAGTTATTTGGCAAAAAAGTTCAACTTTAGGACTTTTTTTTGGCTGAGCACAGTGAGAAAATAGCTTGGCCTCTGGATGGAAAACTGTTTTTCAGCCTGGACATTGGAAGGTTTAAGGCCATTCAGTGTGTTCTTTTACAGTACAGGATAGGGCTCTCCTGCATAGGGAGCACTACTGAACTTATTTGCAGGGGTGCAGAGCTGAACTTCTATCTAACAGACAGTGGCCTTTCCAGCCCATTTGTGTTCCCTTTCTGACTTAGGTCAAGACAGGGGTTAGCAAAAGTAATTCTTAATGCTGATACAGTAGGACTCAAACCTGGGAACTTCAGATTACAAGTCTGGCACACTACTGACTGAGCCAACCCCCACCTATGTTGAGACATTATATTACCCTATGCTATATTAACATTCAATGCTTAATATAGCATAAGATCAATAACAAAATGGTTTGAATGAATAAAATATTGTCAAGTCTATGAGGATTGAGGTGCCATTGTACTATTGGGATTGAAATCACGACAGACAATTCACAGGGTTGAAGCCATCACCCAATATATCAGCAACCAATTGTGCATTCTCCTCCATCAAAAGGAATCTTTGGACAACAACATCAGTATATTGAACAACTACTGGCTTCAGGATCTAGTCTTTTTACTTCGGTCCCATCAGAATCCCATTCTTGATGATGCAGAGGTACATATGGCCAACAATGTTAATTTCTCCTCATATGATTTCACCTAAATTAGCAGCATTTCTGGAATGGCATGCATTCTTCTTTAGTGCCTAACAAACACTAATTACTGAAGAGTACTTGTTATCAGGCTAATGTATCTACAATCAAGTGTTTACATTCTCTTAGCCTTACAAAGGTCATCAGTTCATGAAACACATTAATATTTTGGCATAAAGTCCATATCTGTGTAAATAATTTCATATTTTTGGCTTGATACTATCTTTGGATCACAGCTGTAAATGAAAGCTTAGTTGTGTCATCATGTGTAGATTTTGTTATGCAAGAGGAGCCAGATAATGTTAATCTATTAACATGGATGATATTCAGTGATTTCAAACTGTTTGTGGAAGAAAACAGTTCCCCAGCTTGCTTTGAAAAATACTATGCCTCCAAGCAATGCCATATTTTGTCTGTCCAGTTTCCACTCTTTAGGGTCGACAACATATTCTGGTGTATTCCTCTAGTTAAACATTGTCTGATGTTTCATTTAATGCAGAATGGTGAATTTATAGCCACAGATCCTCAGTGCTCATGCCTCAGCTCCTTAGCCAACTTAGACCCCATGACTGATGGAGTTCACAAGTCATTCCAAAATCCCTTAGCCACAGCAAACATTGATCCGAATACTGATCTACAGTACACAATAACTTGACACTTTGTTAGATTGTGCATTATTTCTTAGCTATTCCAAGCAATTTTAGTTGCCTTAGCAATATGGGCTTCAATGCCTTTTGAAGCATATAATATCTATGGAAATATGATGTGGCAATTCTTTCAGGAAAGAAAACAATTGGGTGAATCAAAATTAAAGAAAAAAAAAGTTATAGCTTAAAAATCACACAATTGATATTACACATTTTTAAAATCAAGATTTCTTTCTTAACCCTTCCAGTGTCCAGCCTGAAAAACTGGTTTCCACCCAGAGGCCAAGCTATTTTCTATCTATGTTCAGCCCAAAAAATAACTTTAGAACTTTTTTGCCAAATAACTAATGAAAGGAATTAATGGCATGTTATATGCAAATTAATCAACATTTAATTTGGAATTTTCTGAAAACTTTAATATTTAACAAAAAAAAAAGACTAGTTTTATTTAAATAGGACTTTTTTAGAGTCATGTAATAAAAAACACATCTGGCAACAAAAAATAATAGACAGAAATTATTTAACGCACATGAATAGAGAGGCTATTTATTTTTGAACAACAAAAAAATTAATTACTTTTATTTCAAGTAAATATTTCTCTCATTTTGTAACCTTTTTCTTGGTACCATATTTTGAGAAAATTCCAGGCTTTTAGTCAATTGTGCTGAATCAGAAAACAACTTAAAAAAAAAACGGAAATAGGTTGTGTTATATACCAAATTAAACAGAATTATGAATTTTATGAAAATAAATAATATGAACAAATTTACGAGCATATTGATTTTAATAAGCCTTTTTCAATATGATATGGTGAAAAAAAAAGATTGGACTGCAATATTAAGGCTTAAATTTTGGAAAACCTGATGAATAAAAATAGTTAAATTATATATAAATTGAAAGGAAATTTCCTCCCAAATAATATAATATTCAACATGAAATATGATTTTTATTTCTTTTCATGATACTTTTCAGTATCATATATTTGAAACAGGGCCAGTGTTATACAAAGAGACTTTGAACATTCATGTGATTTTCACATTGTGACTTCTTGATTTGGAACTATGGCTACTTTTCTTTTTTTCTACCCTGCTAAGGAGTGGTAAACCACACAGGGTCCTGGTGCTGACCATATATACCAACCTGAATGGAATTATGGCTCTGAGCTTGATTATGGATCCTGATTTTGCTGCACTGGTGGGCTTTCGTGTAGGGAAAATCTTCCGCTGCATTTTCTATTTGTATGTGGGTTGACAGCCCCAAATGAATAGATTCACACGATATGTATATCAGCTGGTGGATAATCCTGAGCAGAGATCATCACAGGCACCTGAACTCTTTGCTTCTACTGGCATCGTCAAATTCTACATTGGAGGAAGTCTTCCAGTGTAGATGGCTTCAGCCTTTAGTGATGGGGGAATGGGTTTTTGCCCTATGACTGCGATTAGGGGGCTGTTTGATATTATTGGCATTCTTTCTCTCAATAAACATTTTACATTATTACATTTAAACATGACACTAACCATTTTCTCTCCATAGGTAGTTGGAATGTGTGGACCCTGCACAGAGCTTTTTCTCTTGATGTCCTCACAAAAGAATTAATATTCTCGGCCTGTGCCAGAGGACAGATAAAGGTCAGATTCTTAAAAATAATCTTAAATTTTTCTTATCAGGGAGGGAAGACAATAAACATCATTAAGGTGTGGGTCTGCTTCTCAGCAGACACCCTAGTGATGCTCTTCTAGGATATGAGTGCATTAATGAAAGGTTTCTTACAGCAAAATTTCAGACAAGCATTGAAGACTTGAATGTTACCTGCTGTTACGCCCCCACTGAGGATGCTGATGAGGATGAGAAGGATAGGTTTTACGGACATCTTCAGGATATTTTGAATTCTGTCAAGAAAGGAGATACTACCCTTGTTCTAGGTGACTTCAATGCCAAAGTTGGTATCGACTCTGACCTTTGGGGAGGAGTGATAGGCCCTTTTGGTATTGATAGCTGCAATGGCAATGTCTCCTACAGGTAAGTAAACTCAATGGTTTCAGAATAACTAACACTTATTACAAACACCACAACATACATAAGTGCACATGGATTTCACCTGATGGGCTGCATAAGAATATGATTGATTATATATTAATTAACAGCAAATGGGCTAGTTCTATTAGAAATACCAGGGCATATAGGGGAGCTGAAATTGGATCTGACCATTACCTTTGTTAAAAGTGTCTTGCAACTTAAACTTAAAAAGTGCTAAAGTTAAAAAAATTACCTTTAATACTGAAGCTCTGAAAGACCCAGTTATAGCTAAAGCTTACCATGATAGGGTACTTAGTCATTATGACAGTCATGATTTGCTTACTACTGAAGTTGAGGAAGAATGGGGCCGTTTTAAACTAGCTTTTGGAAACTAACTCTTTTAGGAAAAAAGGAGCAGAGGAAACAGAATTATTTAAGTGATAAGGCACTTGAGCTTATTTCAGAAAGAAGAAATTGCAGGAATGTCCTTAATCAGTACCCTACTAGTCCTAATAGAAAGGATTACAGAGAGCTTAATAAACGTGTAAAGGATCAGTTAGCTGCTGATAAGAATTTTTGGCTTGATGGCTTAGCTGACAAAGCCGAGGAAGCAGTTAGACAGCACAACAGCAGACAGCTGTACCAGATAGTTAATGTTTTGCATGATAGAAATGGATAGGTGTACAGGGATTGAAGGATATACAAGGTAAGGTTACAGAAGGTGAGGATTCTGTAATGGCTAGGTGGGCTGAGCATTTCAGTAATGTTCTAAACAATGTGGTTAGTTCTACTCCCATTGTTTGTAATGATGATAGATGCATTACTGGCTTTAATGTTGGCCCTATAACACAATCTGAAGTTATTTTGGCTATTTCTAAACTTAAACTTCATAAATCCCCAGGGGTAGATGAAATTACTACGGAAATGCTTAGAGCTGGGAATGTTTCAGCTACCACTTGGATGACTGATAAAGGCATGGTTCCTAAGGACGTTACCAGAGCTATTATTATCCCTATTTTTAAATGGTGATCGCAATTCTTGTGATATCTATAGGGGTATCAGCCTACTTTCTGTTCCAGGTAAAGTTCTTTGCATGATTGTGCTTAACAGAATTAAGAATCTGGTTGACAGTCAATTGCATGATGAGCAATGTGGATTCAGAAGTGGTAGGGGATGTGAAGATCAGATATTTTCACTTAGGTAGATTCTTGAGAAATGCTTAGATTTTCAGAAACCATTGGTTGCTAGCTTTGTTGATTTCAAAAAGGCTTTCGACTCTGTTGATTGTCATAATTTGTGGTTGATTGTGAGATCATCTGGTATACCAGATAAGTTAGTTAACGTAATGAAAGCTCTCTATAATAATACTGAGCCATGTATGAGAGTTGGTAAGGCTTGTAGCAATTGGTTTACCATTACTTCTGGTGTTTGACAAGGGTGCATTTTGTCGCCTCTTCTCTTTAGTTTGGTTATTGATTATGTTATGAGAAATTCACTACAAGGGAAAGATTTTGGCCTAAAATGGTCAGGAGATACGAAAATTTCTGATTTAGATTATGCTGATGATTTAGTCCTTTTGGCAAATGATGTTGATAAGATGAATTCTTTCATTCGAGTTATTGATGAGACTGGTAGTAGAGTAGGTTTGGTTATAAACAGAGAAAACTAAAGTAATGGAAATTGGTCAGGCAGGCTGTGATTCAGTTAATCTGAATGGTTGCAGTCTTGAGCAGGTGTCACAGTTTAATTACTTTGGGAGCTATGTAACAGATACTGCTGATGTGCGGCATGAAATTAACAGATGAATAGGGATGGCTGCCAGGACTTTTAAGAATCTATGGAGATTGTGGAGAAATAGGCGTATATAAAATTAGACTGTATAATAGTTTGGTTCTTTCTAGGGTTAGTTATGGTAGTGAAACATGGATGCTTTGTAAACAAGATAACAGGAAACTAGATGCTTTTGATTCTAGATGCTTACACAGTATCTTGGGCTTTAGGTGGTTGTTTTGTAACTAATGATGAGGTTAGGCAAAGGTATTGGCAACCTCCTTTAAGCAGCATATTGTACAGAGAGAGACTCCGCTGGTTTGGCCATGTTGCCCGTATGGATAATTATAGATTGGTGAATAGGATTATGAACAGTGTGCCTAAAGGTCTCAGAAAGAGGGGGAGACCTAGGATACGGTGGGCAGACAATGTCAAACAGGACCTTGTTAGAATTGGTGTGCAGCGGCGAGATGTAGCTCAGGCCAGACATGCATGGAGAACTAAATTGCATGGTCTGGTTGGACCTCTGTAGCGCATGGCTGCTTGAGGAGGATGATAAAATTTAGTGATCTTAGCTAAGTACAGAAAGATCAGTACATCAAAGGAAAAAAAAAAACATTAAATCATCTGAGTGGCACAGCTAAGATATTGGGGGAGGGGGTCAAAATTACTGTATTCAAGACCTCATTCATTTTCAGAAAATGGTACAGGTTCAAAGTTTTTTACTAAAAAACAAAGAAATAATAAAAGTAAAATTACACATAACTTAATGGGATGTTATAATATATGCAACCACTTTTAAGCCAGCCATATGATGTAGCATAACTCAGAATGATTGATAAATCAGCTGACTAAAAAAAAGATCACTAATTTATGGAAATCTACAGAAATGAATTTGCTTCGATATCCAAGACCTCATTAATTTTCAGAAAATACCAGATCAGTTTTTTTTTACCAGAGAAATAATAAATAAAGAAAAATTAACATATAACCTAATGTGAAGTTAAATAAAATATCCACAGCAACAAGTTGCAAGCCAGCCATTTGATGTAGCAAAAGTATGAAAAATAATTATCGATCAGCCAAAAGATCGATAATTTATGGAAATAATTCTACAGAAATGAAAAGGTTTAAATATAGAAAAGTAAATGCTAACTTTACAAAGGATATCCAATATACTGTAAACAATGGAGCCACTTATAGCACATGGAATGAAGACAGCATGTGTCAACCATCTGCCTCCTTGAGCAGTGAGCCATAACACAATTAGTGCAGCTGCAGCCATTATTGAAAAGCCAAAGAAAGTTGTTTTTACTTCCAGTTTCGATTATAAGAGTGGGAAGGAAGAATGGAATTCTGGGATAAATAATAAAAATAATTCGGGAATGTTGAAATAGGTTTATGGCAGAAAAGAGCGTAAAACAAAACAAAAAAAGAATGGTGGTATGTACTTCGTAATTACTTCTAAATCGGCCGTTTTAAAAAATAATTCTTTTTAATTTTCAGGAGATTTTCGAAACTTTAAGTAAAAATTTGATGATAATAGTTCAAATAAAACTTGTGAGTTTAAATATGGGGGTTGCTTCAGCAAATAGTAACATTAACAAATAAATGGCAATACTGTATAGTGCTTCTAAGAAATGGCAATTACATGGCTTTAACAAGTGATTTATATTGTAGTTTAATAAAATAGGCATCAAATGAAAAAACAAAATATTATTTTTCAAGCCTGAATTACATATTTTTTATAAGATATATATATATAAAATTTTAAAACAGCAATTTTTATTTTTAAAATATCGATTTTTTTTTGTATTAAAAATGTGTACAGCCATCCTTGGCCTCTCATTAAGGATTCTGCGAATGCATACAGACAATGTGGATACTGGGTTGGTTTGTTTTACCTCTGAGCAGCACTTTTTTGCACACCATGGGCTAAATGGCCAGGTCACATGGACCCCGAAGGCTCAGAGAAGGTTGGGGGAGGGGACCCACTGGAACAGCTGTTGGGAGACAGATGGTAGCCTCCCGTCAAGGCCATCCAGCGTGTTCTTTAACGTGCACAGGGTATGGCTCTCCCACACACGGGGTCACGGCTTAACGTCCCATCTGACGGACGGCGGCCTTTTCAAGCCCATCGGTGTCCCCTACTGACCGTGGGCAGGGCGGGGAATTTTGCGGAGATAAATCTCAACGCTGACCCAGCTGGGACTCGAACCTGGGAACTACAGATTACGAGCCTGGCACGCTACCGACTGAGCCACCCCCGCCCCATGTGGAAACTGGAAGAGTTAACAGAGTTCTCCAATTTATTCATATCTTTGTTGCAATTCTTTAATTGTGTATAATTCATTCTTCTATTAATTTCCAATTCTAAGTTAACAAAAAGCTTCTGATTATTTTATTTAAATTTCTTTTTTTTTCAGCTAAAAATTCATTTAATGAGAAAATTATATAAATATTAAGCTGAATTTTTACATTCTTATATATTAATAGTTTAAATTATTTCAAAAGATGATATATATATATAGAAGAATTTGAAACAAATCCTACTAAAGTTGTAAACACAAGATTAAAAATTACCTTGCATAATTGGAAGCAAAGATTCATTACGAATTAGGCACTGATATCTCACCATATCCCTAGTAAAAGAAATAATAAATATATTTATGCAAGCAAATGTTGAATGTGCTGAAAATTATACTACAAATAATATAAATATCTGCAAAATATCTTCTGAATTCCAATCCTGATCTTCTCAATGATTATTATTAATGTTATCAATACAAACTATGTTTTACTTGTATATTCCATTTATACAATTTAATTCATAAGCAGCTTCAACTTTTCAATTAAAAGTAAAAAATACAATGCTAAAGACATGCATGAGCAAATATGAAAAGCATGCTATGGATAACATTTTGTATCAGCAAAGTCAAAAACTATAAATCTGTCACCATTAAGTTTTTAAGGGTACACAACAATTAAGGACAACAATTCTATGAAAGGTGAGTGCTCTGTTCCACTGATTTTTAACATTATTTTTATTGTAAATAACCCAAATGGTTCTAAAAACCATGATAGTACACTTAATTGAAATTCATGGTATACGTTATACACCCATATAGTTTTGCAACTCACATAAATTTTACTTTTTTTATTATTAAAAAAAACTTAAACCTTGAGGATTACCACAAAACCTCAGAGATTTCATATGGTTTCCAAGCCTTAGGCTGAGAACTATCATTCTATTCACCCTAAAACAAAATATAGAATTCCCAGCTGTAAGAAAAATTGTAGTATTCTAACAAACCTGTAATAAACAAGTGATTTCTTATTTCAAAAAAATTATAATCTTATTATTTTTATCATTTAACCAATAATTTCAGTTATGCTTTTGATAATTTTAAATTTCTCTTTAAATAAATTTTGCTTGAATTCACTAATTCTTCTGTAGTATTTATTTGTTTGCATCAGTAGCATGCCCAAGGGAGGGGGGAGAGGTGTGAATTACATCTCCCTCTCTGAGAACTTAACATATATTTTCTATGGAAATCACTAAAAATCAGAAACTCAAAACATCAAAACTCCACCCCATTAAACACAAACATGTCAAAAATCCTTCAATGGAAATTTCTGGTTATACTATCGTTTGCAATAATAGCTATAAGCTTCAGAACAGTGTTATGAAAGGAGACTGACTTGATAACATTTAGAAGTGGGTGAAGTCATTTCTAAATGTCACTCAGTGTTCTTTATCAACATGTACAGGGTATGGCTCACCTGCACCAGAATCTACAACTTAATACCATCTGCTAGACATAATCTTTTGCAAATCCATTATTAACTCATTTAAGAATAATGAAGAATGGAACACGTATCCACCTCTCCTTAGGCAAGGTCCGATATGTCAAATTAACTCCATGTTTCAACAAATAGAAACAAAACTTTAATAGTCTTCGAAAGGTGATGAAAAACTAGTGGCAAAACTTTTAATAGTGTAGTATCCAAAATTTTGTTGCAACTCACACTACAGACTTTCAAATTTACAGTTAAAATTGTGGCTTCAAAGAACACCTTTATCACATGAACACTGCATAAAGGTAAAATACTAGTGCCAGATTAGTCTGATAGTAATTACACTGCTGAGCACAGAATGACATAAGTATCATTATCTGGCAGCAATATCCCAGTCCATTAAATCACATTAATGGTGGCATAGCTTGCTTGATATACAGTTTACAATGCAATAAGCTGTTCTCTATCACCAATGATAGATGAAAGATTGGCTATTAATCTTTTGTATAAAGTTCGGATGAAACTGGAATGTCGAGTTAAAGTAGAAGTTGCCCTATAGCATAAGATAGATAATGTTGAAGAAACATTTTCTTCCGGGCAAGTTTCTTTATAGTTGGTAGGTTCTATATCATCGAAGTAATACTTGGAGAGTTTGTTAATATTAGAGATCATACAGCTGTGGCAGTTCAATGTCTGGATGCAGTGAATGACATAACAGTATTTAATACAGATGACATACATACTGAGATTACATCTTCCTTGGTTTTAAGGATACTACACCATGCAAGACAGCTCTGAGTTAAAATTTTAAAAATCTTCAACTATAATTTAGCATCATAAAGTTAAAAACATTAAAAAGCTGGCAGCTGCTTTTTTTTTTTTAAATTATTTAACTTTATGTTACTAAATTATTGTTAAAGCTTTTAAATTTTTAACTAACACTTATGATGAGCATCCTTAGAACAAAGGAAAATCTCAATATCAGTTATTATCATGTTTAAAATATTGTTATCTACAATGTCTATATTCAGATATTGAACTGCCAGTAGTGTACATCCTCTTAATATTAGCCAACTCTACAAGTACTATTTCGATGATACACTCTTACCAACTATAAAAAAACTTACCTGGATGACAGAAAAAGATACTTCAACATCTTCTATCCTATGTCAGTTGCATGCCAGGCTGGTAATCTGCAGTTCCCAGGTTTGAGTCTCAGCTTTGCAAAACTCTCCACCCTACCCTCGGTCAGTAGGGGACACTGATGGGCTTGGAAAGGCTGCTGTCTATCAGATGGGACATTAAGCTGTGGCCCCATATGCAGGAGAGCCATACTCTGTGCACATTAAAGAACATGCTGCATGGCCTTGATGGGAGGCTACCATGTCTCCCAACAGCTGTCCAGTGGGTCTCCTCCACCCAATGTTCTCTGAACCCTCAGGATCCTTGTGACCTGGCCATTTAGCATATGGTGTACAAAAGAAATGCCATTCAGAAGTAAAACAACCCACAACCCAACTCTGCTTCATCTCAACATTCCATTTTTTTGGGGGGGGAGGGGGCTTTATACAGATTAATCTCAAAACATTCATCTATCATCACTGAGAGAAAACAGCTTATTGCATAATAAGCTTGCATACCAAGAGAGCAGCACACTGTCATTACCATCAGCCTAAACTGCAGCTAGTATTTTAGCTTTATACAGTGTTAGTGTGATAAAGTTATACTTTGATCCTTTCTTACTGTATTGCACTTTACTAATCGTGGCTTAAACTACAAAAATATAAATTCAAAAATATACTGTAAGAAACAGTATTTTAGGAGACATTTTTCTAATAGCTCTGTTATCTAAATTTTTTTAGTCCATATGACTACATTCTACTTTATCACTGTAAGCTTTAAAAATTACTTTGTGCTTTATTATTAATACATTGATAATCACCTTACAACCATAATTCTTTTATGAACATTCAAATAATTTGAGATAAAGTTTTAATAAATCTTAAAACAGAGATTATGCTCTTTGAAAAATGTAGTATATTTTTTACATGTCTTAACCCTTTCAGGACCATAAGGTTTCTAAGAGTAAATATTAGTATGTAACTGTTTATTTTAGTTCGTTTAGAGGTAAAATAAATAATCATAAGAAAAATACATAACAATGTGTAGTTTTTTTGGAATTTTATGGGAAATATTTTTCCCAATGGACTATAAAGGTAACACAAATTATAGTTAGGCTTATTATGCAATGTCTTTTATTTATTGGTTTATTAGAACAAAATGTTAACTAAAATAATACAAAATTATGAAATAAAATTACTATACAAAGTGATGTGCTAATTATGATATTCTGCAAAGCAATTTCTTTTGGTAGTGAGGCAAAGATGGACAATGCACATAGTACATATATTATGCATCCTGACAGTTCTGTTTTCGTTTTCTAAATGTTCCTGTTTATGTAATTGCGTTCGGCATACGTTCTATTTTGACATTCTGTATAAAAAATGCAGATAAGGTTATAATTAAATACGACAATCACCAATTTTAAAATGGGAAAAATGTTTCCCTTAGTCGTGAAAGGGTTAACTGTGACAGCTTTATTAACAGTAAATTTTATATATATATATAAAGAATTGTGCAAGATTTATTTAAATATTACATTTTAAAATTATTTCAATATTTTTTTATCTAAATATAGACCTACCTGAGCACTAAGACCAGCAGGCCTATTCCCATTATGTGTTTGTACAATGTTGTATGAGAAATCAGGACAAACTACATAAAGCTTCTAGGTGATCTACATCCTTTGTGCAGGGGAGTAATCTTTCCTTTTTAATTTAAAATATATATATTAACCAAATTATTCCCATATGTAATAAACAAACAACTTACCATACAGAAATATAACCTCTTGATGTGATGACCATTGCAAATTGATTGCTGCAAGTTAATCGTGTAATTGATGATGCCAAAACTATAGGAGGATATAAACGACGACCAGTTGGTGAGAAGGCAGATAGTGTATTGTCTTCACACACCACACATGATACTTGCCTGCAAAAAATACTTAATTAAATATTAATTTTAGATGGAATATTTTAAATTATTTTCTTCTAAAGTCAAACAACTATAAATTAAAAGAAATTGAAATGCAATAAAAATATACATACACTGAAATGGAATTTAATTTCTTATGAGGTAGACAGTATGATTAAAGTAGGGGTGGACAATCTTTGGATAGCTGAGGGCCAATTATATACCGATTGGGTTAAGGCAGGTCAGAAGGCAACCCTCCACCAATTTTCGTAATATAACTAAAAGATATGCCCTGCTTTGCACAGGATATTAAAGTGGCCAGTCAAGATCAGTGCTTTTTTCTTTTTATTGTCACATCTTAAGCTTTCCTGCCATTATTTTTTAGGAGCAGGACATCACAGTGTTCTTAATCTTTTGCACCACTGTACAACAGATGAACTTTCATAGCAAATTGTTCAGGACTTATTTCATTTGTGGTGTTATTTTATAAATGAACACATACTTTCATAATGAAGAAATGGCTAATTACCACTAAAGAATTGTATTGTAGATTAGCTCATACTTTTGTTTTGAATTATTTAATCTTTTTTTATCTCATTCACGCAAGCTGCATGAGGCCCATGGGTTGTGCATCACTGGGTTAAAGCAATACTAGCTAATATAAGAAATAAATTAAAAAAAATTAAAAAAATTGCACAGTCCACAAATACACTACAAAAAAGTTCTCACATAAATATCTGTAAAAGCAAATGCATTGGTGAATGACCAACAACCATTTCTATACATTTCACCATTGAAAACAGAAAGCATCTAATTAGATAGTAGCAGTTCTTTACAGGTAAAAATAACATATTAATTATTAAAGTCAGAATTTGACTATGTGGATAAGCTGCAAGCAAACAGGTATAAGCTACAGCACTAATTCTAGTATAGATCACAATCATGTTGTAGAACAGTGGTTCCCACCCTTTTTCATTTGCAGCACACAATGCTGGATTCACTTTGTCAAGGAACACCAAAGTTAATACATTTTAAAAATTATATATAATGTAATATTGGTTATTTTGCAATAAGCTCTAAAAATGTTGGATTTATTCCAAAAAATAAATGCATATTATTTTATTCTTACTAATCATATATTGCCAACTTCAAAAACAACTGGTTTATCACATTCTCTACTATTAGCAGCACTGAAATGCCCTCATTACACTAATGTAGTTAACTACTTAATTACTGCTTGTATTATTATATTTGCATCTCAAGGTCAACTGTGCAGCAGACTGCCATTTAACAGCATGAAACAATTAACATCATGAAAATGTCAGTGTAATTAGTTATCGTGTTACATAGGCCTGTCTGAAATAACACTCTCCTCCTAAACAAAAATCATTAAAAATGCTCAAAACTTAACATTTCGATACTTTTTTATGATACGTAATTTTAACAATGTTGGAAAATGTTATTGTAACATAACCAAATAATGTAATAACAAAATGATTTTTAAATAATATTATGAATACACTAATGAAATTTCAAAATATTTATAATGATAAAACGTAACAAATAATGGAAAAAATAATTTTGTTATTTTCACAGTTTTTGTGTTTTGATACATTTCAGATTTTTCCTTTTTAAGATATACTTAGAAACTTTTGGGAAACAGACAGATGTAAAATTAGCTTTTATTATCAACAAAGCCCTACATTGGCACATTCCAAAAGAATTTGGGAATTAGCTGTCTTAGCCACCTTCGCACTCAGAGAAAGGGATTGTGATAGTCAGATAAGAGCTGTAGTGGAAAAGAAAGGGAGAGTCTCCATTCATGCAGAAGATAAACAGGGTACTTATAATAGGGCAAAAATGTCATGTACAATGGTATAGGATAGAGAATTGGAGGAAGTGGCCATTAATTTATTGACAATAGTTGAAATTTCTGTGTTGATCTTCTCACTAAACCTTCAACTTCCCCCCCCCCCTCGAAACATTTTCATTGTATATGCTTGCAAATCTGTTAACAATAAATCTTACCTTGTCATATGTTGAGAAAAATAAAGGAGGTAATTCTCATGTTTCAATCGAGCAGTGACATTATTTTGTACTTCTCTTAAACTCCTTTCAGAAGAGACTGTACAAAGCTAAATAGGTAATGTTTTCAATTTCTTTACTTATATTTATTCATTAGATTATTTTTTATTCTATTTGAGTCTATTTCAGAGAAAACTTGTTTAATTATTTTGCATGAGCTCTTCTACAGGAAAGCATCAATAAAAATAGTTCACTGTCATCAAACAACTCAACAAATGATTTGCTGGAAACCTATCTTAATGAAACCAAAAACTTGGAGGCGAAAGAAAATAAAATTTCAATTTCATAAAGTGAATTTGAGAGAGCAAACAGAATTTCTACAAAGGAAAATATTTTTTAGTACTGGAAAAAATCAAGATAAAGCATTGCAAAGAATTATTCTAGTAATACTCCGGTATCTAGGGAGAGTTTTTCTATGCTTAAATGGATTCTCTCTGACAAAAGAAATAATTTGGATTC
Organism: Ryuthela nishihirai; assembly: GCA_038380435.1. NCBI lineage: Eukaryota > Metazoa > Arthropoda > Arachnida > Araneae > Heptathelidae > Ryuthela > Ryuthela nishihirai. Next base: position 21,963,298 of record JAWZYU010000008.1, read on the forward strand.
AAAATTATTAGAAGACATTTTGCTTATAATGAATAAATAGTAGAATGTTGATTGCGCTATATCAATATTTTTTGATGAATTTTTTTTTTTAATTTTCGTCAATTATGTGTTATAATGATAAAATTTCTGAAGGGAATTTCAATTTTTTTTAAAATTTCCTCAAGTTATTTTAATAACTTGGTTTAAAAATATTAATATGTGCACAAAAAATCACTATAATACTAAGAATTATGATTGCATATTTATGTTTAGAAATTTTTATTAAATGCTCCTTTTTATTCTGAACAATTCCTAGAAATTTGGTGTAATTTCTTCAGTCTAGGGCATATCTAGGAAGTGGAGGGTTCACCCCCCTCCCCTGAAAATCTGGTTGTCTTATGCAAAATCTCAAACTTATTTATCTACTTTGAAATCCAAAACAGGTGTCTTTGTATAATTTTCATTTTAGCCTCATGTTTTATGCCCGACACCACAAGTAGATATAAAAAAATAACTATAAACTTTTATCCATATATCATAGAATATCATGCTAACCCTTCCTGTCCAGTGGAATATTTTAGTAATTAGGACATCCTACTCAAATCTTATTCCTCAGACTCACCTCTCCCCCCCCCCCCTAAACTAAATTTTTGGATCCCCCTCAAAACTAAATTCCCGAACCCTCCCTGATGCTAAATTCACCCCTCCCCCAAAACTAAATCCTGGTATGTGCATGTCTTCAGTAATTTAGATTGTATGGCTTACATATATTATATGAATACATAGAGTGGCATCATCCTATTTATTCATATCTGGATCTCCTAATTAAAATTTTTATTTTATTATTATTCTTAAACCACTATTTTTAGGAATCAATAGTATGAAAAGTAACTGCAACAATTCTACTTATAGATATGTATTTATTTTGTTATTAATATTGATAAGTTTCCATTTTCCAAGTTTTCTATTGATTGAATTGATGCAAACTGCTGGACGATGCTATTGCATATATATGTAATAAAAATGATAACATATATTTCATTATTTTGCATTTGTACTTAAAATATTTCAAAATAACATTAATATAACATTATAAAGAAATTTATATTTTGCTATAACGAAAAACACAACAAAAAACGACACTAAAGTTTTTGGTTGTAAAGAAAACGTAATGAAATGTTTTTCATTCCATTTGCCAATACTGAATTTTAATATACAGACTTACTTGCTTCCTGCAGCTGCTGCACCTCTACTTGAGAGTACTACTTCCCAAATGAGTGTACTGCCAGTGAGACACTTGAGTCTGTGAACAATAATACCAGCTCCAGCTGCCACGTTGTTTTCAATTTCTAAGTTTACAGGAGCTCCTGTTTTGTCATCATAATAAATCTAATATTGATTAAACAAATTAAAACAAAAAAGAAATTAATAAATAACAAAAATTTCACATGAAACTAAAATAAGATCATTATACTTTTAAATATTAAAATATCAGCCATTTCCAGTGCTTAATAGCAGAGATCCATCAAACACACTAAACTGAAAAAAAAATAAATAACTTAAAATTTTGAAAAGCATGACACCTAGATCATTAATTTAAGGTCTAACGTATAAAATGTAAATCTAACAGAAGTTAATTTTTTTTCACTTAATTAAGCAAAATTTGTCTGAATTAGAAACCCAAGAAGTGAAAATAACTTAGCCTTATACTTTTTTTGTTATTTCAACAAGATACTTGTTAGTAATATATTATTTTACTTATTAACTTAATTTGGGCATTTGGAATATAATAAAATTCTTTTCAGTCAACTCATTTGCCATGGAAATCTGACAGGAGACAGCTTAATATGCAACAGAGATCTATGAGAGAGGCTTTGAGTTGTTTTATCTCTCAGCAGTAATGTTTCTGCCCACAGTAGGCTAAATGGCTGATCCCAAGGATTCCAAAGGCTCAGAGAAGGTCAGGGGAAGAAGATTCACTGAACAGCTGCTATGAGACAGATGGTAGCCATTCAGCATGTTCGTTATCCAACATGGACAGGGCATGGCTTTCCTGCACACAGAGCAACAGCTTAAAGTCTCATCGGACAGAACTTTCCATGATCTTGGTATACCATTTGTATCCCTTGGTATCTCATTTGCCACATAATTCTGACAGGAGATGTTAGCTTAATATGCAACAGAGATCTATGAGAGAGCTTTGGGTTATTTTACCTCTGAGCAACCTGTTTTTGAACACAGTAAGCTAAATGGCAGATCTCAAGGGCTCAGAAAAGGTCAGGAGAAGACCAACTGAATAGTTGCTATGAGACAGATGGTAGCCATCCAGAATGTTCTTTAGCATGTACAGGGTATGGCTCTCCTGTACACAGAGCCACACCTTACAATCTCATCTAACAGACCTTTCCAAGACTTCAGTGTCCCTTTTTTCATTGAGGGTAGGGTGGGAGTTAGTGGAGATAAACTGCAATGTTGGTATGGTTAAGACTTCAAACTGTAGATTGTGATCCTGGCTTGCTAGCAACTGAGCCAACCCTCAATCCCTATTAGAGAGGCTATACAGCAGAAAGGCAACAACTTTAAGAAACAAACAAAAATATACCTTCTCCAGATTAGAAATCCCACAACTAGGCCAATGAGATGACATTTCAGTATTAAGAGTGAGAAATAGCTTAATATAGTTAATTGTAAAATTTTTAAACTAACTTATTATGTAATAATACAGAAACAAGTTAGCTAATGCCATTGTATTAAGAATATCTTCTGTAACTTTCACCCTCAATTGCATGTCTTTTTCATCAATGGCTTTGGATGCATACAAAGACAGCACAAAGTTTCCTATCATGTCACCACATGGTGACATGATAGGAAACTTTGTGCCGTCTTTGTCACACACACAACACAAGGCACAGTCACATTATTTGCATCATACTAGAGTCACACTTTGTACATTTTAATGGTTGTTTGCTTTCAATACTTGTTAGAATTAAAGAACACCTTTCAAGCAGTTTATTAACACACAGTTCCTAATTTTCATCTAAGAAACACCTGAACACAAATGTTTAGATTAAATCCTGTTTTTGATCATTATTACTTGATCTATTGATTTTTCACTTCTGGCAAAACATAAATAGAAAGCCAAATATAAACACAAAATGTTTGGTTATAAATATGAATTACTTCCTCAGTGAATAACATATGAAAAGCAATTACCAAAATATTTGCAGATTTTTCAATCCTTAATGCTGGAAGATGAAGACCAGGTCCACTGTGAACAGTGCGTTCTGTGTTATTCCTATTTTCTGGAGAAACCTTAGCAGAATGATAATAAAAACTAATCAATAAATGCAGCAATGTATCATACTATATATATTTCTTAAAATATAGAAGCATACCTCAGTTTTTGAACAGGGTGCATTCTTGAAAACTAATAATTAAATCAAAGTTTTTTTTCCATATTATGAATAATGTAATCTGGGGGAATGTATTTATAATAGACTTAAACATATATAGCAAATTATCTTCCAATGCACAGTTTAATAGGTAGAGTGCTCTGGCACATGTCAGGAGAGTTGTGGGTTCGATCTCCACTGCATAGGCAATAGTTTTCTTTCACATGAGTAATTATTGAATTCTGTATCTACGAGTAATCTGTGTATTTACTATGGATGGATTTTTCACAATAGTACTTTAGTGTGAGTGACTTCCTCATGTAAATACAGTTATAAATCATTTTCCTCTGTTCTATCTAAAATGAAATACATTTGGTGATTTCCTGCAGATGATTATTCCTATACTATTTACATACAATTACAATATATTACATGTATATGTTTATATATATATATTGTACATATTACAAAATTTTTTTTTTTTCAAAATATAAAATACAATAAAGTTTTTTTTTCAGTTAATTTGTTAGCAATTCACATGAGTATATAAAAGTACAGCATGATGGGTTAAGCCGTCCTTAAATTGGAATCTGTTATACACATGTCAATTACAAGGGTGGATCATTTAATTTGTGGACTGCAGGTATTTATTTTCATTTTATATTTCTATCACCAACAATTAGCATCTTTTTGTACATTAATATATATATGTGGTAACACAGTGACTCTTCAAGGCCATGGAGCAGTGTGTGCAAATTGAAACAAATGGTTGCAAATGACAGCAGAACAGTATGCAGTCAAGTCTCTGCCATTTTCTCACTTTGGAAAGGTGATTGTTTTTATGTGTGTGATTTTTTTCTGGCTAATCTGGGAACTCTGCAGTGGTAATGCGTTCAGCAAAGCTTGAGTAGTGTACAGACAGTCACAGAAATGACTCAAGTGTATTGAAAACAGTGTTTGGTTACCCAGGTCTTGGGTGATCCCCCACAGAATCCTGACCGTCTATGACTCATTTGTGCCACTTGAAAAGCATGCTTCACTTCAACCACTGTTTTCTATACACTTCAGTTATTTCAGCAACTGTCTGTGCACCACTTAAGCTTCACAGACTAAGTAATATACCACATACCACTGCATAGTTTCCAGATCAGCCATAGCCTGAAAAACTATTATTTCCAAAGTGAGAAAATTACAGAGACTGTGTACAGTTCTCCTGTTACTTGAGACCGTATTGTGATGTGTTTCAACTTTCACATTCTATTCCATGCCTTAAAGAGTTAATGTGTTGTCACATATCCATGCTTAATTTTTATGAAAAGCTGATGATTGTTGCCAATGACAATCAACGAATTAAATAATCTACCTAAATACACAGTCATATCAGAATAATATGACCACCCACAGAATCACAGTGTACCCTCCCAGGTGCATCACATAGTGCACATGACAATGGAGACCACACAGAGATATAAGAGGCCAGCCAGGACAGATGAACCATAGTGCATAATGTGAGCACAATGGGCAGAAGTATTGATTTGACAGACATTCAAAAAGGAATGATAACTGGCTACTGTGACAAGGGTGGAAGCATCTCGGAAACAGCAGATGTTGTGAGCTGTTCACGAGGTGCTGTAGTAAGGGTGTACCAAGAATGGACTGCTGGCACACTGAGTACCTCCAGACATCATAACTGTGGAGCCCCAAAGGCCATCAACCCCAGAGGAGAATGTCGCTTCCGTCCACTGGTAAAGAGCAATTGACGTGCAACAGTGCAGCAATTGACCACTCAAATGAATGCTGGGGCACCCAGTTACATATCCCAATAACAGTAGAGCAAACCCTGTTACACATGGGTCTCCAGAGTCGACACTGCATAAAGGTGCCCATGTTAACCAAGGTCCATTGGCAACAATGTCTGCACTTCGCATGGGACTACCGTCATTGGACAGTGGAAGAGTGGAAAAATGTTGCCTTCTCTGATGAATTGAGGTTTCTATTCCACAGAAGTGATGGGAGGTGGCAGATATGGCGTCAGACACAAGAACCAACACCCGGATGGGCACATGTGCCTCTGGCAACCTTCCATGGCCTCATTGCAGCTGTGCCACAATAAGACCATGTCTCACCGCTGTCATCTGGGACAAGGGTGGTTATTCCCATTATTAGGTAAATTGTCATATTATTCTGATATGACTGTGTACATTATAGCATAAGTACACTCTAGATGTCATTAAATCTGAAGCTACCTTAATCTTTAATTTGAAATGTTCTTAAATTGAGGTGTACCTACAAGTTTGAAAATAAATGGGTCCAACCCCATTTACCTGAAAAGTGTTTTTTTTTCCCTTTTCTTTTTTCAACAAATTTGCTTTCAAAACACATGGTGATACAAGGTTTTTCCCAAATTAAACTGTGTTTAACATATATCATCTCTGGTGAATATGGGATACTTGTTTTCAAAGAGAATAAGTTTTTTTTTTTGCCATTTAACCTTCTAATAGTGAAAGATTGAGAAAATGCAAATAGTAATATTTTATTAATACCTATATAATACAAAAAGAATTTATATATATTTAAAAAAAAAAGGTATGTTTTCCCACCACCCCCTTGGTGTAAACAGACAAATCATTGCTGTCTATGTAAATTTCGACTATTACACTCTACCACCAAAATCTCTAGCATAAATAGATCATTTATAATATCCAATTTTTGATATTTTCCAAACTGTTGTGTCATTAGAGGGTGTCTGATCCAGTGGTTGAGTGGTTAGCATATTTGGCCTGAGAAAAAGCATGGATATTTCCTTCCTTCTGTTGTCCTTCTACTGAGGTCTCACTTTCCTCAGTGATCATCTCTAGAGTGCATGATATTAACAAACTCCATGGCAACTAGCTGCTTGAGGAATAATATTTTTAGAAGGTGCTATTAAAGAATTTTTTTTTTTTTGTCTTTAGCACCCTCTAACAGTGTAAATTCGAATTATTGGATGATTGGAAAAATGCAAATAGTAGCATTTTGTTAGTAAATATACAATACAAAATGATTTTTTTACTATACACTAAGTAATTACCACTTTTGAGTTGATTCAAAATTTTTAGAGGAAAAATTGTCTTGAGCCGGGTGGGATACGAACCCACGACCTCCTGATAACACGTCAGGTGCTCTGGAACACTGAGCTACTGGCTGCCAATCAAGATTTCCTCTAATTGATGATATGAACATTTTCTACCTACAGTACATATCCCATTATGTCACATGTAGGTGCTGTTCAGGCAATCTAGCCACAAGCAGCAGATAAATGCCATATAGATGGGAAGTATACAGTTGATTAAATATTGAATAATTTAAGTAAGTGTATACCAAAAAATCGAGTTTATTCAATATTCAATTAATTTTTTTACTTATCTCTTAAAAGAAAAAGGTTGCCTTTTCACCCCCCCCCCTTGGGATAATAAGTTAAATCGCTGGTATTGATGGAAATCCCTTGACCATAATCCTTTGCCTCCAAAATTACAAATTTCTACCATAACCAAATAAATCATTTGCACTATTTGTTTAAAGTTTTGGAATTTTGCACTTTTTACACTATTAGAAAGTGTTGTTATAACTACTGGAAGATTTGAAAAAGGCATATTGTAGCATTTCATCAATACCTATCCAACCCAAAATGAATTTTTAATTTGTCTCTAAAACAAAAAAAAAAGTTGAAGATAGCTAATGTTTTCATCTTGCTCTCTCTTCTTTTTTTTTAAAAAGCAATAGTGCTGGCTTATCTAAATCATGCACCATAGTTGGCAACATGTTTATTTTTACACTGGCAGTAATTTGGAACTCTGAAATAATGTGTCAGCAGAGGAAAATATATGCTCCATTATAAAACAGAGAAGGATATTTGCATAATATGAATTTCACTGGTTGTATGAAAAACTTCTGCAGCAGAGGCTTATTGATTATATCAAAGACTCATTTGCCATTGTTACTCTTAGCCCTTGTATTAAAATACAGTAAAATAATCATTTACACCTTTCTCCTTTTTCAGGAGAAGAAAAGGGGCGGGGGTGGCTTAGTCGGTAGCGCGCCAGGCTCGTAATCTGTAGTTCCCAGGTTCGAGTCCCAGCTGGGTCAGCGTTGAGATTTATCTCTACAAAATTCCCCGCCCTGCCCACGGTCAGTAGGGGACACTGATGGGCTTGGAAAGGCCGCTGTCCGTCGGATGGGACGTTAAGCCATGGCTCTGTGTGTGGGAGAGCCATACCCTGTGCACGTTAAAGAACACGCTGGATGGCCTTGACGGGAGACTACCATCTGTCTCCCAACAGCTGCTCCAGTGGGTCCCCTCCCCCAACCTTCTCTGAGCCTTCGGGGTCCATGTGACCTGGCCATTTAGCCCATGGTGTGCAAAAAAGTGCAGCTCAGAGGTAAAACAACCCAACCCAACCCAGGAGAAGAAAGCATGGGGGCATAAATTTTTATAACCAGCGACATTCTCCATGTTACAAGCCATTATTTGAAACAGAACTCACTAAGTTCAGCTCTCATGGTTGAAAGATATGGTGGAACAATCATTTTGACAAAAAACAAAGCAACAAATGACATGAAAAGTACTAAGAAAATAGATAAAATTTAAAAAAATCTCAAATTTACTGTTTTTCTTATACACCCTGAAGAACAAAAAAAAAAGTAAAGCATAGATCATGAAATCATTTACTGAATCACCTGGGGGATGAATCCATCAGCTATTATTTTTAATACAAGTACTTTTACTAGAGTTCATTTAATACATTTGTTTTGTTTTTTTTAAATTTCAACCATAAAAAATGTAAAACAAATTTCAATCTGTGCATGGATGCTTCTGAGCATAGTCAATCCAGACTTCATTGTTTTACCTCTGAGCGGCACTTATTTGTGCACACTGGGTTTCCCATGAATTCTGTTAAGCACTGTGGTTGAAAATGTCAAAACAGGAAAACAACTCTTCATAGAGTTAAGACGTCAATACTAGAAAACATCAAAAATGGCATTAAAAAGTTGATGTTTGTAAAATAACATATCCTAAACATCCTTGTTTGAGAAAACAAGAAAATGTCGTTACTGCAAATTTAATATTATTATTTTATCACATGCAAGAGGTTGGGTTGTTTTATCTCTGAGTGGCACTTTTTTTGCACACCATGGGCTAAATGGCCAGGCAGGGTATGGCTCTCCTGCACACGGGGCCACAGCTTAACATCCCATCCGAAGGACAGCAGCCTTTCCAAGTCCATCAGTGTCCCCTACTGACCATGGGCAGGTGGGGAGTTTTGCGGAGATAAATCTCAACAGTGACCCAGCTTGGGCTCAAACCTGGGAACTGCAGATTACAAGCCTGGCGTGCTACCAACTGAGCCACCCCCGCCCCATGCAAGAGGTAATGCAACTGATGATATAAGAGTGTAGTTTAAAAACTATCTTTTTTTTTTTCGAACCTGGACAATTACACAATTGAAGCCATAAAATACATTAATTATTACAAGGAAGTGACTGTCCACTGAACATGGGATGAGTCTTGTGACCATGAACATATCTGAGAAGAAACGAAAGAAGTTTTAAATAATAAATATTTAATTCATATTTAAGTGATTTGTGCATAAGTTAAAAAAGGAATATTTCAATTTCTACACCTTTGAATCATATATTCAAAGGCTGCAAAATTATTCAATCATATTAATAGCATACTATAGCTTGCCTTGCTCTATTCAGAGATGAATAGAATTTAAGATATATAATAATGAATTGATCAAAATCCTTTTACTTTAGTGAAAATTCTTTTTATTTCCAAGTGTCCTGTCATAATGGAATTTTGTGTTCTGAATAATGGCAAATATTAAACATACTAAAGAAATATGCAAGAAAAATATACATACTACTTTAGGTTGCATCTGTGGTGTTTGTGACAAAGGAGGGCGTCCTGGTTTTCTCTTATCTGATGGCCTTCCTGGGCCACTTGTTGTTTCTGCCTTTCTCTTAACTGGAATGTGTATTGGTGCAGTATCAATACTGGAGACAGGTTTATTCACTGTAGCTTCCCTAGTTTTGGCAGATGGAGATTCTTTTGCTTTATCAGATCTGTTATAAAATAAGCGAATAATCATTCATAATTATTCTTAACAGTTTTAAATAAAAAAATTTCCTACTGATATAAAAATATATATATATAATCATTTATTACAAACCATTTTACTGCATTTATATTATATGTGCAAGTAACTATTAACAAGCTATTAAGAGAAAAATCTGCTTAACTATTGCTCACGAAGTTTGAGTCCTAACAGTGTCTGCATTGATTCCATAGTTCATGGCTGCTGGAGTATTCTGTATATAGGGTGATTCAAAAGGTCTTAGACAAACTGTAAAGGTAGGTCAGGAATACAAAAACAAACCATTTTTACATAGGAACATATAGCCACAAACGCCACCCAAGTGTGCTAGAGGTACAGGAAGAATCAAAAATAAAGGAATACAAGTAAGGTATAACATGTTTATTAGACATCATGTTTACAATTTCAGAGGAAGTTCTCAAAGTTCTTTCCATCCGCAGCAATACATGCCTCGCAATGTTGACACATGGATTGGCGAACATGTTCAAAAATACCAGGCCTCTTGTGGACACCTGCTGCTGCTTCAACGACTCTTGCGATGAGGTCAGCATCAGAGGCTACGGGGTTATTGTACACAAGGCCTTTGAGGTAACACCAGAGGAAGAAATCAATGGGAGACAAGTCGGGTGATCTTGGTGGCCAAGTGACAGGTCTGCCCCAGCCAATCCATCGTGCAGGAAAGGTGCTGTTGAGATACTCACGCACAACCAAGGTGAAATGTGCGGGCGCCCTGTCGTGCTGAAATTACATGTGTCAGTGCACAGATACAGGAACATCATGCAGTAGTTCCAGCAAGACCTCCTCCAGGAATATCCGATAACTACGTCTGTCTAGTCGTGATGGAAGAAAGTATGGCCCATGCAAACAGTCTCCAAAATCCCGCCCAAACATTTATGGTGAACCGGTGTTGTGCAGCACGGGGGCGTGTAGCTCATGGGTTGTCATGTACCCACACATGCAAATTATGAACATTAACAAAACCCTCACATGAGAAGGTAGCTTCATCAGTGAAGAGAACCAATGTTGGAAATTCCAGCTATGCGACACATTTTTGAAAAAAACCAATGTGTGAATTCCAGATGCGGGTGGTCATCTCCTTCTTCCAATGACTGGACCTGTTGCATGTGAAAAGGGTGTAACAACTCCTCATGCAGGTTGCCACTTGCCACACACTGGGTTGAGGTACACGAATGTGATGCGAAATAGCTCGTGTACTTGGATTGCGTTCAATTTCATGTAAAACCACTTCTCCCATGACAGGTGTGCGCGTCATTCGGTCCCGACCACAATGGCTGTTTACTTCAAAAGATCCAGTTTCACAGAATCTGTGGTGCAAACGTTTGATGATGGGCCCCGTGTCTGTTTGGGAACCATTCACGATACAATCACACTGTGGCTCGCCCATCTCTATTCGCTACCCCATAAGCTAAGTGCATTTCTGCCATCTCAGTATTACTGTAATGATGCATCCTACTCCCACAACGTCAACGACTCAAATGATGATGACTCATGCTGCCCAACTAAATTTCTGGCAAATAATACCCTCTAGCACACTCAGGTGGCATTTGCGACTATATGTTCCTATGTAAAATAGGTTTGTTTTTGTATTCCTGACCTACCTTTACGGTTTGTCTAAGACGTTTTGAATCACATGTATATGGCATTGACAGGAAGCTTCCACCTGTCTCCTAATAGTTATCCTTGGGTGTACAACTCTGAACCCTTGGAGCCTGGCCATTTCACATACTGTGTGAACAAAAGTGCCACTCATATGTAAAACAACTCAATCCAACTTAGGACTTTAATCAATTTCATAAATTTAATAAAACTCTATAACACTGTATATGATATATAAATAAAACATAGCAGAAGTAATGCAATATAATCCAACAGTAATGGCAACAATGGTGTATCAGGATCTGTGGTAACAAGAATTTACAAGATGGGTGCCAAAATGGCATATAAGACATATTTGTCTATATTTCAAATACAGAGGTAGCTTCTTAATATAGAACGAACATTTCTACTTTACAAGAAATAGCAATATATAAGGTTTGTAGATCAAGGTCTGTCTAGACATGCAAGACGAGCTGTTACACATTTTACATATTTATTGTTCAATGATTAATTTTAATTGTAGAGATAGTGCTAGCCAAAGAAGTTAGTAGCTTTGATGTTATAAAGTCCGAGTGCACAGAACTGTTCTGAATTGGTGGTCTGTCTATTTTACTTGACCAAATTACCTTACCCAATTCCTGACTAGTGGCTAATTATTAGAGCTTATGCAGACACCAGGTAATGTATTACAATATACTTCATATTTTCTTTTTACTGAAATTAATGCTTATTGTATGCTCATTGTAGTATTTTACGATATTTAAAAAATATTTTTGCATTACTGTTTTGCTGCTGGATGTATCTGTTCAGCTATGGTCCTAGTGCATTTCATGGTCTAGTAATTTGACCACATCTTCAGTAGGCAAACAAAGGGTGCTATCGGCTTATATAAGGCTGGTGCTGTATCAAATTACATATGCATTAAAGATAGTTTCAAGAGGGAGCTGATAATCTCAAGAGTAATAGTTTCCATGGTGACAGAAATGGACAAATGTCTGTGTTACAGAGGATATAATGATTTATGTTAATAATTAAATTTTCCATGAGAGTAGGAATTTAGTGGCAAAGGAAATAATTATTTTTGTCTCTATAATAGAACTGGGTAGTTAAGGAGGTATTAGGTATTTATTTTTTTTTTAATCAGTGTTATGTTCTTTTAGTCTATGGAGGAAAGATTGGCATGTTTTTCCTACATATCCAGTGAGTGGGGAGATTTTGAGTTCGGAGTCTTATAATATATGCCTCCTGAAGATGGAATGAGATCTTGATCCTTATGGATGATATTAAATATAGTGTGTTACAGAGTAGGAGGGACTATATATCGATAAGAGAACATTATGTTATTTAGGGTGAGTGTTAATGTGTTGATATATGGGAATGCAACAGTCATTCAGTTTCAATACATTAAATTAAAATTTGACCTTAAAATGTTTTTTTTAATTAAGTGAAGGGGATATCCTGCATCTAAACTGATATGGTATATAAAATTTAGTTCTTTGGTCAATTGTTGCTTATGGCTACAATAAGTTAGAGCTCTGCAAAAATAGATGCATTATAGCCTTAGATGCTAATGTGCCATTAAACCCAAAACAACCAACCATCTGCAAAAATATGAGTTGAATATGGATACTTTATATTTATGGGGGTGGGCAGATGAAAATGTATTAAAGATGATGCGTGGATTTAAGTAGACTTCAATAGCAATGCAATTTGGATAACAACATATTAGATCATCTAAATACAGCAAACTATTGTTCCATCCAATGGACGGACACACCAGTGGGCTTGGAAAATGACCTTTCCAAGCCCACTGGTGTCCCCTACTGACCGTGGGCAGGGTGGGGAATTTTGAGAAGATAAATCTCAATGCTGACCCAGCTGGGACTCGAAACTGGGACCTACAGATTACGAGCCTGGCACGCTACCGACTGAGCCACCCCCACCACAAAAATGTGGGTAATAGGTTATAAAGATACTATTCTAATGAATATAAAGTATATTCATCTTTCAATTTAATGTTTTTAAGTTTATTAAGTCGACTGATTTCGTTATGTACTGATCTGGAGAAAAATAAAGGGTAAAGAATTTTAATGCTTTTTCTAAAATATATGTGGTGCATGTCGTTTACAGATTAGTGGTCTAAAAGGTTGATTGGGTTTATGTAATTTTATTTTTGTGAAAAAATGGGGGGAGGGGGGTTAGGATAAATATTTTTTTATAAGCTTTGGCAATATCATTAGGGAGGAATGGATTTGCTTTAAGTGCATTTAATTTATAGATTATGGTAAGTAAAGGGTTTTTACTATAGGTTAACATTTTAGTTCCTGTAATGTTTTATCTAACTTTTTGTTAAATTGGGTGTTATTTAGCAGTACTAATTGGCTGGTTTTATTGGCTTGTATTAATTTTGAGTTTCAGGTTCTTTTTGATTTTTTGCGGGGTTTGTACGTGTTTAGAGTGTGTTGAGTTATAGGCCTGATTACTTAGATTATGAATAGTACATTATAATTTAAATCTTACTTTGTCTTTTTCGAGTAAAAGGACATTGGTGATAATCTGTTCTAATTGGGGAATAAGCTGATATAACTTTGGGGAAGGTGACAGGCAAATTTAGGCCCTTGTAATATATTAGTATCTTCTTCATTAAAGGTTCATTAGCAAGGTTGTACAGGTTTAAGGGTTAAAGTAGCTGGTAGGGTGGGTTAAGTTCTAGTTAGAAGAAGTTTAATTTTGTTTCATGCATTTCCTCTAATTTTTTTTTTTTTTTTGAGTCCTTCTGTAATGAACAAAATAATATAGCCATTAGGCAATTTAGGTGTGTAGAATTTGTTAAGTGTGCTTGCTTTAAATATTCTCTATATGCTAATGATTAATCTCGAGTAATATCTCTTTGCATCATTCGAATCAAGGTTCTTAACACTTTTTAGTTTGGCTACTTGAAAAATGGAAAGCATTTCTCATTTAAATTTATGTTTGTTGATTTGTAAAAATTTAGGAATTATGTTTAATGATTTATATCTTATTAAGAATTTTAAGTGGGCCAATAGTCTATAGATACCTTAACTAAATATCTTAAAATACTACAATAAGAAATTAATTTCAGTAAAAAAGAAAATATTATTGTAATACATTACCTTGTGTCTGCATAAGTTCCAACAACTAGTCATTAGTCTAATAACTAGTCTTGCAAAAATTGGTAGTGCAAGTCAGGAACTGGGTAAGGTAATAGGTCAGGTAAGCAGACTTTAGTAAGGTAAGGTAATTTGGTCAGGTAAAGTAGACCACCAACTCAGAACAGTTCTCTGCACTGACTTTAAAATATCAGAGCTATTGACCTTTCTGGTTAGGACTATCTGTGCACTTAAAATTAATAATTGAACTGTAAAAACATCAATACATAACAACTCGCATTGCACCTCGCCTTGCAACTCGCCTTTACCAACAAACCTCATAAATTGTTATCATCTCTCGTAAAGAATTTTATTCTATAGAGATAAAGAAAGGTTCATTCTATATTAAGGAGATACCTATGTACCTGAAATATAGTAAAATACATCTTATATGCCATTTTGGCATCCATCTTGTAAATTCTGCCTTACTTTTGCAATGTTTCATTTATATATCATATACAGTGCTATGTTTTATTAAATTTATGATATGTACACTGTGATTTTATTATATTGCAATCAATTTCATACAAAATCAACTTGTAAAACGTTTAAAATCAATTTCATAATTAATATAACAATTGCTTTATGTGCTTGTTTCCAACACCAATATCATCATGCAATTAAGAAACTCTTGAACTGAAAAGAATAAGCTAAATCCTACACTTTGCAGTGCCTAGGATGCTAATTATTTTGTTTCGAAAAATAATTTCAGGTGGAAGCAATCTTAACAAATGTACAAAATATTTATGATTACAGTTATCAATATGAATAAAAGAATATTTTCACTTTCCCTCAGCTTCACCATACACATTAGTGATAACTTTAAATATATTTGTTGGCATGCATAATAAAGTTAGGTTGTCCGAGAAAAAAATTGATTTGAGCTTAGAATCAGAGAAGCACATACCAGAGTCATGATTTAAATAACTAAAGTAGCTCTGATCAAAATGCCATATCACTCAACAAAACAGGCTCTAAGTACTGATTTGGAAGACAGAAATAATGAACAAAAAGCTACGTTGTAACTTAATCTTTAACATATGTTTATCAATGAAGCAAATCCATCCATGTTCAGAGTGATATACAGAAGTTTAAGATCAGCTGAAGGATTAGAGCCAAAGAATATGGAGTTATCATATCAACAAGGTTCACAAAGAACATGAGAGGGGATCTAATGAAACTAAATCAGATTATTATGATCTGCTAGACATTTTCTTTACATTTTTGAAATAATAAGAATAAAATATAAAATTTAATATTTACAATAAAATAAAAATACATTTCAGTTAAACAACAAAAAAGTTTACAGTAGATTCATATTAAAATGGCACAGATATGCGAAGAATCTGGTAGTGAAGGATAGCCCTACATCTACTCCCACACCACTGGAATCTTCCTTTTTCTAAAGTACAGTTTAATCTGAACACATTTCAGTGGTATATTACTTTATACTTATAAAGAAACATATACTACTTACATCTGATCTGGTTGAGCAGTTGATATTTCATTTGGTGCTGTTTGAATTTCCTATTGGTATAAAATTAAACAATTACACAAAACTATTTTAAATATAACAGTAATGAAATTTTTAAATACGTATAGTTTCCTCAAGGAAAAAAAATACACTGAATAAACTCTAGTTGAATATTAAAAGGTAGCCAACCTGAAAGTAGTAACTATGCAGAGTACGTAGAGTGGTCATACCAATTGGTATGAAAGCAAACAATGTGTAAATAAAGTATGGAGGTCTTTCAAATTAATACAAAGCTACATGTGGAGTAGTAAAAAAAAGCTGCAACACATTTTACTAAATATCAAGAAAGACTATTCAGGTCACAGTTAAATTTGTGAGATTAATTACAATTTATAGCAATTTTAATTGCAGTATATGTAATTTATAGGTATATGTATTTTTGCTTCCAAATAGCCTCATTCCTAAAGATTGGTCTCTTAAGCCAACAAATTTCTTCATCTGAAAAGATGTTAAATAATATTATGTTATTACTCTACAATTATTTTTGTGTTCATAAGAAACAAAGAAAATCCTAAAGTAATGTTAGTAAAAGCATCCTCCTAATATAAATTATGTATAAAATTAGGTGCAAAATATAAGCAAAATGCTTAAATTATTTAATTGACAATTTTACTGTCAATTTAAAATTCCTAGAACACAAGTGGCAGTACAGAATTCACACAATAATTAGTTTTCATTGTTTATTGCAATGAAAACAACTCTATGATAGGTGAAAAGATTCCAAAACTTGCAGTTTAGCTTTGCCCAGGCAAAGGCACAGGTTTCATTGCAACAAATATCTTGTGCTGCAAGATGACAATGCTTTGCAATGATGTTTTATTGCACTATCTTTGTCATTCACTGGCTCACTCATATTTATTATATATGGCGAAGTTCACCATGTCAGTAGCCAAGTTGTTGGATGTAGAGATATTTTACTGTTATCTTACTGAGGTAATGAATTTAAACAGATACCAGTCCTCTTTTTTAGTGAGACAGGCCCAGTTGTTTGCAATGATAACTTTCATTGTTGTTGTTTCTTAGGAGCACTATGTTACTGATGTTTATGAACACAATTTTGTTCCTTCACCATAATATGAATCTCAGACTGTAACACAAAACTGTAACTAAAAATTAAAATCTTAAAACCCTCAACCTTAATGTGTTTCTCTAATCACTGTTACATCATCATCAGGGGTCAATAAATAAGTTGATGGAAGTGACTCAATTTATATTTAATTGGCTCTCTAGTGATGCTCTCTTTTTAATTTGCGTATGTGTTTGGTAGTCTACTTAATTTACATACGGTGTTTGGTAATCTCTAGAGTAAATTCCAAGAAGGGGGTAACTGTGTACTTTTAGTATTACAAATTCTATCTCCATTAAGATTTATGCAATAAATTTTCTGTAAAATTTAATTGGAACTGAGTGGGAGAGAAATTAATATGTTAGCTGTTAATAATCAGCATCACAGTGCTCCTCATCTTCAACATAATGCTATTAAACTTCTTCTCTTTGGCCTTTTTTGACTGATCCAAATTTAACTAAACTTTCCAGATAGTATCGGGCACCAGGCAATATTAACTTGCCAAATAAAGTTAAACGAGGGTTCACTAAGTATATGGGCATTATTTATTGAGTAAGAAATCAAAAGATTGTCAAATTATTAAAAGTTAAATCTTAATAAAAATGATATAAATATAACGTAAATAAAGTAAAACATGTTAAGGAAAAGTAAAAGTTAATGGATGGACCATCACAATAGCAGACTTCGCCATCTATAACCAACATGAGTGAGCCAGAGAACAATGTAAGTTAAACATCACTGCAAAGCAACATCATTCTTGCAGCACTGAAGGTATCTGTTGTAATGAAAGCTGCTCACTTCAGCACAAGACGAACTGTAAGTTTTCGAATCCTTTCACCTGTCATAGGGTTGTTCTCATTGCAATAAGCAATGAAAAAATAATTATAGTGTGAATTCCGGACTACCACTTATGCTCCAGGAATTTTAGTTTAAATTAACAGTGAAATTGTGAATATTAAATAATTTAAACAACTAACACTGTGATAGTAATTTCTTCAAAGCAAACTGTTTTTGTCTAAAACAAAAAATGGCTTATAGTATTACACAAAGTGTGGCTTATTGCTATAAAAACACAAAGTATAAGAAGTCCTGACAAATCTAGATCTCCCTATATAATGTTAGTGAAAACTCAGCAACTTTAGTACTTTATCTGACCAAACCCTGAAACAAAAATGAATTCTAGATTTGTTTATTTTAGGCCTTTCAGAGTTTGTTACACAGATCATAATGTTTCATATTTTGGATTCCCTCAAATTTAAAACAGCAACAAACAAACAACAACAAAAAAAAAACTAAAAGTATTAACAGCAGAGAAAATTATACTTATTCTTATCCACTCTGCTTCATGCAAGCCTTTGATAAGCTCAAACATGAGGTTTTCATGAGAGTAAAGCATCCCTATTTTTGTCTTCATATCACCAAATAATAGTCACTTGACAAGCAAGAATGGACAAGTAGTGAGGGATCATGAAATTTGCTTCATGCTGGGTAAAAGTGCAACCATGGTTTATAACCTGTTTTATCAAGCTTAAAGTTATGCAGCTATTATTATTAATAATAATTATTATTATGTTTAAATTATTATGCACATATTTAAGTAGTATTGCTGTTTCTGCAATTGACAAGACAGTTGAATATGATCCTAGGTTGGGACACCCTTCCTTAGTCGGATAAAAAAAACAACTATATTTTCTCCCATGGTTAATTATTCAATCATTAAAAAAAAAAGCACTGCTTACTAATTTCAATATATGATTTACTCCAATTATTGATGAATAAAAATTTATTAAAATCGAAATAGAAATCCACTGCCTACATCACATTCATGGAGGATATGCCACTGATATATATATATATACTGCCTGGCCAAATTATTATGAACACTGCATTGAGCAAAGTACCAAGAAACATGTCAATATGTATAAATAATTTCTAAAGTACAGTGAAGTATCAGTATAATGAAATAGAGCTGGTGACCAAAGCATATTCGTTATAATGAAATCTTGTTCAAAAAGTTGATAAAATTTTTTAACTGTCGGTTCCAATAAGCATCTCCTGTGAATTCTTAAATGATTTTGCAATTCTCCAACACATTATCTGGAATATCTTTTCATGTCATTACAAAATGTTGAAGACTTTGCACCATAGTGGCTGCTAAAAATAAAACTAATTAACTAAATTAATAATAATGAACAAATATAACAATAAGTTAAATTTAATGAATGATAAAATGCATGGATTGGAACTGCTTTGAAAGAACTTTTCACTGGCATTACTTTACTTCCAATGCAATACAATCAGAATTACAAAGAACTTTAAGTTTACAAATCACCTTTTATGCTAGGATAATGTGGCAATGCTGCTTTAAAGCATTGTGCTACCACATGTAGAGAGCATCTATGACACAAAGCAACATGCATGTGGGTGATTCATAGTACTGTGATTGGTTAGATATTTCACAGTATTTAAATCATTACAGCATTGCTAGAGGCTAAAATGTACATTGTGCATATAGTTTAGTATTTTCTTTCGACAAATTTCATTACACTATTTTTTATTAAAGTGGTATTTGTTAGAATAAAACATTTTTACATGAAGATACATGGTATATTGGTACATAGTATTACATACATATACATATAGATAGATATATGCATAACAATCCGTTATACTGAATATTTCATTATTCTGGCATTTATTAGAATACAATAAAATGTCGATATAAGAGAAACCCAGAAAGCAGTGAATTTTCATTGGCTGAGAGATTAAAATAGTTCTCTCAGACATAGCAGTAAACTGAAACCATAACTAAATTTTAAGATATAGAGAAATACTTTAAAGGAAATCAATGGACAGTTGATAGATTTAGTATTATTTTTATGATACAGTATATCATGCAATATGTAATCAGTTATTTAACAAGATCTTTGTAACATATGATGCACTATTGAAATTAATAAGTAACTAATTATAGCAACATAGAAACTATCTTGCTATTAATGATTAATCCATAAATATTTACTGAATTGATAGGGCCACTGTCTCCAAGTCATGCATTTCTTTCACCTCCCAGTGGCATGCCAACAAAAATCACCTCACAAGCCTTAGATTTGCCATCACTGCACTAGGGTGTAGCTTAATAACAAGCCCTACTTGTTCAAAAGTGTGTACCACTTCATTATGCAGTTGTAACTAAGGAGCATTTCAGACACCCCACACTCGACAAAACTAATGCTGTTAAAGTTTTAAACTTCACCAACCAAAGGACACACTGCTTGCTATCCTGTTCATTTACTGACGTACCAAATTTTTCACTTCTATTTCTTTTCTGCTATGTATGTGCATCACATAACAGTCTCTCAAGTTTTGAGAAAGCACACACTCAAAGATAAGCCTATCCCTTATTGCTTTAGTTTCATGTTTTACTTTTATCTGCACCCACAGATTGCTTTGTTTTGTATGATCAGTTTGATATGATACAGTCAAGTCTAATGGCTGATGTAATGAGCCTGGTATTAGATAATTCCATTTAAATGCACTGAAAAATGTGAAGGGTTACCCACAATAAATATCACCCATATGTGCCAGATTCCTAATAGCTATTAGAAATTACTTTTAAATGCTAGTAGTTTATTCCTGCATTTAAAAGAGCATGCACACCCTGAATGAAAAAGCACAGTAGTACAACTCCATATGGAATTTTGAACTAAATGAAATATTGCTACCAACCTAATTAAACTTGCACGTGAATTGGAATGTAAAATGCTGGCAAGATGAAAATTTTTCCCTTACACTTTATATTACAAAAATATGACAGTATTTTAAAAAACTGAAAGCTTACTGTTTTCTGTTCTTGTGCTGGTGTGGCTGATATAGCAGCATTAGGAGCAGAAGAAACTACTACTGGACTGGAAATAACAGTGATTGTAGTGGTAGTTGTGGGAGCAATAGTTATTATGGGAGCAGTGATAGTAGTAGGAGTAGTGGCAGGAGTATCTGCATTGGTTTTTGGAGTTGGAATAGGTTGACTTGATTCTGATGTCTCTTCCCGCTTCTCAATAATGATCTTGCTTTTACTTTCAGAAGATGAACTAAATGTTGGTGGTGCTCTACTGTTGAATGGAAGAGGCACATCTCTGGAAACACCATGTGCAGTCTTGTTACTAAATGGAAACACTTTCTTTTTATACAAATATAAAATTTAAATAATGCTGTCCCTCATTCTGGACATAGTAGTCTACTATAAAAATTACATTACAATATTCACAAAAATGGAGATAATTTTTAAATACACAAAATACTTAATTAAAAAGCAATATAAATAGAGCACAGCAAAAGAGTTTCTCACCTGAATAATTTAAAACTATCATTCCCCATATGACAAGACTGTTTTATAACATAGATAATTCATAATATGGTCGCTTGTAATTTAAAAACAATATAAGTAAGGTGAGCCGTCACATGGCTGAGTGGTTAGCATGCTTGGCTACTGATCTAAGGGACCTGGGTTCGAGCCCCAGGTAAGGCATGGATGTTTGTGATGTTTTCCTGCTGAGGTCCCGCCATCCTCTCAGACGTACTATGGCATATAAACTGACAGGCTCCTGTCAGACCTCTATGGCAAGCAGCTGGAGGGGGTATTTATATAATTTATAAGTAAGGTGAGCTAAAAACTTCAAATCTTATTCATTTGTTCTCAAAGCAAATAACATCAATATAATTTCAGAGAATTTAACAATTTTTTCAGAGTTTTTCCAGAAATTACAACCATAACCTTTGGAATGTAACATTACATACTGAGCATGTGCCAAAGCCATGCTATTAGTGACAACATAGTTGGTTTGATTTTCAAGCACAATAGGCTAAATGGCCAGGATCAAGGATCTCCAAGGTCTCAGAGCTGGATAGAAGGACATGGAGACAGATGAGAGCTTCCCATTACTACACAAACATGGCAACAGGTGGGAACTTCCCATTAACCCTTACAATGTTGGATTTTTAAAACTGAAATCACTTTGGTGGCCAAATTAACTTTGAAGTGTTTTTAGAAAAAGTAGCAACATTAGAAATTCTTCCCGAAGTAACTAACAAACAGAAATAGGGCATGTTATATACCAAAAGAACATTTAATTGTTATTAATAAAATGGCAAAAAGTTCAAAGAAAATATAAGTGAAAGTAGACTACAAAATTTTAATTTACTTTTCCCATTTTAACCAATAAAATTTTTTAAAAATTTTGCCACCTTTTATAAATTATTTCAATATTCTAACATAAATAGTTCATAATATTTATATTATTATTTAAATCTTTCATGTTTTTACCTATCTTCTTATTGCTTCTGGCTTTGAAATTTGTCAGTTGGTCAGTTTGTGGATTTGACAAACCGTTGTTCCACCATATCTTTCGAAAGCGATGGAGAAAATGATTTATGTGCCAAATGAAAGCTTGTGATGCGGAGAGTGTCATAGGCTATAAAATATTGACCCCCATGCTTTCTTCCCCCCTAAAAAGGGGAAATGTGAAAACTATTCTTAATCATATCTTCAGAACGCGAAGGCCAAAAGTAACAAGCTATACACATCAAATGAAAGCTTCTGATGCAGGGAATGTCCCAGACAATGAAAAATTTGACCCCCATGTTTTCTTTTCTCCTAAAAAACAGGAAATGTGAAACTCCTACTATATCTTCTGAACACAAGGGCCTACAAGGTCGAGTTAGGTGTCAAAAGAAAGCTTCTATAATGACAGTCATAAACGATTTTGCCCCCACTATTCCCCCCTATAAAAGGGGGGGGGGAGAATTTTTGTGGGGTTCAATTTTAACAAGGCATATCTCAAATTAAAGCTTGAGACTTGTGCAATATCATGGGCTACCTCAAAAAATGACTCCAAAAGGGGAGAAAATGTGCTCAATGTTTATGAGTCATATATCAAATGCAAGTTTTTGAAGGTAGGTTTTTTTAGTGGCAACAAAAAAATATAAATAAGAATTTTTTTCAAAAATATCAATCTTCCTATAGAGTCCCAAAAAGTCGAAAATAAACCTAAAGCATATCGATGGTGCAATTAGTCACTGAATTCATATCAGTACTAAATCAAGGAAGATAGGGTGCCAACAATCTTATTGAGTAGGTAAATTGGCACCCTATCTTTCTTTGAAGTGAATACGAACTCAGTGACTGATTGCACCATCGATATGCTTTAGGTTTATTTTCTACTTTTTAGGGCTCTATAGGAAGATAGGTATTTTTTAATTTATTTATATTTTTAGTTTTTCCTAAATGTTTTCAGTCCTTTATGTAAATAATACATAATGCTGTTTGTGGATCACAGGATATGAACTTATTTTGCTTTAAGAACAAGATAATTTAAATAAAAATATATCTAAAAAAAGACAAGCATAAAAAAATGAAATAAAATATTTCAGAGCATTTAAAGTTTAGCCGAAGCATTGAAACTAAGAATGAATCATTTTGGGATGAAGCTGCATAACAGTACAGAAAATGTAAGAAGATGAAACTTAAACTTTCTATTTTAAATGACAATTATTTATTAATGCAGCTCATGATTAGGCAAGTTATACCATAACCTATAGCTTGCCTAATCATGAACCCCATTAATAAATAAATTTTCTATTTTAAATGATGATTCATTTTTATCTTTTTACATATATCAGTGACAAGAAAAAATATATTTATATAGATATGGAAATTTTTAATTTTAAAAGAGGCAAAAGTTTTGGTTAAAAACCAAAAAAAGTTAAAAGAACTAAAAATTTCAATTTCCTAACAATAGTGCATTTAAGTTAAAATGTAATTAAAAATATTGCTAAAATAAGTCCTACCTTTTAAAAATAGAGTTAACAATTTTATTCTATAATCCAATGTTTTTGAGGCAGCCACCATGTGAGGCCAGAAGAATCTGATATATATACCATAGTGTAATTCAATTTTTGTTACTTTCAAAATAATTATAATTCTTTCTAATATAGTATTTATTTGACGAGCAATAAAAATAATTGTAGAAGCAGCAATGTAAAAAAAAAATATTTTAAAATCAAAATTCTACTAAAATATTAACCAAAAGTAATGTACACAGTTGCTCGATGGTACAACTTTGGTATAAATAAAATGTGATAACTTATGTTCAAAGTTTAGAAAGTATTACAACTTTCCTAGATCGAAAAGTAGGTTGAGGCCATTGAAACCAAACATCTATCATAATCTACATATGGTACAGCAGAAGAAAGACATAAATTAATGTGTCACTGCTTGATTCTACTTAGAGTGACTCAAGCAGCAAGTGCAATGCTACATAGGCAAAAATGTATTACTTTTAGATTTTATTGCCATTTTTCCAAGTATAATAAACAAGTAAAAATATTGTTGATAGGACCCATACAGGATAATAGGACAGTCTGATCAATTCCACTTTGAACTTAAATTTCTTTCAACACATCATATTATTTTTTAAGCAAGACATTTCCTTACCATGCAGTTAAATTAAAAGAAAAATCGGTTTTTGGAAAAGAAGGTATCTGTATTTGACTGGTCAGCAAAGAATTTAGAACTTAATCCCATCAAAAATCTTTAGTCAAGATTAAAATACAAAGTGAGACCAGCAACATGAAAGAATAGAAGCAATTCTTAGCAATTTGCTTTATATTATAACAATTCAAAAAATTTAAAACCTGGTGCATCCAATGGCTAGAAGATACAATGCCACATTGAAAGCAAATATATTTTCAACCAATTTATTAATATTTGAAAGTTTTAATGTACAGATATTATTTCCTAACATACAAATGTTTATTAAAATTTACTTTACTAAAGTCTTAATTTGTGCAAATATCACAGCTCAAATTTATCATCAAACTTGAAAAAATAAAAAAAAATTCAGACATTTCTAAGGGTTTGAGAAATGTTTAGAGTTTCAGAAACCTTTGGTTGCTAGCTTTGTTGATTTCAAAAAGGCTTTCGACTCTGTTGATCGTCATAATTTGTGGTTGATTGTGAGATCATATGGTATACCAGACAAGTTAGTTAACATAATGAAAGCTCTCTATAATAACACTGAGTCGTGTGTGAGAGTTGGTAAGTCTTGTAGCAATTGGTTTAGCATTACTTCTGGTGTTCGACAAGGGTGCATCTTGTCTCCTTTTCTCTTTAGTTTGGTTGTTGATTATGTTATGCGAAATTCACTTCGAGGGAAAGATTTTGGCCTTAAATGGGCTGGAGATACGAAAATTTCTGATTTAGATTATGCTGATGATTTAGCCCTTTTGGCAAATGATGTTGATGAGATGAACTCTTTCATTCGAGCTGTTGATGAGACTGGTAGTAGAGTAGGTTTGGTTATAAACAGAGAGAAAACTAAAGTGATGAAAATTGGTCAGGCAGGTTGTGATTCAGTTAATCTGAATGGTTGCAGTCTTGAGCAGGTGTCACAGTTTAATTATCTTGGGAGCTATGTAACTGATACTGGTGATGTGCGGCATGAGATTAACAGACGAATAGGTATTGCTGCCGGGACTTTTAAGAATCTATGGAGATTGTGGAGAAATAGGCGTATACACCTAAAGACTAAAATTAGACTGTATAATAGTTTGGTTCTTTCTAGGGTTAGTTATGGTAGTGAAACTTGGACGCTGTGTAAACAAGATAACAGGAAACTAGATGCTTTTGATTCTAGATGCTTACGCAGTATCTTGGGTATTAGGTGGTTTAACTTTGTAACTAATGATGAGGTTAGGCAAAGGAGTCTGCAACCTCCTTTAAGCAGCATATTGTGCAGAGAGAGACTCCGCTGGTTTGGCCATGTTGCCCGTATGGATAATTATAGATTGGCGAATAGGGTTATGAACAGTGTGCCTAGAGGCCTCAGAAGGAGGGGGAGACCTAGGATGCGGTGGGCAGACAATATCAAACAGGACCTTGTTAGAATTGGTGTACAGTGGCCGGATGCAGCAGATGTAGCTCAGGACAGATATGCTTGGAGAATTAAACTGCGTGGTCTGGTTGATGGCTGCTTGAGGATGATGATGATGATGAGCACTATTCTATAATTAATTTTAACATTAATTTAGAAATTTATCAACAGTAGCAATTTTGGTATAATTCAGCACTGTTGTGATATCAAACAAAAAAAAAATGCTGTGGCAATCTGAAATAATAAATGTATTCAGTTACTTTACAGTTCAAAAATTTGTCACACAGGTATTGATTTTTTTTTTCTTTTAAAATGTTGCTTACCCCACATCTGGAGGAGGAGGGATGAACAATGGAGTAATTCTTCTTCGTCCATCAGCCAGCCGTGTTTCAATTTGCTTGTCTGTTGGTCCCTATAATTTTTTTTTTTATCTTTAATTAATTTTTTTATAATGAATTAGTTTCATTTAAATTATTTGAAGCATTATAACACATAATTTGTATTAAAAGCTACATAACATCATGCCAATATCATCTTATGAATAGTAGACAAAAATACAATAATAAACAAATGTAATTGTGTGTCAATTAATTACATTACTCAAATCAGTGTATGAAACCATTATGAGTAACATAATGAAATAAAGGAACAACAAAGTGAATAATGCTATGGGAATTTCAAAAACATTTATAATAATAAAACATAACAAATAATGCAAAAAATCATTTCGTTATTTTTCACTGTTGATTATCAATAATACACTGCTGGCCATTAAAAGTGCAACACTGGGAAATACACAAGACATCAAAGCCATATTTAGTGAATACATAGCTTATGTTACAAGGATTAAATGATTACAAATACAACTTGGTTAGACTTGTGGAATACAAAGAAATCAGTATCTTGTGTAGCCCCCATGAGTGGCAATAACCGCTGCCACTCATGTTGGCCGGTACGGCATCGAGAGGATGAGACGTCGGATGTGTGTTTGGGGAATGTCAGTCCATGCAGTTGCGATACGTAGCCAAAGTTCATCTATTGTAGCAGCTGCTGGTGTCTGATGTGCTAATCATCGTGAGATCATGGACCAGACATGTTCAATTGGGGACAGATCCATGAACACGCAGGCCAAGACAGAAGTGTAACATGGTGGCTACCCAGGAATTGTTGGACGATGCATGCCACATGTGGTCAGGCAATGTTCTGTTGGTAAATGGCACCAGAGAGACCCTGAAGATAAGGTTCGACCACAGGCTCCAACACCTCAGTGATGTAACACTGGCTGTTTAAAAAGTACCGGTAAATGCCTACGAGGCACATGCATGAGTGAAGTCCAATGGCAACCTATAACACCAGGGGCCAGACCTGTATGGCACTGCATAATGCATGTCTCACTGAGTCTGTCATCACGGTACCGCCGGATACGGATTTGTCCATCATGGTGCTGCATACTGAAACAGGATTTGTATGAAAAGATGATGATGATGTATGAAAAGATGATATAATACCATTCGCACATCCGTACACAACGTTCTTGGCATCATTGTAGTCGCATACGCCTGTGTTGTAAAGTCAATGGTAGCTGAAGCAATGGCCACCTAGCAAAGATGCCCCTAATGCTGCAGAAGACATTGAACCATACATGTGGACACTGGTTGATGTGCAACATACCCTAACTGTTGAGCTAAGGTGTTTGATGTGGCTGTATAATCATTTATAGCCATGCACATGAGATGTCTGTCCTCTTCTCATTCGTTTGTGTGACAGGGCCATTGAGATCCCTCACATCGGTGAGTTCGTTCCTCCTCTACCCATTGACACCATATTCTCATCACTGTGGCCGCATTCCATCCAACATGAGCACCAATGTCTCGCTACGATAATCCATTTTCCCACAATCCCACAATTCTCCCTCGATCAGAGTCAGAAACCTGGTCGTATGGATGCCGTGTTCTTCAACAGGGAATACTTGATCCTTTAGTGTGCAAGAACTGCGAGCAAACACAATTCCAGTGCTCTACACCAGCTCTTTGTAATCTCCTCTTATACCACTTCCAGGGGGCGTTACTGTCACACATGACGTGTGTATGTGCTGTGCTTTGAATCATTTACATGTTCACCCATGGGCTACCAATCTTGCATATTTCGGGACAACCTGATGAGTTCTTACTGGTGTTGAACTTTTAATGGCCAGCAGTGTATTTATCTTTTACTATTTTATTTTGTAAGATATACTTAAAAGATTAAACATCTATCAACGTCAACAGATGGCTAATTTAACTTTTGCTAACAACAAGTTTAAGTAGCACTGCTCTAACGTATATTCCTAAATGATTTGAATGGAAGTAGCTGTCCTAGACACTCCCCTTGTAATAAGCAGCCAGAGAAAGGTAGATGTGATAGCCAGAGATAATAATGGTAATTATAAAAAAAAAGGGTTGGATGCCATTTATGCAGAACAAACAGCACATCATTACAATAATGTGAAAATCCTAAATGTCTTGCAATACCCTATTATTAGCTTAAACACTGGTAGGAGTAATATGTAGATGGGGTGATTTGAGTATGGGATGCATAGCTGAAGGAAAGAAAGAGCCATTAACCTTGATGATAGAGATTTTTGATTTTGAACTTCAAACTTCTCACTGGGTTTGTTGGCAAATCAGCAACTGTCAGACTTGCCTCATAGATGTGTTAGGAATGAAAACAGGAAGTTCTCTTATTTCACAATGATTTCACAATGATCACAATATTTCACAATGATAATAATGATTCTTATTTCACTTTATGAACAATGAAAATGAAAATGTTCCTTTTTTTTTTACCTTTCTGCAGCTCTGTTTAGAACAGACTGCATAAAGCTGATTAAGTAAAAAGTCTCCAATTCCTTTATATACATATTATTCATTAGATTTATTTTTATGTTATTTGAAGCCTCTTTTCTAACATAAGGGGTGAATGTCTTTACATGTGATCTCTGTCATTCTAATTTAGGCCATGGTAACAAAAATTATTTTATATCTTTCATTTGGAACTGAACTGTCATAACCATAGTTTTCGCTACAGTTCCACCATTTAAATTTACAGCCTATGATTGGCACCATTTCCTGAATGGTCTGCCACACATTATCATTTTCCCCCATCTTGATTCCTTTTTGCCGCCTGCCTTGGCCATTGAGGAAACCAAAGAGCCATGCATTACCAACCGACAGAGAATTCCCTGGTATGCACTTCCTATCTACATATGTCGTCAATCTTCGCATTGGCATAGCAACCAACAGCCAACAATCAGGAGATGAGCTATCACCTGAGGTAGACTGGTGTGTAAGCAGACCACCAAGAAAAAAGCATGAGTTCAGGTAGGAGTGTAACGACATATATTAGAAGGGATAAAGACGAGCCATGATGAGACATAATGATGCAGGAAATACATGAAATACACGATATACATATCAGAGATAAAGAAAATAGCAAGGAGGAGTGATGGCTGGTGTGCCTAGAAGAGTTGGAAGGAAGGTTTTGGTGAACAAGCCATGACCAATGATTAAATATGGAAAAGCAGAAGAATAAATCGGCCAGAAATGTCTAATTTTTATACAGCACAACTACTGCAAGGACAATACCAGATATAGGAGAGAATGGCAACCAAGATGAATGAAATCTTCCAGTACACCCGAGCAGCTCTGGATGGACTTTCAGGTCAGTAAGCATCCAGTTGCATAAGTACAGCTGGTTGGCATTGCTCTACTTTAATGTCAGGTAAGAGTCATTTATGAATTTCAACCAATTATAGGGTTATAAAATCTTACATTTGTGAAAAAAATCCTAAAAGAACATGGCCATGCCTGAATCTAGTACAAAAAGGGAGGAAAGGCAAGTAACAACAGAGATCTGGAATGCCATTCAGGTGTACAATTTTCTTCCCCATTTTAGTGGTCTTTAAAAAAATTCTTGCAAAAATATCTGTACTATACATAAGGACATTTTTATATTCCAATTTTATTTGTTTTTTTAACAAATGGTTTGATTCAACTGGTGCCAACCACTAGATGACACTACTGCATATATATAATAAATTAAATACCCCCTCAAGCAGCTGCTTGCCACAGAGGTCTGACAGGAGCCTGTCAGTTTATATGCCACAGTAGGATATCTGAGAGGATGGCAGGACCTCAGCAGAAAAACGACACACACATCCATGCCTAATTCCGGGGCTCGAACCCAGGTCCTTTAGATCAGTAGCCAAGCGTGCTAACCACTCGTACATATAATAAAATCAATAACTTCATTATTTTGTATTTGCACTAAACTATTTAATTATAACATTAAGCGTAATGAAAAAAAGAGAAATTTTTTGGCTGTAACAAGAAATGTTTTTCTTTTTGCTTGCCAACACTGGCTCAAATGAACAAAATAAAATTTTTATCAATTAAAATAATTTAAATATATTTGCAAAATGCAGTTCAAAGTTTTGAATTCTGCTCTACACTAAGCAATCAGACAATTATAGTGCTTGTTGCATATAACACTACAATTATAGTGCTTGTTGAAGAATTATTTTGTTATCCTCAAAGAAAAGACAACTTAAAGGATTCTCAAATTAAAGTCAACTCAATATCTTGAAGAATAATCTTTTTATGGAGGATGAAACTGAATGCAAATGAAAGATATAACTCATGTCTAAATCTTGATTTCAGCAATATTCATTCAACATTTAATGAGTCATGGCAAAAAAATTTTAATACCAGTAACATTCCTTAAAACATTTTATCAAAATAGTTAAAAAATTAATGAGTTATTAAATAAATTTCTAAATATAAAACTATTTAGTAAATTGTTTGATATATTATTATTTGTGTTATCAGATACTGGCAACTTCTGCAATTAATGTTCTTACTTCCATAATGTTCTCAAAAACTGAATGAATATTACTAAAATTCAAGATTTAGAAAGACTTTTTAATATTTATCATTTAGTCTCATCATAAAAAGTTTATTCTTCAAGATATTGAGTTTATAATTTAACTTCCCACTAGCATAATGTGGAAATATATGCATGCAGAGGAGATATAGTGCTTTATTATAAAAGAAAATAATGAAAAAAAGAATGGAACTTTTCTTTTACATAAAAAAAAATTCTAATAATGATCAGGTAGCATTTCATTTCCTAATAATCCACATAAAAATAAATTCCAGCATATCCTAGCTACTAATAGCATTTAAATCAATAACCAAACTAACTTTTATATGAAGTAAAGGTTTGCTAGTTGGAGATCCTTGTGGTTCCAGCTTTTGTGTTCCTGCATCAGACATCATTGGGGATACAGAAGCAATACCATTAACAGATGTTTCCTTAATTTCTTCCTCTTCCTTTATCTTCTGCTCTTCTTGCAGTTTCAATATATCAGGATTCTCAACTACAGTGGATGCTGAAGATGTATGGTTAGTCATTGCCATGCTTTTACCATACAATCTTTGATGCAGAAGATTCTATAAAAGTTAAACATTTTTTATTATCCAATCAAAATACACAAACATAAATTCTTCAATGTTTGATAATTTCATTAATATTTTGATATTATAGCAATATAAATTTTTGAATAATAAAAATTGGCATTCTAAATGGTTACAAAAATTTGAAAATGTAATTTACACATAAGGTAAATTATCAACCCTTCCAGTGGCCAGAATGCACATATCCGTTTTTAGTACAAAAAAAAATTGCTGTTTTAAATTTTTTCCATAGATATCTTAAAATAATACATAATTTAGGATTGATAAAAAAAAATTTTTTTTCCTTTGATGCATATTTCATTAAACTATGACAAATAATTTGTTAAAGCCATCTGATTGCCATTTCTTAGAAGTGATATAAGGTATTGTCAATTTGCTTGTTAACATTACTATATGCTGAAGCAATCCCCTAATTTAAGCTCAGAAGGTTGATTTGAACTTTATCAACAAATTTTTCCATAAAGTACCTAAAATCCCCTGATAATTATAAAAAAAACTGCTATTTTTAAAAATGGAAGATTTTGGAAGTAATTATGAAATATGAACCTATTTTTTCAGTATACCACTGTAAAAAGTGTCATTAAAATGAATATTTCGCTTAAATAAAATTAAAAATTAAATTCTCTTTAATTTGGTATATAACATGACCTATTTCTGTTGATTAGTTATTTATTAAAAATATTCTAAAGTTGAATTGTTTATTGGACTCTGCAACAAGCCTGGACTTTTCTCAAAGTATGGTATGGAGAAAAAAATTACAAAACAGAAGAAATGTTTAAACATGAAAATAATTTTTTTATTATTCAGAAATAAATAGCCTTTCTATTCATGTGCATTATAATCATTTCTGTCTATTAGTGTTTATTAAATAAATTTTTATTTGTGTTGCCAGATGCATTTTTTTTTACTACAAGACTCTAAAAAAAGTCCTATTAAAACAAAACTTGTCTTTTTTGTTAAATATTTTATTTTCAGAAAAATCCAGAATTAAATGCTGATTAATTTGCATATAGCATAACTCATTAGTTTTTTGGTAAAAAGTTAAATTTGGCCTCTGGATGTAAACTAGTTTTTCAGGCTGAGCACTGGAAGGGTTAATCCGTTAATAAATTTTATAATGAAGCAATTACATTATTACAGTGTACTCCCAGTCATTAAAATGCATTACTTAGAAGAGATTAATGTATAATGAGGGTTCTAAAACTATGATAACAACTTAAATAAGGGTATTCAACTTACAGCAAGGGTATCTTACTTACAGTATTAGTATTACAAAATTAACAATAAATTTCACTGCAGACATACAAATATTTTTCAAGTTTTTTTTTAGCTAGTTAACAGATTTCTAGAATTATTTCTGTTGAATTTGGCAGATTTTAAATCAAAGAGTAAATTTTTATATTTGGCAGCACCCTATGTGCAAAATAGGCATCTTTACATATGAAACTAATAAAATCTAAACTTTGAGGTGGACTGTTTTACCTCCAAGTAGCACTTTTTTGGCACACAATGGGCTAAATGGCCAGGTCACATGGACCCCAATGGCTCAGAGAAGGTTGGGAAGAGATAACCCACTTAACAGCTGTAGGGGACAGATGGTAGCCTTTTGTCAAGGCCACCCAGTATGTTCTTTAACATGCACAAAGTATAGTTATCCCACATATGGGCCCATGGCTTTACATCCCATCCAACAACAACCTTTCCAAGCA
Organism: Ryuthela nishihirai; assembly: GCA_038380435.1. Classification (NCBI taxonomy): domain Eukaryota; kingdom Metazoa; phylum Arthropoda; class Arachnida; order Araneae; family Heptathelidae; genus Ryuthela; species Ryuthela nishihirai. Next base: position 21,996,345 of record JAWZYU010000008.1, read on the forward strand.
CTCAGTGTTTCCTGCTGACCAAGGGCAGGGCAGAGAATTTTGTGAAGATAAACCTCAATGCTTGTTCAGGCACGACTCGAACCTGGGATATGAAGATTATGATCCTGCCATGCTAGCTAATGACCACCCCCACCAAACTTTGAATGAGATTAATCAATTAGCATTACAAGATTTTATTAGAATCAGTTTTCAATATACATATATCCCTCAATTTACACGGTACTCAGTTTACATGTTTTCAGTTTTATATGGTAAAAAAAACGCAACCAGTTTTGATTTACATGATGATAGACTCAGTTTTACATGGTCAAAAAATGAAACCAGTTTCGTTTTTGTAAGATTAATGACTCGATTTTACGTAGTAATGATTGAGCTTTAAGTATGTAGATGTAATACATACACTGAGAGGCCAAATGTCATGTGATACATGCCTAATAACAGGTTGTTCCTCCTCGAATCCTCAGCAGTGCAGCCACATGTCGAGGCATGGAGTCAACGAGTTGCCGGTACCATTCTGCAGGGATGGCAGCCCACACATCCTGCAGTGCTGACCATAATTGTGTTGCATTGGATGGTGCTGTATTCATGGATCATAAACTTGTTTCCATTGTCTCCCACAGATGCTCCAAGGGATTTATATCGAGGGACCATGGGGGTCAATTCATGGTGGTAAAGTCCGTGGAGTGTTCCTCGATCCACCTCCTAGCAACCAAAGACTGGTGACATGTTGCATTATCTTGTTAGAATACCCCTTCACCATTAGGGTGCCTGAGAGTCATGAAGAGGTGCAAGTGATCTGCAAGAATGTCCACGTATCTCATACCTGTCAACAATTGCTCCAAACAGATGAGAGAGCCCAATGTAGACCACGTAAACACGCCCACAACATCATAGAGCCACCTACAGCCTGAACAGTAACTTGCAGACAGGAAGGGTCCTTGGCTTCATGGGGCCTACGCCACACTCTAATGCACCTGTCAGCATGAAACAACTGGAACCTTGATTCATCGGATCATGCTACCTGACACCACTGTTCTACTGTCCAATTTCGATGTCTTTGGGCCCATTCCAGTCATTGAACTCTGACAAAGTGTAAGCAATGTGACACAAGTGGGTCTTTCTCCACCAAATCCAATGAAGTGCAAGTGGCGACAGACAGTCCTTTCAGAAATGTTTTGTGTTTGGCCCACATTCAAATTGGCAGTGATTTCATGCACTGTAGCCCGTCTGTTGGTCGTTACCATTCATGACAGCCAATGAAAGTTCTGTTCGTCAATTGCACATGGCTGTCCTGTTCGCTGGTTTACATGTGTGGAAATGATATTGCATGACCCATCCTTCTGGCACTGAGATCAAGCCACATTCAAAGTCAGACAACTCACAACGTGCAGCCATGCTGAATTAACAACTACTCCAAAATGAATTTTGGGTTTGCAGACTACTGCAGTGCCATTCTGCGGTTGATGTCCAATGCATTGGTTATGTGTACAGCGTGCTAGTTCTACTTTAACTGCTATCCCCATGACTTTTGGCCTCTCAGTGTATAATGAAGTAGCAGTGACATGGTGTCAAGGGAGATTATTAGACCAACTTCCATATGTTATTCCAAAGTCAAAATCAACTAAATGGTTTTAATTGATATCATTTATTTTCAAGAATAAACCAATAATGGTAAATTCCCATATTAATAAAGTTAGCATCTGTGAAAGAATATAAATCAAACAAGTTGTATTTATATTCTCTCACTAAAATTATATTCTTGCTATTGTAATGCAATTTGTCCCATAACATATTAATGAAATGAACTGTTTTGAATCAGCAGTGAGATCCGACTTTCTGTATTTTTCAGACCAGCAAAAACTGTGCTTTATCTCATTTCTAGCAAGTTTAACTTAGTAGACTAATACAGGCAAATGCAGCTGATTTGTAAATATACTGTTTCATAAAATATTACATAAATACTAATTTTACAAAATAAAGCACTTAGTGTTTGTACAAGTGCTTAATTTCTACTTTTCATTCAGTTCATAATTATCCTTCTTTCAAATGTGGCAGCATACATCTCCATTTACAATGCACATTTTTCACAACCAAAAAGAAATGCATGAGAAATTAAGTTTATCTGGATTAGTGCAAATAAAGTACAAAATAATGTTACTTTAATACTTATTTTAACTGCTGAACTGAAATTTCAGATAAATATATCCAAATAAAATGTTCAATGTACGCTTTATTCATAATAAGGATTTTTCAGAACATATCCCCCTTTTTTCCATAAGCTGTTGGTTTCGATTTGCACAGTGATTTCCTGGAACCTATCTACCATGTAAATCATGGGATGGGTGTACCTCCAAACACAGATATTAGAAGTTACTTAGAAACAGAAGCATACTGACACTGAAATGAACAAAAGTAAGAAATTTTTAAAATTTTATATAATGTATTTTGGCCTAAAGATGTATTTAGATATATGAATATTTAAAGAAGTTGGGTTGGGTTGTTTTACCTCTGAGCGGCACTTTTTTTGCACACCATGGGCTAAATGGTCAGGTCACAAGGGCCCCGAAGGCTCAGAGAAGGTTGGGAGAGGGGACCCACTGAAACAGCTGTTGGGAGACAGATGGTAGCCTCCCGTCAAGGCCATCCAGCGTGTTCTTTAACGTGCACAGGGTTGGGTTGGGTTGTTTTACCTCTGAGCGGCACTCTTTTGCACACCATGGGCTAAATGGCCAGGTCACATGGACCCCAAAGGCTCAGAGAAAGTTGGGGGAGGGGACCCACTGGAACAGCTGTTGGGAGACAGATGGTAGCCTCCCGTCAAGGCCATCCAGCGTGTTCTTTAACGTGCACAGGGTATGTCTCTCCCGCACACGGGGCCACGGCTTAACGTCCCATCCGACGGACGGCGGCCTTTACAAGCCCATCGGTGTCCCCTACTGACCGTGGGCAGGGCGGGGAATTTTTGCGGAGATAAATCTCAACGCTGACCCAGCTGGGACTCGAACCTGGGAACTACAGATTACGAGCCTGGCGCGCTACCGACTGAGCCACCCCCGCCCCCGTGCACAGGGTATGTCTCTCCCGCACACTGTGCCACAGCAACGTCCCATCTGACGGACGGCGGTCTTTCCAAGCCCATCGGTGTCCCCTACTGACCGTGGGCAGGGCGGGGAATTTTGCAGAGATAAATCTCAACGCTGACCCAGCTGGGACTCGAACCTGCGAACTACAGATTACGAGCCTGGCACGCTACCGACTGAGCCACCCCGCCCCTATTTAAAGAAGATAAAAGAAGAATGTAGGAAGCAAAAGGATGGTAAATTGTGTTAAAAACATCAGAAAAAACTTCCTTTATTAAAAACAAATAAAGATAATTTTTACATTGAGATAAAGCCTCTTGCAGAATGATACTCATAACTGCATATTTTTATTTTAGTCTCACTACTTTTTTGCTGCATTGTCTATAAAATACACTTTTATATTTGCTGGAGCATATAACTTTAACAGCAAATATTGAGGTTTCATAAGAAAAAAAAATAACATGGAAAGTATACTAGTTAACTCAGAGTGTTGGTCAAATGGATGTCTGGTGAGATTTCAGTGTTTATTAGTTAACAAAGTTCTTTCTAACAACTTAAAAGCAGTTAAACAAAATATAGTACTATTGCATTTTCTGCTGCTTCAGTGATTATTAAAAGAATAATATGATGATATTGAGGTCCATCAATTTATCAATTTAAATCAAAATACTCTAACTGTAATTTTTTCTCTCATAGCCTTAAAATTATTTTACATGCTTTAAACATATTTACCTTTTCATCAACAGATACAGGTTTACCAATTTCATCTTCTGAAAAATCAATGTATGCAACAGTGCCGTCCCAGGAGCATACAACTAATTGGTTGCCTGTTTGACTCCTGTTGATTACAACAAATAATTATAATTATGTAACAATTACATAACCTTAAACAAATCATTATTATACAATTATTTACCTTACATAAAGCACAACCTTATACAATATTCCCTCATTTTAAGTGAATCTGAAGTTAAAGATTTGTATATTACCACAAAACATTGTATTTAAAGTTGAACTTCAGAGTTACATAATTTGGCAAGGTTGGGTTGTTTTACCTCTGAGTGGCACTATTTCACACACAATGGGCTAAATGGACAGGTCACAACCCCGAAGGCTCAGAAAAGGTTGGGAGAGGGGACACACTGGAACAGTTGTTGGGAGACAGATGGTAGCCTCCTATCAAGGTCATCCAGCTCTTTAACATGAACAGGGTATGGCTCTCCTATACACAAGGCCACAGCTTAACATCCCAGCTGATGTATGGCAACCTTTACAAATCCATTGGTGCCCACTACTGATCATGGGCAGGGAGGGGAGTTTTGTGGAGATAAATCTCAATGCTTGTTCAGCTGGGTTGGATTGTTTTATCTCTGAGCGGCACTTTTTTGCACACCATGGGCTAAACAGCCAGATCACATGGACCTCGAAGGCTCAGAGGAGGTTGGGTGAGGGGACCCACTGGAACAGCTGTTGAGAGACAGATGGTAGCCTCCCATGAAGGCTATGCAGCATGTTCTCTAACGTGCACAGGTTGTTTTACCTCTGAGCGGCACTTTTTTGCACACCATGGGCTAAATGGCCAGGTCACATGGACCCTGAAGGCTCAGAGAAGGTTGGGTGAGGGGACCCACTGGAACAGCTGTTGCGAGACAGATGGTAGCCTCCCATGAAGGCTATCCAGCATGTTCTTTAATGTGCACAGGGTATGGCTCTCCTGCACACAGCTTAACATCCCATCCGACGGATGGTGGCCTTTCCAAGCCCATCAGTGTCCCCTACTGACCATGGGCAAGGCGGGAAATTTTGCAGAGATAAATCTCAATGCTGACCCAGCTGGGATTCAAACTTGGGAATTGCAGATTACAAGTCTGGCAAGCTACCGACTGAGTCTGGCCCCAATCTAGCAAACCAACCGAGTCTGGCAAGTACAAAGATAGCATCCACAAGGTGACATGCAGTCATAGTATTGCAGTGCACTGGGATTGTCACGCATTATTACGTTGTCCCTCCTTCTAGCCACCAAGCACATACCAGTATTTATTTATATTATCTTATGTATTGTAGCCATCCCGTGGCCGAGTGGTTAGGGCGCTTGGCTACTGATCTACAGGACCTGGGTTCGAGCCCCGGGTAAAGCATGGATGTATGTGTCATTTTTCTGCTGAGGTCCTGACATCCTCACAGACCTTCTACTGTGGCATATAAACTGACAGGCTCCTGTCAGACCTCTGTGGCAAGCAGCTGCTTGAGGGGGTATTTATTTATTATTTATTTATGTATTGTATTCTGTATTATGTAATAATGTATTCTCTTCCACACGTTTGCTCCCCACCCCTATCTCTCTCTACATTCTGATCTTGTCTTCCACTAGCCACGTCATGTGCTTCAATGGGGACTCAGGAGAGCCTGGGTCCACACTGTGACCTGCTCACTGCCTTGGTGAGTGGTGGGGGCTGGGGGCAAGAGCCCTGACCAGTATAACTCTTCTCATGGTAGTTTCCTCCCCCCTGAAGACAACGGGTGCCCTTTTGCCTCCCCCATCCCTAAGTAGATCAGGACCCATGTAGTTTCTCCTGCAAATGTCCATAACATATTCTATAAACATGTTCTCACTTTAACCCCATTCTATATTTCATTCTTAACTTGTCTCTTACTAGCCGTGTCCCGTGCCTCAGTGGGTAACCAGAGATGCCGGGGTCCACATTGCTTGGCTTTCGGTCGGTACACTCCATTGCCTTGGTGAGTGGTGGGGGTTGGGGTTAAGAACCCTGACCAGCATCACTCCTCCCAAGCCAGTTACTTTCCTCCTAAGGCCCACGGGCTCCCGCTGGTCTTCTCCTCTCCCCAGCGGTCGGGGTTCGGTGTGGTTTCCCCCACACAGGACTCTGGTCTGTTCCTCAGGTGAATGCCTGTCCCTCTTACCTGTTTCCCTCTTCAATCAGTCTCATCCTCACTAATTAGAAGTAGGATTTATATCTTGATTCTATGTCTATAACCTATTATACATTATGTTCATATGTCTATAACCTATCATACATTATGTCTATAACCTATTATACATTATGTTCACTCCATAATCCCCCACTCTTTATCTCATTTTGGTCTTGTCTCTTACTAGCCTTGTCACGTGCCTCAGTGGGGATCCAGGGTTGGCTGGGTCCACACTGCTTGGCTTTCGGCCAGTCCGCTCCACTGCCTTGGTGAGTGGTAGGGGAGGGGGGTGAGAACCCCGACCAACATTACTCCTCCCAAGTCAATTTTCAATCCCCAAAGGTCCACGGACACCCGTTGACCTTCTCCCACCCCTTTGTCGACAGGGTCCTGTGTCGTCCAAACTGCACAGGACCTGTCTCCCACCCCAGTGAACGCCTCTCCTTCATATCACTTCTTTCCTATTATCTTTTACTTCCTATTAATAATGGCTTATATAAAGTATAACATTGTATACTCTTATTTAACATGGTTTAATTTAAGTAAAGCAATATAAACTTCTATCATAGGCTTACTTATGTACAGCTTTATATATGCACATCTGGCTTCAAAATTTCATATATGTTTTGAGTCTCATATTTAGATCAAATTTATTACTAATTGGCACTCCCATTTAAACATGTGCTCAAAATTCTAAAAGACCTCCCACACACCTCAATGATTAAAAACCCAGAATCACACTGAACTTCCAGCAATGGTCAAGCTCATAATGACAGGTCCTTTCTCTGCTGTCATACAGCATTCAGGTTTTATTTTCATTGGAGGCTTCTCTGGAAAGTAGATGGCGGTAAATGGCATTTCCCATCAGATGTAGTGCTGTCTATGTATAGCGGAGCATCGGGTTTTGCCATACAATTTACTACAATTGTCCCCCCCTGAAGTGGGACCACCTTGTCATGTGGTGGGGGGCCTTCGGTGCCTCTGAGAAGTTGAATTCGGATCGCTGGCACTCTGGAGTTCATGATATCTTGTGGCTCCCGGTGGAGGGGGCCTGTTGAGGGTCTGCAGAATGGTTTTAGAGGGAGGCCAGTCCAATTGGCTTATTGACTTGTCCCCTGAGAAGCAGGGGGTTGCAGTCCTGGTTGAGGGGCCATACTTGGGGGGTCTACGGACTGGGCTTGGGGAACCCGGTCCAGTGGGCTCATCGATGCGGTCTCAGTGATATCGTGGGTCGGAAGACTGTTCACTGGGGGGGCTTCGGCCCGCTCACAATGGAGAGGACGAAATTGAAGGCTCGTGACTGGGAGTGGTTAACCTGGTTGACGGGCTTATCAATGGAAAAGCCAAACTAAGAGTCCCACATGAGATCTTTAGGCAGAACATGGCTTTCGTAGTGGAGGGTCCTAGGTGCTCCGAAGTGGTGTGGGCCGGTGGTCCTCTAGCGTCCGCACAGCCGGCAACCTCCTGGATATGCCTAGAATGGGAGGGTCTGTTGAAAGGACTTGGAGAACCCGATTAGGCAGACCTGTCCTGCATCTTCGAAGGGCCCGGTTGCAGCCCCTAAGTGGGTGGCGTCTGCTTTGCTGGGGGCCTTCAGTCGGCACTGTGGAGGGGACGAAGTTGAGGGTCATGCTGAAAGGCTGGTAGGACCCGATTAGGCGTGACTCATCGACAGGACAGCCTGGGAGTCTCTGCTGCAGAGGACCCAAAAAGATAGGAATTCTTCAAAGTTTGGCTCCTAAATTCAAAAGATACCATCTGTTATATTTTGGCAAAGTTTTCGGACAAAAATCAGTGAGTGAATTTGGCTTTTTCCTAGGCAAGTTTCTAAATTCAAAAATAACCCACTCACTTCACCTTAATGATTATTTCATCAGACAGACTTGTTTTTAAAAGTAAGGTCTCTCTTTTCCACAGGTCTTCTCCCGCAGTTAGGCAAGATCTATGAAGGCAAGATCTATGAAGGCAAGATCTAAGATAAAAGTACCCTGGCTAGTGGATTGTGGTTTCATGGCAACTCCCTCAAGGTTTAGTGCAGTCTCTGTATTGCAGAACACCAGGATTGCCACACATTATTACGTTGTCTTCCCCTGCAAGAAGGCATGATCCACAGAATGTTCTCTAGTGAGTGAATGGTGGTTTCATGGCAATTCTCTCAAGGAGTAGTGCTGTCTTGTATAGCGGAACACCGGGATTGCCACACTATACTAAGTTGTACATTTCCTTTCCCCCCCTCGATAGGGGACCACCTTGACGTGGTGGGGGGCTGAATGGTGCCTCTGTGAAGTAGGGTCACAGCTCGTTGGTTCTTGGTTTGCACAAGATCTTGAAACCACTGGTGGAGGAGCCTGTTGAGGGCCTGCGGACTAGTAAGAGAGCCTCCAGACTTGTGGGCTTAACAACTTGTCCCCTGAGAAGCTCCAGGTTGCAGCCCCAGTGGAGGGGCTGTGGCTTAGGGTCTGCAGACTGGGCTTGGGGAACCCGGTCCAGTGGGATCATCGGTGCAGCCTTGGTGAAATTGTGGGTCAGAAGACTGTGGTTGGGGGCCTTCTTCCCGTGGAACTATGGAGAGGACAAAGTTGAAGGCTCGCAGCTGGGAGTGGGATCCCCGGTCGATGGGCTTATCAATGGAAAAGCCAGACTAAGAGTCTCCACCCCGGGAGCTGAGTCAACTTGGTTCTATATACCATTTTTGTGGCTAACCGGGGAACAGATTAAATTTAGGTTTTGACCAATGGATGAACCTTCCTTCTATAGGATTGTTTGCCTTAGGTAGCCATGGATGAGCTGTGTCCTTGTGACACTGTCTTGCCCTGGCATAGGTAGTGGTGTTCATGGCATTCTCCCTATAGATGTGGGCGGGGGTGGCTCAGTCGGTAGCGCGCCAGGCTCGTAATCTGTAGTTCCCAGGTTCGAGTCCCAGCTGGGTCAGCATTGAGATTTATCTCCGCAAAATTCCCCCACCCTGCCCACGGTCAGTAGGGGACACCGATGGGCTTGGAAAGGCCACCGTCCGTCGAATGGGACGTTAAGCCATGGTTCCGTGTGCAGAAGAGCCATACTCTCTGCATGTTAAAGAACACGCTGGATGGCCTTGACGGGAGGCTACCATCTGTCTCCCAACAGCTGTTCCAGTGGGTCCCCTCCCCCAACCTCCTCTGAGCCTTCGGGGTCCATGTGACCTGGCCATTCAGCCCATGGTGTGCAAAAAAGTGCCGCTCAGAGGTAAAACAACCCAACAACCCTATAGATGTAGTGCAGCCTTATGTAGCGGAGTATCTGGGACTTGCCTTTATACAATGTAATGTACATTTCCTTCAGAGAACCAAGAGTCTTCCTTCCACCAAGAGTTTTTTAGTGTCTAGTTCACTGTGAAAACAGGTGTTGATTCAACTTGACTAGCTCCTGCATCTCTGCCAATTGATGTTGAACTGATAAAACAAACTGATAAGCTCACTCTCCATTGTAGAAATATGTGACAAATGCTTGTTAGTAGTCCAATTGATACCATCATATTTGTCAATGGTTTAGTTGCTTAGAGTTTTATGGAGCATCAGAGGTTTTTCAATGAAAGCAATTATTTTTTGGCCTTGGACAGAAATATATAAATAATATCTTCAAAATATGGCTTTCACCAGATTTAATTTTTTATCAACCTTGCTTCAATTTGTGAAATACACATAAACACTTGAAACTTTTATATTAATATTGGTCATACATCAATACACTACTAAATGTGGCGGGGGTGGTTCAATCGGTAGCGCGCCAGGCTCATAATCTGTAGTTCCCAGGTTCGAGTTCCAGCTGGGTCAGCCGCAAAAATTTATCTCCGCAAAATTCCCTGCCCTGCCCATGGTCATTAGGGGACACCGATGGGCATGGAAAGGCTGCCATCCGTCGGATGGGACGTTAAGCCATGGCCCTGTGTGTGGGAGAGCCATACCCTGTGCATGTTAAAGAACACGCTGGATGGCCTTGACAGGAGGCTACCATCTGCCTCCCAACAGCTGTTCCAGTGGGTCCCCTCCCTCAACCCTCTCTGAGCCTTCGGGGTCCATGTGACCTGGCCATTTAGCCCATGGTGTGCAAAAAAGTGCTGCTCAGAGGTAAAACAACCCAACCCTACTCAATGCATCAAAGATTATATTTTAATTTAATCTTTACTGTGAGTGGAGGTTAGTTAAGTTGGAAATGTGCCAGCTTCAAGTCTCAACTGTACCCATGATGGAAATTTTCTCTGCTAATCCCTGCTCTACCTTTGGTGAGAAAAGGGATATTGATGGGCACAGAAAGACTGCCATCTGTTGTACAGAACCTGGCACATGAATCAGGACTCCACATGCAGGAAAGCCATACCTTGTCTACATTAACCCATTTCTTCCCAGTGTTGCGTACATGCAACACGAAGTTGTTGCGTGTACACAACACTGGGAAGAAATGGGTTAAAGAACACACACTGGATGACCTTGATAGGTGTAAATGATGCCAATTAATCAAATACAGTTATACTTTTGGAATATTTTGAATTGGGATATCAATATTCCTTTTCATTTTAATACCATGCAAATGTAAGTAAATAAAATGGCAGTATCAATGGGGAAACAAAATTACAGCAGTGAGAGCAATTCAAGATCTTTGCAGATAGGTATATCTAGGAAAATGAAAAAAAAAACCTTTTTTTTTATTTCATCTCACAATGACTAATTAAATTAATTATACCTTAAACATACCTTGGATGAAATTTAAAAACATTTCACTGTCTAAAATAAGTAAATTAAACTTAATAACATTGTTCATACTAAAATTTAAAGTTCATAAAAAAAAAATACTCCTAGACATGACAAATGAAGTCCTAGTGCCAGCAGAACAATGAACACTTACATCTCTTTAGGAGTTAATATAATGGTAGTTTTAACTTTGAATATATGGAAGACCATAATACTCAAATGCAACATTGAATACGTTCAAATGACAGTCGATAACTCAAATTAAATGGGAAACACATATAACACATAAAGATAAGGAGCATAAGTACTTGCAACATATTTTGAACACTGATAAAATGTTAATAATAATGGAGCTTGATAAACTCAGAGAAATAAAATTGTAAATTACACATTCTAAAGTAATAAAGAATTACATTGAAATAAAGTGTGCATATTATCTTGGATGAATGGAAATTTTTTTTATTCATCATGGTTTCCTTAGTGCTATACATATGATCACATTAGATAACAATTAATGAAATTTCTAACATCACACAGAATAGTTACATAACTAACAAATAAATAGTTCCATAACTAACAAATTTCCTAAATAACAACTATATTAGACATTAACTTTACAATTTACCATATATAAGTTAATGTCTAATATAGTTGTTATTTAGGAAATTTGTTAGTTATGGAACTATTTATTTGTTAGTTATGGAACTATTCTGTGTGTTAACTACTTAACTACTTGTAAAGATAAGGGACTTTTAATGTTTTTAATATAACATTAGAGTAGTGTCACAACTTATGCAAATTTAACTTTCATGAATTCAATTTCTTGTGATTTGTCCCAATCCTTGAGGTTTCCCTTAGAAGCTACAACATGAATCATAATCATTTAATTTTTGTCATTTATTTTAAAATGTGATTTGTTATATGCTTAGAATAGAAGCTGGCAAAGTGGCACTAATAACCCTGCAAAAGTCTTTCCCAGTCATCCAATGCAATTTAGTTGATGCAAAAAGATATCTCTTATTAATAAAATGTCCCAAAAATATATTCTTAGTGTTTCAATATATTCTCACCAATCCCTTTTTTCACCTATGTACTGTTTTAAATCCAAATATCATTCCAAACTGATTCCAAGTCAGACAACTGTTTAAGAACAGGAAGCTCAACTTATGTACCAAATTGCAACAAGCTGACAGAAAATTTGCAATGTCACATGTCATATTAATTACATTTTGATTTATTTTTGATTTCAATGATTTGAGCTGCATGCATAATTGTTTAATATGTCCTTTAGTAATGCTAATTTTTATATATGTTTTATTATTATTATTACTATAGTTTTTTTTATAATTTAATTTATAACAAATATTACTTTATTTAATAAATATTGTTATATATCTACTCTTGTTGCTTTATGCATTGAGTTGTTTTACCTCTGAATGGCACTTTTTTGCACACAATGGGCTAAATGGTCAGGTCACAAGGACCCTAAGGGCTCAGAGAAGGCTGTAAGAGGAGACCCACTGGACAGCTGTTAGACTACCATCAAGGCCATCCAGTGTGTTCTTTAATGTCCACAGGGTATGGCTCTCCTGTACACAGACTTAACGTCCCATCTGATGGACAGCAGCCTTTTCCAGGCCCACTAGTATCCTCTACTGACTGAGGACAGGGAGTATTGCAAAGATAAATCTCAATACTGGCCCAGCTGCGACTTGAACCCAGGAATTGCAGATTAAAATCCTGGTGTGAATGTTATGGGAATAATTAGCACATTAAACATTATTTGCAAAATTCCACTTATGTGATAATTCAAACATTAAACCCTCATATAAGTTGCAACCCTACTGCCTTTGCTTTTAACTGGCAAAGTCTTAATTTTTGTCCAGCAGACCAGAGGCTTTAATATGCTAACCTAACTTTACAAACAAAATTCTTTTTGGCATTAGTTATGTTTATCTGTATCTGAAATGCTGTTAAATAAAAAAGAGTATCCTTACATACATACCATGAAATATCGAGAACTGAATTAGAGAAAAGATCATGAACTACTACCAAAGGCCTCTTCAAATAAGTCAACTGAAAGAAATTAATATAGATGTATTTCTATTTTAAAATATCACTTTCAATAATAAATCAGTGTAACACTAGTGTACACAACCATTTAACTACTAGCTATGGAAACAATGGTAAATCACACTAGTTAAACATAGAAAATTTCCATCAAAACTTTGTTTTTTATTCTGATAAAGGTATTAAAGTTAACCTTTGTTGAGCTACTGGAAAATTCTAGAACCTCACTAAGCAGGAACTTTGAGCCATAGTAAATTACCCTTCCAGAAAGGTTTTTCATGTCAATGAATTCTCAACATCACAATACAAATTTTACCCACTCACTTTTATTAGCATGAAATGCAAATTTTACAAAACTGAAATAACACAAAAAGACACAAAATGAAAAAAACCTTAACATGCCATGTTTCTAACAATCGATTATAATTGGTAGGCAATTTCAAAATGTTTCAATAGAAAAAATTTTCCTGAAGCAACTAACAGAAATAAGTCACATTGTGTACTAAAAGAAAAAGCAATCAAATGTAAGCAATATGACAGAAATTGAATCAAATTTATCGATTATTCAGTAAAATTTATTTCTAATATGACAAAGTTTTAAATTTTACTTTATAAATTTACCTCTTTATTTTATATAAATATTTCATAATATTTCTATCATTATTCAAACTTTTTAAAAAGTTTTTAGTTGCATATACATTTATGCTAAGGGGAAAGCATTGATATATACAAAAAATAGAAAAAGAATTTAAATAATAAAAAATCTAAATATAGAACACCTCAACATATAAAAACTTAACTGAAGTACAAAACTGAAATCAGCATACTTCCAGATGAAGTTTGCATTAATGTTATGGAAAAGATTTACTTTAAAATTACAGAATCACAACATATAAAATCAATATTATTTACAGCTATGAAGAAAATAAAATTTTCCTGGTAAAATGGTATTTAATTTGTACATAGAATCATTCATATATTAACCAGAGAAAAATGAAACTAAACATTTGCTTCCATAGATTAAATAAGAAATAATTTTGCTTCAAAATTATACATATAATATGAGATATTATCCTTAAAATAGTGTGTTGTAGAACTGAAAATAGAGTAAATTGTAAAGTAAAAACCAAATTGTATACTTCTTGAAATATATGAATTACCTCCAATCATGAGCATTTCTACAGCTAAACTTTTGAGGACACTACAAAGCATGGAAATTATAATATGGCAAAATTTCCAAAAACAATTTTAGCTTTTACTTCTGAAATATTTGAAACAAGAAGAAAACAAACCATCATTGCAGCAAGTATGCTCATGATAGTTGCAACCTGCAGTAGTGCCAATTTTCTTGTCAGATTATTTCCATAATAATTTTTTCAAAATAGTCTGACATCTTATTTTTGAACAGATATTATTTTTAAAACAGTAACAGTAAATAAACAGTAAGTTATTTTTAAACAACAGTTAACCTGTTGAATATGAGAATTGGTAGATTTGCACCCCCCACCCAAAATTTTTTTTTTTTATTTTTCGCCAAACTGAAGAGCAACTCTCTATAGTAAATACTTCCATTATTATTTCTCTATTATACATACGTTCTCTATATACATGTACTTCCATTTTACTCAAATTGTTACCAGCTTTTATTAAAAAATATCGTTAACATACAACTTTAAAATTTGATAAGTAGGTACAGGAGTTTATCAAAATAATGGAAGCACATACTGTATGTGGAAAACATTTTATTAATAAGCTGTAGGCCCAACTCAGGCATTCAGAACAGACACAATTCAATGTGGAATAGACTTATACAAGTCATGCACATACGGTAATGGAATGTGGAAACATTATTCTTGTAAAATATGGCCCAACTGTGTCAGTGATGCTGGAGGTGGATAGTGTGATCTGACCTTGTGATTCAGATATTTCCACAAATATTCAATAATATTGAGGTCTGGAGATTGAGGTGGCCAGGGTAGCTGCTGTACCTCATCCTCATGCTCTGCAAACCACAACTTGACATGTTTCGCATAATGCATGGGTGCATCATCCACTTGAAACCAGGGATGGTCATTAGGGGAACAATGCCCGCAACATTGGATGCAGGTGGTCCCCAAGAATGGATTTGTACATTGCAGATGTGACACGACCCTGCATAATAACTAATGGCCATGATCTAGCACCCCACAGCATCAGGGATCCTCCTACATGCTTCAAAGTTGGAACCAAACAGTTGGGGGTGGTATGCTTCTGCAGGTTTTCACCAGACATACACTCTACCAGTAGTGGGAAACATGTAGCACGATTCATCAGACCAGATTACACATTGCCAGTCTTAGCACCCTATTTTTATGTGCTTTGCACCACTTTACAAATTTTGGTGCATTGTTGGTAATCAGAGGTTTGTGGATTGCAGTACAGCCATAAATACCGGCACAATGAAGTTCCTGATGAACTGTTATGATGGAAACAGGATCATTCTGACTGGTGTTCAACTCTGCTGCTATTTGTGGTGCAGTGTTCTTGTGCATCCATTGTACAATCTGTGCCAACATTCACCTATCCCTATCTGACAACTTCATATGATGTCCATAATTTGCACATCTGGAGGCAACACCCTGTCCTTTTTGACAGGTAGTCATAATCTTCGATACAGTTCCTCATGTTACACCTACTATTTCTGCCGTTCTGGTTACTGGAGCTCCTGCAAGATGTGCACCAATGATCATGCTTTTTGGAGGTCACTGAGATGACATTGTCGACAATTACACCATAATAACCATTTCACCTGTGCCTGTGGCACTGCTACGTGATAGTGATATTATACTTCTCCCCTTTTATATACCTCGCATTGTGGGTGACATCATTCCTGTGATATGAATACAGTGCACTGCATGTACTCCAGTCACCACCAGTGTTTCCATTACTTTGATAAACTCCTGTACTATTGCCAGGTTTATTCCTCAACAGAAATAAGAAATCATGAAGCTCCTTCCTGGTGTGTGCTCCCTACATCAACTATGCCTTGTTATTGTAAATGTTGTACTAGTTTTATGGCACAGATAACTCCTATGACCATGTGAAATATTGTCTCAAACACTCGGTCATTCAACTATATTCATTAATATTTAGATATTTTAAGATATATGATAATGTTGTGCAATATTTGCTTCACAGACTTTCTCATCTGCACAAATAATGCAGGCACTACTGCTCAATAGAGAAGGAATTGTAGCTGGACATGTTGTCGGTCAACTGTAAGCAAACTAAATATGATCAAGACCATGGGTCATGATCAAAAAGGGATGTCTCAAAACATTTTTGGAGAATAATCAGATATGTATACTAAGAATTATGATCAGCAATGACATATTGTATATTAAAAGTGAATTGAAAGATTCTAAAAGTTAGATAGAAGCCTACAGTAGCTACTGTATCATGAACAATGAATTTTTTTCAAAGAGCGATGTTAAAGAAATTATTCAGCATAGAGGCTTGACCCTTTGTAACCCTTTAACAATATATCAAATTCTGCTTATTCATCATTTCAAAAGGGTTGCTTAACACCTATCATGCTGAATCTGTGTGATTTCTGTGCTTTTAAGCTTTGTTTTGAATACTGCATATTTTTCAATATTTTCTTTGTAAGATTGAATCAGTTTCAAAAATGTTTCCAAAGTACATAAACAAATTTGGATTTTCAAAAAAATTAATTGTTTGTGATTACATATGTAATTTCATTTTAATTATATGTGAAAGATAATTTATCAAAAAATTACAGATTTGCATAACATTACACTTTCATAGAATTTGGCACTTAAAAAATTCTTTACTAACTTATGTATATCTAAAGAAATAGTAGTATTTTTGCAATATATAGCTGTCATAAAAATATTATGTATATATGTAGTAAAATCAATAAAGCATTTAACATAAAAAAACCTATCTTCCTACATGTGCCCTAAAAAGTAGAAAATGAAACTAAAGCATATAGATTGTGCAATCAGTCACTGAATTCATATTTACTTCAAAGGAAGATAGGATGCTGTCAATATTGTTGAGTAGGCAAATTGGCACTCTATCTTCCTCTGAAGTAAAAGAGAATTCATTGATTGATTGCACTGTTCATATTCTTTAGTTTCATTTTCTACTTTTTAGGAGGCATATAGGAAAAGAAAAAACATAAATTAAAAAAAACTATCTTAAGAAACTTTTTTGATATAGTCTCATAATCATCAACCACATTTATCTCCCTCCCCCTTGTTTTTTGGCAGGAGGGGTTTAGAGGTAGCCCATGACATTGGGGACATCACTAGCTTTAATTGATATAACTTGTTAAGGCTGACCCCTGAAAAATTTCCATCCCCTTTTGGGGGAGCAATAGGAGCATAATTTAAAGTAGTCTATGACAGTCCCTCATATTTGGAAGATATAGAAGAATAACTCTTATTTTCCCCTTTTTAAGGAGTAAGAAAGCAAGGGGGTGTATTTTTAGTGTCCACAACAATCTCCAGGTCACATGCTTTCATTTGATATACATATGGCCACCACATTCAAAAGATGTATTAGAACTATCCTTCACATATTTCCTCCCTTTTTTTTGGATATGAGGGGATTTTTATAACCTATGACACTCTCCATGTCACAAGTTTTCCTTTGACACCTAAGTCATTGCTTCTGACCCTAGTGTTCTGAAGACGTAGTAGAACAATATTTCATATTTTCCCTTTTTAGCAGGGGATAAATTTTTTATAGCTTGCAACACTCCCAGCATCACGTGCTTTCATTTGACACATAAATTACTGTTTGAATATTCTCAACATTTCTGTTCAACAGACAAGGGAAATATCCCTCTATCATCGATATCTAATTTTAGAGGAAAAATTGTTTTGAGCCGGGTGGGATATGAACCCACGACCTCCTGATAACAATGTTATCAGATGTGTAGTGGGTTCATATCCCACCTGGCTCAAGACCTTCTAATAACAATGTTATCAGAAGGTAGTAGAATCATTGACCATAAAGGTCACTTCTCTGAATCTCATCCTATATTTAAGAAATTGGGGTTACTGACTCTGTCTCAAATTTACATTTTAAAAGTTATTGAATATGTCAATTTACATCTATTTCAGGTTCGACAGACATATATACCACTTAGAGACTCATCATTTAAATTGCAAATACCACTTATATCAAAGCAAGCTACTACCCATAATATAAACTATATTGGGCCTAAATTATAGAACAGTGTTCCAGATACAATGAAGAAAATTACTTCTAAATATTTATTTAATAAATCTCTTTCTGAATGGATACTAAACAATGAATGATAACTGTATGTAAAACCAATTTTTTTTTACTTCTACATCATTGATTGTTTCAATTATCAATTGTTGCATTGTTAATTTTTTGTATTTATATTTTTGTCATAATTATACACCAGCGCTCAAGTATTCAGTTACTTTAGCTGGGTATATTTCATAAATTTTTGTATTGATACATATCTATGTTGAATAAAAATTGAATTGAATTGAATTAGTGGTTCATATCCCATTCGACTCGAGACAATTTTTCCTCTAAAGCTGGATATTGATGATAAAGTAATAATTCCCTTGTCTGTTGATCATTAAGTTTGTCCGTGTTCGAAAGATATAGTGGAACGACTGTTTTGACAAACTCATAAAATAACAAACTGATAAACAATGAGCTAAAAGCAATTGAAGTAAAAATAAAAATATTACTCCCAAAGCATCTGTTAAACAAAGAGGTTTGACAAGAGCCTGTCAGCTAATACACCTTAGAGAAGATCTGTGAGGAAGGCAAGACCTCAGCAGAAAGAAAATATACATCAGAAGAAAATATCCATAACTTAACTTGGTTTTGAACCCAGGTCTATTTAACTTTACAGTTAAGTGCATTAATCATTTGCCCCTCAAGAATTTTAAAGCCCTTTTTACCTTTTAAAGCACTAATAGGTGATTCTAGAATGCATTGCATAGATTATAAAATAATTTTTATTTTACCGAGATCATAATTTAGGTGGTAAGGAATTAACAAGCATTAAAACAGTGTTTTAAAAACTTTTTTTCCCGCAGTCATTCAAACATCCATGAACATCAAGCCAAAATTCATTCATAGACTCTTTATAAAATAATACTAGTTACTGAATCTTACTCATTTGAAATACATGAAGCTACAGCTTTCATGTGTTTTGATTTTTCAAAACTGTTATTGAAATTGTGAAATAGTTTGGATAGTGAAGCAAATACTTCTGAAAGAGCAAATGCTAACATAATGTAATTTTATCCTCTTTGGAGTTTCTGCTCTTATCACAACTAAAAGATTAATAAAGTTAACCAATAAACTTATGTGCCAATTTTTCCAACATTTAGTAGTGGTTAACTTCAAATGTAATCAAGGACAGTGATTCCCCTAATACATCTGGCTTAAAAACTGAAAACCTGGTGATACAAAGAAATAAAATCAAGACAATACTGAATTAAACACTTTATAGTATAATAATAAATTGAAATATTTTTGCAGTCTACATATATATATATAAAAAACAAGTCTTACCCAAACTGAAAGAGATCTGTCCCTGCTGCCAATTGCACAACAGCAAAAGTGTTGAACCTATTCAGATTGAGATGCACAATAAGCAAAAAATTTTTGTGTACAAATATTTAAAACTGGCCTAGAGAACTAAAAATTTTATCTACATCAAAATATACAGTAAAGTCTTAAATGTGGAGCTATCCAGAAATCAGAGATTTTAGAAATATTACTAAAAAATCTCAAATTCAATTATTATTAATCTCCAAAATAAACATTTCTTCCTAAATTTTGTTTCTTTTCCCACCTTTATTACTATTAATAATCAATATCTTAATTTAACTCTTTCCAAGAAAGTACAATGGACTCTTGCTATTCGGTGGTTTCAGCTATTCATAGATAATTTTTTAGGCATGTATTTGCTTTTTACAACTCTAACCTAAATTATTCGTAATCTACAGATATTGACTTCCCTCTCTCAATAGTGTGGTGTGATTTGAAGCATTCATTTATTCACTGCTAACTATAGCTAGAATTGCTTAGCATCCTGTAGAATACAATACTAGCTGCAAGTATTTCACCTTGTTTTCTACTTTTCACACATTTGCACAATACTTGAATGTTGGCAGCATTTCTCTTTCAAAGGAGTGAGTCTCAAAGCTAATTATTTAGGTTTCACTAAAACAATACTTTTTGCAAGACTCTTAATGCTGAGTTGGTTGTTTGGTTCTCACAGAGGTCACACATAAATAACATTAATTCTGCTAGTCTTAGGCTCGTGTGCAGATGTAAAGCATTTCTTTTGCATTTTCTTGTTGTTTCCTACCTGTTCTCCTTCATCAGATAAAGCACAAATGTTCCTGGATGCAAATTAATGTTTTTGTTGCTGTCAATATACACTACAACCATGGGTTTAAAATCCAAACTTCAACACCATTAATTTTATAGTCTTCATAATCAGTTTCATTATCATTAAAAGAAGTTTTTAAGACTTTTACAATATTGTATAAGTTAAATCATTATAAATGCACTTCTACTACACTTTCTTTTGCAATAAACAAAACAAAATTCACTATATGCTTGTATCTATGAGCTATCAACCTTTCACTGTGAACAAAAAAACAAACCCCTATTTCCCTTTATCTCCATTATCCCCTGCTTTGCTCTCAGTGAGAAAGGAAAGAAAGATGGGCTTGGGAAGGCCACAGTATGTCAGATGGAACATTAAGCCATGGTCTCATGTGCAAGAGACCAAACCCTGTACATATTTAACACACTGATGGCCTTGACAGTTGTTGTCCGTAGGTTATCTTCCCCTAATTCTGAGCCTTTGGCATTCTTGTGCTCTGGCCATTTAGCCTACTGTGTGCAAAAAAAAAGGATTGCTCAGAGTTAAAACAACTCAACATTTTCATATAACTTTTACAATGTTTTAGGCTATAAGTTGTTTACATATAAAAATATCCAAAGTCACAAGATTGCTGGATTTATTATATAATATATATAACTATCACTTATAGGTTTAGTGATTGATATATGTAATCCTATATTACTATTACAATGCAGATATACACATTACATAGCTTTTCAGAAAACTGCAAAACACTAATAGAAGTCAATTAGTTCTGCTATAATATGCTTCGTGAAAATCACCATATTATAAAATAGAATTGTAGAATTCTAATTTTGCATCAAAAAAGGGCAGGAAGTTGGCTCAGTCAATAGTGCACCAGGCTCATAATCTGCAGTTTCCAGGTTCGAGTTCCAACTGTGCCAGTGTTGAGCTTTATCTTCACTAACCTTCATCCTTTCCCGGTGAGAAAGCAAACACTGATGAGCTTGGAAAAGTCTGTAGGATGGGATGCTAAAGCATGGCTCCAGGAAAAGAGAGTCATACCCTGTTGTGCATGTTAAGGAATATGCAAATGGTAAAGGGCCTTGATGGAGGGACGTAGGGGGGGGGGGGGGGGGGGGAATTCCATCAATCTCCTGTTATCCAAAGAATCCCTTTCCCCTTCCCCCACCTGGGTCAGCATCAAGATTTATCTCTGCAACTACCCTCCCCCCCCCCCCTCAGTCAGTAGGGGGACATTGATGAGCTTGGAAAGGCCACCATCAGTCAGATGAGATATCAAGACATGGCCTGTGTGCAGGAGAGCATACCATGTGCATGTTAAAGAACACTCAGGATGGCCTTGACAGGAAGTTACCATCTGTGTCCTAAGTACAGTAGGTCCTCTCCTCCCAACCTTCTCTGAGCCCTTGGGGGTCCTTGTGGCCTGGCCATTTAGCCCAATGTGTGAAAAAAATACCACTCATAGGTAAAACAACCAACCTTCTCTGGGTTCTTGTGACCTTGTCATTTGACCCATTATGTGCCAAAAGGTGCTACTCAGAGTTAAAATAACCCATCAAAAAAAGAAAAAAAAATGGAATATGTGAGGGACACATTCCAAAACCCAGGCAGTCCAAGATATTTTTACTTGAACTTCTGGATTAATTAGAGCAGAACTTTGACCTGAGTTCCTTATGCTATGCAAGTTTAAGAGGCTCAAAAAATTTGAAACATTTTTTTTGACTGAAGGAAACATTAAAAAATAAGCAAAAAACCAATAAGGTGAAAATGCTTATTTTATAACTACTAATACAAATTCGCAACTGCTACAACAGGGATGGCAAACTACAGCTCATGAGGATTTTGCGAGATAAAAATTTATATACTATACTTATAATATATGATTTCATAATTACGTTTATTTATATATATATATCTCAATATAAAATAATGCTAATAACGCTATAACAATGTTAATTGCATTATTTTGCAGTAAGTTTGGTTTTTGTGAAAGGAAAGTATTATTACTTTCCTTTCGCCAAACTGGAAGATGTATTTCTGCTGTAGCACTGTGACCAGTGAAAAATTTTCATTTTCAAATTTTTAATTTTTTTGGGGTCCAATTTTCAGCTATATATAGCACAAGTGTAACTAATTCCCAGGAATAGTAATAAAAGGTGGTCTATAGCAATTATAATGAATTTTAATTATGATTTCTAGTGGCGTACCAAATGATTAACAACTTCCTATGTGGCTCACTATATAAAAAGTTTGCTCACCCCTGTTCTACACAATTTTTTTGAGGCCCTAAGCTGTAGTTTAGTTAGCTTATGCATAAGTCTAGTCCTGGGATTAATAGCTATTTTCTAGAGAAATACTGGAAAAGAAAAAATGTTCCAGTTATATGAAAACTTGATTGTTTTTCTACCACATTTACACTCTGTTTTGTTACTATTTCGGAGAGAAAACTTTTTCCTTTAAGTTTCTGGAGATTGAAGAAAATGTGAAATAAAATAAAGCTGATATTTCATAGTGAATATTACTTTTTTATTGTGGTGCACATTATTTAAACAAATAGTTCAATTAGGCTATTAACAAAGAACTTACTAACAAAGAACTTACTAAATTGATGCTCTCAAATAACATTGACCTCCTAATTATCATAATGTGTGTGTGTGTGTGTGTGCACGCATGTGCATGCAATATGATGAAAAAAACTCATGTTAAATATGGAATATAAAGAGCACATCAATTACAAAACTACAGATTTTTGAATGTGTGTATCAATATTTTAATTTAGTACAAGATTTTTGTTTAGAGATGAAAACTTTATGCTGATTTCAAACTGATCTTGGCCCACGCAAGTATGCATTCTAATAATTCCCATAAAGCATGAGTACATAAACATCTTGCTAGTTTGAAGGGTTAAAGCTTGTTAAGATCTTGTGATTTCAGAAATTAGCAAAGCAAATTCATCTATAACCTAATTAAAAAACTCCTTACAATATTAGTAAATCTGTTTTTATGAAAACAGTGCTGGAAAACAGAGGTAGATATTAATAACTAAAAATAACACAATTAGACCACCACTAAATAGCACTAATTGGTTCAATAATAAGGCAGGCATCTTTAGATGAAATATTATTATGTGAATTTAAATTTTCACAAGGAATTTAAGAAACTGGTTTAGTTCACTCAAAGATGCTTTATTAAACACACTTAACACAGCTATTCATTAAATTCAATAGATTTATAAAACTAAAACATGCAGTTTAATGTAAAAAAAAAATGGATCATACAATTAAAATGTTAAATATTTGCAGAAATATAAATAGTAAAATGTGCTCCACACTTTGACCCCCACAAATCTTTTTTGGGGTCTTTTATTTGCAGGAGTCAATGTACCAGGGGAGGTTGAAGCTTGCCTTCTGAAGAAAGGTACAATTTAATTGAAAGCTATTCTGCTGGTTTCTTCTCAGTGATATAGATCTCCCTGTAACACTGCATTCAATTTTCAACAATTCCAGAAAAAGAACTCTCAACACCAGAGTCATCTAGAAAATATTACATTGTAACCAGTTGCTTTTAATTTTCTCCTTATCCTTCATTATAATTCCAATGGGCAGGAACATGCAACCTGCAGCTAATGAAACATATTTGTCCAGCCTACAGATTGAATATGGAAAATACATTTTTGCATGGATAATACATTTTTGTATGGTTGAAAACTGATAATAAATTTAAAGCATTTATGTTTTTCCTTGCAAGGAACTATAAGGCTTCTGAATTCAATCTTGCTATAGATACAAATTGTTTTGGCTCATGATAATTATATTTAAATAAGGTGTGCTATCATTTAAAAATTTAAGTAACAGCTAATCAGTATAGTGCATAAATGTGCAGGCACACAAGTTGCCTTCATTATTGAAAAATAGCCTTCCAATGAAAAATGTTGAATGCTCCTGTCTAGGGAATTTACTATTTCAGCCAAATACTAATCAGATTCAACTCTTTAATGACTATTTTCATATTTATTGTCAGACTTTTCAACACTTTTTCAGCTATTTCGGTAAGAATTGTTTACTGCTGTGCTCAAATTTCATTGCTATTGAACTCAGTAGTGTTGAAAGTGATAGTCCATTCAAAACAAAAGAAGCTAGAAAAGGTCGAGTCCTCGTTACATTTGCTGGGATAGACTGAGCTGCAGAAGGCAGTATGGTTTCAGAAGATTGAATTCTGGACACTTATTCACTGTCACACAAAGAGCTTACAAATCTTCACGAGATTCTTTTGCATCATTATATGAACAAGGCATTTTTTTTTTTATGAGGGATGGTAGTAAATGGCACGAATTATTACAGTTAAATGCTATTATGTGAAGCATTGTCAGTCTGAGTTCTGTTGTATACTTAGCTCATCAAACAAAAACTTAAAAAATCCTTAAATCTTCATAAACATGCTCAATATACAGATAAAAGACATTTATTTTTGATTTTAAAAAATGTGCTACTTACATGCATTAATTTAATAATTTCTGTAAGAGTTAACCCTGTTATTTTATCATACTTAAATCACATACAATTAATAAATGGTTTTATAATTATGTTAATCAGTTTAGTTAATGCAATAGATCACATTTGCCACAACACTGTTGTCAATAATACCTAAATAATACACTGCTTGACATAGAAAATGCCACACCAGGAAGTATTTGTCAGAGCGCCATGCAAATAGGCGGGTATATGTTGACAGTCTGATTGTGGAAATGAGTGCAGTTGTGAACCAATCATGATAAGTGAGGGAGATAACAGGGCAAAACTGCTCAATGAGCTAAGTTTGGTCATCCTCACATGGACATGTGGGACCACTGCATCGGAGTGATCTCAGTGGCAAAAGCATGTGTAAGGAGTGAGAATGCCTGGACGATGTCACTGTAAATCCTACCATTGCACGAACACCTTTATCAGAGGCTTCATCATAGAGCTATGTATTGCTGGTTGGTCACTGCAGTGCATTGTGGCAGAAACACATCAGGATGCAACAACTGTTGGCTGAATTTGGTGACAGTGGTTGGAAGAAAGTAATGTGTTGCTGGAGTAGGACTGGTGCACATAGGTGGAGTCCAAACACCTTGATTGCCACATTTGATGGAAAGCCACAACAGCCCCACAATCCACAGCAGACAACATTCGACAGGTGTACCGACATCCCCATGTCAATACTGTGAATTACAGATTGGCTGAGGCAGGTTTGCACTCTCGCCAATCGCTGCGATGACTGCAGCATATCATCACACGATTTGGTTGGTTGGGCACTTTTTTGCACACAATGGGCAAAATGGTCAGGTCACAAGGACCCCGAAGGCTCAGAGAAGGTAGGGGGAGGGGACCCACTGGAACAGCTGTTGAGAGACAGATGGTAGCCTCCCATCAAGGCCATCCAGCGTGTTCTTTAACGTGCAAAGGGTATGACTCTCCCACACATGGGGCCACAGCTTAACGTCCCATCCGACGAACGATGGCCTTTCCAAGCTCATCGGTGTCCCCTACTGACCATGGGCAGGATGGGGAGTTTTTCAGAGATAAATCTCAATGTTGACCCAGCTGGGACTCAAACCTGGGAGCTGCAGATTACAAGCCTGGTATGCTACCAACTGACCCACCCCTGCCCCTATCATCACACAAGGTAACAGTAATGCCGTACCAGACATACATGGCAGGATGGATGGAACCATGTCGTATTCAACAAAGAGTCTTGCTTCTGTCTAATTGCAGACCAATTGAGAATCTGGAGACAACATGGTCAGCGGAGCTGTACGACATGGATGGCATCTTGCTGCCATTCATGTCATACAGCTCCTCAGCCTGGTGTCATAGTTTGGGGTGCTATCAGTTTCAACAGTGATGAGTGTGACAATATATCAATGAGATGCTATAACCCATTTTGTTGCTGCATTTCCATGGTATCCCTGATGCCCAGTTTCAACATAATAATGCCTGCCCACACACTGCCAACATCAGCAGACAATGCCAATAAGGTATCCAGGTGCTACCTTGGCCAGCACAATCCTCAGACTTTACCCCAATAGAGAATGTGTGGGACATTATTGACAAACATCATGCCTCTGCATGACCCCCTCACAATTGAATTATGAACACAGGTCAACAACGCATGGTCCGCGATACCTCAGCACACCGTCTGGGGACTTTTCCACTCAATTCCATGCCATGTTGCCGAATGTATAGTCCAGCATGTGGTCATACAACCTTCTGACTCAGGCCACATTATACTGTCTCCATGCCAATCACATTCATGCAATCCCCCAGAAATTAAATCATTTCTTTCTCACCTACTTGTCTATATATGTGGTAAGTTTCATCTCATTTTGTACATTCCTTCATGGTGTGGCATTTTCTATGTTAAGCAGTGTACCTTCATAAAATATATATATTAGTTACTGTGACATAATGTAATTATTCAAATAATCAAAATAAATAATTTTACCTTTTCTGTATCTTTATTAACTTTGTACAGTATATTGGGATTGAATCTCTAAAAAAATAAATATTTTGAGAGTAAGAAAAGACAGTAATAATATCAGTACTATATTAAAAAAAAGTGGCCTCATTTAAATATCTATTTGCAGTGGGCTATTTTGAAAACAAACATCAGTATCATTTATTTATTGCTAAATTATAAAGTCATATAACTTAAACACCCTAAATAACAATTTTATGATCATTTATAGTTTAAAAAAAATATAGCACAACAAATGTCTCATTTAGGAAACAAAAGCCATAACAATGCTTTTCTTCCATAAGGCTCTTGAATATCATTCCCATTTATACTCTGTAACACTGAAATTGCAACACCCAGAAAGAATGATCGGAAGTGCATTCAAATCAGCAGGCTGCTGAGTTGTGCTGAGATATGCAAATGATTAAAATATGGGACCATCTGGCTGCAGCATTTGCCAATATCAGTGAGAATGGTTCTGCCATGACATTACGACTAAGACCTGGTTTCCTCGAGTTTTCCAGATTCAAACAGAGTTCTAGAAGGAAGTGAAGTTTGCATGGAATGTCAAGGCAACAGATTCACTGACCATATCCCCAGCTGAGAATTTGAGAGAGGAAGGATTATTGGCCACCAAGAAGTTGTATTGTTGACCCGCCATATTGTGCAACATTTGGACCATGCAAACAGTACATCGATGCTGGCATCAGTTTTTGAGAAAAGGTAGGACCTGTGATCAGCCAGGATCTGGAGTATGCAGGACAATCACAGGGACCATTTGATCCAGCAACAAGCTTATGCCACCTATACAGCCATATTCTACCTTCAGAAGAGCAGTAAATGTTGCTGTAAGTCATTCCATCATAAAACAAACCATATCTCAAAGACTGGCATAGGCAGGACTTCATGCACAATATCAATTGTGTCACCCACTCCTAACCAATGACCATTGTTGCTAGTGTCTGGAGTGGTGCATGCTCGAGTGAACTGGAACACAGAATAACACTGTATGGTGTTCAGCAACAAATCTCACTTTTTTGGGGGTTAAATGATCACTGGATTGCATAAGAAGAAGTGGAGAATGAAGTAATTTTAGAATAACTGTTGAGCAATATTACAGTTATGAATCACAGGCATAATGGTCTGGGGAGCAATCATCTATGACAGCCAAACACCTCTAGTGTTCCTTACAGGCAGTTTGACAGCTCAGTGGTAGAAGGAGCATATCCCGGATACTGTTGCTAACATTTTTGTAAGAAGGGGTCTAGCAACATGTTGCAGCAAGATAATGTGTCCACATACCACAAACATCATCAAGGAATGTCTACATGCTGTCAATGTCTACATGCTGTCAATGGACAAGATCCCCTGATCTGTCCTCAATAGAACACATATGGGACACAGTTGGATGACATCTCAGCACCCACATGCAACTAGCATGGATAACAGCTGCCCTGCAAGACCAGGTGCAGGAAACATGGTGGACAGTGACACAAGAGGCTATTAGCAGTCTCTAAACTCACTGTCACAATGCATTGCTCAATGTATTGGCAATAGTGATTGTTGTACCTCCTATTGATGTGCCTTACTTTTCTGGTAATAAATTGTCCATTTTTTTCGAAACTTAATCATGTCTGCCTTGTCTCCCACACTGCTCCATATATGAATATCAGTTGAATTTTCCCACTGCTTCTGGGTTACAGAGTTACATGAAACAATTGAACTTTTGGTAATTGGTTAAGCAGTGCTAGTCTTTTATATCAATATAGTTAGTGCTGTGAAACTTATTTACTTGTATGCTAGCCTGAATTTCTTCCTCACATACACAAATAGTACATATGGTTCACTCATTCACTATATATTCTCAAGCCATATACACAGCACTGAATTCCAACTCCCATGTATCCATGATGACTATCTTTTCAGCCAAAGTCATAATCTTGTATGATTTCTTTAGTGCACTTATGTTTAGAAGTAGAGGAGCCACTGTGCACATTAATCAATGTGTTGGGCGGCATTGACAGGAGATTTCCAAGTCTCCTAACAGCTGTGCAGTAAATCCTCTTCCCTCAACCTTCTCTGAGCCCTTTGAGTGCTTGTGACCTGGCCATTTAGTCCATTATGTGCAAAAAAAATGACAGAAGTAAAACAACCCAATGAACATCAAATTCATATTTCCTGTTGATGATACAAAACACATTACATGCACGTGTCAGCCATGTCAGACGACAGCAGTCATACATACGATTTCTTTCTACTATATTATGAATGCTTGAATGTAAAGTATTACTTTGTATATCCCTTACTGGTTGTAAGATTTAAGACTGTATATATAAAAAAAAATTTTTGTGTGTGTTAGGGAAATAAGCATCACATTTATTTTCAGCAAGGACTTTTTGTATAAGGTAAAATGTAATTTAGGATTTGAAATCATTAAATTTTTAACTTTTACAAATTAACTAGGAAGTCCAATTACTTCTTATAAATGTGCTCTTTTCAAAAAAGAAAAGGCCTGACATTTTTTTTCTTTGAATTTAATGCTTTCTAAGGCTATAAATTAACTACTGAGGGTATTGGAAAATGAAAATAGTAATGTTTTATTAGTTTCTATCAAAAAAAAGATTCTTTACTCTTAAATAGAAGTAAACCTCACTGCTCAAATGAAATGGGGTGGGGTGAAGAGAACAAGGCACTGCTGGTAATTAAAAAAATAATTATAATCCCTGGACATTACATCACCTAATTATGAAATCCTAGCATAGTTTCTTAAAAATGCCAAATTATTCTAGACTGCAGTGGCACACATGGCAAAAATCCTTCAAAATTTTCCATTATTAAATTTTTAATTCAAAATTTCCCATTATCCAATTTCAGCACCCTTTAACGGCAGAATTTTAAGCAATTGGAAAAGTCAGAAAATGAGAAACTAATCTCTTATTACTTATCTAACACAAAGATTTTTTTTTCTTTCTTAAAAAAAAAACTCTACAGATAGATGACAAGTGAACAATAGCTAATTTTTTCAAACGAAAGGTAAAAAGAAATCCTTAAATACTTCTGAAAAAGAAGGACACTTTCCAAAACTGATAATAATCTGAAAACAGAATAATGACACTTTCCAAAACTGATAATACTCCGAAAAACAATACAGACACTTTCAAAAACTGATAATACTCTGAAAAACAATACAGACGCTTTCAAAAACTGATAATATTCTGAAAAGAATAGTGAGCTTTCAAAACTGATAACAACATGTATGAATCAAGAAAGTAACTTTGTACACAGGATACCAACTGGAAGTCAACTATACATACATTCAAACTCGCACTTCACTATGTTTTCTAGGTCAGTGGTTACCAACCGGAGTGTTTCTTATTATGATTTTATTGCTTTTTCAAATGTTGAGCTCAATATGCACTTTTGTTTAAATAAATTGAATTTTAAGACATATATAAGAAGAAAAAAAAATGATTTTTTATCGCAGACATTTCACAGTAAACGGACTATTTCAGAAGTATGTCACCAAGAGAAAAAGGTTGAAAAATACTCTTCTCTGCAATGAATCATCAGCACAAAGACAATATATTCATTTCATTCACTGATAAACACACTTCTACCTTGTGTTGCTCTTCTAATTTATTCGCAACCAGTTCTCTCCAACTGTAATTTTTATTTTACTATTTTTTAACATACAATAATATGAAACACATTTTAGGGACAATGGTTCTTTATATATATATATTCCATTAGTAATAATTAGCAACTCAATTGTTACTTTCTAATTATTCATTTTTTCTTCTTGCTTTTAAGAACCAATTCTGTGATCAATAATATTTTTAACAAGCACTCCAACCAAACTAGGGCAAATTAGCTGGATGACACCACTGCTTTTACTGATGACCTGTAAGTTGAAATTCAACAAACAAGTACTTTGTACTAAAAATTTGATGTTTAATCTTAATTTTTATAATGCAGAAAACAGTTGCCTTACTGGGTCAGTTTAATAATTGAACAGGCAACCAACCTATATGATAAAAAAGAAATGACTGTTTGGCAACTCTAGTTGCAGGTGACCAGCTGGAATGGCATATAACAGATCAGTTATGTGGATGGTGACACTATCATGAAAAAATTCACAGGTAATAAAAACCTTAATTAAGCATGTGATAAAACATATTAAAAACCATAAGAGACAAAAAGTTGAAAAAAAAATGACATGGTAAAAAGTGATAATCATGTCTTGCTATACAGGATTATTATTCAGTGAAGGTAAAAAAAAATAAATGGCTAAAAGTATATTACAAAAACAAAATCTTACATTAGTTCAGCAGCTAAAAAAGTTTTACTGCAACTACTCGTGTTGTCAACTTCACCTTATAATGTGAATATTTACAAGAAAGAATGCTTTTATTTCATGACTTTAAGAGCAGTGGACTGTGAAAACTAAAATATTAAAACAAGGCCAATTATATCTTAAAAATAATAGATATCTTTAAGTATCATAGATGAATGCTGATTAAACTATATATACTTTTGACAGATAGATATAACAACCTGAGAACAGCAGTTTCCAATTTTCCTTATTTTCCACTTCAGTAGGAAAAATTGCTGTTAAAACCCAAATTTTTATAGGTTGTAGAAACATACTAGTATATTGTAAAGTCACAGTTATGTTAAGTCAATGTCCAGAAACACTATATGAAGCATTAAAAACACCAATAACAGATCAGCATTGATAGTGAATACGTGTTTATATAGTCTTTTTCAAATATCGAAATTTTGGCTATAAAACATAAAACATTGGAGGAGGAGGGGGAATGAAAATAGTGGCAAAATCTCAAAAAAGTGAGAAAATTATTCATGCCAAGATCAGAATTTAAAAATATGGAATAGGCAATAACAATTCCTTTCTAACAGAATGCAATGAAAATTATCTCTTTACTCAAAGGTCATTATAAGAAAATTAGGAAAAGGTTCATTTAGATGGTACTGGGACCCCTGAATAGGTTCTATATCTGCCTTGTTTAAAATAATCACTTGGGGGAAAATATTTACACTAAGTAAACAATCAATATTACATACTAGTTAAACACAAGCTAAAAGTTTGACACAAAACATATGTCCATTCATTACTTCATTCCCAGCTTTCCATTGTACTACTCCATTCACAAGGAAGGTGAGGGCAGTGACTCCAGAATTTTCACTCTTTTTGAGGGATCACTCCCAACCAATGATAGAACACGATCTGTTATGCAAACAGGGTTAGAACTAAGTGGGACCACCATACCAAATTTAAGACTGATCACTCAAGTACCTGCAGAACACCACGGGAAAACCAACAAATGAGGACAACCAATGACATCACACATCTATCTGTTCACCAGGAATTGCAGCTATTAAATGATATGATTGTTTTAAGCAATAGATTCAAAAATTTAAATAGTGTCTGCTATGCCAACATATATCAATTAAAGATGGATTACACTTTGTAATTATGCTATGTAAAGAAAACAAAGATAAAAACTGCTAGTATGCTACATTTGAAGGAGCCTCAAATTCATGACTTTCCAAACATTTACTTGTAATGGAATATATGTAAAAGAGGCTGGGTTGGGTTGTTTTACCTTTGAGCGGCACTTTTTTGCACACAATGGGCTAAATGGCCAGGTCACATGGACCCTGAAGGCTCAGAGAAGGTTGGGGGAGGGGACCCACTGGAACAGCTGTTGGGAGACAGATGGTAGTCTCCCGTCAAGGCCATCCAGCATTCTTTAACATGCACAGGTTATGGCTCTCCCGTACACGTGACATGACTTACCATCTCATCCGATGGACGACATCCTTTCCAAGCCCATCGGTGTCCCCTACTGACTGTGGGCAGGGCGTGAATTTTGCGGAGATAAATCTCAACGCCCTGTTTTCGGTGTGCCACTTACTTTTAACACTCTAATGCTCCAAACATTATTAACTTTTAAAGTTGGACCTTTCATCTGATTCAAATTTATTTAAATTCCGGATAGCTGTATTGGGCACCAAGCAATAATAACTTGCCAAATAAAGTTGAAATAGGGTTCGTTAATGTATAATATCAGGGGTTACTTATTGAGTAAGAATTAAAAAAAAATTGTCAAGTTTAAAGTTTAAATCTAATCAAAAATCAATTAATGTTGCTCAAGAGAAAAATAGCAAAAATTCAAAAGTTTCTAAAACAAACAAAGTTAATTTCCAAAAAAATTAAACTCACTAAACTCAATGATTGAATACAAAAGTTGGAGACTAAAATCTCCTTCTATCTACACAACACATACTTCTGACTCCTACATCTCTACTCCACTTCTCACAAGAACTTTCTCCACTAACTCTCATTCTCAATCTGTCATTCTAACTAACTGTAATCTCATGTCACTACTATATCAAATGCCATAGGAAGCCAGCATGTCTACTGGACACTGGGAAAGACATTTGCATAATATGATGAACGTGCTAGCTATGATGCATGAGAGGTCATGTCCTACACACACTTTAGCGGTTAACAATCAAAAGGTCGGAGTTGCGCATGTGCAACTCCTACAGCGTAGACACAAAAATTGCAATCAGTCCAAAAAAAAAACATTAAATAATAAATATAATGTAAATAAAGTAAAACTGATTAAGGAAAAGTAAAAGTGAATGGGTGGACCATCACATGACCCAGCTGGAACTCAAACCTAGGAGTAAAAGAGGAAGTTTTGCGTAATTTGGATATTGACAATATTTTTATTTTTCCACAATTCAGAAAATAAAAAAAAAATACTGTCACTTTTTTCTCTTTTTGGGAAGAGAGCTGAATTAAAGTATTATCCTTATAAAGTTTGTGTGTGTTATTTTTTAATCATAAAAAAAGTTATCATAAAATTTCTCATTGAAAGCATGCTCAGGGTATTTGCAATATATATGGTAGATACATGTTTAAGATATGCTTGAGTGTGCTTAATAACAAAAAAATATTAAATATCTTACCACACAGGTAATTGCTTTTCGATGACCCACAAAATCCTTATTTGTCTTCCATCCATCCCTCTCTATGATCTGGGCAGTAGGGCCAGAGTTATTCATAGCATGAGCAGATACCAAATACTGGCCATCAGGTGACCAACTTAACCTAAGGATATGAGTTGTCCCTCCACACTAGAAAAAAAAAAAATTCTATATAAAACTGAACTGTTCACAAATAGTAAAGGAAATCATCTTTTGAAATTTTACATAGTGTTATATAGCATTTCAAAAGATGATTGTTTTATGATGATCAGAGCTGTCTTTTTTTCTCTCCAGTGTTTATACTACTTCAGCAAAATATGTTTAAAATTAAAACAAAATCACAGGTAAACAAACACCTGCAGGGCTATGAACAATCTTTACACAGAGGAAAAAGTTTTTGCTGATAAAATTTTTCAATTCGAGTCAAAATTACTTCTAATGACTACATGTTATAACACTTACACCAATTAATAGATAACTTAGTGTTTGGTAGCTCAGCAGTAGAGCACCTCACGTTATTAAGAGATTATGGGTCCCACCCAGCTTAAAACAATTTTTCATAATGTCCAGATAGTTCATAGTTCAAAAAATGATTACCTGTGATTGCTTGCTATTAAATATATCATTCTTACACTTAAGAAGCCTAGTTCTTTATAAAAAATTTGTTTCTGATTTTTGCAGTAACTAAGTTGAGTAGTTTTTTATACTCAGTTTCATGCCTATCATTTTTTGTGTAATTTTTATATTTAATCCAAATCTTATCTTTATGATATATTAAATTAATAATATCCATTGTAATCCACTGTTTGGTAACATTATGGTTATTTGGATATTCTAAATTTTTTTTTAATCAGGTTTTTTATTTTTCTCTAAATTTCATTGTATTTATTTTTAAAGAAATTGTAACAATTGGTATTTTTGTTATATTTAAACCAGTCTATTATGATTACTTACTTCCCTTCTGATATTTTTATGCTCATACTAGTTAATTTTTGTTGTTTTAATATCGCTTGAGACTTTTTCCATATATCTTCTCATCCAAATATAGTTGCAATGAGATAATGATCAGTGACTTTACTCAATGAAATCATAGATTTGGAAATATTTTTTCCATCTAGTTTTACATTTATATGGTCGATACTTGTGTGCCACAAATTATTGCTTACCACTTCTTCTCTAGTTCACTATCCATTAGATGGGATGTAAAGCCGAGGCCCTTGTGCTGGAGAGCCATACCCTGTGCACATTAAAGAACACACTGGATGGCCTTGATGGGAGACTACCATCTCTCTCCCAACAGCTGTCTAGTGGGTCCCCTCCCCCAACCTTCTCTGAGCCCTTGGGGTCCTTGTGACCTGGTTATTTAGCCCACTGTGTGCAAAAAAGTGCCACTCAGAAGCAAAACAATCCAACTCTTCTCTAATTAGATCACTAAGAGATCACATTCCATCTCAGCTAAAAATTTACATATATTTTGACACCATGCTTTTAACATTCAGTACATCAAAATTAAAATCTACTAATATTTGATTACGTGTTCTAACAGTATGATCTAAAAATTCATCAAAATTGATTAGGAAATGGTTTATATCTGTGCTTGCCAACCTATATAAAGCTAATATACACTCTGTGGCAAAAAAAATTGAGGCACCCTAATAAAATAGTCCATCAACCACAAAACTCAGCATGCAAACGATTAGAAATTCAATTATACATTTAATATACAATTAAAGCTGTATTACATCAAAATTATTTTAAAAAAGAAATTCAATGCCAATAAATATATAGAGTGGTTCCAACGCACAGGGAAAACACACATCCCATGGCGTATGTAAGGAGCATCACTCACATGCATTCCCATTCTGACTGCTGTGTTGACATTAGTAGCAGTTGTGTTGACATTAGTAGCTGATGAGGATGCCGTGATGGCACACCCGACAACTGTACCAGCAATTCAGCGAGTTTAAGAGGCGGCACATTGTGGGCCTCAAAGAAGCCTGTTGGTCATGTCGACATATAGACTGGCATCTGGTCAGAGTGATGCAGCAGTAGGATGATGCTTGTAGCAGTGGATCCAGGAGGGCACACATACCCGCCATGAAGGCACCAGCCAGCCCAGGCAAACTGGACGGAAGGATCACACAATAGTGAGTGCAGCCAGAATGACACTGTCAGAATCACTGTCTACCATTTGAAGACACATAGCATCCTCCATGGATCAAGATATATCACTGGAAGGCAACTGGCAGTGACAGGACTACATTCTTGCTGACCTTTACAACGGCTACCACTAACCACCGAACAGTGGCACACCATTTGGAGTGCTGCCGTGCTTGAGAAGTATGGATTGGATCCAACTGGTGACATATAGTTTTCAGTGACGAATCCTGCATTTTGCTTGGGAGCGGATGACCAATGCATATGTAACTGGAAGAGGTTGAGCCAGTGCCCCGATCTGGCCTACATTGTGGAGTGGCACATGGCAATCACACCTGGTGCAGAGCTGTCAACCTTGCATGACGAAAAATACGATTTGGAAGAAAAGTCAGAGGAAATAGGAGCACTGCATTTCTGCAGTTTAAGGTGCTCAAGCACCATTTTTTAATCAATGCAATAATGAGTTAAATCTTGATGGAATGCTCAAATCTTAGTGGCGATGAAAAAAATTTAATTCTTCCAAAATTACACCAAGTTTCTTAAAATTACTTCTGTAAAAAAACCACTAAATATGAAATTTAAACTAATGAAAAAAAATTAAACTTCTTGGAAAGTTCTACAAATAATAACATAAACAATTGTATACTAGCAGTGAAGAGGCCGTATCAGAATAAGCTGAAGCTGAGTAAAGAATAAATGATAAACACTTATTCCCAAGCATAAAATTTTCTTTTTACAAATAAAAAGATAACCCCCAGAAGTAATAGTATCTAAGACATATTTTCCTAACTGTGCACATCGTTATATGACGAATGTCAGTCAATACCATCCAAGGCTACTTGTTTCAACAGTCTATTGTTGCTAGCAAACATTTATTCCGTAATTTAAAAACACTTGCAAAAATTGATATCTCATCGGAGACAGCTATTCTAACAAGTGTATACTGCTAAACAACAAATTGCCATTCTGCAATTTAAGAAAACCCCAGAACAAATTATAGGAGACAACCATTTCAACCTGAACATACTACTGGACAACAAACCACCGCTCCACCCTTTTTACCCACCCCTCAAAATGGCAACACAAAAATTTATTTTAAAAAAACGAATAGACAGAAATGATTGCAAAGCACATGAATAGAATGACTAAATATTTCTGAATAACAAAAAAATTACTTTTTTGGTTTTAAGTAAATATTTTTTTCATTTTGTAATTTTTTTCTCGGTACCATACTTTGAGAAAATTCCAGGCTTTTAGCCAACTGTGCTGAATCAGATAAACAAGTGAATTTTAGAATTTTTTTTAAAAATAACCAATCAATGGAAATAGTCATGTAATATACCAAATTAAACAGAATTTAATTACGAATTTTATGAAAATAAATAATATAAACAAATTTGCAAGCATATTGATTTTAATAAGCCTTTATTAATGTGATATGGTAAAAAAAAAGATCGCACTATACAATTAAAGGCTTCGTTTTGGAAAACCTGCTGAATAAAAATAGTTAAATTATATATTTATCGAAAGGTAATTTCCTCCCGAATAATATAATATTAAACCTGAAATATGATTTTTATTTTTTTTAATGATTCTTTTCAGTATCGTATATTTTAAACACAGCCAGTGTTATACAACATGACTTGGCCTTTTGACATTCACAGGATTTTCTGAAATGGTTATGAAATAGAAAAAATATTTCCTCGACAGCTTTTTTTCACTAAATATTATGAATTTTTTCTTTGGGTGTTGAAGTTTGGTGATCTTGGCTAAGTGCAGAAAGGTTTGTGCACCAAGGACCAGCAGTTCCCAAAATTGCCCTCCCAAATGATGGCCGATTTCCATAGCAAGGAATTCTATTTGCTTCCGTATCCAAGACATTCAATTTCAGAAAACAGTACAAGTTCAAAGTTTCTTTTATTAAAAAAACAAGAAATAATAAAGGAAAAATTACATATAAGCTAATGGGATGTTAAAATATCCACAACAACTTTTAAGCTGGCCTCCGATCTAGTAAAACCCGGAAAGATCGATAAAAACAGCCGATTGAAGATCGCTAACTAATGGAAATAAATACATAGAAATGACTTTGCTTTCATATCCAAGACCTCGTTTATTTTCAGAAAATGATACTATTATCACAGTTTTACTGGAGAAGTAATAAATAATAAAACAAAAGTTAACATATAGCCTAATGCGATGTTAAAATATCCACAGCCACAAGTTGTAGGCCGGCCATAAGATGTAGCATAACTATGAAAGAATCAATACTGATTGATTGGCTAAAAGATCGCTAATTTCCGAAAATAAACTACTGAAATGAAACTAAGGTTTAAATATAAAAAAATACTAACTTTACAAAGGGTATCCAATATGTTGGACTAAAACTGAAAACAACATTTATAACACATGCATTTATTAAGCTGTAATAGTTGATGTAGTAGGATAGACTTGCTTGGAGAACTAAATTGCACGATCTGGTTGGACCTCCGTAGCCCATGGCTGCTTGAGGATGATGATGATGATGAATACAGCTTAATAAATCTAAAATTAATTATCACCCAGTCAAGTATTTTTTTAATGTGGTATTGTAAAACAAAGTGCATCTAAAATTACAACACACTGAAGTGCAATTGAATAAGGGATAGGAGACGTTATCCAAATTCAGCCCCGCAAGTCCCGCATTTGCATGCATGTGTGGCTGAAACTCTGGTCATACATAGCTTTCAGTTTTGGCTTCCCCAAGCATTCATCGTGAGAAGCATAATGGGAAATGTGCGGGATTTAGATGCATTGGACAGAGGGCAGATCGTAGGTGCCCAATAGATGGGACACTCGATCTCTGAAATTGTCAACGAACTTGGATTTTCCCGTATGATAGTTTCAAGAATGTTCTGGGAATATGAAAATTCCGACAAAAAAAAACACAAGCACCTGGACAAACTGCAAAGGACAACCAGCCTTGAATGATCATGGGCTTTGCCATCTGACCCGCATCATATGGACTGATAGGGGCCAGACATTATCTGAAATCACCTCCCATCTGAAAGCGGGTTCCAGTGCCGGGAAGTCAGTGCATGGACCATGCAATACTCACTTCATCGTCTCGGCTTTGGGAACCGCTGACCTATGAGAGTCCCACTTCTAACGGCATGACAATGAATCTCTTTGTTGCGATCTTATGCAACCACGGCAATTCCCGGTTCCGCTTGTACAGCACTACCTGGTTATGAAAAGCCATGACCATCTAGAGCTGGGGGCAAGGAATACGCCCTATAGGCGCACCTCAACCCCAGCCTCACATGGCAGCAGTCCTATAGAAGGAAAGCTGACCACCGGAAGAAACCTTACTTTAATCTATTCCCCGGTTTGCAAATGTGCAAGGATATAAAGATCCAAGCTCGATCGGCACCCGGGGTGGAGACTCTTAGTAAGACCCAGACTTTTTGGACAGCTCGTGCCTACAGGCGGGTTCAGACCTTTCGGCAGAGCCGTCGAACAGACCACACAGGTCTCCTGAGAGGTGAGGTCTCCAACGCCGTCACCACCCGACCGGCAATCAAGCCGGCCAGCAGCGTCTTCAACCTCGGTTGGCTTCAGCAATGCTCCAGCCGGGGACCATCCCAACCGGCAAAACCTTGGAATGCTCCAGCTGATGCCCACTACAGCCGGCAAATCCTTTGGCCTGCTCCAGCTGGGGATCATCCCGACCGGCAATGCCTCCTCAGCCGGGTTGCTGGGCCCTAGGCCCCCCCACCACGACAAGGTGGTCCCCTATTGGGGGGGACCTCCTTGCCTGGGCTAAAGAACATTGAAAATTGGCAATGGAAGCCTGGAGTGATGAAATCCGTAAATTTCATCACGCCGATGGGAGACTGAGAGTATGATGCCAACCCATGAAGTCATGGATCCTGCATGTCAGAACGGAACAGTACAAGCTGGTGGTGGCTCAGTGATGGCCTGGAGTGTCTTCAGTTGGACATCTGTGGGACCTTTGGTACACGTACCGACGATTCTCAATGCATCCTGGTACCTAGAACTCATGGCTGACCATTTATACCCATTTATGGCCATCATACATCCCAATGGAAATAGCGTCTACCAGCAAGACAACTGTTCATCTCACAGATCCAGGTTGGCTACTGCATGGTTGCAGGAGCATTCTGCTGACTTTGAAAGAATGAATTGGCAACCTAGAAGCCCAGATTTAAATCCCATTAAAAATCTTTGGGATACCATCGAGCAGAGTGTTTGGGCCCGTGTCCCATCAGCGATGACCTTGAGAGAATTGTGGACAGCTCTGGAGGATGTATGAGTCGATATACCAGTGGAACATTTATGCAAGCTTGTGGAGTCCTTGCCTCATCGTGTGGCAGCCATTATCAGGGCTAGGGGGGGTCCAGCACATTACTAGGTTGCTATCCCTAATTCAATGGCACTTCAGTGTATTAAAAAGCATTATAATGCTAAAAGCACATTATAACCTGAAAAG
The DNA here is from genome assembly GCA_038380435.1 of Ryuthela nishihirai. Classification (NCBI taxonomy): domain Eukaryota; kingdom Metazoa; phylum Arthropoda; class Arachnida; order Araneae; family Heptathelidae; genus Ryuthela; species Ryuthela nishihirai. The sequence continues at coordinate 22,036,722 of JAWZYU010000008.1, forward strand.
ATAAAAAAAAAATGTGAAACAATTATGTACAAAAAATCAACATATGTATATATCAAATATAATCCCTGAAAATTCAGCTCACCCTGGACACTATAAAAAATCAATAACTCTCATTTTTTGAGAGTGTACAGATATTGCTCTAATAAAAAGGCCTTAAACACAGAGTTAAACTGTATTTATGAAATAGGGATACAAACTGGATATAAAAAGGACTACTAGAAAAAAAAGAGAAAAAAGTTAAATATAAATATTTATCCCTCGCACAGGAACCTCAAATAAATATAGCATATACAATAACTTTCCCATACATTACTAGTTTTTCAAATGTATTAGCTAAAATATTAAAGAAATATGACATAAAATTACCTCTAAAATTACTAACAATGCTAAAATATTAGCAATTAATGTTAGAGATCAAAGTACACCTACAGGGAGAACACATTTAATGGAAATAGAAGATGAAACTAAAATAGTATTGGATAATATTAAATATATAGGGAAAACATACTGACAGATGACAGCATGAATGAAACACCAATACGATTTGGATAATGAATTAGGAAGAACAGAATTGACACAGACTATTCTACAAGCTAATTTGCATAATTACATGCTAAAAGCTAAAATAACCACATCACCCAGAACTATAATACAATTAAATTATATGGAAAACTTAATTTTTTATTAATTTAAATCAGAGTAACTTTAATACAGATTTAAAACCACTACCAACAGTGTGGAAACTAATTTTAAATCATCTAAAAGGACAAGTGCTGGCTATCTGCTAGGGGGACAGCTTTATAAAAAAAAAACATCTAATGTACCAACAATGCACACTGCCTGACGAAGATGAGCAAAATGCACGTTGCAGTGTTTTCATCATTTTTATTTGAAGGAAAGGGCTTTGTATATTTTTTTAAGCTGACATGTCTTAGTGTAATAAGAGAGAACCAAGTAGTTGTGGAGTATAAGGAGAGTAGTAAAGACCGTGAAAAAATTTACCAATATGTCTAACAACAGTGTGGATCCTAAATAACTTAGAAGAAACTTGGACTAGCATCTCAACATAAGTGAAGACCACAAAAAAAAAACATCAACAATAGTGTGTCTCAAGTGTGAGTGAGTCAGCCAGAAAAAAATCACAGACCTACATCTAGGTGGGAACATTATGGTAAAAATAACTTTACTTTTTTATTGCTTTAAAAATAAGTTAAAGTGCTGTCCAGCTCCAATAGTTTGAGTATCGCCCATCTTGTGTGAATAAGATAGGGGTAGATAACAACCTAAAGGTGGTTCACTATTATGCCAAAAAAAAAAAAGCCATATAGTAATACGGATTATGTGGTAAAGCTAATTGTAAAAATGCAGCAAGACACAATCACTGAGCATGCATAGTATATCAACTGCAGTCAACCAATCTTGCAGGATGAAATAAATGACAATCTGCCAACTTGTTCTTTAGTGTGTTTGGTTCAAGGCAAACAAAGACAATACTGTGCCATGATGCTGAGCTAACCAATGGTTAAAATCTGATAAAAATTTTATCTGATAGTGACCCCAATTTTGAAACGAAAGCTTTTACCTATTGATTTATCCATCCTATTAGTTAATAAAATTTACTAAATAATCCCATAACAAAGTTGGTGCAGCCATTCTGGTGCACTAATTATTTTCTGCTTAATGCATGTTTCAGACCAAAATGCATTCTGAATTGTTACCTTAACAATTTGTTGTCAATCAACAGAAAAAAAAGTATCTTTATACTTTGAAGAAACCAAATAGTTCAGTAGTTCTGTTGCCTGTACATGGCAACTGGTATCATTGCCAGTGCTTCTCCAAAAGGAATTCAAGGATATTTATATCTTAAAATCAAAAGCAAAACAAGAATGCATTGCCTATCAAATGTAAGAATCACTAAATTTTGCACATTATAATCAACCAACTTTGGAAAATATCAAGAAATATTTCACAGACAGGTAGTTATTACGCTTATGTATCGACATGGTTAAAGAACATTATTTTCATTAAAATAATGGACGACTGAAACAGTAAAACAAGAGACAGATAAAACTGCATTCTCCATAAGCTACATTCAAAATAAAGTTTAAACCTTATCCCTTAATTCTCTCAAATTGTCTGTAATGTCTGAAAAATCATTGGTTTTTTATAAAGATTATCTCTATATGCCACAGTCTAAACTTATTAAGGCAGTGTTTCTCAACTAGTATGAGGTAACAATTCTTGGTGTGCTGCAATACTTGTTGAACGCTTACAAAAGCACTAAAATGTGGTAATGGTTTTGCAATTGGTAATAAGAAACATCTTTAATGGATACACAAATAGGAACAAGGCATGAAAAATGTTTCAAAATAGAAGTCCATAGAGAAAAAGTAATGAGTATACACAGTCGTATCAGAATAATATGACCACCCATGGAATCACAGTGTACCCACTCTGGTGTGCCACAGAGTGCACGACAAGGTCAATCACACGGAGATATAAGCAGCCGGCCAGGACAGATGAGCCATAGTGTGTAATGTGAGCACAATTGACAGAGGTATTGATTTGACAGATGTTCAAAAAGGAATGATCATCGGCTACCATCCCAAGAGTGGAAGCATCTCAGAAACAGCAGACTTCGTGGGCTGTTCACGAGGTGCTATAATAAGGGTGTACCAAGATTGGATCGCTGACACACCGAGTACTCCAGACGTCATAACTGTGGAGCCCCAAAGGCTGTCGACCCCAGAGGAGAACATTGCCTCTGTTGACTGGTAAAGGGCAATCAACGCGCAACTGTGCAGCAATGAATGCTGGGGCACCCAGGTACATGTCCCTGATAACAGTAGAGCAAACCCTGTTACGCATGGGTCTCCAGAGTCGACACTGCGTAAAAGTGCCCATGTTAACCAAGGCCCACTGGCAACGATGCCTGCAATTCGCATGGGACTACAGTCATTGGACAGAGGAAGAGTGGAAAAAGGTTGCCTTCTACGACAATCGAGGTTTCTACTCCACAGAAATGACAGATGGTGGCGGATACGGCGTCAGACACACGAGAACTAACACCTGGACACACTTGTCGGTCAAGTACAGGCCAGCGGTGGCAGTGTGCATGTCTGGGGGATGTTTTCCTGGTATGATTTGGGACCGCTGGTACCATTGGATGGGTCCCTGAATGCCAATAGCTACCTGTCCATCCTCACTGACCACATGCTTCCCTTCATGCTGGATCTTTACCCTGGTGATGATGGGGTCTACCAACAGGACAATGCGCCCTGCCATGTCACTAAGGTGGTGCGCGACTGGTTTCAGGAACACGACAGCAATGTCTTTGTTCTCCCTTGGCTGGCAAAACTGCCCGACCTCACCTTCCAGGGCCTTATTGCGTCCATGCCACACAGTCTCGCCGCTGTCATCTGGGCCAAAAGTGATTATTCCCATTATTAGGTAGGTGGTCATATTATTCTGATATGACTGTGTATAACAGCTTTGTGAATATGGTGGCACCAAATAATGAAACAATACCAAGTTTTCGAATGCAATTTTCCAGCAAGTAATTTGGCATTATTTTGTAAAATTTCATATGTAGTACCAATTTAAACAACATTCTATAATAGTTCTATAACAATTATAACAGATCTAGAGCAATTTGATACTCAGATTTTAAAATTATTTTATATCAAAGATATTGAAAAAATGAGGGTAAATATACCTCCATAAAGGGTTCTGTAATATTTGCTTCTTGTTGCCAGTCATGAGTTCTCCATACACGTAAAGTCTTATCATCTGACTGATGTTAAGAAGAAATTTTTATTTAAACACACAAACTAAAATTAAAATGTTATTTAACAGAGAATACTTTTGTTCAAATCTGTGAATATATCACACTATTCTAGTAAAAAATTTATTTTAAGAAATGATGAATATAACAGCACAGCAGCAAGTATTATCTCTGAAATCATATATCAACCACAAAGGCAGAAAATAGAAAAAGATATAAATAACAAATAAATTACCACTCTTTAAGTTGATTCATATTTTCAGAGGAAAAATTATCTTGAGCCGGGTGGGATACAAACCCACGACCTCTTGATAACATATCAGGTGCTCTGGACCACTGAGCTGCTGACCGCTGATCAAGATTTCCTCTAATTGATGTTATGAACTTTCTCAACCTATTTACATAATATGTAGAGTGTTCAGGCATAAAAAATTTTGAATCAACTTAAAGAGTGGTAATTTATTTTATATATACCTTATAGGTCGAGTTTATTAATTAGATATATATAAAAATATTTTAAGTTTTTAGCATATGGCTTTCATTAAAAAAATTCCTGAAATAATTTTCTGACTACAAGTTAAAAATTCATATTTTGTGTTTTATTCATTTTATTAACCAAGGCAAGAAAAAATCAGATTTATCATGCAACTTGTTATAATCAGAAACTTAAATGTAAAATATATTATCACCTAGTAGTCATCATTTAGAAACGAACTGCAATTGCTAAAGTTAAGGATAGGGTTAATAAATATTTTACTACATTTATTGATAAAATTAATACTGTTCTGTTACAGATTCTATGTACGTTTAATTGTTAAGAGCCTTTCATTTCCTTTTTTTTATGTATTTTTCATTACTCAACATCTGTATTCTTTGTTGTAGAACAAAGAGGAGAACAAGTGACAATGTGAACCAATTGACATTTATTGGAGACATTGGTGGAATTAATCATTGCTATCATTGTTAGCAAAAGGGTTGCAACTGTTCTTTCTTCTGAAATAGTCATTCCTACTTTCTTGCTGTCGAAATATCTTTCTTGAAAAATCTAAGACAGCAGAAAAAGTCTTAAGTCTGGTTCAAACACGAAATTGTGTGCACAACAAGAATTGAAACACATCTCATTGCATGCATGCAAGTTGATTCGGATGTAGCTCTCTGAGCATCTGTTTCCTTTAACTGCTTCATGTGTGAATGTGCTTTCAGATTTGAAAAAAGTGTTGTTTAGTAGCATAGAAATTGAGCACAGATAGTGTAGAAGGAAGGAGAGTAGAGAGAAATAACTCCCATATACCCCATGGTTATAATGAAATGAATGCAGTGTCTCTTTTGGTCAAGCCCTGAATTTCCAAAAAGCCATCTACAATTCCACTGAGTACAACTAAGATTAATGCAAGCTTCCATTTCACTTAGAACAAAGCATTAGCATGTAAATTTCTTAGAACACAATGAATAATAAAAAACTGACAATTCCACTGAGTACAACTAAGATTAATGCAAGCTTCCATTTCACTTAGAACAAAGCATTAGCATGTAAATTTCTTAGAACACAATGAATAATAAAAAACTGACTTGGCAAATAATAATGCATTGAACAGTTACATATATTTATGTGTTATGGCTAAAAGAAAACAAAAACAGTTTACCTAATACCCTTCCTTGGGAAAATTAAATGTTAGCAAGTACTTAACTATTAAAACAGATTTCTCTCTTTTTATTGGATTTTCGCCCCCATAATTCTCCAAATATTTGACCACCCAATCCCAACCTCAAATCACTTTTTTTCCCCCTCTTTTATAAGTTGAAGTATCTATTTACAACATCTGGGTTGTTTTATCTCTGAGGGGCACTTTTTTTACAGACAATGGGCTAAATGGCCAGGTCACAAGGGCTCAGAGAAGGTTGGGGAAGGAGACCCACTGGATAGATGTTAAAAGACAGATGGAAACTTCCAATCAGTGAGTTTTTAATGTGCACAGTATCTGGCTCTCTTGCACAATAGGCCATGGCTTAAAGTCCCATCTAACAAATGGCAACCTTTCCAAGCTTATCAGTGTCCCCATTCTCTTCAAGAACAAGTGGGGGTTAACTGAGATAAATCTCAATGTTGGCACAATTGTGTGATGGAATTTTGTGATGAAAAAGATGGACAATTGGAATTCAAACCTGGAGAACTGCAGATTATGACCCCCCCCCCTCCCCCCAGCTATGATAGGACCCAAGTTTAAGGCCATTATTATTTTTGCAATTCAAGAATCTGCTTGATTTCAACAGGAAAGTTTAAGTACTACTAAAGAATTTGCCATTTTCTTTATTGTCATTCACACAGTCCAATTGCACTGAAATTATTCTATGAAAAAAAATTTTTTTTAGTAAGGATTTCAGAACTTTAAGCTCAGAGGACAAAAAAATAAAAACACACACTATGCTAAAATAATTTGATACAATAGAAATATTACAATAATTTCTCAATGTTTATTAACATTTTACTATTATCAATTTTCAACACTTCTAAAAAAAATCATTGCTCAGTCATTCTTACACATAGGAACCATTTCTTATTTTTTTATTATTATTTATTATCACAGAATCTTACAATTAATTTAAAATAGTGTGTAGATTTATGAAACGTTCATTACTTTTTTTTCATATATTGTTATACTTTCTTTTTTAACTCTTTTTCATTAAAGTACTTATTTATTTACTCTTTAGCTTTTAATGATTAATATATGAATAATGATATAAATCAATATTCATATATCAATCATTAAAACTGCATGCTTTTAACACTGCAGTGGAACAAAGATTATATGTTTTTCGTAGGACAAGAAAAAAGTATAAGTAAAAATATTAGCAAATGCAATCTATTTTTTAAATAAGGGCCAATTTCTTTCAAAAATTCAGGACGAATTATGCCTCGAATTTTTTAAGAGCATTCTAAATTGCATTTATGGGATTTAATATAATACATTACGGACTTCAGATGCTACGCCTGGCCAGTTCTGTGCTTCATCAAAGGGTCTTGGTGCATAGTTCACCTTCCAATGAATAATACTAGTAACCAAATTAATATACTTTTCTTTTGTGATTTGCTTTAAATCTTCAACTTATGAAAAAAAATAAAAAACACCCAATTCTGAGATGATAATGATACATAGCTAGCACAGAAAGTATGTATTTTGGTTTGTGAGAATCTGACTCTCACCTTGAGATCTCTCCATAAATCACTGCCAAGAAACTTCTTGAAACTCAATGGGATCCTCATTTTATAAATGAACTTAGCATTTGTACAGCTCAGTGCAATCTGAGTTCCCCCCTCACTTGCTTAGTACTTGCAACAATTATTTGGCCTGAACTATCCCTGAAGAGTTTGAAAAGTACAAAAATGTCATCAAAAGTAAAAAGGATGGAGTTAGTTGTAAAATTCAAATAATTTAAATACATACACAAAACAATATAGGCAGAAACCTGTAGAATGAAATAAAGCAATTTTTCCATTTTATTTTGTAATATACAATGCAAATGTGAAAAATGTGCAAATGATTTAGGTAAAAATGAAATAACTTAGAAAGTTTTGAGAAATTTACAGCAGGAGTAAAATATATGTGCAATTGGGAAACATAATCAATGTTCCACTGTAATAATACATAATAAAGATAAGTTAACCCTCAGATAATCATCCTATTTTTTTTATATAACACCAGCACACATCTAGGGGTGTTCAAGATCTCAATTTCTACGATTCATCCAAATACAGTGATTAAAAAAGGTCTATATAAGGCACATCTTATTAACAAATCAGCACACCTTAAAATAAGGTAAATTTTTTGGGGTTGAGAGTTATTTTATTACAGTGGGGTTTTCAAAACTCCTTAGGTTATCTGAGAGTTAGAAAAGCTAAAAATAAAAAATATATTGTTTGCAACTATTAATCTTTATATTACCAAAATAAAAAGAAAGAAATAATAAACTACTAATAAGATCCAATTTTTTGTAAGATACAAATACTTGATATGTCCATATAATTATGAGACGCACATAGCATACATTGTGGTTTATTGAATATTAGCAGACTTATCAAACATTGCTCATGTCTTGAAAAACCCCATGAAATATACACTCAGTGATCAATGAATTATGTCCACTGTTACCCACATTTTCAATGGAAAGTTAATTTTGATTATCTCTAACTTCTAAAATAAGCACTTTAGGAGAAAATGTGGCCAACAATAATTAAAAAATCTTTGTCAAATCTAAATCATGATTTACAACAACATTTTTTCAGTATTTTTAAAGATATGTAGGTTTAAACCTTTAAAAGCAGCAAGGTGTTTCATTTCATTTCTCAAAAATTTTATTGACTAGTGAAGTAATTATTTACACACAGTTTTAAACTATGTAGTTATTTATGAAATGGTTGTAAATAATATTTCTTATTTCAGTTTCAGTATTAACTTCAAAGGTAAATTCTTTGTCTAGTATTGCTAAATACTCAAATTTCCATAACTCTTTAAATACCAAAAGGTATATAGTTGAAAATTGGTATTTAGATGAACTGATTGAGATATTTATCTTTCGTCACATTTTCCCTAAAATGCTTATTTTAAAAGTTACAGAGCTTTGAAGTTAGCATCCCATTGACATAACATGGGGTGGTCATAATTTAATAATTACTCAGTGCATAATTGATGACAGCAAGCTTTCATTTGAGATACAATTCATTATAACTGACCAAATAGAATTTTCCTACTATTTTTAAGGGGCAGAAAGGAAGGTACATAATTTGAAGTAGTCCATGATATTTTCCACAGCAGGAGCTTTCATTTGAGATATAACTCATTATTTTTGATAATCATTTATACATATTCCCCTTTTGCTTGTAGTTGGGGGGGGGGGGATTTCTTATACTGTGAACTGTATACTGAATTTGGATATCCCAGATGTTACCATTTAGGAGAAATATTTCACCTAGTTTTACTTGCAAGCTTTTTCAGGTGGGGCAAACCTTTAAATTTTTTTATAATAAGAGGAAGCTGTATATTAAATTTGGTTATCATAGTTCTTACTATTTAAGAGAAATATTTTCCTATTTTTTCAGTGGGGGACAAAAAATGGGGAGCAACTCTTACATTACTTTAAAAATTATGGTTTAAGTTGTATATCAAATTTACTGGTCCTAGTGTTTAACTGGTTTTACTGTTTAGGAGTTCTTATGTATGGGGGTAGAGAAATTTTAGAGTCCAAACTCTTATGATGCTTTAAGCTACGGTCAGATGAAACTGTATATTGAATTTGATTGTAATGCCTCTTACCATTCAGGTGGATTCTTGATCAAATATACAAATTCTCTCAAATGTGTTTGCCAAATCCATGTCTCCCCAGATTCATGACAGAATGTTCTAAATATTAAATTAGAATTGGCTTGTCAACAAAAATTATTTATTGATTTACTAACCTTTGTGTTAATAGTAAACTCTGTGTATTTACTATTGAGATTCTCTCAAATGTATAATATATTACATGATTCTAAAGATTTGTTATAAACTTGACTAACTCAATTCTATATGAATTTTTAGCTTACTTTATAAAAGTAATGTAAGCATTTTTTTTTTTACATGAAAATGAAACTGCATGAATTTTTCAAAGACCCATCCTTTTTCAGCAGTAACACATGCTAATTGAATAGTTTCTTGTACTTTCCAGCCATTCCATTGATTTCACATGCAAATTCAAACAGTAAAATTGATGTTAATCACTGGAAATGCATTAAAACACCTAAAAATAAATATCTGAGCAAAAAATGACATTATTAAACAAAAAAAAAATTGTAAAGCTGATGAACTAAGCTTTTTAACTAGAGGATGATGACCATTTCCAGCAATTACTACAAAATGCAAACATAAAGAAAAAGAAAAACACATTAAAATTGTAAATTCTTCTTTCCTGATATTATAGAAATAGTTTCGCATTCATAACATTGTAAAATTTTACTCTTCAATAAATATTTTTACAGTACTTAAGAAACTTTGCATTACCTACTTTCAACATGATCACAATGTATCATATTTTTAGAATTATGTCTTTAAATCAATTCAGGCAAATAGGGAGAACACTTACCTGAGAAGCAATATATTTGCCAACTGGATCCCATGACACACCTTTCACTAAACCAGTATGCCCTTTTAATACTGCTATGATTTCTAAACAAAAGAAATGACAAACGAAAAATATTAAAAATTACTAAACCCTATTATAAATTTCACATGTATAAATAAATCTTGACTTATACTAACATGGGCTATGATTCCTTTTATACATAACAGTGGAAAAATATTACCCAAGTGGAAAAGCAATATTTTCTTCATTATGAAAATAAATCACATAAAATTTGGTTTCACCCAAGTTTCTTTTTTTTAAAGTTAAAAATTATCAAATTCAATTAAAAAACTTCTTACATTGCAACAGACATTTATTTTATTATTTAACTAATAAACAAGATAAAAATAAAAGTACAATACATTTTTCAATCAGCATATTTATAAAAAAAAATTATCTATCTTGCATACCTGAAGGAAAAAAAAAAAACGAACATATACACAGTCATATCAGAATAATATGACCACCCCCCATTCCCATTATTAGGTAAGTGGTCATATTATTCTGATACGACTATCTATATATATTTGTGTACTAGTGAAAAAAAAAACAAATTTTATTTACATGGCACCCACAAGTGTACACAGATATAAGCAAACTTACAAGAAGCTGATGGGTGGGTTGTCATTTACCAAATGTCTATCCCTTGTGGTATTTTGCAACATCAGTATAAAATGTCTATTGAATTAATAACGATGTCTTTCCCTATAATCACTTAAATGAATTATGAGTATTACTACAGTATAAATTTGGCTGTGAATGTTCATAATTGGTTTTATTTAAAAATTGCATTAAATGTCAATTTTAGTTCTGCTACAAAATCACTTGTTTTTCCCAGCATTCCATCTTTATTTAAGTGAGAACATTTTTTGTTAAAAATTCTGTTGCACTTTTTGAATACCTTAAAAGTGTTTTGTAATTCTTTTCAGTGACAGAACACTTAGTAATGAAGAATCTGGCAGAACAACTAGGTTGATAATATTTTGCTACAAAGTAACCAATGAAGCTATATAATGCAACCCATTGCAGATTTTTCAATTTTGGATTATATTACGAATTGTTTAAAACAGCTTTTATTATTTTGCAAAATATTCATGTAATTTAAAGCATTTTTGAATGGAATAAAACATTTTGCAGAGCACTGGTTGGAAAATACTGTCTTAAGACATGATGCAGGTCAAATCGCAGTAATTCTCACTATTATTAACATATTTCTTTTACGTCATTATTTTATGTATCAGGTCATGTAAAAAGTTCCAGCACTTTTGCAGTCGTAAATAAACAAGTGTTCACAGAGAAGCACCTTTATTCACCAAAATAATCACCAGCACGTGCAATGATCTTACCCCAACATTGCTCGAGGTCAAAAATATCCTTTCAATAGAATTGTGATTCTTATGGGTGATAAAGTCCTACAGCTCCCTCTCCAAAGCATCCTGGTTACAGAAACATCTATGCCCCATGATTGTCCAAGCACATGGAATAGGTCATAGTCTGTTGGTGAAATATAAGGGGAAATGGCAGCTGTGGCAAAACCTCTCATCAGAGTTTACATCAACAACTGTGTTATAGATCACTAGGGATGTGTGCAGCCTTGCATTATCCTGTAACAACAGTGGCCCATGATGACTTACCAGAGCAAGCTGCGACTCCCGAGTTTAACATCTGCACATTGTAGAATCATAGATTACATGTCAGAAGCAATTGTTTCACTCTACTCCATATATTACCAATTATTACAGATTTCCAGTTTTTAAATTGTTTTGCTTTAAATTGCTTTTAGATTTGTTAAAATATATTTTGTTCCATTAAATATATATTGAAGTTTGCAAAACAATGTTTTATAAATTATCCGAGACTGCAGGAAAGCAAAATAATCACAGTACAGTGGAAGAGTGTTTTGGCTCCGAAACGATTTGTTTAGTTTACTGCAGCTTGGATTAGCTTTGTGTTACCTGTAAGAACCCTTTCTTCAAGTAATCTTTAGTATATATATATAGTTGGGTTGTTTTACCTCTGAGCTGCACTTTTTTGCACACCATGGGTTAAATGGCCAGGTCACATGGACCCGAAGGCTCAGAGAAGGTTGGGGAAGGGGACCCACTGGAACAGCTGTTGGGAGACAGATGGTAGCCTCCCGTCAAAGCCATCCACAGCGTGTTCTTTAACGTGCACAGGGTATGGCTCTCCCACACACGGAACCACGGCTTAACGTCCCATCCGACAGATGACGGCCTTTCCAAGCCCATCGGTGTCCCCTACTGACCGTGGGCAGGGCGGGGAATTTTGCGGAGATAAATCTCAATGCTGACCCAGCTGGGACTCGAACCTGGGAACTAGATTACTACCAACTGAGCCACCTCCGCCCCTATATATATATATCTTATAATTAATAAAAATAGGTTTAAATTTACATTTTTGGACATTTTTAGCTTTCTTGTTATGGAAACTTTTGAAAAAGTTGCTCCTTAAAACTGGGATTTTTTTCATGAGGAATTTTGGCGATTCTTAGAATGACCAATTTGTGGGATTTCCCACTTTAGAGTTTGCTAAACCTTTTCAGAGTGTTTCTGATCCAGGGAAGTTGTGTTTCATTACATATAGTTGCTAATACATATATATGTAATGGCATGTTCTACTAGAAACCAAGACACTGCACTTGTGAGTGCAAAGACTGACAAGTTGCCTTGTGCATTTCTGAGCCATTTTTCAACTATATCATAGGAAAAATAATATACAGAAATATAACTATAATGCTTTAGGTAAATCTGTTTATACACAGTCGTATCAGAATAATATGACCACCTACCTAATAATGGGAATGGGAGGTGGTCATATTATTCTGATATGACTGTGTATATTATTATGCAGAATTGCATGCTGCCTCTTTTAAAGTATTATTTGTTCAAATTCTACTCGTTTTGAATAGGATTGAATAGAACAGAATTGCATGCTGCTTCTTTTAAGGTATTCTATTCAGAATAAGGTTCAAATCGAATGAAATTACTCTTTTTTTTCTTTTACTACATTGTTTTTAAAAAAGCACTATTAAAATTAATATGCTTAATGTTTTTCTGAAAGATTTTAACACTTCCCAGGTCCAGCTATTTTTTCACACTGATCAGGCAAAAAAATTAACTTTAGAATTTTTTTGCCAAATATCTAATGAAAGGAATTATGAAATGTTATAAGCCATATTAATCAGCATTTAATTCAGGATTTTCTGAAAATAAAATATAAAAAAAAAGCTAGTTTTATTTTAATAGGACTTTTTTTTAGAGTCACGTAGTAAAAAATGCATCTGGCAACACAAAAATTTATTTAAAAAACACCTAGACAAAAATGATTATATGACATGATAGAAAGGCTATTTATTTCTAAAAAAAATATTTTTTTCGTTGTTTAAAACAAACGTTTCTTCTGTTTCGTAATTTTTTTCTACGTACCCTCCTATGAGAAAAGTCCAGGCTTGTTGTATCCAATAAACAAGTTAATTTTAGAATAATTTTAATAAAAAGCTAATCAACAGATATAGGTCATGTTTATACCAAATTAAAGAGAATTTAATTCTGAATTTCACTAAAGTAAAAAATATGAACATTGTAATAACATTAATTTTAATAACACTTTTTACAGTGGTATACCGAAAAAATGGGTACATATTTCATAATTACTTACAAAAATCTTCAGTTTTTAAAATAGCAGTTTTTTTTTGTTAATTTTTAAGATTCTTCAAAAATTTAAAGAAAAATATGTTGATAATAGTTCAAATCAAACTTGTGAGCTTAAATTAGGTGATCGCTTCAATACAGAGCAACATTAACAAACAAATCAGCAATACCATATAGCGCTTCTAAAACATGGCAATCAGATGGCTTTCTCGAATTATTTATATTGTAGTTTAATAAAATATGCATCAAATGAAAAAAGAAAATCTTATTTTTCAAGCTTGAATTATGCATTCTTAAAAGATATATGTAAGAAATTTTTAAAATGGCAATTTAAAAAAAAAACGAAGTTTCATGCATTGTACAAAAAGTCTATGAATGTCCTTGACCCAGGAAGGGTTAAAGTGGCACTTTTTTCTCCTAAAAGCATCTCAGAATTAACCCGGCCACTAGAGTGAATTCTGCTGTACAAAGCCGGCATGTTAAGGGTTAATAATGAAACAAGTATAAATCAGCTGATAGAATCCTGTGAAATTTGAATAGTTAAAACTACAGCTTTGCAAAGAGCTGGATATCTGGTGAACATTTAGAATATCTATTGTGACAGGCATTTTTTTAACACAATATGCACTGCATCGAATGCAAGTGTGACATCAATGTGTCACATACATAATTATATCTCTATTTTACCTGCTCTCTAAGTATTTATGCTGGAATGTTTTAACACTACTGATTTTCTTACTTTAAAAATGATAATCAGTGTTTCAAAAATATACAGAGTACTTGGGACAAAATCTACCAATAAAAAATTATACCATTCACTGTTTAATGCATTAAAAGACAGAGAAACCAAGCTTTAGTGAACTTCAATAATTTACACATGAACACCCTCAGTGGTACAACAGAAATCTAAACAGTACTCTACTTCTCACCAGCTATCTAAACAGTGCTCCTCTCTCACCAGGTATTTTCAAACATCTGCATAATGACTATTGCACAAGAAGAGTACTCCTGTGATACAATTCTACCAATTTTTTCACTTAAATTTAGTGGACAGTATTTTTTAACTCTTCCAGGGTCATGCCTGAAAAACTGGTTTACATCCAAAGACCCAGCTATTATTTTACTATGATCAGCCTAAAAAACATTAACTTCAGATCATTAACCTTTTTGCCAAATAACTAATGAAAGGAATTATGGCATATCATATGCCAAATTAATCAGCATTTAATTCTGGATTCTCTGAAAATAAAATATTTAACAAAAAAGATGACTAGTTTTATTTTAATATGACTTTTTAAGGATCATGTAATAAAAAAAAAATCATCTGGCAATACAAATAAAAATTTAATAAAAACACTAATACACAGAAATATGTGTATTAGTGTGTTTACTAAAATTGAAATCGACATCAAAAGTGCCTATTTATTACTGGATGTTGAACTGTCGAATTTATCTGAGTTTATTTTAATATTTATTATCATTAGCATACTTGTAAGACATGCTTTCCATCTATTGGCAAATAAAAGGCTGCTAGGACTAAAAATTGCCTAAAATAATGCCTATATGTGACATAATGGGAATGTTCATAGCGTTAATTAGAGGAGATTTTGATCGGCGGCTGGTAGCTCAGTGGTCCAGAGCACCTGACATGTTATCAGGAGGTCGTGGGTTCGTATCCCACCCATCTCAGACAATTTTTCCTCTAAAATTGAAATCGACGTCAAAAATGCCTATTTATTACTGGATGTTGAACTGTCAAATTCATCTGAGTTTATCTCAATATTTATTATCATTACGAATATATAAGCAAATACAAGAAATGGAACCAACCACATCAGCTCAGTTACGCAAAAATTATTAATTTTCTGCAAGTACAGGTTGGCTTGCAGGATTTCTTCAAAGACAGGCCTTTCATAATGTAAAGATAAAAGGTGAAGTTGCATCTGCAGATGAGCCAGCTGCTAAAGAATTTTGTCCAAAATTGGCCCAAATCATTGAAGATGGTGGATACACTCCTGATCAAGTTTGGAATGCAGATGAAACTGGTCTTTTTTGGAAAAAAAAAAATGACGAATAGAACCTACATAGCAAAATCACACACAAAAAAAAAACTGTTGGTGGCTTTAAAGCAGCTAAGGATCGTGTGACCTTTCTATTTTGCAGCAACAATTCAGGAGATCGTATGTTAAACACGCTGCTCATCAATCAATCCCTAAGACCATGGTCAATGAAAGGTGTAGATTTGAATAAATTGCCAGTGTATTGGATGGCAAACAAAAAAGACTGGCCAACAAAAGAAATTTTTAATGAATGGTTACATACATGTTTTGTTCCAGAAGTTAAATGCTATTTGAAAGAAAAAAAATCTCGAATTTAAAGTTCTACTGTTTATAGACAATGTGGCTGGCCATCCTGTTTTGGAACACACAAATGTGCAATTTTGTTTTCTGCCGCCTAATACATTCTTAATACAACCACTAGACAAGGTATAATTGCCACATTTAAAACTTACTACGTAAAACAAACATTCCAATACATTTTGGATAAACTAGATAAGGATAAAACACTAACAGTTATTGATGTGTGGAAGAAATTTTCTATATTAGATTGTATCAGACATGCTGGATTGATGTAATCAGAATTAAAACCATCAACTTTAAATGCATGCTGAAAAGCTATTTGGACAGAATGTAAAAAGCAAAGATCCTGTACCCCCAAATACGACTGAATATTCTAATATCATCACTTTGGCACATGCAGTTGGTGGAGAAGGATTCGATGATTTATCATTTGCATATATTGATGAATTGCTGGTTGACAAAGCTCTTAGCGAAGATGAAATAATAGAAGTTGTCCTTGAGACTCCAGATGAAAAGGAAAAAAGTGATGGTGATGAAGAGGTTCCACTCACTGCAGGTTTAATTAAAGAAGGGCTTCAAATGGCTAGTAAATTGGAAAGTCATTTTCTTACACATGATCCCATTGTCGAACAGGATGAGTAGTTTAAACATGAACTAAAGTCATGTATGGCATGTTATCAAGAATTATACAAAGATCTAGTCAAATCAGGATCTCAACAATTGATTACAGAATTCATTGTCAAAACTAATCAAACTTCAGAATCACTGGAAACAAGTGATAATTTGGTTCCCCATGCCACAGAGAGCATTGCACCACTGAAGTATGAACACGACGACGGCCAAAACGTTTCAACAATGAAAATTTTTTAATTCCAGTCTTACACAAACAAATGTGTCTATTGTCAGAAAGTGACAACGAATAAAATCTACTTAATAAGCATATGTAAATTTTTTTTGTATTCTTGAATTAATGACATATTATTTTCTTTATGAAGGATAATTTACTTCATATATGTACATATAATTATCTTTATAAGTTTATAAAATAAAAAATGTGTTTAAATGAATAAAAATCAAATAAAGATTTACTTAAAGATTTTGATATGATTTGTTTGAAAACAACTTATTATTTGTACTGGGTCTGGAACCAATCTTCTATTTTTTCATATGCACTGTATTTTTTTACGTTTTTTTTGTACAGTTTTTTTGGGAACCTATCTACCATGTAAAAACAGAATTGGATGTACTATTAAAAAACTTTTAAAGTCAGGAATTTTGAAGAAGCATTAAATTTTCTCAATGCTTTTGTTATTGCAAATTCATGTATTAACAATTTCTTAAAAAATGCAATTTTCCCAAGGTATGATCAAATCTTCCAGCATCCATTAGTTACACTGGCTATATTATTTCAATGAGAAAAAAAATATATTTGTAGAAACAGAACAAGACAACCACTTAGCATTTCTGATGCTCTGTATGCAATCAATTGCCCTATGTCAAAATATAAAATACCAGTTATTTATATAAAAGGAATAATATTAATATAAATAAAAAGATGCAAAAAAAGAATTCAAAAATAATTAAAATGAAAATAGAATTAAAAGCTGAAATAAAAACTGATTGAAATTAAAATGGAAAACATCATTGATTTAATCTTAGCATTTCTTGAGAGGAGGAGAGAAGTTGACCCCCAAGTTTTAATTTTTTTGAATATTTTCTTCAAAAAGATAATTGTCTGTTAATATCTTAGCTACATTCCCAACCAAAGAGTTATTGTCTTTATTTAACAAACCTTTAATCTTATTTAAATAGACAAATTACCAAAAGTGGATCCTGAACCACACTTATTAATTCAATTACTGATCTTCTCAAGGAAGAAACAAACAATTAGCACATGGTTTTAAACATTTCTCAAAAATGCACTGCCAAGCTCATTTGTGAAAATAATTTTTATCATCCTAATCGTCTGTTTTTAAACATTTTGTTGGGTTAAATATAGTACAAGAATGAGCCATTCTTATTACAAGCTCACCTTCTAACTCAATGCAAAATAAACTCAATCAAATCATGAAAATGCAATGAATGGTTCATAAGATTTCCATGCTTCACTACTAGAAGCACTCACTCCACTTTCCTTATAGCTGAATGTTTTCAGCTGATTTGTTTAACTTGTACAGTGAGAAAATTCTAGGAGAGATAGAGGAGTTATCAGGACTGACTATTGGAGGGCAGAATTCGAACAAAATACAGTATGCAGATGAATGATGTTAATGGTTGATTAACTCTTCCAGGGTCCTGTCTGAAAAACTGATTTACATCCAGAGACCCATCTATTTTCTCACTATGATCAGCCAAAAATAAAATTAACTTCAGAACTTTTTTTTGGCAAATAACTAATGAAAGGAATATATGCCAAATTAATTAGCATTTAATCCTGGATTTTCTGAAAACATAACATTTAACAAAAAATACAACTAGTTTTATTTTAATAGGGCATTTTTAGTCGTGTAGTAAAAAAATGCATCTGGCAATGCAAATAAAAATTTATTAAAAAAAAAACAATGGACAGAAATAATTATAATGCATATGAACAGTAAGACTATTTATTTCTAAACAACAACAAAAAATAAATATACTTGAAGCAAAACAATTATTCCCATTTCATAATTTTTTCTCGATACCATACTTTTGAGAAAGATCCAGGCTTTTTGCCAATTGTAATGAGTCATATCAACAAGTCAACCTTAGAATTTTTTTAAAAAATAACTAATTAACTGAATATACATTTTATATATCAAAGTAAACAGAATTTAATTCCGAATTTTATGAAAATAAAAAATTTAAGCACAAATTTTACAGCATATTAATTTTTAATAAGACTTTTTTTTTACAGTGGTCAAGTGAAAAAAACAGATTGGACTATGCAATTAAAGCTTGGGAAACCTGGAATAAAAAATGTTAAATTATATATTAATGAAAAGGAAATTTCTTCCCAAATACCATAATATTTACCTGAAACATTATTTTTAATTCTTTTAATGATTGTTTTCAGTGTTTTATAATTTAAAACATGGGCCAGTGTTATACAAGGTGACTTGGATTGCTCACACATTAATGGGATTTTCTATCATGTTTATGAAATGGAGAAACATTTCTTGGCCGCTTTTTTTTTACTAAACATTATGAATTTTTTTCCGTGGGTCAACACCCACGGAAAATTTTGGGGATTCAACATTGGGAAAGCCTTCAAAAATTCATCAGAATCCAATTCTCCAAAATATTGGGGGGGGGGGGAAATCGCAATTATTGGGATGTACTTTTTTTTCAGTTTTTCATCGATGACTTTTGATGATGATGCAACCATTTCCGTTTTTAAATATATATATAATATAAAATTTAACAATTAATATTTACATATCAGAAATAAAATTATCAAAGATAAACTTCCAAAATATAAAAATGCTTATCCTATGAACAGCACAAGAACGATTCTGCAACTAAAACCACTTTGAACTGCCTGGCACAGAAACTTTGACAGTTATGATTACACTAAAAATATCGATTTTTCTACATTGTAATATATTCAGTAAGTGATAAAGAAAGTATAGGAATATTAAAATAAATTTCAAGTAGTAAAAGAGAGTAAAATAAAAACCAAGAGTAAAAGCGCATGATTTGTAAACACTTCCAAATGAAATACAAAATCTAGTACTAAATGGAAATATGAAAGGAATGAGAGACTAACTTATTATGTGGGATAATAAAAAAATAAGGTTCCCTAGATTGTAATGTTTTATGTTATACATATAATATCCTTTTATGGTAATGCTATTGATTGCTCCCCTCCCCATTGGAAACAGCAATACAATCAGAAACCTGGTCATACAAACTGCACAGTATACTTCATCTCCTGCATAAAAAACATTTCACCAACTGAAATCTACAGGCAATTCATAGAGGTTTTTGGTGATTGTGTAATGGCTGTGCAGAATATCAGGAAGAGGTACAAAGAGTTTGACAAAGGACAATAGCACATTCATGATATAAACTGCAGTGGAAAGCCAAGCACATCTAAAACTTATTTGAATACTGTCCAAGTTGATGAGCTAGTTGTGAAAAATTCAAGATTAGAATTGACTTTTAAACAAAGAATTTAGATTAGTTAAGAGGCATGTGCATCAGTTGGAAAAGTCATGGCATTGGTGTTTTGGGGCAGTGGATTGATTCTCCTGGAGTTCGTGTCACATGGAACGACAATTAATGCTAATGCTCACTTCCAGATGCTGGCAAGACAATAGAAAAAAGTCTTGGGCCTTTTTTTTAAGTCATGGATAATTTTTTAATATTCATACAGGATTCAGTTACAATTACTAAAACTGTAATTTCTAAAAACATATTAGTAACGCCAATTTTTGCCAGTATTTTACAATTCACAAATGTTCTCTAAAAAAAATTTAGGCAGGGTTGCTGAATCTACTTAAACTTAGGTTGAACTGAGCTACAGTTCTTCAACCTATTCATTCAAGCATTCACAGTGCTTACCAATATTTTGCAAGATACATCTATAGAATATATCTCACAATAATCAAGTAATGCATTTGTGTAGGAGAGTTCTCTGGATTTTATAAAAGGTTTTGAATAATAATAAATTATTTTGCTTGAATAACCATCTAAGCAAAAAAATATTATTAGAATTCTTTCCACAGACATTTTCAGTGTTTTGCAGTTATCCCAATGGCACTAAGACCAATTAATAATGACAATTATAAGAGAGAATGCAAAAATGGGAAAAAAAAATTTTGTGACCACATTGTTGTCTGAGTTATTTATTTGACAGGTGTCAACAAAATCTACTCAAAACAGTGACAACAAAATCTGCAGTGAGATTGGGTTTTCTGAACTTGTAGCAGGGCTGAATTCTTTAACTTAAGTTCTGAAAAGGTTCATAACACTGAGATTCATCTTAACTTTGAATGTATTATTTGACCAATCAAACTGTTTACAGCTAAAATTTTTGATTCTAAGCTAATTAAAGAAATTGCTACTAAGCAAAAAAATTTCTCCTCAGGCAAGTGACTTATTATGAAGATTTGTAAAAGTGAAGAAAACACAGAAGGCAAACATTAATGTATTTTCAATCATATCTTTTCATAAAAGCAATTAAGTTAACTTTGAATCCAACTCACTATTGACATAATATAAATTGGTTTCTAATGAAACACTGCTGAATATATAAAACTTTTATTCTGTGGAAGACTGGAGATCTATGCATTAAACAGACATATTAGTTTCTCTTTTATCTTACAATTAAACTAACATATATAATTGCATATAAGTGCACTTTTTGCCATATTTCTAAGCTCCAAAACTATGAGTGGGGCATTTTTTTTATTGCAAACAAAAATATTAAAAGAACTGCTATTAAAAAATTCTTTTTCTTAAAGACAAAGTAAAAAATCCTAAAATGATTGGTCATGTCCCCAACATCAATGCTCTGGGACTTGCATTGGAAGAATTTAGAGGACATTTTTCTCCATGATTTCAAATTGGAATGCCATAGGTGGGAGTAAACACAAGAACTTGTTCCCAAATCATTCAAGTGGGAAATATTACAAATGGTTTAATGGTGCAAAAAACCATGTGGGTGGGAAATTAGTAACAATGCTGATGATCATGGAGAATCTATATTTGATACCAGAGAAAAAAATCCATTGGATCTAATTAAAACAACTTGAAAAATGCTGAAAAAATCTAAAGATGCTGAAAACATAGATAAGGCTTATATTTTGGTATATTTCATTTTCCAGTTTTTACTTTAAAAAAATGTGAGACATGTCCTTTGATTTATATGAAAGTAATAATTTTTAATTTTATGAATGTCGATAACATTTAACTTATGTGAATGAATATAGTATTTCCTACGGTTTACTTTCTCTCAGTAATAATGCCCTTATAAAATTTACCTGGAATGAAACAGCATCAACTTTTATGTTAAAAAGTCTTTTTATTTCAACTTTACCTTGAAGTAATAAAAACAATCTGATTTTTTAAACATTCAAATTTTTTTGTGAAATGGTTTAACATCTGTTTCTCAATCTATTATTTTGGTTGGAAATACCTACTGATACTCACATTTAGTTGCAAATCATTATTTAAGTATTGGAATTCTATTTTAAAATATCAATTAACAATAATATACATCTTACCTTGCCACTTCAAAGTATTCCATATGACTATAGTGTTATCAACACTGCAAGATGCTAGCCATGCATCACGAGGAGACCAGGATAAATCCAAAACATCTAAAACATAAACATATATCAATCCTTAGTAAATACCTAGATTACCTGTAGATATATAATTTAATAAATATTCACGCGTAAAAAAATGAGTTTTGTCAACAGCGTAAAACTCATTAGCAAAACTCATTTCTGATACATGCCAGAGTGCTCTAACCACTAAAGTACTACTGGCTCCGTCATTTTCTTCCGCAATGTGATTTATATCTTTTACCTGAATGTGGCATACCTTGTGCCATCTATAATCAGGTAAGGTAACTTATTTTCCAAATGTTGCTTTGAATAATATATCAATAAGAAAGTCATGCACGGTAAAGAGTTATTAATGAAAAAATTAATCCACAGTACATACACAGACTATCTGTAGATAGATAATTCAAAAAAAGAGAAAAAAAGTTTTGCCAATAGTGCAGGACTTGAACCCATTCTTTCCAGATACAGCCAGAGTGCTCTAACCACCAAACTAACTTCCAGCACCATCACTCATTTCCATATTGCAACATATCTTTTACACGAATGTGGCAGACCTGGTACCACCATGATGGTACCAGTTGCATATCAAATGGCTGATTTTGCAGATGCATGATGTTTTTGATATTTTCAGGACTGAAAATGTTACCAGATGGCACTTGTGATAGGTTATATTAAATAATGAAGCCTATCTCAATACAGTAGCCATTTTCCAGTAGATTTTGTGATAGTGGATTGTAAGAGCTTAAAGGGAACAATGGATCAGAGTCTAATTAGCGTTCTTTTCTTATACAAGTTTAAACCGGGACACAATGCTGTGGAGGCAATTCACATCAATGCAGCATTTGGGGAAGGCACAAAGCTAGTGAACAGACAACATGATGCTGGCTTGAAAATTTTCGATCAGGCGACATCAGCCTTCAAAATAAGCAACATGGTTTACCTGAAGAAGCGATAACGATTGAAGGCTTTAATTGAATCTGATACACACCAAACTGTATGAGTCATCATAAGCAAATTAGGCATACATTATTCAACCATTTCCCAGCACCTAGAAGCAATTGGGAAAGTGAAGAAGTTGGATAAGTGGGTCCCACATAAATTAACAGAAGCACATTGACTTGAAGTGTGCACTTCTCACATGAAATGAAAGGGATTCGTTTTTGCATAGAGTTGTAATGTGTGATAAAAAAAATGAGTCCTATACAATAATTTTTAGCATTCTGCTCAATTACTGGACATTGCGGAAGCACACAAACATATATCCAAACTTAATCTTCATCTGAAGAAGGTTATAGTGACTGTTTGGTGGTCTGCAGCCAGTGTTGTTCATTATTCAATCCAAAAACCAAGTGAAACAATAAATGCAGAGAAATATTGTGCAGAACTCCAAAATATGCAAGAAAACTTGTACAAGAAGCAGACTGCATTAGTCAATAGACATGGTATCCTACTGCTCCATGATAATGCTCGACCTCACATCTCACAAATAACAGCCTGGAAACTCCATCAGTTAGAGTATGAGACTCTTGCTTACCCACCATATTCACCAGACTATTGCCAACTGACTACCACTTTTCTAGCATCTTGACCACTTCTTAGTGGGGGAAACATTCAGCAATTAGACAGCAGTATAAACAGCTTTGAAGAATTCAGTGCTTCCAAGAAATCGTTTTTTTTTTAACAATGACATAAATGCACTTGTTTTCCAGTGGCACAAGTGTATTGAATCTGTTGGTGTGTATTTTGATGGTTGTTTTTAACACAGTTATAGCTGTTGAATGTTTTACTAACAATTTGGCCATTTCATTTGCAACAACCTAAATCTATTAACCAGGTCATAATGAGTTTGAAACACATAATCTGAAATTCCTAACTGATTTATGAGAAAAACACACCCTCCTTAGTTTTAAAAACATAAATCCAGTAACCTATTTGACAATAAAACAATGTCAATTTGATAGTGTTAATGATAAGAAGAAACAGAATATGACAAATGAAACACCTTATAATTTTACACTAAACCTATTTAACAGGTTTAAGGAAAACAATACAAAAAACTCACTTACCCCCTGAATGACCTCTTAAAGTGCTAACACATCTCCAATGTTCTATATTCACCATCTTCCCTCCTGTTCCAAAAGCAGTCGACCCAGTGCCATATCTACAGGAAATATTGAGTACATATATAATTAATGTGATCCTAGTTTAACCCTTTGAGTGCCAGTTGAAATACATGTCATCTGCCCATGGCCTTTGCAATTGGCCACTGAGGTGGTAATGGTTAGTTTCAACTCTGGTCTATTCATTCATGTCATATCTTGATTTTAAAAGAAAATACCAATGAAATACAGAGGATCAATCAATCTTATCAATCCTGGCAATTTACACAAATTTTCCTGGCACTCTAAGGGTTATTCTTCATTATTTTAAATACACAACATGATTTCTCCAAGGTGGTTAGTTAGTTAGTTTACCTCTGAGCAGCACTTTTTTGCACTCAATGGGCTAAATGGCCAGGTCCCAAGGACCCTGAAGGCTCAGAGAAGGTTGGGGAAGGGGACCCACTGGTATAGCTGTTGGGAGACAGATGGTAGCCTCCCGTCAAGGCTATCCAGTGTGTTCTTTAAAGTGCACAATGCTCTCCCACATACGGGGCCATGATTAATGCCCCATCCAATGGACGGCGGCCTTTCCAAGCCCATCGGTGTACCCCACTGACCATGGGCAGGGCAGGGAATTTTGCAGAGATAAATCTCAATGCTGACTCTATTGGGACTCGAACCTGGGAACTGAAGATTACGAGCCTGGCGCGTTACCAACTGAGCCATCCCCGCCCCATTTTCCCCCAAGGCAACATTCCACTTTAGTCAAATAAAGTAATTTATGAATTAAAACCATAATATAAATCCTTATATTAAACAAAGTTAACAATTCTACTGTTAACATTATTCATATCAGAGTGCACTTTTGAACATTAAAGCTAATCAGATGTAGAGATATTAGTTATAATGTAAAAGATTAAGAAATTTTAAGTAGAACATAGTGGGCTTCTGTAAAATAAATTTGCAGTCAACTTAGATGGTATGGATTCATTTTGGTGTTAATAGTTAGCAGAAATATAATATACTCTAATAACATGTCTTTTACTGCATTCTTTACAATGGTTTTACCCTATATAGCTTGAATGCTTTTTCTCACTACTGTTAACTTTCTAAGAAATGTTATCTGCAGAAAACTACAAATTATGTTGCAGCCTACAAAACAGACTGCAGTTTCACATACATAGCATCAGATTTAATACATTATCTGAATTTTGTCATTCTGGTAAGAGCATTACATTTCAACTTGCAAATTACTTCCTGTTGCTATACAATATCTCCATGTTTGAGTAGCTATGGTAAAGCCTTTTAAGTTTGTTGACATAAGATTATATTGAATGTTCAAGTAGCATTTCTATGCAACTGTTTACAAAACAAATTTCTCTTATGATGTAACTCTAAGGCTCCAACAATATAAGTTTGTTTGTTTGCTTGGGGTTTAATGGCACATTAATAACAAAGGTCATAATGCAGTGATTCTTGACAACTGGGTCATGGTCCTGTATTGGGCTGTAAGCTTATGTTGACAACAATAGTATACTAGACTTACTACTGGCTGTGAAGATATATTTATGTATTTTGTCAGGCTGTGAGGTAAGTTATATTGAAAATGACTGTTGTAGTGTATATGGGACCTAATGGAGAAGTTATTTTACATTCCCGTCTTGTGGGAGAGACTATTCACTGCAATGAAAATGCAGTGAAATGCAGTGAAATCCCAATTTAGTATTCTCACATTTAATGCAAAACTCATACTTATTGGAAAAATTTTCAGCCTTATTTTCCCCATATTTAGTGAATTTCAATATACACTGCTCACAAAAATTGGGGGATATTTCAAAATGAATATGAAGCAATAATATATCCCCTAATTTTTGTGAGCAGTATATTAAATAACCCAAATTTAGTTTAAAAAATTATCGACCTTTAATATCTCCTCAACATTTGTAGTCAAAACAATCAATATTCACATTTTCTCTCTACTTGAAATCATTACCACACAACTATATAACCTTTGGCAAGTCAGATCACCTACCAAATATATTGAACATACACCAAAACAATGATGCTTATTGTGATGGTTCCACTTCACTTTTGCTTTACCTAACTATTTATTGTTATTTAACATTATAATTATTATTTGGGGGCCTTATTTTTTTTCTCTGAACCAGAACTGTTCCCTCTCTGAGTACTTTTAAGTTGTGTACATAACTAATTACATAACTGCTGCTGGTGCCATGAGTGCCAAGGTCCCAACTGCTTGCATCATCAATGCAACTGCATTCAATTATGCAAATCTGCCTTTCTTTGAGACATGATTGCAGGTATGTGCAGCATTAGCAGGAGTGGAAGCTCAGTTAGTGTAGAGGAGGAGAGCTGTGTGAACGCAGTAGAGATCTGAGGAGCACGATGATGTATTGACTAGCTTTATTTCACTAGTATTGATTTCTATTGATGGTAATTTGTGTCAGTATTTACTTACCCTGTATTTTTGGCAAGTTCAAATTTAAATAAAAACAGTTTTATTGATTTGACATCATTTTTTTCTTGTCGAGCAGATCAACAAGTCAACTAAAGTTTAGTTTTGTGTTCAAGATTATTTTGGACATTCACTGACTAGAAATTTATCACATTTTGACTCTCACTTGACATTTTGAACCCTAATTTTGGCAAGTAGGTTATTGCCTGATACCCAATTTTTAAGCTATTGGGCATTTGAATGATTGATTATTGGGACAGTTACATTGTGACATTATAATCACTTCAATTTTAGATTCTGGTGGCTGTGCTTATTATGCATAATGACAAATTCCATCTTCAGTGTTATTTTTTATTAGTTATTCATTATGGTTATGAAAAGATAAAAGCTGAAAATTAGGAGGAAAAATAAAATTATCCATGAAATAAAATTCAAACATCCTAAAATGAGAAACGGCACAAAAATTTCCCCTTGAACATCACATTTTCATTATGATCTTGTCTTTATCATCTTGTCTTTATCATCACATTTTCATTATGATCCTAAAAACATTTCACTGCAATTTTAAGACTGCATTTCACTAATTTTTCATCATCTTTATCATCACAGATTCATTAAATGAGGATTTAATTGTAGAAAAACATAACTCTGATATAGATTACTATTTTTTTTAAATCAATTGTAATTATTATAATGAATGAAAATGCATAGCACTGTATTATGATAGTTATGATCCATTTTCTTAGCAACTATTTAGTGCTGCTTAAGTGATGACAGATAAGTAGATGTATTTCAAGCATTCAACAAGGTCTTTTTTTATATCTATTGATTATTTGAATTATCAGTTAACACTTGATTTTGAACATCATTTATCAGTGTGTAGCTTATAATATTTATTAGAAATGGTTATTAGAAAGATCTGCAGCTTAAATTATAAAATGCTTCTACACAATATAGCAAAATTTAATGTATTAAAATTTTTACCCTGCATTCTTTTGTGAAATATTCCATATGAAAGCCAAAAATTAGTGTAATTTGGATTTTGCTTTATATTTAAATTATTTATATGCAATCAGTTAAAATATTTGAAACCATAGTGTATAAATTTAAAAAGAGAACTCACCTTCCAATTTGCCATATCATAAGGACTTTGTCATCACCTCCAGAAGCTAAATATTTTCCACTACCTGACCATCTGACACAGTTTACACAAGCTAAATGTAAAAAAAAGTAAAAAATAGTTCCATTTTCAAAGG
The DNA here is from genome assembly GCA_038380435.1 of Ryuthela nishihirai. NCBI lineage: Eukaryota > Metazoa > Arthropoda > Arachnida > Araneae > Heptathelidae > Ryuthela > Ryuthela nishihirai. The sequence goes on from JAWZYU010000008.1 coordinate 22,064,796, forward strand.
ACTTTAATACAATTTAATACAGCATAAAATTGAAAATAATAACAGAGCTGGTTATCGCTATTCTCACCTGGCCTATATTTCTCTAGTTTCCTTTTTTGATTACTGTTTCTTAACCAAGAAATATATCTAGAAATATTATTCAATTTGTCACTAGAAAAAGCATGATTGGTGAAAATTATTATCTGATATATATCACGGGTTGGGTTGTTTTACCTCTGAGTGGCACTTTTTTGCACACCATGGGTTAAATGGCCAGGTCACATGGACCCCGAAGGCTCAGAGAAGGTTGGGGGAGGGGACCCACTGGAACAGCTGTTGGGAGACAGATGGTAGCTTCCCGTCAAGCCATCCAGCGTGTTCTTTAACGTGCACAGGGTATGTCTCTCCTGCACACGGGGCCACGGCTTAACATCCCATCCGACGGATGGCTGCCTTTCCAAGCCAATCGGTGTCCCCTACTGACCGCGGGCAGGGCGGGGAATTTTGCGGAGATAAATCTCAACGCTGACCCAACTGGGACTCGAACCTGGGAACTACAGATTAAGAGCCTAGCGAGCTACCGACTGAGCCACCCCCGCCCCATATATCACGGGCATTATATGTCAATGACCAATTATATGATTGAAACTAATAACTTAGTGATGGCATGTAAGGGCTTCAGATAAACTACCCTGAACACAGCATTAGTCTAATTCTCAGCAACAAATATTAACTAGTAGCTTAATGGTAAAGCAGCTGTTATACTTCCATCAATGCATAATTTAATTCTATATATATATATATTTCCCCCTATTCTATATATATATATTAATTCTATATATATAATAAATATTGAGATAAACTCAGATAAACTCAACGGTTCAACATCCAATAATAAATAGGCACTTTGACATCTATTTCAATTTTAGAGGAAAAATTGTCTGAGCCGGCTGGGATACGAACCCACGACCTCCTGATAACATGTCAGGTGCTCTGGACCACTGAGCTACTGGCCGCAGATCAAGATCTCCTCTAATTAACGCTATGAACATTCCCTTTATGTCACATATAGGCGTTATTTTAGGCAATTTTTAGCCCTAGCGGCTTTTTATTTGCCAATAGATGGAAAGAATGTCTTACAAGTATGCTAATGATAATAAATATTGAGATAAACTCAGATAAACTCGACGGTTCAATATCCAGTAATAAATAGGCACTTTGACGTCAATTTCAAGCTGCTAGGGCAAAAAATTGCCTAAAATAACGCCTATATGTGACATAAAGGGAATGTTCATAGCGTTATAAGAAGAGATCTTGATCGGCAGCCGGTAGCTCAGTGGTCCAGAGCACCTGACATGTTATCAGGAGGTCGTGGGTTCGTATCCCACCCGGCTCAAACAATTTTTCCTCTAAAATTGAAATAGACGTCAAAGTGCCTATTTATTACTGGATGTTGAACTGTCGAGTTTATCTGAGTTTATCTCAATATTTATTATCATTAGCATACTTGTAAGACATGCTTTCTATCTATTGGCAAATAAAAAGCTGCTAGGGCTAAAAATTGCCTAAAATAACGCCTATATGCAACATAAAGGGAATGTTCATAGCGTTAATTAGAGGAGATCTTGATCAGCGGCCGGTAGCTCAGTGGTCCAGAGCACCTGACATGTTATCAGGAGGTCGTGGGTTCGTATCCCACCCAGCTCAAACAATTTTTCCTCTAAAGTTGAAATCGACGTCAAAGTGCCTATTTATTTCTATATATATATATTTCTCCCCTATTCATATTTTTGCTTGCTTAACTTGTTAACTGCTGAGTTTTTAGCAAAGTAATACAACAAACACATTGGTAGACAAAATATATGAACAGAGGATTGACAATATACACCTATCTACACTTAAATTGACAAGGAATTAGGGACAATATACATCAAATCAATGTCTGTACTTCATTACTGCAAGCAAATTCAAAAATATATTACTCATTCATCAGTATACACAATAAATTTGAATTAAATTAGAAGTGTGTACTGTTTTTTCTCCCTCTGCTCAACTTTAACCTATTAACCAAAGAGAAGCTAAATGAGTAACCCAGGTCCCTTTCTTTCACCTCTTCTCAACAATCATCACTAACTAAGCCACCTCTTCATCCCAAAGTAAGATTAGATCTCTGTAGCCCAAGACTGCACGAAGAGTTTGCTTTTAGACCTCCGTATCACATGGCTGCTGCAAGAGAAGTTTTTAAATTTTTTTTATGGATGCATGCATACAATAAACAGAAGGAAATTACCTAAGAGTTCTGCAGAATCCTGGTTAAAAAAATATTCAGCAATGCCCTACTTGAAATAATAATTTTAAGTATAAAAATAAATGCTGACTTAGATTGAACTAAGCTGCTCATTAAATGTCAGTTGTCTTTATTGTCTGAACTAATGGATTCTGCATAATTTTGGTTATAAAAATTTCTTTTGCTATAAAAAGGTTTTGTACATTTTTACTAAATGATTGTGAAAGGGATGTCTTTTTGCATGATTACTCAATTAACTACTGTTTTTGTTTATTTTTCACGATGTATTTACAACAGAAGATTTTATCTGAGTAAAGCCTAAATTAACATTTTTGCTACTTTCTTTCCATTGCTACAATGCAATGTACTTAGCAATTTTTAATTTTCAACATTCAAAACTTAAAGTGCTTAAAAGAGTACCAAAGTCCTAAATTTGATTGATATTACTGTTCAATGTAATGATGATAGCTGGCTCAGGTGTTGCATTCTTGGCTCTGGGTGATGATGACTTCTCCTGTGCCAGTATTGGACTTGTTTCACAGTTTGGGAACAGTTTGATGTTATTGTTGTCACTACTGCTTGCTTGTGAAAGTAGATTGTATCATGATCATTTTCATTTCACACATACACACTACTTGGTAGAATTTTAGAAGTTGCATGGATAATCCTCCTGGTGTGTAATAAAGTCGGAGAACATGTCAATAACAAGCAACACTAACAATTACAGACTCTCCTATAAATAGCTTAACATCAGCATAAAAGCAGTAGCCTGAAGAAGCCCCAAGAGGGTGTGGTGAAACTAGTTGGAACAAAGGAAGTTTTTTAATTATGTAAATATTTCGTTTAGAAAGTTTCTATTGAAGTTTAGATGTTTAAATGTTGATAAAATCAGGGAGGAAACTTGAGTATTGTGCCTGAATAGCAAATTCACATTGATATTGTTAACATCACACTGTTCTAAGTAGGGAAAGCAGTGATTACCCATGCAATTTCTAAAATTCTACCAAGTAGTGAGTATGTGTGCAAATAAAAGTGATCATGATACAATCTACCTTCACAAGCAAGTAGTAGTGACAACAATATAAAGTCAAACTTTGCAGCAAAGGTACACAAAGCAACAATAACATCAAACTGTTCCCCAACTGTGAAACAAGTTCAATATTGGTGCAGGAGAAGACATCATCACCCAGAACCAAGAATGCAATATCTGAGCCAGCTATCATCATTACACTGAATGATAATATCAATCAAATTTAGGACTTTGGTACTCTTTTAAGCACTTTATAAGTTTTGAATGTTGAAAATTAAAAATCACTAAGTACATTGCATTGAAACAATGGAAAGAAAGTAGCAAAAATGCTAATTTAGGCTACTCAGGTTAAACCTTCTATATTTACAAAAGTACTTTTGCTGTATCTATATTTACAACAGCAAAAATCGTGAAAAATAAAACATTCTGTATTGATGTGAGTATATACGTTTTAAACTTTTAACTATTTTCCAACAAAAAAAAAGCTGGAAATTAGTTAAAACACTATTTAAAACAAAGTTTTTAACTAATTTCCAGCAAAGCAATACAGAATGCACATTGGTAGATAGAACATATGTACACAGGATTGCCAATAAATAATGACCAGTATCAGCTCCTATCAAACTCTAAACATCAAGTTATACAGTGCCTGATGAAGATACCAGACAGAAAAAGTGGCGAAACATGACATGTCGAAGGAGGAATTGGTTCTGATTCTAGTGTTTTTTTTCAGAAGTTTTTGAAAATTCTCAAGGATGTGCTTAATCAATTCATCTTGCTCACAATGTGTAAGCATCCAAGGGCCTAATTATCATGAAAATGGAACTACCAGCAGAAATCAGAGCACATTAACAACAAGTATGTACAAAAATGATAGAAACCCATGACTTCAATGACTTTCATCAATACCAGGACTGGTAACCACTGTGATTACACACTTCATCAACATCCACTTAATGAGTACGCTGAATAATCGGAAAAAGGGACCTGCAACTAGTGACCAGCTGTCATCTGCACCTGCAAGGTATCAAAGCTCATGGATTGGTAATTATTCCTTTCTTACTCTTGACAGCCTTTACTAGTAAAAGGTATATGTACAAGGTAACGGAGTAATATGAGGCATAAGCAAATTGTACTATGTGGTATTTTAAGCTTTATTCTCTAAATGAGCAGTTAAGGCTCTCCTCAGGAATTTAGTTCTTAAATGCAAATACAGCTAAAATTGTGTAATATTAAATTTTTATTTATCCACACTTACATCATCAAGGAATTAAGACCAAATACCATTTTAAAGGATGTTAACTACAGCCAGTTAACTATTAAAATACTTCTAAATTGGCTACTGATAAAGAAGAATAAATATATGGCAATAAATTCTCAAAGTATATATCCTAAAGATTGGTTGGTTGTTTGAGGTTTATTGGCGCATCGGCAACTGAGGCCATAATGCGCCAGACAAAGACAAATAGTAAATAAGAGATAAAAATTGTGTAAACCTACAACCAAAGTTAAAAGCAACATCTAAATATGATAAAATACAATACAAAAAGAGCAACAAGTGTGTGAAAAAAGAGCAAGTGTAAAACAAGGAAAGACTTTTGTCTTTCCTTGTTTTACACTTGCTCTTTTTTCAACAAAAAACCACAATAAAAATTTGTGTAAAACAACAAATATTTATATATATATATACAGTATATACAATGGATAAAACTAACCCAGGTGTAAATGACCTAGGTCAGATGGCAAATAAATCCATAAAATCATAACCTGTTAAAATAACCTGTATACTGCAAAAAAGCAAAAATTGGAGGTAAAAAGCAATGATCAGTTAAAAGATGTCCGAGTGTAAGAGACTCGGACACAAATCATGAAAGTTAAAATATGATTTCCGTTCAATATTAAAAGCTTCACATTCAATTAAAACATGTTTAACGGTTAAAACGGTGCCACAAAACTCGCACTTAGGTACGTCGTCTGCCCATAGAAGAAACGAATGAGTAATAAACGAGTGACCTAAGCGGAGCCGAGCAAGTACAACTTCCTCCTTGCGATTCCTGCGGTAACAAGACTGCCATGGTTTGATGATAGGTTTGATCTCAAAGAGCTTTTTCGTAAGCTGTTCTGACCAAGATCTCTGCCACTGTGCCGGAGCTCGATTGTAAAACGCTGCCGGAAATCCAGATATGGAACCGGCAACGGAGAGTCGGACAGGGGCATGGCTGACCTGGCAGCAGCATCTGCTAAATCATTGCTTCTGATACTAACGTGACCGGGCACCCAACAGAAATGGATGGTGGTTGTGGCTGCCAGACGATGTAGCTGCTGGTGGATCTTAGTAAGAACTGGGTGAGGCCAATGCCTCAGAGAGATCAAAGCCTGTAGCGAGCTAAGCGAGTCGGTGTAAAGCACACACCGATGATGATGCTTAGCCACCATGTGGTCCAAGGCGAGACTGATAGCGTGCAACTCTGCAGTGAAGATGGAACACTGCAGTGGGATCTGGTCTGCAATGATTACATCACAGCAGACTATGGCCGATCCCACTGATGTGCCAGACTTCGAGCCATCTGTAAAGACAGGCAAGAAGTCCGGGTGCTGAGCACGATAGCTGGCAAAGAGTTGCCGGTACACACGGTCGGATGTAAATGCCTTCCCCGTCCTGCACAAGGAAAAATCACAGGAAGGGGAAACAGCGAGCCAAGGTGGAAGTGGCTCGACTGTCGACTGTGCGAGCTATTGAGACTGGTGTTGATGTCTCTGAGGTAGCCTCGGACTCGCAAACCAAATGGACAAATGGCAGTCGGCCGATTAGTGTAAAGCATTTCCCACTTTGGACTGAAAACATAGTCCCAAGTGGGATGGCCAGGCAGGGATCGCAATTTAGATGCATATTGTAGGGACAACTGCTGACGGCAAAGATATCCTAAAGGAATCATTTATTGAAAACTGCAGTTAAATTATGAAAGTTCTTCTCACTTATAATGATTAAATTTACTCTCTTTTACATACCTAAATGATTATCCATTTGACAAAGCATTTTGGGTACATTTTCATCTTTCTCATCTGTTTCATCTGTAACTGGTGCCATGTTCCATATTACTATACGACCAGTATCAGCTCCTGAAAGAAAAAAAAATCACAAATTAGTAAGAAATTTTTTGTTCAGGATATGGATAGCTAGTAAACTCTTTGACAATGAAACTTTCCAAAGTGAGAACTAACAAAACAGAATAAGGTATTACTGTATTGTTTGATTCTATGATACATTATCAGTACAAGCAACATTTTTGATCAAATACACACACACAAACATAATCCTCAAACAGCCACAAACTATGTAGGTCAAACCAGACTGTACAGTACTTCATATACATCTGCCAAATTACAGTTTTTATTAAAACTGGTGTGCAGTGGTCAAATGCAAAGTATTGTTTGACACTGCCTACCCACCACTTTTTGATTAAAAATATGGATAAGGGTGGTAAAGGATATATTTGATGATAGAGACAAAAAAATTAAAGCGACGAAAATGGGTCAACATGGATGGTACTTTCATTATTTTGGAAGGGCTGTGCACTTGAGCAAGTTTCTTGTTTGATTACTAGGGTGATTCATAAGTCTGTGCATTTTTTGTCATGCAATATATTTATAGTGACACTTCATGTTGTATCTGCATACCTCTGAATATAAGTACTAAGAGAAGGTATTAAGTTCAATGTCAGTCCATAACTATTACATGCATTGGAGTATGTTTTCCATCCTTAGAAACATTGTGCAATGATGCAATTAAGTATTGAAATTCATGCAATTGAGTGACTTGAGAAATATGAAGAACAAGGTGAGGGGGCAGTCTCCATCTGTGCTGATCAGCTAGTTTCAAGAAGCCCAAAGATGGTGATACAAGCCTTGAAAGTATTCATTTGTAAAATTAATATATGTATATATTGCATATTGGCTGTCCCATAATTGTGACAGAAAATATCGGTAGATTGCAACATTCTGTGTCACACTGTTGAAGCTAATCCATCAACAAACAGTCACAGGCTCTCATTCAAACTTAGTTGCTCATAAACAACTATAGTATGGCATCTGCAATGCATCAGTAAGGTAGCCAGGAGTTGTCAAAGTGTTCCCGATGAATTGACAACTTAACAAACTGTTGTATTCAATTCTTTAGGAAACTCCTTGCTAATCCATATGACCACTGTTTTATTAAGAAAATTGTATGTGCAATGATAAATGGTTCTTTTTCAACAATTTGAACACCCAAAAGCAATGGCTTGACCCAGGTCAGCCCATATTTCCTGTCGTAAAGAGGGGATTATTTGAAATACAGGCAATGTTGTGTGTCACATCTAGTCCAGACCTAGCTCTTTCTGGCTACCACTTCTTTCACTCCATGGCTCAGTTCCTTTGAGGTAGGCGGTTTCAAACATTTCAGGAAGTCAAAAATGGTGCTGAAAGTTTTTCACCTTGCCGAGTGATTAGCACGCTTGGCTACTGATCTAAGAGACCTGGGTTTGAGCCCCGGGTAAGGCATGGACATTTGTGTTGCTTTTCTGCTGAGGACCCGCCATCCTCTCAGACCCTCTACTGTGGCATATAAACTGACAGGCTCCTGTCAGACCTCTGTAGCAAGCAGCTGCTTGAGGGGAGGACAAGGACCAAGAATGGTATGGAAGAATTGCACAATTTGCCGACAGATGATACCAACTGGTTTATATTTACTGAGTGAGGCTCATTATTTATAGTGCACTAATCATTTATTAAGAAGATGATAAAACACGAAGATTTCTGAATCATTTCAAGGAGTTGTATAGAAGATACTGTTAATGTGCAACATTAAATGAACATGAGAATAGGCATTGCTACTGAGGTTCTAAAGATCTGTGGAAATTGTGGAAAATAGGCATATACATCTAGACTAAAATTAGGCTATATAATAATTTAGTCTTTTCTAAAGTGTGCTACAGTAGTGAAACTTGGACACTAAGAAATAACAGGAGATGATGCTTTTGATTCTAGATACTTACATAGTATCTTCAGTATTAGGTATAATAAGACTATATATTTAGGTATATATATAGACTATGTAAGCAATGATAAGGTTAGGAGAAAGAGTCATCAACCATCATTGAACAGAATCTTATGTATGGAAAGTTTATATTGGTTTGGTCCATGTTGACTACATGCTATAGATTAGTGAATTGTCATAAACAGTGTAGTGTGCTTCAAGACTTCTTTTGAGTAGCTAAATTAAAAAAAAAGCTGTGAAAACCCTTGTGAAACCAGGTGATAAGTTACCTGCAGTGGCAAGTATCCTTCAAGTTTAGATTTAACAGTTAAGCTAAGATATATTTTAAAGTTACTACTCAGATCACTCATATGCTTGGAACCAATATTGCAAGCAATAAGAATTTATAACCAAATTAATTATGTCATTTTAAAATTTTTATATTTTTTTAAATTACAATTGGTCTTCATTACAATTCATGTTAAACCACCACAAAGCTTTTTAATCTCATTTAAAAAAAAAAACGAAATAATGTTTTCACTTTGTACAAAGTCTTCATTACAATTCATGTTAAACCACCACAAAGCTTTTTAATCTCATTTAAAAAAAAAAAACGAAATAATGTTTTCACTTTGTACAAAGTGAAAACATTATTTCGTTTTCTTAAAGTCTGTCCATCTACAGACATCCAACTTTTTTTGATTTTTTGAGATAAATTAAAAATTCTTTTTGGGTTGGATAGGTATTGATGAAATATTACAATTTACATTTTTCATATCTTCCAAAAGTTAAATTGTACCTTCTAACGACAGAAAAAGTTGAAATTTTTTCCACCATTTAACAAATATTGGAAATTATTTATTTATGCTAGAAATTCTGATGGCAGAATGTAAAGGTCATGAGGTTTTTATTAATAAAAATGAGTTTATTCCTTACCCCTAGGGGTGGGTGGGAAATGCAACTGTTTTGTTAATAAATCAAATTACCTCTTAAAAGAGATAACTGCAAAATGCTAGAAATTCTGATGGCAGAATGTAAAGGTCATGAGGTTTTTATTAATAAAAATGAGTTTATTCCTTACCCCTAGGGGTGGGTGGGAAATGCAACTGTTTTGTTAATAAATCAAATTACCTCTTAAAAGAAATAACTGCAAAATTGTTTTTTAGTTAGATGGGCACTAATGAAATATAACTTGCATTTTTCAAATCCTAGGTAGTTTTAATTTACATTGTTAGAGGGCACTAATTGTGGAAAGGGCAAAACTTTAAACGAATATTGCAATTGATTTATGATTATATTGGTTTGTTACATATTATAAGTTATATAATTATTATATTTATAATCATAATTTTTGCATATATTTTATATATATATTATCTAATTGAAATAATTTGCTGAAAAAAAAATTTGTTTTGTCCCGAGTGGAATTTGAACACACATCTTCCAGAAGCACAACAGAAATCATAACCACTAGACACAGTTCTATACATGGTCTATGCCTTATCTTAAAGCAATGTATTATATATTATATTATTATATGTATATTATTTTATATATTTGTTAATATTATTATTATAGTTATAATTATGATTATATAGTTATTATAATTTGTTATATATTATGTTACATATCATAGCTAGTCAATTATTAAAAATACTTTTAAATTAACTACTGATACCTCTCCCCTGTTTGTCAGAAGGATATAAGAAAAGAAATAAATAAATACTTTTTATACTGTATAAATACTAATAAAATACTACTTTTGGGTCATTCCACCTCAAATCAACCAAAATTTTGGAAAAAGTTCACCACCCATCACAGACTTCAATGATCTTTGGCATAAATATTAGTACACATAAGATGTCAATTTTCCAAAATATTTTGAGTCAAAAAATTTTGTAAAGAGTTATAATTGTTTAACCTAAGGGGAAAATATACAAATTGTGATTGTAACTAAAGGTTTTTCTTTTTTTTAATTTGCTTCTATGATAGATCAGAAGACCAAACTTGATGTACTGATGTAGATTTGCCTTATTAATTCATTAAAAAACTCGAATTTGAAAAATTGATACTTTTCGGTTATCTCCGGTCACATTTTCTGGCGACTTTTTTTGGAAAAAATGGTAGTTTTTGAAGGAGTCAGGAAGGTTAATGAGTAATTTAGGGGTGGGTTATTTGAGCAATAAGTTTTTTTGTTGTTGTTGTCTCTGACGAGATTATTTAGTTTCAGGGCTTTTTTATAATTCAATCGGCAATACACTTTCCGATTTTCATGTTTTTCAGTTTGTGTTGTCTGCGAGGACATTTAGTTTTGGGGGCTTTTTTTATAATTTGATCGGCAGTGCATTGTTTCCGATTTTCATGCTTTTTGGTATGTGTTGTCTCCAATGAGACTAGTTTTGGGGGTTTTTTATAATGTCGGTTGGCGATGCATTATCGATGATGTTCTTGGTTTACTTTGGTGTTTATTTTTCGGCGCCAAGAAAATGTGACCGGAGATAACCAAAAAGTACCGAAAAAAGTAATATAGTTTTGAAAAAAAATTGAAAAAATTGAATATTTTAAAATCTTAGAAAAAAAAGTGATGTGGCTCATATGTAAAAAATTAAAACTGATTGCATCATTTCTTTGATAACGAGAAAAAAAATATTGAATTTGTACCAATGTTACCACTAATCATGCATTTCAGGGGACTGCACTGACGCTCTTGCACATGTGCATGGAGAGGTTACTGATATGTGTTTACTGCTTTGAGGCAAACGTTGCTGCTTGCACTCATGCATGACTTTGTAACTCCAACCACTCCAACTAGCATTCAGCTGCTATTTACAGCTATAATGCTGCTATTGATAAAAGTTCATATCCTTTTTTACAGAGGAGCAAACAAAAAAAACCAATATTTACAGGGAACAAATTTAGCAATATAAATGTTGAGTGATACATAGGGTGACCAGATTGCGATTGGTAAAAACCAGGACATGTTATTAAATGCTCCAACTTCAGTTCATATAACTTGAAAACAGTAAACTATACTTCATTTTTGATCAATTGTTCTATAATAATTAACGAAGTGTTTAATGGACTAATGTACTCCAAATAAGCAAAGATGCTCCTTCGAATTTAATGAGTAGAAAAAATTGTGCATATGCAAGTTTGAATTTAGTTCATTTTAACAAAGTAAATGTTATCATAAAATATGTTGATAATAAAGAATTTAGTCATAAATAATTAGAATATATAATCATTTAAACTGAAAGGGGCTAATTACTGACATAGTGATCAAGAGAATTGATTTTATATTTTAATATATTTTAGAAATACCAAGTGTATTAATTTTGTGAAGTCTAATAAATGAAACATTACAGTTCCTATTATTGGATTAAACCATCCGGCACAGTTCTTCTACAGATAATATCAGCAAAGAAATATTTTTCCTCAAAGATTAAAAACTGAATGTAATCAGGATTACATCATCAGTTTTCACATTTCAGAATAATTTTTTTTCCTTAAGTATTATAGAACAGTTGACCAAAAATAAAGCATAATTTACCAATTTCAAGTTGTACGAACTGAAGTTGGGACATTTAATCACTCAATATTTGTACTGTTAAATTTGTTCCCTCTATATATTGGGCTTTATTTGCTCATTGATAGAAAAGGATATGAACATCTAGCAGCATAATAACTGTAAGTAGCAGCCAAATGCTAGTTGGAGTCACAAAGTAGAGCTTGAGTGCAAACACATCAGTAACCTCTCCCATGCATCATCAGAGATAACATTGGTACAAATTCAATATTCTTTTTCTCGTTATCAAAGAAATGACCATACTCCAAATTTCATACAACATTTCTATGGAGTATAATGTACAACATATGTTTTAATTTTTTATATATGGGGCCACATCACTTTTTTTTCACATTTTAAAATTTACAATTTTTTAAAAATCAATCTTAAAAATATCAATCATAGAAATGTTGTATGAAATCCAAATTTCATACAACATTTCTATGGAGTATAATGTACAACATATGTTTTAATTTTTTATATATGGGGCCACATCACTTTTTTTTCACATTTTAAAATTTACAATTTTTTAAAAATCAATCTTAAGTGAAAGTACAGTATTTCCTGTTAAGATGGACATCAAACATTAATTAATAGATTCTGAAAAAATCCATCACTGACACGGCGGGAATCGAACCTGCATCTCTCCAGATTTATGCCAGAGCACGCTACTACTGTACCACGCATCGGACAATGAAATTTTTGAGAATAAGACCATATAAATCTTCTTCACTGAAACATGGCTGAGACAGCGCCATCTATACTCAAGGAGATGCAACTTTTTCAGTCGTTGCTATTGACTATCAGATGTTAATGAGAAGGTCGCTAACGCTAAGGCATTAATATATAATTAAAAATCAATCCAAAGTGAATGCACAGTATTCCCTGTTAAGATAGACATCAAACATTAATTAACAGATTCTGAATTAATGTTTAATATCTATCTTAACAGGGAATACCGTGCATGCACTTTGGATTGATTTTAAATTATATATTAAAGCTTTAGCGCTAGCAACCTTCTCATTAACATCTGATAATCAATAGTAACGACTGAAAAAGTTGCATCTCCTTGAGTATAGATGGCACTGTCTCAGTCACGTCTCAGTCAAGAAGATTTATAAGGTCTTATTCTGAAAAATTTCATTGTCCGACATGTGGTACAATGGTAGCGCACTCTGGCATGAATCTGGAGAGATGTGGGTTCGATTCCCGCCGTGTCAGCGATGAATTTTTTTCAGAATCTACTAATTAATGTTTACAATTTTTTAAATTTTTTTTCAAAACTGTATTAAATTTTTCAAATTCGATTTTTTTAAAGAAAATTATAAGGCAAATCTACATCAGTACACCAAGATTGGTCTTCTCATCTACAATAGAAGCAAAGAAAAAAAAGAAAATCCTTTAGTCACAATTGCAATTTGTATACTTTCCCTTAGGTTAAATGATTATAACTCCTTACAAAAGTTTTTTTGACTCAAAATATTTTGGACAATTAGACATCTTACGTGTACTAACATTTATGCCAAAGATCATGAAATCTACAATGAACAGTGAACTGGCCTGGTTGAATTTGACATGTATTTCAAAGTTAAATTCAAGTCCATTAGTTCAAATTAAAACTTTTAAAGAGTGCAAAAGTAGGTAAGTGAAAAGCTTCATTCCCTCCAAAAATGAGATTCTCATAGTCACCGGAGACAGCATGCTTTCTTCAGTTTTTTTTTTTCTATTTTTTACTCCCACTGACTTTAGCAGTAAGCTCATTTGCTGTGACACAAAAGAACCTTAGAATCCCAGATATGGTATGGATTTTCTTTTGATTAAGGTCACATAACTCTGACTAGCTTCTCTAATGGTAATTGTACTAACTAGGGTTGTACTAAACAACCAAAATTGAAAATACTCAACATTTATTGCCAATTATCATGCAACATTTGCCAAGTAATTTCACATTCTTCCAAATATCATATGAACCATCTAATAATCAGTATAATGCAAATAAATTTCAGGAATCCCTATACATGCAATTACTAATATTACAACACTATAACAGAGCTATAAAAAAAACTTTGTTACACACTGCAAGCCCCTTACTTCAAAAGTCCACTGTGAATGGATATTACATAATGACAAGGAAATAATTATTAGCAGCTCTGATTGTAGCATGGAGCCATATCACTTCTCCAGAACTGTTGGAGAACTTGGTTCATTTATTGTTGAAAAGATGTACTGCAATAATACAGTAAAAAAAAATGCCTACAAAATATTAATCTGTCTAGTGGGGTTTTCATAAGCAAATGTTTTCTGTACTGTATTCCAGGAGCAAATGGAAATGCATATAGATATACTTGCTGATGTGAAAATATCACTTAGACTGTTACAATTCATTTATGACAGTGGTGACAGAATGAATAAGAATATTGCAAATCTGTAAAGACTTATGAAATGGGAATGAAATACCATACTCATTGATATAAGCACACTGAACAAACAATTAGTCACCACCACCACCACAGGCTGGCTTGAGCATTGATTTGATACACTGGTAGATGTTGTGCTTGTAATAATGCAACACTGTATAGAAGCATGTCACTTTCCATGTGTTCTATAGTGTTGTCAGTTCCATGGGAGTGCCAGTTACATGTTCCTGCCATGAATCATTGGTCGGTAGAAAGACATGGAAAAGGGTGTTGTTGCATTTGGTAGGGCTAAAGGACATGGTGTGAAGGAAGTAGCCAAATTTTGTGGTATATTGAAACAAACAGTCTAATAACAGTTATTTATAGCTATTTTGAGTTTGGAAGGTACACTATATCAGATGTGGATATTCAGATTTGGTAAAATGCAAATTATATTTCATTAGTGCCAATCCAACTAAAAAAGAATTTTACAATTATCTCTTAAAGTAAAACTCAGATAATATAGGGGCCAAATCAGTTACTTCTCAATATATAGTGGGCCACCTTTTATTTTAAGCAATCAATGATGGGCTGCCTTTTATTTTAAGCAATCAATGGCAGGCCACATTTTATTCCATGCAATAATAACAAAACACAATTACTTATTTTGCTGTTTTAGTATTTAAATGTTGCATACTTTTAATACTAAAACATAAACCTAAATTTCATTTGTAATGATTTCATTTTCAGCTGAATGTGACCATATTCTCCATACTTGTGTGAGATCATCTCCACTGACCCAAGCTGGAAAGCCACAGTTCACTACCATGAGTATGATAGAATAAGTTATATTGCTTATGACCACACACAAAATGACTGAGGACTGCATGTGGCCCCTACTGGTCGTTTCTTTGTGATAAGAAATGAAAACCAATCATATCTACTGTCTATACTGGGGTCACCAGATGCAAGTCTGTAGAGTGTGTATAGTACACCATTGGCCAATTTCAGAGATGGCAAAACAGTTTAGTTAAAAGTTTTGATAAAAAGTCCCAGATCATCCATTGAAAAGTTGAAATTCCAAATTTAAATAGCAGTTAACAAATCTGTATGTAATAAAATCACAACCAATATAAGCTCACTGGACAAAAAATTAGTCGCCACAGTAATTTCTCACCTAATACTGTGTAACACCTACTTTTACATGACTAACAGCAGCAATCTTATTAGGTATGGATTCCACAAGTTGTCGGATATAGTTTACATCAATTCTAGTCCACTCCACCAACAACAGCACTCACAGTTACTAGATTTATATGGATGTCTATTTTGGTGGTTCACCCTCTGTTTCAGATAGTCCCAATTTTTTAGATAGATACCAGATAGTTCCTCTGTTCCAGATAGTTTCAATGGGATTTACATTCGGTGACTTTTCAGACCAGTCAAAGTGTTCCACAATGTTACTTCATGCTCCTCATATGCCAGTCACAAATAATTTTGGTCCCATGCATCTGCAGTTGTCATCCTGGAACACTAGAGTGTCTATGTTGTGTTTGTCCTTCACATGAAGCATAAAAGGCAACACCTGTTCATCCACAATCTGTAGTCTTCTTGATTTAAACGAGTTAATACCTCAACTAATGGGCCTACCTCATGGTAGGTAAAGCATCCCCAGAACATCACAGAATCACTTCCAGCTTGAATAACACCTAGGACACAGTCTGTATGTAAGTCTTCGTTATTCCTGCGATGCACTCTTTGCCTTGCATTGCTGAAATGTAGACAAAAATACAACTCGTCTGACCAGATAACAGTTTTCCATTTGTCTGCAATCCAATGTCTATTTGCCTAGCCCCATTGCAACCAGGCTTCTTAATGTGCAGCTGTTACCATGGGTCTCTTCTGTGGTACTCTGCTGCAAATACCCATAGAATGCAGTTCCCTTTACAATGTTCATTCCAAAATAAGCTAATTTGGTCCTTGACTGTCTGTAGTAATTCCTGTCTGGTTTGAAATTGGTTTGCAGTCACTAGTCATGATACTTATTAATGATTCCTGTCTGTGAGCACTCACTTGTGGCTGCAGTAACATCTACAGTTAGTGGCCAATTTGGATATGCACCACTGTTTATACACTAGTCAGACTGTTTGTTTCAAAATACCACAAAGTTTGGCTACTTCCTTCACACCATGTCCTTTAGCCCTACCAAATGCAATAACACCCTTTTCCATGTCTTTCTTCCAACCAATGATTCATGGCAGGAACATGTAACCGGCACTCCCCTGGAACTGACAACACTATAGAGCACATGAAAAGTGACATGCTACTATATAGTGCTGCATTACTACAAGCACAACATCTACCAGTATATCAAATCAATGCTCAAGTCTGTGGTGATGGGGGGGGGGGGATGATTAAATTGTTTGTCCAGTGTGCTTATATCAATGAATATGGTATTTAATTGCCATTTCATAAGCCTTTACTGATTTGCAATATTCTTATTCATTCTGTCACAACTGTCATAAATGAATTGTAACAGTCTAAGGGATATTTTCACATCAGCAAGTATATATATGCATTTGCAATTGCTCCTGGAATGCGCTACAGAAAACATTTGCTTATGAAAACATCACCAGACAGATTAATATTTTGTAGGCATTTTTTTACTGTATTATTGCAGTACATTTTTTCAACAATTAATGAACCAAGCTCTCCAACAGTTCTGGAGAAATGATATGGCTCCATGCTACAATCAGAACTGCTAATAATTATTTCCTTGTCACTATATAATAAATTAATCTCACAAGCCATGTTGGATCTCAGATGCTCTATTGGATTCCAATCCAGTGTGATTGCTCAAGCCAGAGAATCCTAATGTCCTTTGCAATCATTTCTGTGGCACATTGAAAAAGGAGCATTTTGCCTTGGAATGTAAAAGTCAGACAAGTAACATTAAAAATATCAGCAGCTGATGTCTTCTGCAAAATATCAATATTAGCTATATCATTAAAAGTTTCAATATTAAATGTTTGTGGAAAAAATTTAGCCAACATATGGGACTTGAACCCACATCTCTCCAGAAACATACCAGAGTAAAAAACCAGTGAATTAATTAATGCCAGCTCTATCTTTTCTCCACTTAGTATGACTTTTCACTCTTTATCCAGTGATTTCAGTTTCAATATTATCTCAAGGGTCTTTCTTACTCAGGAAATTCATGCATCCCCATTCCATGGTTTTTGTTGAAAGCTTCATAATGGGCCTGAAACATCCATGCCACTTCTTGTGGAAAATGAAAAATAAAGCAATGGAATAGTTTTTACTACAACAAAACTGAGTTTCATCATTAATGCATTATCCTTATTGCAAAAGTTCATATGTTATATTTTTTGTTCTATCCCACATATGCTTTTGATGAGCATCTGTAAAAGTGGCTTCTCCACAGAGCTGTATCACTGTAGGTTAAAAGGCAAGAGTTGACCATAGACTGTACTTGAATCAACTCTTATACTCCTACTCAGATGTCTTGTGCCAAAGCAAAGAGAAATACCTTTAGACTCCTCTGAGGTAGGCTGAGATAAGCCCTGGGGAATAGTTATCTTTCTCATACAGTCACTATGAGGTATATGCAGCATTTTCACATTCTTTAAACTTATTAAATAAGTCTGAACTTGAAACTTCGATTTTCTTTAATTGCCTTTGAAAATTTTCTTAGATATATTTTTTAAAAATATGCAATTCAAGCTTGAAAAAAATATATATTTTTTTAATTTGATGCATATTTTATTAAACTACACTATAAATAATTTGATAAAGCAATCTGATTGCCATTTCTTAGAAGCACTAAACGGTATTGCTGATTTGCTTGTTCACATTCCTCTTTGCTGAAGCAACCTTCTGATTTAAGCTCACAAGTTTGATTTAAACTACAATCAACAAATTTTTTCCTTAACTTTTCGAAAATCTCCTAAAAATTAACAAAAAATTTGTTATTTTTAAAAATGGTGGATTTTGGAAGTAATTACAAAGTACTTACTGCCATATTTTTTATGTTTTATACTCTTTGCTGCATAAACCTATTTCAGTATTCCCAGAATTATTTTTATCATTTTTCCCAGCATTCTAAATATCTTTCCTGCTCTTAAAATCAAAACTGGAAGTGAAAACATCCTTCTTAAGGTGTTAATCCACCGCAGTGCCGCACTGTGTCATAGTGCGCGTACAAAAAGTTTCTTCCTGTGTATTGTATACAGCGAACATGCACAAATTGTTCACGCACTCAAGCAGACAGTGCGCGAACTAGAAAGAACATTGTGCAAGCACTCTTTAATCTGGTGGATACAACGACCTGGTATGCACACAGCGTTTAAGCACTCCAGTTTAGATTCTGCCGTCGAAGCAAAAACAATTTGTGTGCTGTCTTTGTTCATTGAATTATTTTTTTTTAATTTCTGTAAGTATTTGTAAATGGGGTGAACCAATGAAAAGATTATTAATTTTATAAAAGATATTGAAATTCGACCTGTAATATGGGATTCATCTTATGTAGATTACAAAAATCACAGTACAAACACGACACAAATCAAGAGTTAGGTGCATTAGGTCATGCTGCGATTATCATCTATGTTTAAATCATTAATAACGCTAAATAGCGTGATGAGACTATTAGTTATTTCCATCTCACTCTGCGCAAGATAAAGGTAATAGTTGCCACTCGAGACCACAGATGGTGCCAATGGTTGGCCCGCATTTCTAGGTTATATAGTCTTAAAATAAGGGGAAAAAAGACAAGCTGGCATTAGTTCAACTGGTAAGAACACTCTGGCATGTTTCTGGGGAGATGCGAGTTTGATTTCCATATGTCGGCGAAAATTTTTTCCGCTAAATATTTATTGATGTAAATAGGTTTTTCAGGATGGACCCTGGAAGGGTTAAATGAAAGATTTTTCCTGTTTTTAATGAAAAATATTGTCCACCATTATCAGATTTTTCTTGCATATCCTTTAATGAGAGCTGTCGTAACCCTGGATGTACACACTACCAGTTGAGAAACAAATGTGACCTTCTGAATGGTAGTGTAGGAATATTTCCTAAGTGTATTGTGACCTGAATCAGTCACCAGCTTACGAAAGAAATGTGTATCTATCCACTTCGGGCGAGCATTGCACAAAAAAGAAAAACAGCAGTAATTTTACTTTAAAAGAGGCCAACCTGTGCAGTTAATCCAGAATATGTTAATCACAATCAAGCCAACAGAGAGTACATCTGGTTTAAATGGTCAATGCAGGTAGATTAATAGTTAAATGACCACTCTTCAACAGGGTAGAGAAAAAGTAACATGCCAACATGTAAAAAGTGCTATATAAGTATATTATTTTCTGATGCCAATGCATTAAATTTTTTTTGTAGAACTAATGTTAACAAAAATTTCATAATGCTTCTTATTACTTCTAAAGTTCATTTACAACACTTACCTTGTCCTCCAGTGGCAAATCTTGATCCATCAGGATGAATATCCACAGAAAAAATTGGGTGTCCTGAAAAACAAAAGTATTTAATCATGCTACATATCCAAAATCTCTACCTTTCATAAAAAATATTATTGGCATAAGAATGCATGCAATTAGCTTCACCAAATGCTTCTGGAAGGCTACAGATACGAAAAACATTAAAAATAAATAAAATAAGCACTAAATAAACATTAATAATTCATAGGACTTAAAATTCCAAATAATATTGGCAATATTATGAATGCTTCTATTATGAAAAGACAATGAAAAAATCTCAGATTATTAAAAGATTTCATGCTTCTTATGTTAGCCAAAACAAAAACTACTGTAAATAAAAATCACCTCAGCAGTAACTAATTATAGAAGCAAGGCTTTGGATTGCGATCTTGAGGTCTGGCTCCAGCCAAATTCCAAAGTTTTAGTTAATCATTTTTAACTTAATACAACTTTACATCCTTTAACAGCTTCATTCATAATAAAATAATATGTACTTCAATATGTAATAAAATAAATGTACTTCAAGTGTTAAAATTAAAGATCAGCTTTATTTCTTTATTTACTTTTTGTTAATTATTTGTAATGAAGCATATAAAAGAAATAGCTTAAAATTTTTAGTTTTCCTGTAAGGGGAATAACTACATTTTTTCAGTTATTAGTCCCATGTCTACAGGACATCTTCTGTGAAGATCAATTTTTATTGGAGATCTGAGGTCATTATAAACTCTGGAACTGAAGACAATTATTCAATACTGAATTGTGAAACATAAAAACCTGATATAGCTAACATTTATTTATTAAATTCTTACCAAAATTTTAATTCAGTGAGTATATGAAAATCAATGAAAAGTAAGAATGTAAGTATACCATGTTTCAAAAGAGGATGCAATTAGGTATTTGAGCATCTGCCTGGGTTTCTTATAAATGATCTTTCAAATTCTTCACGTACTTCGAACAAAGATTTTATGTTTATCATGAGAAATATTACAATTGGTAGCTTTTTTTTAATAAAATGTCCTGAATGCACCTAATTGGTCACAAAGATGATTTTTGCAAATAACTGCAGAATGATTGTGTGCAATGACTACAGCCAATTGTGATCAGCTTCATTAACCTTTTATCAAACATTGATGCAGTTAATAACATTCCTTGCTGTGACCAGATATAAACTCTCAAGAAACAAAGTATTGTTCACAAGACATAAGCTGTCTATAAGAAAGTCAACCACTGCAGCAACACACCATCTTTGAGTATCTTTACTAACAGCAACAGCACTTATTTTTTAAAGTGTTGAGCTAAAACAAATAAAGTACTAAAGATGCACTGTCAAATCAATTACAAAATAGAATGCACAGAAAATTTCTCCTCAGTCAGGAATGAATTTCTCAGTAGTGGAGTCATTTGGCCATCTGTAAGAACAGTTTATTCTATTTCATAAATTACAGAAGAAATAATTTTTTCTTATTCAAAATTATGCAACTTTTTGGCCCTCTTTGTGGCCATCATCCAAATATTGGTTTTCATGCCTGGGTGAAAATGATCTGCAATCATTTACTTATTCCAACCTTTTTTAGAAGCAGGGAAAGGCTGGAGGGCAAAGCATTTACAATACTTAAGTTACGATAAGAGGAAGCTCTATATTGAATATGTGGTCTTATCTCTTACCATTTAGGAGGAATATTTGTTCAGACTCTCTAAAATGCATAGTAGATTAACTGCAGATCATTTTGGATGGTAGTTATGTATGTAATAAAAATGTTTTCACTTTCATTCTATCAGGCCTGCTTAGTTAACTCTTTAACACCCAAGAAGCCTCAGAAAAGGGTAAAAGATAGTAAAGACAAATGAATAACACTATTTGGAATAATCTATTTCGAATTTTGGCTGTTATGGGCATTAAAGGGCTAACCCATTGACTTACGAATATTTCTGCACTAAAACATGCCCAAAATTACTATTTTATTATGTGGAATTTTGCCTAATATGTATTTTTTTTCCCAACTAATTTTTGCTGTTGCAGCATTAACTAATTTTTATAATATCTAATTTCATATAATTTTTGTAATACACAATTTCCCCTAAATTTTATAATGTTTAATTTTATTCAATCAGATGTAAAATTAGTTAAATTTTCCTAAAAAAGGTGGGTTACAACATATTTAACATACAATTTAAGCATATATGCTTAAAATTATTACAGTATATCATAGGTTGAAAAAGGGGTTCCCAAGTCAACACAAATATTCACCCCATCTCTTTTAACAATAAATATACAGGGTGATTCAGTTAAGCCTGTGCAAACTTCTGGGAGGGGAAGATTGCACACAGACGAATCAGAATCATATAGCAATGCAGGGTCGATAACGGCATCTTCACGCGGTAGATGGCATTGTTTGATGTGGTAGTTTCATTGTACGGCCGCGGGACTGCACAAAGTCCTCGTAGGTAACCATAATTCACGAACCACCCGCAGAGGTAGTAGGATGGATCGATTACACAAATGCAGAGTTGGCTGATATGCATCCCGCATATGGGGATGCGGACTGCAATGGGCGAGCCGCTGTCCACGTGTACCAGGAACGGTACCTGATGAGGCGTACTCCCAACCACCAGATGTTTGCATCAGAGGTGGCTGCATCAGAGGTTATGTGACACTGGTTCCTTCCAGAGACCTTCCAGGAGTCGGGAACAATGGGCACAGACACCTGACATGGAGGAGAATGTGCTACATCATACAGAAGACACTCCAAGTGCCAGTACTCAAGCAATCGCCCACCGGGTCCGTCTTTCCTAATCCATCGTATGGAGGATTATTCACAATAACCAATTGCATCCATATCATGTGTAGCGCGTTGCGTCGAGACACTGAAGCCTAAGGATTACCCACAACGCATTGCATTTGTGCAATGGTACCTGCAAAAGAGTGCGGCAGAACCCCAATTTCCTGCTTCTGTGCTGTTCACAGATGAGGCATGCTTTACACGAGAAGGTAGCGTCAATGCACATAACGCGCATGCATTGGCAGTGGAGAACCCCCATGCTACACGAACACGTGCAGCACAAAACGTTTTGCTGTAAATGTTTGGTCTGGCATTGTTGGGGACCACTTAATAGGCCCATACCTTAACGCCCATACCTTAACGGGACCACCACGCCCGATCATGCCTTGATTACTTCTTCTGGGGTTACATCAAAGGACTGGTGTTCGACACCCCCATTGAAAGTGCTGAGGACCTTGTCGCACGCATCTCTGTAGCTGCCTTGGAAGTCCGAGACACGCCAGGAATCTTCCAGAATGTACGTGATTCCGTGTGCCAACGTCAGGCCTGTGTTACAGCTTGTGGTCGCAACTTCGAACACCTTCTGTGACCTCCGTGCATTTCGCAATTGTACCTATTGTGATTAATAAAAAGCATTTTGTTCACTTACGTGCTGCTCTTTCATTCATGTCCTCTCTATACACTAGCACATGTTTATGCCGTTACCGACCCTGCATTGCTATATGATTCCGATTCGTCTTTGTGCAACCTACCCTTCCCAGAAGTTTGTACACGCTTAACTGAATCACCCTATATATAACATAAGTAAAAATAATAGCATACTTCCTTTTCAATTCCAGAATTATGAGCTAGTACACTATTTATTCACATATCATACTTTAGATTGATTATTAAAATTTGCAAATAATCCATCAGCTACACTGACACAATAAATTTCTATTTTTTTTTTCATTTGATGAACAACGTGTAGCACAGTCTCGGTACAAAGAAATCATCTTAATGATATATATAATTGAGTGGAGATCCAATAATTTTAGATATTTTCCATTGTGTTCGTTTCAAGCTGTAAACTTTTATTGCTGTTTTACAGCTTTAAACTTTTTCTTCAAAAACTTCTATTGCTGAATAACAATAATAAGCCATGAACATTATATATATATATTTTTTAAAAATAAGATGGCAAAAAAAAAACTGAATGGAAGAAAATTAAAAAACTATATTTTACACTGAAGGAGAACACAAATAAATTATGTTCATTCTACCATGAAGCAGACCAAATCCAGTTGTAATGCCACATGATTTTATAGATAGAAAAGCATTTCTTTATGGAAAGCTTTGTACTCTTTCTTTGGCAAATAGCAGATCAATGATAATAAATCTAAACTGATAGATTGCTAATATATCATTTCTCTTTTTTCATGTTATGCCATGCTCTATTGGGTGGGATGCTGAAAGATGTGGAACATATGTCATCCGTGCATTTCTGCTTTATCAGTATTTGCCGGATTCTTTAATTGAAATAGATATGCCATTGGATTCAAACATATAGCTGATAACTTTTGGGAGGCTGAGATTCTTGATGGATATGATCTCATCACACAAAGCTGCACAGGAAACATCATATAGCAATTTGAACTACTTCAGATACCTTAATTACCTTCACTTTCCATACTAATGTATGAATGAATTTGATATAAAACCTTTGTCATTAATCTCTTTTTTTTCCCTATCAGTGAAAAGTCAGAACCTCAAGGAAGGTTGGATTGCTCTACCTCTGAGCTGCACTTTTTTGCACACAATGGACTAAATGGCCAGGTCACAAAGACCCCGAAGGCTCAAAGAAGGTTGGGCGGAGGGGACCACTGAGCACCAGCTAGGTGACAGATGGTAGCCTCTCATCAAGGCCTTCCAACGTGTTCTTTAAAATGCATAGGGTATGGTTCTCCTGCACACAGGGCCACAGCTTTATGTCCCATCGAATGGACAGCAGCTTTTACAAGCCCATCAATATCCCCTATTGATTGATGGCAGGGGGGGGGGGAGTTTTGCAGGGATAAATCTCATAGCTAGCCCAGGCAAGGCTCAAACCTGAGAACTGCAGATTATGAGCCTGGCATGCTATCAACTAAGCCCCAATAGTAGTTCGATAAAGCAATAAATAATATTATCAGGAGTTACACTTCACATCACTGCCGATTCTTTTCTGAGTCAGATGCATCACTGCAAAACTCCCTGCTCTCAGTCAAAAAAGAACACTGATGAGCTTGAAAAGGTGGTGGTCCATCACTTAGCTCCTAAAAGCTGTCCAGTGGGTCTCCCCCCCCCCAACCTTCTCTGAGTCCTTGGGTGCTTGTAGCCTGGCATTTTAGCCATTATGTGTGAAAAAAGTGTGCTCAGAAGTCAAACAACCCAACAACTCATCACTGTCTCATCTATTACATATATACCTTTTATTATTATTTTTAAGTTGCCCCATTTCAAAATCAGATTTCCAATTCCTCCCTTAAAGTTGTTGCCATTTTTTGCTATCTTATAAGCAAAGCACTTAAATTCTTCATAGAATTTTCCAGAGAACCATTTTATTTAAAGTTTTTGGATCTAACAAATGGCAGATTAATTTGAAGGCTTCAGGAGCAAAAGTTTTGGGAAGCCCTTAACTATCTGATAAGTAGGGGGGGGGAGACTCAATCAAAATTTTTTCACAGCTGGCAAAATGTCAAAAATTGCAAGCAGAAAGTTAAATAAAGTTAAGTAGAGAAATACAAAAATAGAAAATTTAATATCTGTTATATAATTTTACTATGAAATGCTGAAAAGAAAAAACAAGTTGGGAAAGTTGGGATTGTTTTGTGGCAGCCATGAATGTCGAGGCCCCAGGCTAGTATCTATAAGGTTTTCATATAAGTATTAAATCGCTGACATATAAATGTTAATCCATCAATGGATTAACACTTATATGTCAGCGAATAATTTTTCGTGATCTTTAAAATGTCATTCGATTGTGTCTCTTATGCTGTCCATAAGTACATTTGTGTTGTTTTACCTCTGAGCGGCACTTTTTTGCACACAATGGGCTAAATGGCCAGGTCACATGGACCCCGAAGGCTCAGAGAAGATTGGGGGAGGGGACACACTGGAACAGCTGTTGGGAGACAGATGGTAGCCTCCCGTCAAGGCCATCCAGCATGTTCTTTAACGTGCACAGGGTATGGCTCTCCCGCACACGGGGCCACGGCTTAACGTCCCATCCGACAGACGGCGGCCTTTCCAAGCCCATCGGTGTCCCCTACTGACCGTGGGCAGGAGGGGGAATTTTGCGGAGATAAATCTCAACGCTGACCCAGCTGGGACTCGAACCTGGGAACTACAGATTACGAGCCTTGCGCGCTACCGACTGAGCCACCCCCGCCCCACCCCATAAGTACATTAAAAAACTTCACCTGGAAATATTCTATGATGTTATGTAACTCATGGTCATTAGTTATTTCACCAGCCATAGTACTCATTTTTGGATTCTCTCTTCATGAAGACTTCCTTCTACTACTAGTGTTAATGTCTGAATAGTACATAAAAACCAGTGTTGGAAAACATTATTGTAACATAATGAAATGATTTTTGAATAACGTTATGAAAAACACAACAAATTACAGAAAAATTAATTTCATTATTTTCACTTTTTTTGTGTTTATATTTTTCTCATTTTCTTCTTTATAAGATATGCTTAGAAACTTGTGTGGAGCAGACAGATGTACAATTTACTTTTATTATCAACACACAAAGACTTTCAGTAACTCTGCTCAATGACACATTCCAAAAGAATTTGGGAAGCAGCTATCTCAGCCACCTTTTTCACAACTGGCACTCAGAGAAAGGGCTTTGTGATAGCCAGATAAGAGCTGGAGTGAAAAAGAAAGGGTCTCCATTCATGCAGAAGGAAAACAGCAAAAATCTCAGGTGTATTACAACTCCCTGTGATTGGCTTAGCCACTTAGAAAAGGAATTACATAGGTGTGATAATTTGGGTACAGGATAGAGAATTGGAGGAAGGGCCATTAACTTCCTGACAATAATTGAAACTTTCTGTTTCGATCTTCACAAAAAACCTTCGACTCCCTACAAAATATTTTCATTGTACATGTCTGCATATCCATTAACAATCAACCTCATTTTGTCATATGTTGAGAAAAAAAAAGGAGGTAATTCTCATGTTTCAATCAAGCAGTGACAACGTGTATCTTGTACTTCTTTTAAGCTCCTTTAAGAAGAGACTGCATAATGTTAAATAGGTAACGTTTTCAATTTCTTTATTCATATCTGTTCATTAGATTATTTTTATGCTATTTGAATTCTATTTCAGAGAAAAACTCATTTAATTATTTTGCATAAACTCTTCTTCAGGAAAGCATCAATAAAAATAGTTGTCATCAAACGACTCAACAAATGATTTGATGGAAATCTATCTTGATGAAACCAAAAAATTGAAGGTGAAAGAATTACGATCGTATATTTATGCTCAGAAATGTTTATTAATAATGTTCCATTTTATTCTGAACAATTAGAAATTTGGTGTAAATTTCTTCAGTCAGGGATCTATCCAGGAGGATGGAGGATTCACCTCCCCCTCCTCCCAAAAATCTGGTCACCTTATGTAAAATCTCAAACTTGTCTACCTGCTTTGAAATCCAAAACTGGCATTTTTGTATAATTTTATTTTAAATCCCATATTTTATGCCCAACACTAAAAGAAGAGGTAAAAAAAATAAATATGTTATTCAATATAGAATTTTATTTAGCCTTTCCTGTGGGATGGAATATTTTAGTAACTGGGAAACCCTATTGAAGTCTTACAAACATGAAAAAACACTATTTAGTTGGAAAAACTGCATTTCTCAATAATTCAAATTTAAGAACAAAAAAAAGTTTGAATCATTTAAAAGTTAAAAATAAAAGCAGTGTGCTTGGCTACTGATCTAAGGGACCTAGGTAAGGAATGGATGCTTGTGTTGGTTTTCTGCCGAGGTCCCGCCATCCTCACAGACCTACTTTGTGAATTACTCTGGCGAACCACTCTGGCAAATTAAACTCACAAGCTCCTGTCAGACTTCTGTGGCAAGCAGTTGCTTGAAGTGTTATTTATTTTTATTTATATAATACATCAGACAATTAGCTTCAATGTAATATCAAATATTTGTGATTCACATTTCTACTTTTCCCCAATATTATTCCTGTTTTGAATCAATGCAAAGCAACATCCTCTTCTTTTGTGTCTGCCTGTCCATGTTTTGCAACTCCAGCTGGAAGGCCTACGCCTCTTGGCCCTGAGATTTCAATTCCATTATATTTTCCTCTAACCAATTTACTACATTTGATCATGGTTCTTGGTCCACTATTTTTTAGTTAATTAAGAATCAACTACTGACAGATTGGCCTCGATGTAAGATTTTGTGGCTGGCCTATTGGCAAATCTAGTTCCCGGCAGCCCAGTCTCCCACTGCTTCTTATGCTCCTAACGACATTCTGACTTTCATGATGTATTATGTTTATCTTTTTCATACGAACATTTAACAACTTCTGTGCTAGTCTCAGTGAAAATATATATATATAAATAAAACATTAAAACAACTGAAAATTCTGTCATTGAGCCACTACTCCTCTAGGAAGTAGGGAGGGGTGCAATTTTTTAGTATAAGATATAAATGAAAAACATTTTTGAGTTGAATAGGTAACTAACAAAATATGATGATTCAAATTTTTCATATCCTCCAAAAAGGTTTTAATTTACATCATTAGAGGGTGCTAAATGTAGAAAATGTGAAACTGAATTAATATTGCTAACAATATACAGGGTGATTCAAAAGGTCTTAGACAAACTGTAAAGGTAGGTCAGGAATACAAAAACAAACCATTTTTACAAAAGAACATATAGCTGCAAACGCCACCTGAGTGTGCTAAGAGGTACAGGAAGAATCAAAAATAAAGGAATACAAGTAAGGTATAACAATGTATACATATGTTTGTATACATTGTTGTATACAATGTATACATATGTATAACATTGTATACATTGTATAAGAACATACAGCTGCAAACACCACCCGAATATGCTAGAGGTACATAGGAAGAATCAAAAATAAAGGAATACAAGTAAGGTATAACAATGTATACATATGTTTGTATACATTGTTGTATACAATGTAAACATATGTATAACAATGTAAACATATGTTTATTAGACATCGTGTTTACATTTCAGAAGAAGTGCTCAAAGTTCTTTCCATCCGCAGCAATACATGCCTCACAACATCGACACGTGGATCAGAAAGGGGTTCAAAAATGCCAGGCCTCTCATGGACATGTGCTGCTGCCTCAACGACTCTTGAGACAAGGTCAGTGTCAGAGGATATGGGGGTTCCGCACACAAGGCCTTTGAGGTAACCCCAGAGGAAGAAATCAATGGGGGACAAGTCGGGTGATCTTGGTGGCCAAGTGACAGGTCTGCCCCGGCCAATCCATTGCGCAGGAAAGGTGCTGTTGAGATACTCGCGCACAACCAAGGTAAAATGTGGGGGCGCCCCGTTGTACTGAAACCACATGCGTCAGCGCACAGATACAGGAACATCATGCTGTAGTTCCAGCAAGATCTCCTTCAGGAATATCCGTTAACTATGCCCGTCTAGTCATGATGGGAGAAGGTATGGCCTAAGCAAACAGTCTCCAACAATGCCCGTCCAAACATTTATGGTGAACCGGTGTTTAGCAGCAAGGGGGCGTGCAGCTCATGGGTTGTCATATGCCCACCAATGCAAATTATGAACATTAACAACACCTCACGAGAAGGTAGCTTCATTGGTGAAGAGAACCATTGCTGGAAATTCCAACGGTGCAACATATTTTTGCAAAAACCAATGTGCGAATACTAGACATGGGTGGTCATCTCCTTCATCCAATGACTGGACCCATTGCATGTGAAAAGGGTGTAACAACTCCTCATGTAACACTCACCACACACTGGTTTGAGGTACATGAATGTGATGTGAAATAGCTTGTGTAATTCAACTGCGTTCAATTTCATGTAAGACCGCTTTTTCCCTGACAGGGGTGCGCATTGTTCGGTCCCGACCACAATGTCTGTTTTCGAAAGATCCAGTTTCACACAATCTGTGGTGCAAACATTTGATGATGGGCCACGGGTCAGTTTGGGAACCGTTCATGATACAATCACACCACAGCTCGCCCGTTTCCATTCGCTGTCATATAAGCTAAGTGCCTATCTGCCATATCAGTATTACTGTAACAATGCATGCTACTCCTGCAACGTCTCGAATGAAATAACACCCTCTGGCACACTCGGGTGGTGTTTGCGGATATATGTGCCTATGTAAAAATGGTTTGTTTTTGTATTCCTGACCTACCTTTACAGTTTGTCTAAGACCTTTTGAATCACCCTGTACATATATCAGAAATATGAAATTATGGAATGTGATGGTTAAGAAAAGATAGCATACTAAAAATGGAATAATTTTGATATGTTTTCATTAAATTACTACAGGATAAATTTCAACTGCATTTTCTTTATTTTTATAAAGTTAGTTTTTTTTAGTTCAAAATTTTCAAAAGCATTTAATAGCAATAAATAATTTTACCTTATATCATTTTAAAATAAATTGCTTAAGTAAAAGAAATATAATTTTAAGCTATATAGCTTTCTACTTAAATTTTACAACATTTAATCACTCATTAATAAATAGGCACTTTTTGACTTCGATTTTAGAGGAAAAATCGTCTGATCCGGGTGGGATATGAACCCACGACCTCCTGATAACATGTCAGGTGCTCTGGACCACTGAGCTACCGGCCGCCAATCAAGATTTCCTCTAACGCTATGAACATTCCCTTTATGTCACATGTAGGCATTATTTTAGGCAATTTTTAGCCCTAGCGGCTTTTTATTTGCAATAGATGGAAAGCATGCTAATGATAATAAATATTGAGATAAACTCAACAATTCAACATCCAATAATAAATAATAAGTTATCAGGAGGTCGTGGGTTCATATCCCACCCAGCTCAGACAATTTTTCCTCTAAAATTGAAATCGACATCAAAAAGTGCCTATTTATTACTGGATGTTGAACTGTCGAGTTTATCTGAGTTTATTTCAATATTTATTATTTAATCACTCAACATATATTATCTACTTTAGTTTTTTCCCCTTTTTGTTATGCCACCTAAATAAGAGACTGGATTGGACAGCTGTCTGGAATGATCTTATCTAATAGATGGTAGTAAGTAGAGCCTCGGGTGGATAACAAAAGTCATATCAATAAATGTTTATCAGCATCCTCATGTATTGGCTACTTAATAACCATAAAGGTTAATATCTGTTAATTATTATTGTCTATTATTTATCATTTTTATTTTCCATTCTTAAAATTGCTTTTAAATTTTTTGTATTATTAATGTATATGTGCTACTAGAAATCAATCAGTGCCTTCAGCACCTCTTAATTTCTAGACTGTCACTTCGACCCCTATTTGACCTTGATTGTCATACTGGATCTGAAAATTCATCTCCTTTCTGATTTCTACTGCCTTTCATCAATATTTAGTTTTCCAGCACCAGTATATTGGATCTGACCTTGAAAGAGCATTGCACCCAAATTTTGACAAAATCATTGAGATCTACAACTCAAAATGCCCCTAGGCAACAATTTTTAACCTCTACCACAGGTAGATCTATATTTGACCTCTGACCTCAAAGGACCCATTACAACCAATATTCCACAGCATTTCCGAGATTTACAACCCAAAATATCCCCAGGAACCAATTTTCAGCTCTTTAGCATTAATAGATCTATATTTGACCTCAAAGTACACCCTGAATCTGAAATTCCATAATGTTTCCAGCATCTAGTTTGAACCCTCCCCCCCCCCCACACACACACATCCCAGACACTAATTTTGACATTTCTAGTCCTCATAGATCAAGGTTTGACCACTATGTGACCTACATTTGACCTTAAAGAACACATCGCAGGTCAAATTCAGATTTTTCCTGAGATCTAAGACCCACATTACCCTAGGTACAACTTTTCAGACTGCTATTTCTGCATCATAGTTAGAATTAGCATGATCCCCAGTCATTCAGTCAGTCACTCGCAATTGTCTATACGGGATGATTCAGTTAAGCGGGTACAAACTTCCGAGAGGGGTAGGTCCGAGGCAGCTATGGAGATGTGTGCGGCAAGGTCCTCAGCACTTTCAACAGGGGGTGTCGAATGCCAGTCCTTCGATGTAACCCCAGAAGAAGTAATCAAGGCATGATAAGTCCGGCGATCTTGCAGGCCAATGAACCAGATCACCATGCCCGATCCACTGTTGTCCAAATGTCACATTTAAGTGTTGACGAACTTCATGGCTGAAATGGGCAGGGCCCCATCATACTGGAATCACATTGCACGACGCAGCAACTGAGGGACCTGTTGTTCATCCAAAAGTTCTGGCAAGACATCTTCCAGAAACATCCGGTAACTCCTTCCATCCAGACAAACAGGCATGAGGTATGGGCCTATTAAGTGGTCCCCGACAATGCCAGACCAAACATTTACAGAAAAACGGTTTTGCGCTGCATGTGTGCTCCACCGCCCATTCATGCACGTTATGTGCATTGAAGCTACTTTCCCATGTAAAGCACAGAAGCAGGAAATTGGGGTTCTGCTGCACTCTTCTGCAGGAACCATTGCACAAATGCAATGCACTGTGGGTAATCCTCAGGCTTCAGTGTCTCGACGTGACGTGCTGCACATGATATGGATGCAATTGGTTATCGTGAATAATCCTCCATACGGTGGATTGGGAAAAACTGACCCGGTGGGTGATTGCTCGAGTACTGGCACTTGGAGTGTCTTCTGAATGACGTAGCACATTCTCCTCCATGTCAGGTGTCCGTTGCCATCTTTCCTGACTCCTGGCAGGTCTCTGGAAGAAACCAGTGTAAAATAACCTCTGATGCAGCCGTGTAAACATCTGGTGGTTGGGAGTATGTCTCATCGGGTACTGTTCCTGGTACACGCGAACAGTGGCTCGCCCGTTGCAGTCCGCAGCCCCATATGCGAGATGCATATTAGTCAACTCCGCGTTTGTGCAATCGGCCATCCTACTACCTCTGAGGGCGGTTCACGAATGACAGTTACCTGCAAGGATATTATGCAGTCCTACGGCTGTACAATGCCATCTACCACGTCGAACAACGCCATATACTGCATCAAACAACGCCATCTACTGCGTGAAGATGCCATTACCAACTCTGTATTGCTATACGATTCCGATTGGTCTTTGTGCAACCTACCCATCCCAAAAGTTTGTACATGCTTAACTGAATCACTCTGTATATTAGATAAACTAGTTAAGCTTTTGTTTTGGATTGTTTATACATTGATTAAATTTAATATCAAATTTCTAATGACACTAAACTTGAACTTTTGGAAATACTTGACATCTGATGGATGTTTAGGAGTAAAAGAAACCAGTCTAGTAATAACTAATAATTGAGTGAAAATTATAGTGTGATGAAAAAAGCATGCATTTAAAAAAAAATACCTTAATGAATATTAGCCAAAAATTTAATTAAATGTAATTTCATTTCTGGCAATTATCTTTATTACCAAGCACTTCCTTTCTACATTCACTACGTAAATTTCACAACCTCCAAGACCGAAATTTTCAGATTTGATTCCAGTTTTTTACTCAACATTTGAGTGATTTTTTTAAGTTATATTATGCTTTTGTCTGCAAAAAAAATTGCTTTTTTCACATAAAATAAGTTTTGTTTTTCCTTTTAAAGTGAATATATAATCATTGAAATTTCAACTAGTTTTTTTTTGTGCCATCTATCTAATGCCTAGTATCAAAAGGAAAATTTGGGCCTGCAAAGTCCTTTATTCATGTATTTTTTACCGATGTCAGGCATCACTAATGCTGTAATGTTCATCCACGTTCTTGCACATCTTATCATATTCACTATCCACATTAGTATCTATTTTTTTTTAACTGTGATTCACATTAACATTAATCTTTTATCTGCGAAGCACTTCTAAATCGGGATAGTCACATCAGCAAAATGGCTTTAATAATAAGTATAGAGTCAGAAAATGCAACTCTTTTATTTTAAGGGATAAGTGAGAAATGATACTGTAATTTAATACTGTTAAAATATACAATATTCAGAAAATGAAAAACTATTTTCTTCAAAATTGAGCATCATGTATTCACCAAAGGTGATATGTTATTTATCTAATTCAGTGATTGCGAACCTATGACACGCATGTCAAAGGCAACACACCTGTTGTTTTTTGTTGACACCCCTAAACTTGTATCATCCAAAAATTAAAAAACTATAATGAAAATTAACAAAATGATTAAGTGAACAACAAACTGAATGCAGTCATTGCAGTTGACACTGTTTTTAAAGTAACTGGCAACTTTGCATCTTTCCTTTGATAATAGTGATCGTTTATGTATGTGACAACCACTTGAATATGATCAACAAAATTTTGCATTTTTTGGATGTAGGATCATAAAAGTTCTCCATAACTGATCTAATTCATATACAGGGTGAATCTGAAAAAGTGGGCAAAACTTTACGGGGTGGTAGAACGCAGCTATACGAGCAATATTCGTCATAGAATGTATGGTCGGAACGCAAACGGTAAGCCGCTAGGTGGCGTTGGAAATGGTATAAAAGGGTCGGTCCTCACACCCAACGTCTTCACAAATGTGCGTCGGTCCCTATCCCGCAGGTGTGAAGCCTGCATTACAGCTGGCGGCAGCTCTTTTGAGCGATTTCTTTGAGCATGTACCTCAATTACATTCCTGTTAATAAAATGTTTTCTGAAGTATCTCCTCTCCTTCTTGTGTTCATTCTTTAAATGTGACAGTGGAAAACTACCTTTTAACTTCTCACCGCTTGTGTTCCGACCATACATTCTATGACGAATATTGCTCGTATAGCTGCATTCTACCACCCCGTAAAGTTTTGCCCACTTTTTCAGATTCACCCTGTATATATATATATAAATGACGGTAATATGTAAAAAGTTTACGTGAATATGTGAAAATGTCATTTGGCACCATGGCCAGGGCCATATTTGCCATAGCCTAAAATAGGCTGTTTCAAGGTCATCAGTGCAGTCATGTTAGCTACAGGATTTATCTCCGCAAAATTTCCCCGCCCTGCCCACGGTCAGTAGGGGACACCTATGGGCTTGAAAAGGCCGCTGTCCATCGGATGGGACGTTAAGCCATGGCCCCATGTGCAGGAGAGCCATACCCTGTGCATGTTAAAGAACATGCTGGATGGCCTTGATGGGAGGCTACCATCTGTCTCCCAACAGCTGTTCCAGTGGGTTCCCTCCCCCAACCTTCTCTGAGCCTTCGGGGTCCTTGTGACCTGGCCATTTAGCCCATGGTGTGTAAAAAAGTGCCACTCAGAGGTAAAACAATCCAATCCAAAAGCTACAGGGTTATGAGAATATTCTGTCAAGGGTATAACTGGACCCTTCCCACATGTATTTAAAGGGGCAGAGAGAGAGTAGCTGCATACAGCTTATCAGTTTTTGTGCAGGTGTTGTTAAGATCTGCCAGGCAGACCAGTGCGAGCTCCATATCTCCAGGTAAGCAGGTTTGACAGAGGGCATATTATTGGCGTGAGAGAAGGCAATCTTTTGTATAAAGAAAGTACAACTCATGTGGGAAGTAGTGTATCTGTTGCACACTGAATATGCAGATAATGGTTCAATAATGGGCAACAAACATGTCAGAAGGATCTGGACTTTGTCCATACACAACCCCATGGGAAACTCGCCATCTTCAGAGGCTGGCTGTAACAGATTGTACTACTCTATCTATAGCCTTGGCCAAACAGTGGAGGTGAGTAACATATCTTCCATTGTTGGCAGTAACAGTTTGATGCTGTTTATTGCAATTTGGACTGCACATCAGTCAGCACACTGCCTCTGACACCCCAACACAAAGCAGCCAGACTACAGTGGTGCACTGAGTGACAGCAGTTGAGCAACAAATGGTACATCATCATCTTTACTGTTGAATCCCACTTCTGTCTGTTTGAATCTGATGGCAGAATCCTCATCTGCTGACAGGTTGGTGAGATGCACCGTATGAGTGAGGAGTGTATTCAGAAGAGGCACCAATGTGTGGGATTATGGTATGAGGTAAATCAGTTATAAAAGCAAATCTACCCTAGTAATGATCTATACCACCACTACTAGTGCTTGTTATATCCAAGACATTTTACAGCCAATAGCTCTTCCATGCTTACAGACTGCCCCACATGCCATATTTCAGCAGGATAAATGCAAGACCCCATGCAACAGTTGCCACTGTTGAATACCTGAGGCAAAATATGTCAATTTTTCTTTTATTTCTTCATTTTCCAGAAGAAGAAAAACTTTGATCTTATATCATTTCCTAAAAATGAATGAGGCCTTGGATACAGAAGCAAAAAGGATTTCCTTAGCACGAAAATTGGTCCTCCTGTAGGAGGACAATTTTGCAAGGTTTTTGTTTTTTTACACATACACACAGCAAAATTTCCCTTTTTTAATAAAAAATTAAAAGTTTTTAAGTTAATATTGAATAGTTTTAAAAGATTCCTCACCACTACCCTCAATATCTTTGCTGTGCCACTCTGATGATACCAATGATTATTTTTTTTTTGGCTTCAGTACAATTTTTGCCATTTACCAACATTCAAAATGTCAGTAAAAAAAATACAAGAAAGTGTCCTTCCATTTTATAAACAGGATAGAAAATCCCCTAATGTGAGCAGTCCAAGTCACCTTGTATAACACTGATGCAAGTTTTTTTTAAATATGCCATGTTGAAAAGGATCATTAAAAGAAATAAAAATCCTGTTTCAGGTAAATATTATAGTATTTACGACGAACTTTCCTTTCGATTAATATATAACTGTTTCATTTCTCAAGTTTTCCAACATTAAGCTTTAATTGCATAGTATGATCTACTTTTTCACTCACAAAAAGTTAAAAAAATTTATTAAAATTAATATGCTTGTAAAGTGGTTTAAATCTTTTATTTTAAAAGATTTAAAGTTAAATTCTGTGTAATTTGGTATTTAACATGACCTATTTCTGTCGATTGGTTATATATTTTTTTAAATTCTAAAGTTAATGTTTATCTGACTAAGAACAATTGGCAAAAAGCCTGGACTTTTCTCAAAATACGATAGAGATGACTCAATATGACTCTTTGTAGATGATTACAACAAGTGGAAAGGAGAATTGGAGGAGAGGTGAATTGTAATAAATGTAAAATGCAATGTAATAAATTGTTTTACTGTATTTTTATACTATTATTCTGTTAATTGTGGTCTGTACCTTGGCTACTCAAGCTATAATTTTTTTTAATTAAATACCCCCTCAAGCAGCTGCTTGCCACAGAGGTCTGACAGGAGCTTGTCACTTTATATGCCATGTAGAAGGTTCATGAAGATGGTGGGACCTCAGCAGAAATACAACACAAACATCCATGTCTTACCAAGGGCTCAAACCCAGGTCCCTTATATAAAAAAATAAACCCTTAAACAGCTGCTTGCCACAGAGGTATGACAGGAACCTGTCAGTTTAATATGCCATAATAGAAGGTCTGTGAGGATGGTGGGACCTCAGGAGAAAAACAACACAAACATCCATGCCTTACCTGGGGCTCAAACCCATGTCCCTTAGATTATTAGCCAAGCATGCTAACCATATATATATATACATGATTTCTTCATTCAATTTATTAATTTGCACTACAAAACAATCATCATCCTCAAGCAGCCATTGACTACGGAGGTCGAACCATATTGTGCAATTTAGTTCTCCAAGCACATCTGTCTTGAGCTACATTTGCTGCATCTGACCACTGTAGACCAATTCCAATGAGGTACTGTTTGACACTGCCCAATGCATCCTAGATCTCCCCCTCTTTCTGAGGCCTTTAGGAACATTGTTCATAACTCTATTTGCTAATCTATAGTTATGCATTAATAGATTCTGAAAAAAATTCATCGTCGTCACGGCGGGAATCGATTTTAATTATAGTTATGCATATGAGCAACATGGCCAAACCAATGAAGTCTCTCTCTGCATAATATGCTGCATGAAACAATACATAAATATTAGCATAATGTCAGAAACACTATCATTTTAACCAAAATACATTAGGTCAAAAGTGATAATCTTGGTTTCCAGGAGCCAAACCCTATTTTTCCCATATGTTATTAAGTTATGCCCTTCACAAACATATCTTCTTGGTAAAGGTTATATATAAGTGTTATGAAAACACCATGAAACAGCATTCAAGGTGTTTTCATGGTGTTTTCAACATAATACTCACAAATACGGAGGGATTACTGTACTTCTGTTAATGTTGCATTATGCTATACAACCATTATGTTTTCATAGAAGGTGAACTCTAAAAAGATTATCTGTTGATTAGAAATGGTGGTAACATTTAAACCTAGTTTGTTACAACTGTTTGACACTCGATTTTTTAATTATTACTGTTATCACACTGTATATGATGGTATCTATATTTTAACCAAACAAGATAATTTCTTATCTGCAGAAAGAACTGAGATTTATTGTTTAAAATCATGCACTGTTTACAATAGTCATTTTCAATGGGATTTTATTCTAATGATTTTTACACGTGTTGCAGTGAGAGGCACTTTTTTTGGTACACAATGAACAAAATGCCAGGTCAAAGGACCCCATGGATTAGAGAAGGTTGGGAGAAGGGGATCTACTGGACAGTTATTGTGAGAGATATGGTACCCTCCCATCAAGTGTGTTCTTTAATGTGCACAGGGTATAGCTCTCCTGCACACAGTTTAATTTGATATTATTTTGTTCTGATGTGCTTTTAAGGTGCAAAAGCAAGGTACACTATGCTTATTGTCTTAACAAACACTGACCAGCATGCCAACATCTGTGCCTGGCGCAAACCAACTATTTTGCCTGATGATGCACTAGAGCAACAATGCCAAACGTGCAGCGATTATGTATTGAAATATAGTAATCACACTTCCAAAAAAGTTGGGTCATAAACTGGAATTCTAAAAATGCATTAATTAATGCATATGCACCAAATCAAGATCAAACTACCACCAACATTCCCACAAGGAACGAAAAAAAAACAAGAACATGTGTGAACTTATATCTGGACTGAACTACCCACCATAAGACAATAGACGGTCCATGTAAAGGTTACGGTCATCAGCCGATAGATGGCATTGCTCAAGTGGTGTGTGACGTCGGAGTGTAAAGTATGATGTCAAAATGTAAAGTATGACGTAGAAACATAACTGTTGGTTGTTGGTGGCCTATGGCTCTTTGATTTGTTTCTTTTGGGTGGGTAATGTGAAGTCACGTGTCGTATGTGTGATTTGACAGGAGTGTGAAGTTACATTTGATTTTTTTCGCCATTTTTGCTTTATAATTCGTTTGGATAACATGCCTGTATGGTTAGAGGTAAGTGCACATATATCGTATATTTAATGAGGGTTTTTTAGTGATAGCTAGAATAATTAAAATGTTGTTTTTTGGAAAATTCACTAAGATGTAATAAATAATAAGTTATTAAAGATATTTTAGAATTGAAATTATTTAATATTAGGAGGGTTGTTGTTGATAGTGTTAGTGAACTGTTTTGTAATGTTAGGTCACATAGTTTGGAAATGGGAGTTCGGTAGCTTTTTACTGCTGTGTGTAGGGGGGAATGTTTTTGTAAGTTGTTTGGAGTGAGGAGCATTTGAAGGATTAGGGAGGAGTGGTTAACCAGATAGAATTCTTTTAATTTTTTTTTGTGTTTAGTATGATGCAGTAGTATGTGTTTTGTCGTGAGTGGAAGAAAATGGGGGAAAGATGATTAGTTTAAGTTTAAAAAATGAGAGTTTTTATGAGGTGTTAGGGTTTTAGGAGAATAGTTTTTGGTTAAACGTATAGAGTTTTCACAGGATTCTAATGTAGTGGGGGGAGTATGCATGGTAGAAAGAACGTTGGAGGTTTTTTCGTTTGGGACTAGAACATGGCAGTAGTAACAAACACGTGTATTTCGTTATTGTAATTTGGAATGAATTGAGTGTTTTTTAGTAGTTACGTTTAGTATGGATATTATTAGTGTATTATGGTGATTTATTAATTTTGTCTTATATTTTGGAGTCTTATAAAGTTACTTATATGATTTATTGTGAATATGTGGAAGCATTTGGCGGCTTTTTGGATGTTGAAATTATGGGTTGGTTTTTTACCTATGAGTGGCAGTTTTTTGAACACCATGAGTGAAATGTCACAAGGATCCTGATGTGTGAAGGTCACAAGGATCCTGAAGGCTCAGAGAAGGTTGGGAGGGGGCCCACTGGAATAGTTGTTGGGAGACAGATGGTAGCCTTGCGAGAAGACCATTTAATATGTCCTTTAACATGCACAGGGTATGGCTCTCCAGCACACGGAGCAACGGCTTAATGTTCCATCCAACGGATGGCGGCCTTTTCGAAGCCCATCAGTATCCCCTGCTAATTGTGGGCAGGGCGGGGAGTTTTGTGGAGATAAATCGCAACACTGACCCAGCTGGGACTCGAACCTGGGAACTGCAGATTACGAGCCTGGCGTGCTACCGACTGAGAGCCACCTCCACAGCAGAAATTATGGGTATTGTAGAATTGTCGGTGTGGAAAAACATAGTTTTTGATGAAGTCAGGAAGGTAATCAATAATTTAGGGGAGGACTATTTGAGCTATAAGAATTTTTTTGTTGTATCTGATGAGATTATTTGGTTACAGTGGTTTTTTTATAATTCAGTTGGTGGTGCACTGTTTCCGATTTTCATGTTTTTTGGTTTGTGTTGCCTGGGAGGACATTATTTAGTTTTGGGGCTTTTTTTTATAATTCGGTCGGTGGTGCACTGTTTCCGATTTTCACGTTTTTCGGTTTGTGTTGCCTGGGAGGACATTATTTAGTTTTGGGGCTTTTTTTTTATAATTCGGTCGGTGGTGCACTGTTTCCAATTTTCATGTTTTTCGGTTTGTGTTGCCTGGGAGGACACTGTTTAGTTTTGGGGCTTTTTTTTATAATTCAGTCGGTGGTGCACTGTTTCCGATTTTCGTGTTTTTTGTTGTCTACGAGAACATTATATAGTTTCGAGGGCTTCTTTTTATAATTCGGTCAACGGTGCATTGTTTCTTTTTTTTTGCTTTTTGTTATGTGCTATGACGATGAGATTTAGTTTTGGGGGCGTTTTTATAATGCCGGTCGGCGATGCACTGTCGATGATGATCTTGGTTTTGAGACTGGTGTTCAATTTCATTAATTCTGGTAATTTATTTAGGCTAATTATTGTATGTGTAACTGGATTGATCAGTTTAGTTTGTGGAAATATATTTGTGGGGAGTGTTTTAATTATTGGGAAAAAAGGTATTTCAGGTATTTGTAGTATATGGGAAGGCAACTTTAGTGTGGTTTCTTTATGGGGTTTTTTTTTTTTCATAATTTTTTTTTAAGAATATGTGGTTGTTTGGACTGTTTTTAGTGGAATAGCGTTTTTTTTGTTACGTTGTTTCTGTACAATGCAAATTACTGTTACCATGGTAACGGTACTTTGCATTTGATGTACGCTCGGGTTTTTCGTTACTATGGTAACGAAAAAAATGATCTTTTTTCTAGAAACCCCTGTTTGGGTTAGAGTCTCGGGGGTTGTGGGAATCAACTAAAAGGGCCGTTTTGTTACGTTGCGTCAAAAACAAAATGGCAGCTGAGGTCCGTGATCTGTACTACTGCCCAATAGACTCATCTACCCATTGGATACCACCGCAAGAAAAAACCCAAGATTAATCTCCAGATAGTATTTCTATCTGTAATCTCAGCTTTTCCAACAATTACAGTGATATAAAGAAAAGTTTTATATCAATGGTTTCCACAATGAAACAATCTTTGTTTTGGTTGCTACCAGTTGTCATTAGGAATCCAGAGATCAGTTGTTCTACTAAAAATATCACATTTATGTGGGGGAGGGAGAGGATATGGTGCCTGAGAACCACAAACTGCAGTTCTCCCAAACGATTATTAAAAATGGAACTTAAATGATTCTGTTTACCTTCTATCAAAAACAAGCATTTAATCAGTTGTGGATTAATAAAAGGCATAAGATTGAGAAGGCCTGTAACTGTTCAGGAAAGGGAAGGTGGGGGGGAGATTAAATCTAAAAAGATTTTCAATTTATGAAGGAAAAAAAAATGTATGCATCAAGTTGCAATAAATTGAATACAATAAATGCATAGACAGAGAATTTAACAAATAAACTTACACATACTGAAAAATAAAAAAAAACTTCACCTGTAGTGTATTTAACAAAAATCACATCATATTTAGCATTAACCTAAGTAAAAAAAAAAACATTATGTGTACATAAGTAGTGGATTACAGTGATTACAAAATATTTTATAAAATAAAATGTTTAAAAAAAAGTTTTGACTGTTTTGAGGCCCAGGTGAATATCTCATGTGTCTGCAGTAATCCACCACTGCACTGAATGCATACCCATGTTCACAGTGCATATCCAAAGGTAGGTTGGGGGATTATAACCCCTTCAATGCCCCAAAACAGCCAAAATTTTGAAATGGATTCATCCAAATAGTCTTTTGTTTTTAATACCCTCTACCCTTTTCTGAAATTTCCTGGGAATTAAAGAGCTAAGTATCATATACTTTTCTAAGATATTCCCTCAAAATATGTGCCTCAAGCATGCTGCATTTGGGCTGAAATGCATCACAACCTTCCCCCCCCCCTCTCCATTAGATTTTTTTTTGGATGTTCCATAGACTTTAGTAAAACAGTGAACTTAAGAGAGAAAAAATAATATATATATATTCTATGCTTTTTGGAAAGAAAATCTGAAAATAAAAATTAACATTTCAACTGAGACCAAGTATTTCCTCATTAAACTTTTGTCACTATTGTAGCATGAAAACAGATTGCTTCACTTATACATAAAGCATGTTTAGAGCTTAAAAAGTAACTTCTGGACGGACTGGAGTGAATTAAGGGTTAAATAAGAAAAAAAAAAGTTCTTCCTGAACTACGATACTTAATCTTACAAAATTCTCAGAGCAAAATTTTTTTAATTACACAGCTAAATCTTGCAATTTATTTGGAAAAAGTCCACGTAGCAGAAAATTAAGCCTATGTTCCATTTTAAGTATTGTGCAAAATCACGGCTGGATTCATAGCATAGAGTTTCACATCAATTAAACATGTTTATGCCATGAAAGGTGTAAAGACGTATACTGCCATTTCAGAATTATTCTAACCACAATAATATAGTACTTTAAAAGTGGTTCAATAAAAAAAATTCCTTTTTCTGGCATAAATAATAATCTTCGAATTATAT
Organism: Ryuthela nishihirai; assembly: GCA_038380435.1. Classification (NCBI taxonomy): domain Eukaryota; kingdom Metazoa; phylum Arthropoda; class Arachnida; order Araneae; family Heptathelidae; genus Ryuthela; species Ryuthela nishihirai. The sequence goes on from JAWZYU010000008.1 coordinate 22,107,818, forward strand.
TCAAGGACAAAAGTACAAAATATCATCGCTGATTCTTCAAAGTAGACTTACCATCATGAGTTACCCAGCTAGGTTTTAACAGCTTCATTTTTTGCAATATACTGCACAATTATATTATTCCACCATTAGAAATCTATAAGTAATAGATTTCAATGTAAACTAATTAAATTCCGAGCTCGGCTTTATTTGCCGTTTCAGCTTTTAATTTCTTACATATTTTTCAAACATGTTGTTTTCATGCCGTATACACTCTCGTTATCAGTTCTTTCATTAAGAACAAAAACGTTTGTCAATGCAGCGCCACTCTCGTTAACCACATGGTATCCTAACCTGTACCCCAACAAATTATTTTTAGAGTTTTCCTTTTAAAAAATGATATTTTCATTCAATGTTTAATTGAAATCGCCTTTATTTTAAAAAATAATGAGGGTTATATTTTATTGCCTTTTGAAATAACTTAATTATATAGATAATATTTAATAGGATTGTTATTATAAAATATTTCTATGTAATAACTAAAAAAAAAATCAATGTTCAGTGCACTCTTAGAAAGTTTAGTTATTTTATTCAAAAAGCTTCCAAATTTCAAACGTTGCAAAAAACACCATGAAAGACCTAACGACTCTAGAATTAAAAATTAATTCTATAAAATAAATTTTGTATGATTTTAACATGGAGGTAAGAAGAGTAGAGATGCCTTAAGCAATTAAAGTTGATGCGAGGGCGACTGCGCGGCAGCCATGTTGTTCTATTCAAAACATTAGTTCTAACCGTAGTAACAGAACGATTTCTGCTCTGTAAATCTTAACGATTTGATGATTTTATATTATAGCTGCCAGTTTAGCATTCAGTTGTAGGAATCGCCCTTCAAAGCAGATATCGTAAATTACATTTCACTACTAAATTTATCAAATTAATCAAAAAGAAATAAATTATATAACGTTCAAACATTTTTCTGTTTTATTTATGCAGTAATGAAATTTCAGTTTTAATTCTGTTTAGAAACCTTTCTGAATTTCAGTACATTTCCCCATTTTTTCAGGTTTAATGAACTAATGAATCGAATGATTAAACACGAACATGCTTTTATGACATTAATATTCTTTTTCACTTTAATTTTAAGGAGATGCTTGATTTCTGAGAATGAAGGTGTCTGTGTAAAAATACTTCAGTAAATAGTTTTGTTTGATAACTGAAATTTTGTTCAGGTTCTTTATTAAAGCAGACACATTTGCTCTAAGCAGGAAAATATAATATTGCATTCAAGATATTTTCATTTCATTCTGGAGTTTCAGAGTGCATTATACACATTCACAGAGCATTTTGAATTCTTTCTTTACACACAATGGGGACAATGGCTATGTCACAAAGACCCCAAGGGGTCAGAGAAGATTGGTTATAAAGTGATTCACTGGGTTAGGCCACAAAGTCATCTTTTATAGGAAACAGATGGAAACTTCTCATCAAGGTTATCCAGTGTTTTGTTTAATGTGCACAAGGTCAGGGCCGCTTTACCCATTAGGCCGACTACGTAAAGTGCCTAGGGTCTACGAACCTTTTAAGGTCTACAGTATTTCACTTGAAAAAGTGCACACAAAAAGAATTAAAATAAGAAAAAAACCTCAAATTTTAATTTAAATTATTTATTTAGATATTTGAATGACAAAAACAATAATTTAAGTCGTCGGGTTTCTCAACAGTCTCACTAAATACAATCACAAACCCAGTAGTATAGGTTTAGTAGATACTTTTAATTTAACGCTTAAATGACGACATTTTGTATGTGCAAATTCAGAAATTATCTCGTAGACTGTCATTTGTCGCATAATATAATTTTCAGTTGAAAGTGGTGAAAGTGACGACAATCATTGCTGCCCCATTGTTGATCGGAGATAATTTTTTTTATCAATTTCATCTTTGAGAAGCTTCTTTCTCCTTCCGCACTTGTTCCGAAAATGGAGAGATAGATTTTGAATGTTATGTTTACATTCAGAAAACTTGTTATGAGCTTATCGATTTGTGCACAAATCATATCTAAATAATTTGCGAGTATTTTTAAAATTCATAAATTGTTTTTTGTGCATGCAAACGATGAAATTAACATAAAAATGAGTAAAAATATCCGACACACGGACCTCTAGAAATGAAACTGCATAAGGCCTATGTTGGTCTTAAAACGGGCCTGCACAGGGTGTAGCTCTTTTCCCACACAGGATCGTTGTTTAATGACCCATCTGATGGATGACAGTCTTTCCACTGGAGTGAGGAAATTTTACTAATAAAATGAAACGGGGTCAAATTGCTACCAAAGAAAAAAGAAAATTATCTTCAGTTCTTCGATTTTTTTTCTCCCAGAAATTATTAATAGGAACCTAATTCAACCTTAGTTTAAAAAATGCACTTATCAGTTTCGTTTCATTCTGCAAGTAATTTGGATATGGATTTTAGTTTCATTATTTTTACCACAAAATTAGTAATGTGTGCTTTATCTTAAGATAAAGAATATCTCTTAAGGAAAATTATATTTAATTTCTTTGCAAATTATATTAAAATTTGAAAAAAATTCGTACATTAAAAATTTTGCTTTTTTACCTTTAAATTGCTGAATTATGCATATATATATATATACCTTTATGTGATTGGCCTTCTGAGGTGAATGTAAAATATAAAGAAAAATTCATTCATCATAAAAAAATACTTCTGTGGTATGAGTCCCAAATGTCCCTGTACTCAGAATTATATATGCTAACCCTAAATCTGATCTCTGCCACAAAAATGACACCAATGGGTTTGTAGACTGCCATCGATCAGATGGGATGTTGCCATGGTCCTACATTAAAGAACACACTGAATGGCCTTGACAACAGGATGCCATATGTCTCCCAACATCTGTCCAGTGAGTTCCCTTCCCCCAAACTCCTCTGAGCCATTGTGGTCGTTGTGACCTGGTCATTTAGCACATTGTATGCGAAAAGGTGTTCAGAGGTAAAATACCAATGACTTTCCTGTATATGGGATCATGGCTCAATGTCATATACGAATAATTTAGTCACACCTGGGCCAGCATTGAGATAGCAGCCTTTTCTACCCACACAACCACAATATCCAGAGAATGTCCATATGATATCTGGCTCTATTCAGGATATTGTGGTTGTGTGGGTAGGCTATAAGAGTTCCCTTTATCACTGAAGGCTGGGTGAGGTTGTAATATGCATAAATCCCAACGTTGGCATAGTTGTAACCATATTCTTTGGTAGTAGCATATATCAGCAAGATCGAAATTGTTTTAAACAATGAGTATCATAGTTGATTAACATATTTCTTCAATTTGTTTCCCCCTTTCGAGCTCCGGGTAGGGCATGGATGTATGTGTCGTTTTTCTGCTGAGGGCCTGCCATCCTCACTATCTTCTACTGTGGCATATAATATCCTGTCAGAAATCTGTGGCAAGCAGCTGCTTGAGTGGGTATTTATTTATTTATTTATTTTTAAAGGGAAGGATCGGAGGAAAGCACATTTTTTTGCATAAATGCAGGTATGTTTTATATTCTATCCCCACCAAAAATTAGGTAAAATTTCCTAGAAATTTATAATTGCTACTGTTTTAATTTCTAGATTATTGGCTTTAAACTATTAATACATTTATTTTATTTTTTTTTTGGAGAATAAGAAAAATATTAACATAGGAAGCACTTAGCATGTTGCGTTTTTGATTTATTTCAATTCCGCTATATTACCAGGTTCCGTAATAAAAAAAAAAAAAAATTGGGAAGGAGAGGGGAGAAACTGGATTCCATTGTCCTATAACATTTTCCCTCTGTTTTGACTTTAAAAAAATTCTTGAAAATTTCATGAAATATGAATAATTTCCATAGATCATGCATGGATATGTGATGTTCCAGGTAAAACTTTACCCATTACCATCTCCATCTGAGAATAGGCCATTTGGCATAAGGTAAAAACATAATAAGTAAACTACCCGTGGGTAGTTTACTTACTAACATAAAACACAAGGTAAAAATAGCATATATCATACAAAAAAGACCTAAAACGAGTAGCTTTCCTCAGAGAAAGCCATCATTTTAGGCCTCTTGTACTTATTAAGAACATTATGATCACAATTAAGCAAAGAAGAAGAAATCCCATTTGGATTATTTTTAAAAGCCTCAAAAAGCCTTTTTGAGATGAATATGAATATATATGTGGTCGATGCCCAAGTCTTTATGAAGTTGTCTGCTTGTAACAAACCAAGGTTCATCGACCGCAGATCTCAATATTTTGTTTTGCAAGACCTGAATTTTGCGTATATTCGTGGAAGTGGTGTTCACCCATACAGGGGAAGCATAAGTGATTATGGGACGAATGACCATGTTGTGCAATAATAATTTATGGTCAATCATCCAGACAGCATTTCTCTGCAGGAGAGATCCTATTTGACATTTCACTGCATTGACTTTAGTGATAATATCATGAATATGAGGGTCCCATTTGAGCTTTGATGTAGGGCTAGTCTCAAATATTTGATGGTCTTATTTTAATAGGCTTATTTAAATAGTTTAAACGTTTTGCGTTTTTAATAAGTTTTGCACTGAAGAGGATGGCAGTACTCTTCTGTGTTTATCTTGACCTTCCATTTATGTTACCACCCCTGCACCGCAACAAAGGCATCTCTGCAGCCTGTCTATAGCAACCATTGGTCCCAGTGAGGGCGATATCATAGTATATTGGGCGAATAGGATGCGAACAAAAGATGACATATAAAGGTAGAGTGAAAAGAGAGAAGTGCCTAGGAGAGAGCCTTGGGATACTCCAGTGGCCATTACTCTCTTTGTAGGTCGAAAGGTTTTAACTTGCACTTGAGAAGTTCTATTTGACAAATATGATTGTAAAATACTGGCGAGACCCGAAGGTACACCCATTATAATTAACTTGTAAATTAAACCATTCGTCCAGACATGGTCAAAAGCTTCAGCCAAGTCTACAAAGACAGCAGCAACTGTTTCTTATTCAAAGATTCGGCGATTTTCTCCACCACTCTAAGAATTTGATTCTCAGTTGATCTGTTTTGCCTGAAACCAAATTGGGTTTCAGACAGGGTGCAGGAAAGAAAATCGTCCAATCTGGTCAGAAAGATTCGGTCAAACAGCTTGCCCAAGCAAGAGAGCAAATTGATTGGGCGATAACTCAGAGGAAATGTTAGGTCCTTTCCTGGCTTATGGATAAGCTGAACAAATGCATTTTTCCAAATATCAGGAAAAATATGGTTTCTAAGAAGTATGTTAAAAATAGAACAAAATGTGACATAGCTTTCTTGGGAAGATGTCTCAACATCCTATTCGATATCTTGTCAGGACCAATAGCTTTATTTTTCTTTATTCTTCTATATTATTTATGGCTGTGTTGCAATCCACAAAACTATGATTACAAACATCAATGCAACAAAATGTGTACGATAGTGCAAAGCACATAAAAACTAGGATGTTAAATGCTGGCAATGTATCATCTGGTCTGATGAATCATGCTACACATCGTTTTCCACCCCTGGTAGAGTGTACGTCTGGCGAAAACCTGAAGAGGTGTACCACCCCGACTATGAAGCATGGAGGTGGATTCCTGATGGAGGTGGATTCCCCATTCTTAGGCACCATCTGCACCCAATGATGTGGGCATTGTTCCATAATTAAGGTTCCTGGTTTCAAGGGATAATGAAACCGTGCATTGGCGAAACGTGTCAAGTTGTTGTTTGCAGGGCAAGAGGATGAGGAACAACAGCTACCCTGGTGACCCCAATCTCCAGACCTCAATATTATTGAACATTTGTGGGAATATCTGGAGCGCAAGGTCAGATCACACTTTCCACCTCCAGCATCACTGGCACAATTGGGCCATGTTTTACAAGAAGAACGGTCCGACATTCCATTACCATATGTGCATGACTTGTATGTCTATTTCACGTCGAATTGAGTCTGTTCTGAACGCCCGAGGTGGGCCTACAGCTTATTAATAAAATGTTGTCCACAAACAGTATGTGTTTCCATTATTTTGATAAACCCCTGTATATAGAAATCATAATATAATACAAATAACGATGTTTAAAAACAAAATAAAAATGGAAACTTATTTTTGAAAACTATCTGTAAAAATGCTGTTTTACATTAATTAATGAAAGTAAATGGTACGCTTCTGGGTTTTTTTTCCTCTGAGCGGCACTTTTTTTGCACATCATGGGCTAAATGGCCAGGTCACAAGGACCCCGAAGGCTCAGAGAAGGTTGGGGGAGGGGATCCACTGAAACAGCTGTTAGGAGACGGATGGTAGCCTCCTGTCAAGGCCATCCAGTGTGTTCTTTAATGTGCACAGGCAACGGGGGCAGGGCGGGAGTTTGAATATAAATACAATTCTCATTTTCAAAGGTAATTTTAATTTATATCATTAGAGATCACTAAATATCTAATGGCAAAACTTTTAAAGAATGTTCAAAGTGGTCACTTTAAGGTAGAAATTTCGGGAGTAGCATTCTGTTATAGTAGAAATTTCACTGACGGCAATGATCTGCCCACTATTTTCAGAGGAGGGAGAAAAGCAACCTTTGTAATTTAAGAACTAAAAGACAAATATTTTTTATGTTCTATAATTACTAATAAAATGCTACTATGTGCATTTCTCCCATCATACATAAAAAAATAACCCCTCAAGCAGCTGTTCACCACAGAGGTCTGACAGAAGCCTGTTTTATATGCCATAGTAGAAGGTTCATGAAAATGGCGGGACCTCAGCAGAAAAACACCACGACAGCCATAATTAAAACTTTTAAGGAGTGAAAAGGTAAGCAAAGAAAGAACTTCATTTTCTTTGAAAACGATATTCCCATATACGCCAGAGGCGATATGTGTTCTTTTAGTTATTTTACGCATTTAGCACCCTCTGACCGTGGAATTCGAAATACTACATAATTGGTAAAATACACTATTAATATTTTATTAGTACCTGTAGGACACAAAAAATGCATTTCATTTCTCTCTTAAAGCAGAAAAGTTGTATTTTACCTTCACCCTGTTGCTAACACTCTATGAACAAACATTTGTTTCTATCATAAATTGATCGTTTCAATATTCATTTAAAGTTTTGGTATTTTCAGCAATTAGAGGACTTCTGAGTTTTTATTTAACCCCTTTAACACTTTCTAACAGTGGAAATTCCAACTGATGTGGATTAAGAAAAATGTAAATAATATTTTGCTATCACCTATAAATCCCCCCCCCCCCGAAAAAAAAAGTTTCGTTTATCTCTGAAAATAAAATTTCATTTTCGCATCCCCTTTTGCCTAAGAGGGCAGTCTTGCTGCCATTCTAAACCTTCCGACAATAACACTCTACTACCAAAATTTCGGATTTCTAGTGTAAATAGTTAGCACTTTCCATCATTTTTCACCGCTATTAATGCTATTGGGAGATTTCAAAATTTCGAATAACAATATTTCTTTGAAATCTATCCAACCCCAAAAGAATTTTTTATTTATCTCTAAAAGTTAAAAAGTTGAACGTCTATACACCAATAGACAGGTGGAAAGACATACGGACAGACAACAGTTAACAGAGAGACGGACAGACAGACGAACAAATATTGGCATAAGCAGACAACAAAGTGAAACATTCGTTCGTTTTTCTAACGAATCTTAAAAGAAATTCTCCGTTGGTTTTCAGTTAGCTCGTTTCACTTTTGCAACCGACTGCCTCGTCTGACGGAGTTTCTTGGGGGAAAAATATTTAATTTCTACGAGTGGAATTTTTATACCCAAATGCAGCGCAGTGAGACATTGATGGAATATTGAAGTTTTATAGGCAAAAAAAGCGGTAATATATAAAAATTACAAACAACTGAGACGTTTTACTTAAGTATACACACAAAACTTATGGACTTTCGTCTCATGGCAAAAAACATGGCGCCCATAAACCATGTGACTCAATCAACCAATGGCCAGCCTCTAACTATACAGGCCCTCTAGCACTGACTTATGCCTGTGGTAAAACTAGTAGTAATTGAAATCCTCATGCAGCTATGGAGGTCCAACCAGACTGGGTAATTTTATTCTGCGTCTGCCCACAGCATCCTAGATCTGTTCCTGAGGCTTTTAGGCACACTGCTCACAACCCTATTTGCCAATCTGCAATTATGCATATGCTGCTCAAAGGAGGTTTCAGACTAGAATCAAAGGCATAGTTTCTTATCTTGCTTACAAAGGGTCCAAGTTTCACTACCACAACTATCCCTAAAAAGAACTAAACTGTTATACAGCTTAATTTTAGTCTTCAGGTGTATACACCTATTCGTTTACTCTCTCCATAGTTTCTTAAAAGAGCCAATTCCTTTCCTATTCTGTTTATCTCATGCTGTACATCACCAGTATGCTACATAGTTTCCAAGATTATTAAACCGAGACATTTGCTCAAGGATGCAACCATTCAAAACAGCTGAAACACAATCTGCCTAACCAATGTTCATCACTTTAGTTTTCTCTGTTTATCACCAAACCTACTGATTACAAGTTTCATCAAAAGCTCTAATGATAAATTCATCTTCAGTTGAATTATGCTGATGGTTTATGCAGAGCCAAACCATCCGCATAAATTGAAAATTTTCAAATCTTTAAACCATATAAGGCCAAAAACCTTCCGTTTGAAGGGAATTCCACGAAACAGTCAATAATTAAACTGAAATGGAGACAAAATAATGGATCTGCCCAAATCAAGATATTTGATCTGAAGATCCCAAACCACTTCTGAATCCACTATTTATCATGTAGTTAGCCACCACCCAAATTCTTAATTCTATTAAGCACAATAGTGTAAAGAATGTTACCAGGAAATAGACTGATTCTTCTTTTATCACACCTGTGATCACTTGTTTTAAAAAAGTGGCTGTTGAAATTTCGGCTTTCATTTGTTTAACTGTATGTCGTTTTCCCTATAAATTTTTCGTAATCACATGGATTCAAATGAAGTACGGTGGTTAAAGACCATCCAACTCGTGTCCATGACACAGATTCAACATGAGCTTTTCTTCATAACATTGCTATAAAAATCAACTACATTAGTTAACTCGCCACCCTACCCAGTCAGTACGGGCTTGGAAAGACCACCATCCACAAGATGGAAGGTTAAACCATGATCCCGGGTGCGGAAGACCGTATCCTGTGAACCTTAACGCACTGGCCTTGATGGGAGACTACCATCTGTCTCCAAACAGCTGTTCCAATGGGTCCCCTTCCCCAACCTTATCTGTGCTTTTGGGGCCCTTGAGACCTGGGAATTTACCCCATTGTTTGCAAAACAGTGCCGTTAGAGATCAACCAACCAACCGTATTAGAATATGTGATCTTGCTCATTGTGTTGGAAAAATATTTGTTGCATATGAGCTGCCATCACTTCCAACAGTTGAACAAAACGATATTTGAAGAATTTAAGTTACGGAAATAGTTATCTTTAACGTACATTTACGCCATCGAATTTGAAGTCGAAATTTGAAAGGTTATTAATGAAATGAATATGAATTAGAAATTGATTTGTAACACTTAGTGCTTTTTATATTTTACTAGAGTACTTACGAATCAACTGTACTTAGCCTATATAATAATCTGCAAAGTTAAACTTGTTGCTAAAAATGAGACAAAACACGGTTTTTACTAAACATTCGCTCTAATCAATCAATAATTCAGTCTAGAAAAGTCAGATCTCGCTGGCGATTCAAAACAGTTTCATTAAGATGCAGAATATATTACATATAATTGTGGGAAATGAAATTGGCAACATTTCCTTGACCGTGTAAAAGGAAAGATAGGCTTAGTTAATTTGCAATATTAATATTGATTACGTTTTATTATATGTATCAATTCTACAATAAATTATGAAAAAAAAAATGGCTGAAGAAAAACTTTGGGAGCAGCTGGTATCGAAACCAGACCTTCTGAGTTTCAAGTGAACAAGAGTGCAGTTAGCATATTACGTATTGCAATGAAATTTTGTTAAAATGTATTATTAGTATTCTGTTGTAGATCAAATGTTCAACACATCTTGTACTTTCTTATTTAATATCCTTAACTGGGTCTCAAAGTAAGTTACGACCCAATTTAGGTCTGTTGAACCTGGCACTATTGGTTGCCTTTGTAGAATCAGCCAATCAAGTGTCAGGGGTCACTACAAAATGGTGACCACCTCCTGCAGTTCACTGCTATTCTATTTCAGCCCCATGAGTATTTGTGTCATCGCTTCAGGGGGGGGGGGGTAATGGAAATATTGATATAGTATAAACTACAGATACTAATGGTCACATACTAAATGCTGCGATTGTTTAGGTGTTAATGATCACAGAACTAATACAAAAATGTTAATTTACAAATGGCAAATAATGAATACTAAATCTGAAATTCGTTTATTACTTTTAAAATTATTTTTGGTGGAATACTGCCCCAAGTGGCTAATAGACGAGTGCATCTAAAATTTGTAGGGGCATATCTGAACAGCTTGCTGAACAATGATTACAGCAGATGTTTCAAACCAAGTTATTGAAAGCAGTTTTACCAATACTATGAGCTAGTGCTATGTGAACATGTGGTGTTTTATGCCATCCTCTTTAATAATTTGACCCATCGACCTCTTTCCACCAATGTCCCTTTGTACTGTGTTGTAGCACCAGTATCTTTAAACTTTTAACTAACCTTACTTAGTGCACCTCAAAAACACTGTCAACTATATAAAACGTTTAAGGTTACCTAAAATATATAAACTCATCACTGTGTAATTGTTGTATCCAAAGCATCTATGTGGGTCATAAATTGCATTTATAGGTTTAAAAATCACGAATTTCGCGAACTGTTAAAAGACGACTTTAATAATTGTTTTAAATATTTTCTTTAAAATATATTCCATTTGAAATGAATACTGGGCATAAAAGTGTTAAAATTACTCATTGTAGATCATCATCATCATCAAGCAGCCATGGGCTACGGAGGTCCAACCAGACAGTGCAGTTTAATTCTCCAAGCATATCAGTCCTGAGCTACATCCGGCCACTGCACACCAATTCCAACAAGGTCCTGTTTGACATTGTCTGCCCACCGCATCCTAGGTCTCCCCCTCCTTCTGAGGCCTCTAGGCACACTGTTCATAACCTTATTCGCCAATCTATAATTATCCATACGGGCAACATGGCCAAACCAGTGGAGTCTCTCTCTGCACAATATGCTGCTTAAAGGAGGTTGCAGACTCCTTTGCCTAACCTCATCATTAGTTACAAAGTTAAACCACCTAATACCCAAGATACTGCGTAAGCATCTAGAATCAAAAGCATCTAGTTTCCTGTTATCTTGTTTACATAGCGTCCAAGTTTCACTACCATAATTAACCCTAGAAAGAACCAAACTATTATACAGTCTAATTTTAGTCTTTAGGTGTATACGCCTATTTCTCCACAATCTCCATAGATTCTTAAAAGTCCCGGCAGCAATACCTATTCGTTTGTTAATCTCATGCCGCACACCACCAGTATCAGTTACATAGCTCCCAAGGTAATTAAACTGTGACACCTGCTCAAGACTGCAACCATTCAGATTAACTGAATCACAACCTGCCTGACCAATTTTCATCACTTTAGTTTTCTCTCTGTTTATAACCAAACCTACTCTACTATCAGTCTCATCAACAGCTCGAATGAAAGAGTTCATCTCATCAACATCATTTGCCAAAAGGGCTAAATCATCAGCATAATCTAAATCAGAAATTTTCGTATCTCCAGCCCATTTAAGGCCAAAATCCTTCCCTTGAAGTGAATTTCGCATAACATAATCAATAACCAAACTAAAGAGAAAAGGAGACAAGATGCACCCTTGTCGAACACCAGACGTAATGCTAAACCAATTGCTACAAGCCCAATTGCTACAAGCCTTACCAACTCTCACACATGACTCAGTATTATAGAGAACTTTCATTATGTTAACTAACTTGTCTGGTATACCATATGATCTCACAATCAACCACAAATTATGACGATCAACAGAGTCGAAAGCCTTTTTGAAATCAACAAAACTAGCAACCAAAGGTTTCTGAAACTCTAAACATTTCTCAAGAACCTGCTAAAGTGAAAATATCTGATCCACACATCCCCTATCACTTCTGAATCCACATTGCTCATCACGCAATTGACTGTCAACCAGATTCTTAATTCTATTAAGCACAATCATGGAAAGAACTTTACCTGGAACAGAGAGTAGGCTGATACCCCTATAGTTATCACAAGAACTGCGATCACCTTTTTTGAAAATAGGGATAATAGCTCTGGTAAAATAATAATAATAGCTGTGTACCAATCCCTAGTGATGATGCACAGAACCGGCCAGGTCTAGCACCTAATGTCCGACCCCGCCTTCTCGTGGTGCAGGCCGTTAGTACCTTTCAAAAGAGATACTCTCTTTTGGAAGGGAACGGAAGGGGAGGGCTGCCAGTTCAGTATGGCCTGCTGATCTGGTCATCTACGGCCACTTTTTTCTTTTTTTCAACCCTGCTGAGTGGTCAACTTCACAGGGTCCTGGTGCTGACCATTTATACCTACTAGACTGGACTTGTTTATGGATTTGAGCTTGATTATGGATCCTGGACTTGCTGCACTGGTGGACCTCTGTTGAGGGAGAGTCTGCCGCTGTGTTTTCTGTTTGCTTCTGGGTTGCCAGCTCTAAGTGAACAGAGGCATGGGATACCTTATATCAGCTGGTGAATAATCCTAATCAGAGGCCATCGCAGGTACCTGAACCTTACTTAGCTAGTTGGGCATCGTCAAGCCTAAACTGGAGTAATGCGTCTCAGGCAGGCCATGTGGCTCTTGAAAAAGTCCACTTGAAAAGGTGGTGCCTGAAGTTCCTACCAGCATCGGTGACTTCAGCCTTTAGCGGAGGAGGAACGGGTCTTTGCCCCATGCCTGCGATCAGGGGGCTGTTTGATATTGTTGGCCCTACCAATCTCAATAAACCTAATTTCTTTAAAAATCCTACTAATCATTTTCTTTCTGCAGGAACGTGGAACGTGAGGACATTACATAGAGATTATTCTCTTGATGTCCTCATGCAGGAATTCCAGCGCTATAACCTAGATATTCTAGGCTTGCAAGAGACCAGATGGACAGGTAAAGGTGAGATACTTAAAAATAACTTTAAATTTCTCTTTACAGGGAGGGAGGATGGAAAGCATCACCAAGGCGTGGGTCTGCTGCTCAGCAGACATGCTAGTGATGCTCTTCTAGGATATGAGTGCATTAATGAAAGGTTTCTTACAGCAAAATTTCAGACAAGCATTAAAAACTTGAATGTTATCTGCTGTTATGCCCCCACTGAGGATGCTGATGAGGATGAGAAGGATAGGTTTTACGGACAACTTCAGGACATTTTGAATTCTGTCAAGAAAGGAGATATTACCCTTGTTCTTGGTGACTTCAATGCCAAAGTTGGTACCGACTCTGACCTTTGGGGAGGAGTAATAGGTCCTTTTGGTATTGGTAGCTGCAATGGCAATGGGCAACGTCTCCTACAGGTAAGTAAACTCAATGGTTTCAGATTAACTAACACATATTACAAACACCACGACATACATAAATACACATGGGTTTCACCTGATGGGCTGCATAGGAATATGATTGATTATATATTAATTAACAGCAAATGGGCTAGTTCTGTTAGAAATACCAGGGCATATAGGGGAGCTGAAATTGGATCTGACCATTACATTGTTAAAAGTGTCTTGCAACTTAAACTTCAAAAGTGTTGTGCTAGAGTTAAAAAATTTACCTTTAATACTGAAGCTCTGAATGACCCAGTTATAGCTAAAGCTTACCATGATAGGTTACTTAGTCATTATGACAGTCATGGTTTGCTTAATGCTGAAGTTGAGGAAGAATGGGGCCATTGTAAACAGGCTTTTTTGGAAACTAACAGTACTCTTTTAGGAAAAAAAGGAGCAGAGGAGGCAGAATTATTTAAGTGACAAGGCAATTGAGCTTATTTCAGAAAGAAGGAATTGCAGGAATGTCCTTAATCAGTACCCTACTAGTCCTAATAGAAAAGATTACAGAGAGCTTAATAAACGTGTAAAGGATCAGTTAGCTACTGATAAAAATCTTTGGCTTGATAGCTTGGCTGACAAAGCTGAGGAAGCGGTTAGGCAGCACAACAGCAGAGAGCTGTACCAGATAGTTAATGTTTTATGTGGTAGAAAACGGACAGGCATACAGGGATTGAAGGATAAACAAGGTAAGGTTATAGAAGGTGAGGATTCTCTCATGGCTAGGTGGGCTGAGCATTTCAGTGATGTTCTAAACAATGTGGTTAGTTCTACTCCCATTGTTTGTAATGATGATAGATGCATTGGCAGCTTTAATGTTGGCCCTATAACACAATCTGAAGTTAGTTTGGCTATCTCTAAACTGAAACTTCATAAATCCCCAGGGGTAGATGAAATTACTACTGAAATGCTCAGAGCTGGGAATGTTTTGGTTATCACTTGGATGACTGAAATTTTGAATAACTTTTATGATAAAGGCATGGTTCCTAAAGATTTTACCAGAGCTATTATTATCCCTATTTTCAAAAAAGGTGATCGCAGTTCTTGTGATAACTATAGGGGTATCAGCCTACTCTCTGTTCCAGGTAAAGTTCTTTCCATGATTGTGCTTAATAGAATTAAGAATCTGGTTGACAGGCAATTGCGTGATGAGCAATGTGGATTCAGAAGTGGTAGGGGATGTGTAGATCAAATATTTTCACTTAGGCAGATTCTTGAGAAATGTTTAGAGTTTCAGAAACCTTTGGTTGCTAGCTTTGTTGATTTCAAAAAGGCTTTCGACTCTGTTGATCGTCATAATTTGTGGTTGATTGTGAGATCATATGGTATACCAGACAAGTTAGTTAACATAATGAAAGCTCTCTATAATAACACTGAGTCATGTGTGAGAGTTGGTAAGTCTTGTAGCAATTGGTTTAGCATTACTTCTGGTGTTCGACAAGGGTGCATTTTGTCTCCTTTTCTCTTTAGTTTGGTTGTTGATTATGTTATGCGAAATTCACTTCAAGGGAAAGCTTTTGGCCTTAAATGGGCTGGAGATACGAAAATTTCTGATTTAGATTATGCTGATGATTTAGCCCTTTTGGCAAATGATGTTGATGAGATGAACTCTTTCATTCGAACTGTTGATGAGACTGGGAGTACAGTAGGTTTGGTTATAAACAGAGAGAAAACTAAAGTGATGAAAATTGGTCAGGCAGGTTGTGATTCAGTTAATCTGAATGGTTGCAGTCTTGAGCAGGTGTCACAGTTTAATTATCTTGGGAGCTATGTAACTGATACTGGTGATGTGCGGCATGAGTTTAACAGACGAATAGGTATTGCTGCCGGGACTTTTAAGAATCTATGGAGATTGTGGAGAAATAGGCGTATACACCTAAAGACTAAAATTAGACTGTATAATAGTTTGGTTCTTTCTAGGGTTAGTTATGGTAGTGAAACTTGGACGCTGTGTAAACAAGATAACAGGAAATTAAGATGCTTTTGATTCTAGATGCTTACGCAGTATCTTGGGTATTAGGTGGTTTAACTTTGTAACTAATGATGAGGTTAGGCAAAGGAGTTTGCAACCTCCTTTAAGCAGCATATTGTGCAGAGAGAGACTCCGCTGGTTTGGCCATGTTGCCCGTATGGATAATTATAGATTGTCGAATAGGGTTATGAACAGTGTGCCTAGAGGCTTCAGAAGGAGGGGGAGACCTAGGATGCGGTGGGCAGACAATGTCAAACAGGACCTTAGTTAGAATTGGTGTGCAGTGGCCGGATGCAGCAGATGTAGCTCAGGACAGATATGCTTGAAGTAAACTGCGTGGTCTGGTTGGACCTCCGTAGCCCATGGCTGCTTGATGATGATGATGATGAAAATCTTTAGGAACCATGCCTTTATCATAAAAGTTATTCAAAATGTAGTCATCGAAGTGGTAACCGAAACATTCCCAGCTCTGAGCATTTCTGTAGTAATTTCATCTACCCCTCGGGATTTATGAAGTTTAAGTTTAGAGATAGCCAAAATAACTTCAGACTGTATTATAGGACCAACATTAAAGCTGCCAATGCATCTATCATCATTACAAACAATGGGAGTAGAACTAACTACATTGTTTAGAACATCACTGAAATGTTCAGCCCACCTAGTCATGACAGAATCCTCCCCTTCTATAACCTTACCTTTTTTATCCTTCAATCCCTGTATACCTGTCCGTTTTCTACCACACAAAACGTTAACTATCTGGTACAGCTCTCTGCTGTTGTGCTGTCTAACTGCTTCCTCGGCTTTGTCAGCCAAACCATCAAGCCAAAGATTCTTATCAGTAGCTAACTGATCCTTTACATGTTTATTAAGCTCTCTGTAATCCTTTCTATTAGGACTAGTAAGGTACTGATTAAGGACATTCCTGCAGTTCCTTCTTTCTGAAATAAGCTCAAGTGCCTTATCTCTTAAATAATTCTGCCTCCTCTGCTCCCTTTTTCCCTTGTTCTTGGTGACTTCAATGCCAAAGTTGGTACTGACTCTGACCTTTGGGGAGGAGTAATAGGCCCTTTTGGTATTGGTAGCTGCAATGGCAATGGGCAACGTCTCCTATAGGTAAGTAAACTGAATGATTTCAGAATAACTAACACATATTACAAACACCGCGACATACAGTAGTACACATGGGTTTCACCTGATGGGCTGCATAGGAATATGATTGATTATATATTAATTAACAGCAAATGGGCTAGTTCTGTTAAAAATACCAGGGCATATAGGGGAGCTGAAATTGGATCTGACCATTACCTTGTTAAAAGTGTCTTGCAATTTAAACTTAAAAAGTGTTGTGCTAGGGTTAAAAAATTTACCTTTAATTCCGAAGCTCTGAAAGACCCAGTTATAGCTAAAGCTTACCATGATAGGTTACTTAGTCATTATGACAGTCATGATTTGCTTAATACTGAAGTTGAGGAAGAATGGGGCCATTTTAAACAGGCTTTTTGGAATTGTAGATAAAACAAATAAATTACTTCTCGTTCAGCTGCTTGCAGCATAGATTCGACATTTTGCCAAAGTGAACTTACTTTTTGCCACCCCAAAAGAATTTTGTTTTGCCACTTCAAGTAAATCTGCTCCTTTTGTCATTCCAACTGATTTTCTGTTAGATATTAAATTTTTTTGGAAATTTAACTGAATAACTTTTTTTTTTATCTACACTTGAAATAAAATGTCAGGTAAATCTTAGATAATGAGATTTTAATATTTCTTGTTAACAAAATCATGTAAAGATAATAGCATTTTCATATTGAGCTGATTACAGCATGCTCATCCAATCACCAGAATACCACCTTAAAACTGCACAGTCCCAAGTAGTCACTTGGAATGAGTATGCTTGTCAGGCCGACTCTGGCTGCTTGCTACAGGTCTGACAGGTTTCTATAAGATGTCTGCCCTCTTCTAATACAGCGCAGAAAATTCTGTGAGAAAACAAGAGTCAACAGAACAAATGTCTTCTCTAGGCCTCAAACCCAGATCCCTTTGTACTATAAGCATTATAACCACTGTGTCACTGGAATGGCTCATACAAAATATGCATATCTTGTATGAGCCAGTAGGTTGCATTTTACCTCTGAGCAGCACTTTTGCACACAATGGGCTAAAAGGCCAGGTCACAAGAACCTTGATGGCTCAGAGGTTAGGGGAAGGGGAGCCAATGGAGAGCTGCTAGGAGACAAATGATAGCCACATATCGACCATCCATAGTGTACTTTAACGTGCACAGGTTATGGCTCTCCCGCACACAGAGCCATAGCTTAACATCCATCAGTATCCCCTATTGACCGTCTGCAGGGAGTTTTGTGGATTAGTTTTAAAATATAATGGCGGCTACTCATTACTATGTCATTTTTCATATACAAATTATATCAATGCATACTGTTTGTATGCATTTATGCAATTTGTATCAGACCTCTGCGGCAAGCAGCTGCTTGAGGGGATATTTATTATTTATTTTCATATGAAAATTTACTTAGTAGTGATAAAATTGTGCATTTTTGAAATTTCCTTTAAAGTGAATCACAAAAAATTTTTTTTTATTGCAAACCCACACAAATATACGAATTATGTAGTTTTTATTCAAAACGCTGACTGCATTTTTGTTGAGATTTAGTGTCGTTCAATGGACTGATACTATACACAAAGGTTGGGTGAGAGGGTGGGTTTATAAGGAGAGGTTACTTTTATTAAATTTTGGAAAACTGACCTCTGAAAGCTATTCAACAACTTAGTCAAGAAATTGTTAACTAGCAAAGGGCAAAAGTTTGAATTACATCCAAGAGCATTTTTGCCCACAGGATTAAATGACCACATGTCAAGGACCCCCAAGGGTTCAGAGTGGATAGAGGGAAGAGATCCACTGGACAGCTGTTAGAAGATAGCTGGAATCAGGGCAGCTGGTAAGCACTGCATTGAGATGCCTTTGACAAATGCAGTGCCTGCAAAATATCTGATAGATAAGTGAAATAATCACTAGGCAAAAAAAAATTAGTAACTAAATTGCTAATGCCAGAAAAAATTTCAGTCTATCCCATAAAGCTGCAAAGTAATGCAGTGTCCACACTACTGACTAAGCAGTTAGCATTGTTAGCTATAAAACAAACAGGTTCCAATTCCAGAAAACAGATGCCAGTAATGCCTTTCTCCTGCTTTTCCACGTACTATGCTATTACACCGGTCAGACTTTCATGGAAAGTTTACAGAATGGGAAAAAAGTAATTTTTTTAATAGTGTGATATCTCATTACTTGTTACAAATTTTAGCATCTGAAGTGTTTGCAGTTAAAAGATATCCAAATTGTTTATGAAAAGATAAACTTGAAATGTTAGGTAAATGAGTGAGGTTGCAGATCAATAGTCCTTATATTATTCAACTTTTTCTTTTGTGAGTACTTGAATTATGAGCCCTCAGAGGTTAGTATTACCTTAACTATCAATCTACCAGCAGTATTAGATGAAACCAATGACTGAATGAAACATCTGCCAGAGAATTAATTCAATAAAAATATATACATACATACAAAATCCTCATTCAGCTGTGGGCTACATAGGCCCAATAATACTGTGATTTTCTTCATACATCTATCCTGAGTTATTGTTGTTGCATTTAGCCACTGCATTCTAGGTCTCCTCTTTTTTCTAAAGCCTTTAGTCACACTGTTCTTAACTGTATTCAAAAATGTATACCTGCAAGCAATAGTACCAAACCAATGCAGTCTTTTTCTATACAAGATGCACAAAGTTTACTCCTCTGTTTAACCTCACCATTGCTTACATAGTCAAACTAGTTAAATGCCCAAGGTACTGTGTAGGCATTGAATTTATTGTCATCTTACTTACAAAGAATCCAAATTTCACAACCACAGTAAACTTTAGAATGAACATAACTATTGTACAGCCTAATTTCATTCTTTAGGTATATACACATATTTTCCCACAATTTCCACATATTCTTAAAAGTTCCAGTACCAATGTCTCCTCTTCTGTTCATCTCATGTCGCCCATCACATTCATTTGTTACACAACTCGTAAGGTAATTAAATCAAGGAACTTGCTCAGGAATGCAATCATTCAAAAGAACTGAAGTACCACTGCCCAACCAATATTCATCACTTTTCTCTCTGTTAATCATCAAACTTACAATACTAGTCACATCAGCAGCTCAAATGAGTTTGCCCTGCCCGTATCATTTACTAAAATAGCCAAATCATCAGCATAATCTAAATCAAATATTTTTATATCTCTATAACAACTAATATAAATATTTTTCCCCTGCAATGAATTCCTCATAAAGTAAGCAATAACCAAACTAAAAAGAAAAGGTGGCAAAAATACAGCTTTGTCGAACTCTAGTAGTAATACTAAACAAATCACTGCAGGTTTTTCCAACTATCACACACCACTCAGTGCTAAACATCATTATATTAATTAACTTTTCCAGTATACCAGATAATCTTTACCATACCAATAATAACTCAACCAAAAATTACAGTGGGTCAATAAGTCAAAAGCTTATTTTTAAATCTACAAAGCAAATAGCCATAGATTTTTGAAACTCTAAATATTCCTCAAGAATCTAAGTGAAAAAATTTGGTCTATGCAGCTTCAACCATCACTGAACCCACATTGTTCAACAGTTTAATGGTATTTAGTGAAATACCTATATCTTTACCTGGGAGAGAGACCAGACTGACGCCATTGTAATAATTATCATAAGAACTGCAATCACCTTTCTTGAAAATAGGTATAATTATACCTACAGTAAAATCTTCACAAGGCTGACACCTTTATCATAGAAAAGATTCATAATTCCAGTCAGCAATGTGACAACAGAATCATTCCTAACTCTAAACATTTCAGTAGCAATTTCATCTATCCCTATGACTAGAACACTGTGTGGATGTGGATATTCACATTTAAAAGCTCTCAGATTAGTAATTTTCTGTGCTATGATATAACATATTTCACTTCTATGAATGCCAGTGTAACATTTTGAAATTCCCATTCCCTTTGAACATTTAAGGTGTTTTATATAATGACTTGTTCAATTGCTGCAGTTCAAAGATATCCAAAAATTCAAATGCTAAAAATAAAAGCTCAAGTCTCTCATACAGCAGAACAGGGATCACTTTACTCAAATCATATAGCACACATGAAAAACAGTACTCTTACTTATCTCAAGAAAAATAATCTGATCAAGTCAGTTTATGTATGTTATTTATATTCATATATTTCACAGAGGTCAGTGAAAAAAAGTAATGCCTCTTAATATTACCTAAATAAATATCACTCCAATATCATGAAAAAAATATCTAATACCTTCGGAATAGTTATTTTTTCCAGTCTCGAACAAATGCACACTTGACAATATTAAATTATGTATTGTGTACTATAATGGTTTTGAAAGCCAGAATAATCTACTCAATCAACAGTTTTTGCCACAAATCAGAGCAAAGGTTGTGCTTATCTTCTCCTCAACACACATTTGTGAGTGTGAAGAGGGAGGGGGGTAATTTTCCTACTTTCATGGCATTAAAAAAAATAGATCATTGATTTGAAAGGAAGTGCATTAGTATAGTATCATTTAAAATTAATTAAACCACAAACTCCCTCTACAAAGGCAGGAAAGAATTATGTTAAACGATTTACCATCATTTCTAAATAATTTATAATTATTTAGCAAAGATGATAAATTGATGCTAAATAATACATTAATGATAAATTATTTATGGGAAGCACACAGTGCAGTTATTGATACTGCATTCGAAAGTGATATTTTACTATGGTAATTCTTCATAGCTTTGAAAGTAACAGGCTATGCCATAAACAAACAATTGCATTCTTCTTCACAGAACTATCATCCTCCCAGTGTTGTTACCAATACAATTTTCAATGAGCCAAAGATATAATAAAATTTGAGGGTGCAAGGTTCATGTTATGTGTACAATGTGGAAAGACAGTATGTCCCAAGCCCATGATTACCTTTCTGGGTTTTCTGTGCCTGCTAAGGACACAATCCTGTGTGAATCAAGTTATAGCATCCAAGTTTTGTGACAGAAGGGAGTCCTGCTTATGGATTTCAGTCACATATAAGTTGAGAACATGAATGAGGGACTCCAGGCTCTCCAAGTACCATGAGGAGGTAATATTTGGGGTGGTTAACTTTGCCCATTCTGTATAAAATACAGGTGTTGCAACCTCAGTATAATGGATTGGCTAAAGTGCATTACAGTTGATGGAGACTGAAAAAATAACTGCATATTCAGCAGGTATGCATATATTTTTCACTATTAATAGAATGTTATTTAAATAGAAAGACATATTAACTTTTATACCAACCCTTTTTTACATACAGTACAACTGTGAACATGCAGTTTACATCTAACAATCTGCTGAATAAGTGTACATAAGTCACAATATAAATTCTGATTTGCTTTTCCCATTCTCACTACTTTTAAACAGTTTGACATGCTGTCAATAATACCTAGTTTAGAAAAATTTTGCTGCTTATGAAACATTGATTTGAAATATGGCTAATTCATTAAACAAATATGCAAAAACAATTATTTTCTTAACCACAAAGGAAAAGCCGAAGTTCTCCTAATTATTGCTTTACTAATAATATCTACAAAATTGCATGATTGTTCCAATTAATGATGTTGCAGAAACATGCAAAATACTGGTCTTAAGATATATTTGCTGGCAAGTTAAAACATCAACAAATAATTTCCTGACACTGATCTCTGTTACAGATGATATCTACGGATCCAAGAAGCAATCAAAGCTTTGTGACAGTTTGTCTTTAATTTCCATTCTGCAACACAGCCTAGATTTTAAAACCCTCTGTGCGTTATGGATCATCTTGCTAACAACCCCTAACCCCTCCAATCCTGCTAATAACATGTATTTTGAACCCATAACCTTTGCTCTGGCATGTCAAAATTATAAAAATATTACCTGCAAAATAATACGTATTTATGTTGAACAATAGTATAAAAACAGTGAACAAATTTAAAAGTAATAATATAGTAAAATTTTGATAAAATTTTTTTTGGAATATGTAAATTATTAATCCAGTAGTAAAAGCATTTAAATTTTTTTTTTAAATCTTGTAAAACTATTATAACAAATGGTGACTTCAGAGAAAATTCTTGGCCCAAGAATTTAACTCTCAAACATTTGAGGTATGAAAAAAAAAACTTGTTGCCACTGCAACAAGTGAAGTTGTGATAATGACAGCCTGCAGTAGTACTGATTTCCTTATTGGATAAATTCTGAGATTTCACTTTTTTGGGAAGTCAATAAGTAAATTCTAAACTATGATTTGCGATTTTTTATACAGAATTAAAAACAACTATTAAGATTATTTCATTTGGGGAAAAAATTAATAATAAGTAACTCTTATAGTGTTTTGTGGCATAAAGAGCAATTTAAAAAAAAATAATTTATCAGCTTTCAACGCACTGTGGAAAAGACAATATCTGGAAGACATACCCAAACTCTAAACAGAGTAAGTTTCCTTTCATAATTACAGTAAAACCTCGATTCTAGACCCCAATTTCACAAACTTGGATTTTGTGAACATACTTAATATTTTCTATCACTTCAGTATCACGAATAAAAATCCGACACCTTTAGTATAGTTTTTTTTTTCTACTCACCACTCACTTCATCATGCCAAATTAATTTGATCTGCTTTTGTTCATTGAAACTTGCTGAGTCATGTACAAGCCAGGATAATTTCTTAGTTGTTCTTTACTGCTGTCTGGGATACTGCTGCGACTCTGTGCAGATAAATTGTCTTTTAGTGCGCCAAAGCTCTTCTGCATTAATAAATAAAATAAATTTTTGTGTATTCAAAATATCCTCGAGGTGGTAAGAAAAGGAAGTATGCCTTGCTCAGTATTTGCACCAAATTATGTAAACTGATAAACTGTGTCTGATATAAAGGCAGAGTAAAACACTTTACTCTTAAATTTGATGCTGCTATAAGTGGAACAAATGTTGCTCACAGGAAAAACAAAGGTTCTGTTGCGAATTCTGTTGCTAATAGTGTTTAGTTGTGATGCTTTGGTAGGAGGCATAATATCTCCATTGAAAAACTTGTAGTGAAGCTTTGAATGTTGATATTGAGAATGTAGAACCCTTCAGAAACAATTACATAAAGGCATTAGACTATGCAACGCAGATGAGGCTGAACTTTTCTGCAGCTCTTTGAGACCACTCAAGTATTTAAATCTTCAGCACTACTAGGTAAGCATCAACATTGGGAAGCTGAGTAAGCAGAGTTTTCAGTATCTGTGTGTGTGTTTGTGTACAGGATCACAAAAGAGATTTTAACACTCTCGTTACATTAGTCTGTATTACTTCATATAAACTACTGTTCGTGAAACCTTATAGTACGATTGACATCCCCAATCTTAGACAACTATCACCTACTCTGCACAGCCCTTTTTCCATAAAATCGCAAAAAAAAATCAAGGTTTTACTGTACTTAAAAAAGATCAGGCATAAAGCTTTTTACAGTATTTAATAAAAAATCTAAATACAATATTTTTTCTTTAATTTTTAATTTTTTTAAAAAATACAAAAATTGGTTAAAATGCTTTTATTAAATTTTGCAACTTTCTGAGAAAATTCAAATGAACATTTAGCAACAAGTTCTTCCACTAAGGCAACCAAGTAAAAATGACAGATGATTTTATGAGCATTTTAGGTTCAACCTATTTAATGATAAAAATCCTTTATTATTTGATTGGTCGTTGATGACACCCTCTCCAACTTTAAGTGGATTAATTAAGGTTCATTCTACATAATTTACCACAGCTACCCATTTAAGCATACTTACTAAGAACAAATTAGGCAAATACTTTTAGAAATATTTCATATCTTTACTGTTTCATTTGTATTAAAAGCACATTTTAATGTGGAAATTATACATGAAGATATTAGCTTTCTTTTTGCATTAAATACAATTGTCGTCAGCATTTTGTAGCATACTCATATCTTTATCCAAAAACCATATCGTAATGAAGATTATATCTAAAATACTAAAAATTGGAAAAAAATACATTTATAAAGGCCTTTGATTGCTACCAGAAAAAATGCTAATCAGCACACAAGCATCGTCTTTCAACTGTATATTCATAATTCACTGCAGTATTTTTAGATGCAAGAAATAGTTAATTTATATACAGCACAACTGTGAATAAGTACAGATTCCATCTAACAGTTTGATGAGCAGCTGTACATTATGAATTGGAGTATTGCCATAAAAATGTTTTTTTTTGTGCTTGCATCATTTTAATTATATCCATTCCAAGGAAGAAATGTGTGTTCATGTAGCCTGACCTGCAGACGATACTGAATATGAGATCAGGTTATATGATGAATTGCATCTTCAACTTCACTGCTACACAAACTGACAAATTTACATACATTATTTCTTGCTGTTCTTTTTGTTAACTTGACCACGGGGTGGTGTAATCGGACGATTAGAATTCATTGTGCCATAAGGAAACTTCTTTTTGTCTGCTGGCTTGAGAATCTGTAAGAAACAATTTAGAATATCAACTATTATTCTATTTATCGGCTTTCTTTAAAAACAGTATGTTACTAAACTGAAACATAGCTTTATTTTAATCACTTTTGCATTCACAGCAGCAAAGATCGAATTTAACATTGAAATATTGTTTATATACTTATCAGCTACACAAAAATTTGCTAATTGAGTATCAAGCTTCCAATGCTCCATTTATTTCAATTACTTATAATTGATTTATACATTATATTTTACAGAACAAAATCCAAAAACTTATAATTTTATTCTGCAGGTGTTTTTTTTTTACCTTCATTGTTTTAGGCAAACTTTCCGAGTCATAGGAAAAATACTCTCTACTTTGCTAAAGTTAAATTCCTCACTTTACCAGCTCTCTTGGCACAGTCCACACCAAGACACAGGGGCTACCATCTCATATAATACAAGTGCTAAGCTCATTTCTAGGAATATGGATCAGAGAGATGGATCCAAAGAGCCCTTGGCAATGACCTCTTTATAAAGCCCCGAGACAAAAATTGGTTTTTCACAAAACAGTTCTTGAAAAAAAAAACACATGCATTATTTTCTTGTCTGTACTGTTCCATAAGTTTCAGACTATTTTTGTTCTGTTTCATATATTGAAGATTTCAGTGATGTCATACAAATATCTTTGTCACTAAAGTATATTAAACTCAACCTATTTTGATGGGCATGACTGCTGTCTTTCTACTAAGCTAATCTGAAGGGTATAGCCCATACCCTACATCACCACCTAGTTTGCTCTACAATTCATAAATAGCAATGCTAGTGTAACATACTGGAAGTTATCATGTTATGGGCAATTAAAGTTTGAAGTTGCATAACATGTCAAAATAAATTAAAATGCTCAAAAGGGTTAATTCTATTATGATATTATATACATTAAAAATGCATGCAAGAAATACATTTTAAAAATCCAAAACATGATTATGTATTTTAATGTTTAAAGAGCTGCATTTGGCATTTTACAGGAAAGTATTAGACACTACTATACCCTGCAAAATGTTTGGTGCAAAACATGTGTCCATTGATAAAGTTTTCCATCAATAATGTACTACTTCTACTACTTCCTAACTTCCAAAGTAGCTGAAGTGATGTCAGGTTCCTGGAAATTTCAGACACTTGCACTGGGTTTAATCCTTATCTACAGCAGCTAGGACTCCAATCTCTTAACACAAAATAGGGCAACACCAAATTTAAGATCAATGAGTCAAGTATACCTGCAGAATTACAGGGAGCTGAGAACTTCTGTCACTCAATGATGTCACTGCAGATATACAAGAAATGTGTGTGGCATTCATTTGCCAGTTCGTTCAGTCACCATATGCCTATTATATAATTTGCACTATGTTAAAATTATTTTAACACTTTGCATATAAGTGAGTGTCGTCCCGTGGCCGAGTGGTTAGCGCGCTTGGCTACTGATCTATGGGACCTGGGTTCGAGTCCCGGGTAAGGCATGGATATATGTGTCATTTTTCTGCTGAGGTCCTGCCATCCTCTCAGACCTTCTACTATGGCATATAAACTGGCAGGCTCCTGTCAGACCTCTGTGGCAAGCAGCTGCTTGAGGGGGTATTTATTTTATTTTTATTTATATAAGTGAAGTTTGATGCAATGCTTTCTTTTTTGACTCATAACTGAAAGATACTTTGGCTTGATTTCAATCATGAATACATTACAACTGAGGGTTTTTATCTTCTAAATAAATTTTGAATTTCCTATTTTTTTTACTTGTGAGTTGGGTTGTTTTACCTCTGAGCGGCACATATTTGCACACCATGGGCAAAATGGTCAGGTCACATGGACCGCAAAGGCTCAGATAAGGTTGGAGGAGGAGACCCACTGGAACAGCTGTTGTGAGACATATGGTAGCCTTCCATTAAGACCATCCAGCATGTTCTTTAATGTGCACAGGGTATGGCTCTTCCATACATGGGGCCACGGCTTAACATCCCATTCGACGAAAGGCAGCCTTTCTAAGCCCATCAGTTCCCCTAGTGACCACAGGCAGGGTGGGGGAATTTTGCAGAGATAAATCTCAAAGCTGACCCAGCTGGGACTCAAAACTGGGAACTACAGATTACAAGCCTGGCACACTACCGACTGAGCCACCCCCACCCCATTTTTTTTTTACTTGTGATGTATAAGTGTATCTAATGTAGAATCACCTACCAATCATTTTTAAATCTCATTTTGTAATAAAAAAATTTTCAATACTAAAATTATTCCAAATGAAACATACACTGCATTTATTATGCTTACTCACAAAATATTATTGCATTTTTTGGACTGTATGTGAAATTTCTCCAAAAAATATCTAAGTATTTTTTATGCTTTATTACTTTCTATTATTAATATAATATTTACCCAGTAAATGAATACACCAGTAACAGCATCTTTACAATAAATTTATATTATATACTCAAGCCACTTGATTAGGTACAATTCCATGTTATGCCAATAGTAACTCAGATAATTTAAAAGATCTCAGGTAAGTCTATTTAAATCTTGATTTTCAACAATATTTGTTCAATATTTAGAGTTACAGAAATTGGAATGTTTAACAGCAACAATGCCAGTTAGATAATTGCTCTGAAAAGTGAATAAAAACAAGTTAAAATAAAAGCAAAACTCATTATATTAAACTTGACTAACACACAAGTATTTTTAGCAATTCACATAATAATGTTAATTTTTGCCAATTTTATGTTTTTTTTCGCAGAATAAGCTAACTCCTTAAATACTAAATGCATATTGCTGAAAATCAATATTAAATAGATTTGGGACTATCTTCAATTACATTTTTGCATAAAAATCTTATTTATGAAGTTACTGGGTTGGGTTGTTTTACCTCTGAAAGACACTTTTTTGCACACCACGGGCTAAATGGCCAGGTCACATGGACCCCGAAAGCTCAGAGAATGTTGGGGGAGGGAACCCACTGGAACAGCTGTTGGGAGACAGATGGTAGCCTCCTGTCAAGGCCATCCAGCGTGTTCTTTAACGTGCACAGGGTATGGCTCTCCTGCACATGGGGCCATGGCTTAACGCCCCATCCGACGGATGGCAGCCTTTCCAAGCCCATCAGTGTCTCCTACTAACCATGGGCAGGGCGGAGAATTTTGAATAGATAAATCTCAAAGTTGACCCAGCTGGGCTCGAACCTGGGAACTACAGATTACGAGCCTGGTGCACAACCGACTGAGCCACCCCCACCCCTATGAAGTTACTGAGTTGTATATCAGTTACTATTAACATAACATGGAACTGTATATTGATGGAATGTAACAAGGAGTGTATATTGGGATCAATATTTCATTCTATCTTCTTCCGTTTGAATTGTGCACCCCCACTTAAAACTTGCAAGCTGCCACTGGTACCTTACTTAAAAAGAAATTTACAAATCTTAATTTATTAGACAACATTCAAGTAAGCCTAAAAAGTTATGGTTCAAAACACTTTTATTAAGAAAACAAACCTTTTTTAGAATAAACCTTAAACTATATCTTAAAAACACTAAGTAATTGAAAAAAATTAAATTTACTTATATTCAGAGTAAATTTTCACAAGCCTATTTGCTTAAGCAAAGCTGTAAATTTGATACCAGTTTCATAAGTTCAAAATATTACTATGAAACAATTTTAATTGTCTTTTACTTAAACTACTACTGTAGATAACATTCAAAAGTAATTTCCATGTTTTCAATAATGGTACAGGAAAATTTTCAAGTGCAACTATCCTTTTTCGTGGCTCTGACTATAAGCTTAAAACACAGTGAAAACTGAAAGGAAATAAACGGTTCCAAGATCATCAGGAAAACAAGCAGAGGTTGCATTTTATTCTATTCATAAACAGAGAGATGTAAACCGAGATAACCTCTTCTGTTCACTCTCTTCATTCCCCTCCCCCCCCCCCCTTTCCCAACAGAGCTGCTAATTTTATTGCTGCACTAGTCAGATTTTTTCTTACAGTAATCTTGATATTATTGTTTCAGACTTCTTGATTTTCCTTTTTTAAAAGAAAAACAAAATGAATTTCAATTGTTATATCAAATCAAAATTACCTGAAAAGAACACATTAAGGTATCATCTACACTCATCATTGCTCCAGCATTATCAAATTCTCCACAGTAATTGGGAGCAGAGAACAAAGTTACCAACTGACGTTTTGCAAAAAATTCATAGCCATCTTCCACCACCTGCATAATAACAAACACTAGGTTATGATATTTGAAAATTAACATTACATCTATTACTGTGAAAGAATGATATAATATTTATGATATTAGGGCAATAAAATACAATATACTTAATGCTAAATGTTTTATTATTCACAAAATTTTATGCATTTTAGATAATCTGTATTATCTTGCAACTGTCATATTATTCATGTATTTAATTTGCTTAATGGGCAAAAAATTAAGCAAGGATGTTCTAGGCATTTTTTCATTACCGTTTCCTTTTAATGAACCAAATTGGATAAATAAGCTATCAAATTTAGTGTAAAAGTAAATATAAGACATTTTGTTTCAAGTAAATAAATATGATTCTGATTTCAAGGAAGTCTGCAAATAAATCTACAGTGATTTCCAAAACTTGAGAAACATTTAAGAAAAAGCACATTTTGAGGAGGTATTGAAAAAAAAAAATGAATGGAAATTGGCACAATGTTATATTGCTACTAATGATTGGTAAACATAAAATAAACATCCACAAATCATTTATGATGTCCACCCATTCATTTACTTTTCCTTAACCAGTTTTAGTCTATTTACATTATATTTATCATTTTGGGGATTTCACAGCTCTTGTTTCTGATAGTATAGGAGTTGTGCATGCGCAACTCTGACCTTTTGATTGACAGCCGCTAAAGTGTGTGCAGGACACGATCCCTCTTGTATCATAGCTTGCACGATCGTCAGTTCATGCAAATGTCTTTCCCGGTGTGCAACAGCCATGTGCCAGAGTTGTACACACATTATAACTAGGTGACATTAAGTCACATTGTCAGATAGTTGAGTCACATTGTTGAGACAGTTAGAAATGAGGTTGTGAGATTGTGAAGTGTTGTTAGAAGGTGGTGACGATGGGTCACAGAGTCGAGATGTAATTTAGATAGATGTGAGTTGCTACAACTTTTGTACTCCAACCCTTGAGTTTGGTGAGTTGAATTTTTTGGAAATAAACTTTCGTTTGTTTTAGAAACTTTTGAATCTTTGCTATTTTTTTTTTCTTGAGCAACGTAAATTGATTTATTTGATTGTATTTAACTTTAATTAAACTTGACAATCATTTTTTGAATTCTTACTCGATAAGTAATGCCTGATAAATATATTAATGAACCCTATTTCAACTTTATTTAGCAAGTTATTATTGCCTGTTGCCTGATAGAGCTATCCAGAATTTGAATAAATTGGATCAGACAAAAGGTCCAACTTGGAAAAGTTAATAATCTTTGGAGCATTACACATTGATGATGACAAAAAGGTTAAAAGTAAAATCTTAAAATATAAAATTATAAAGAGTTTTTTGTTCCCTGATTAGGAGATGCACACTATTTATGAAACTCCCAAGAAGTTCAAATGAACATAATGCCTAACACATGCTCTCTACAGATATTGATAAAACAGTTGAAGTCAGACATGCTCTCCTGTGAAATGAAACTGTCAAGCTTATGAAGGTGCAATAATAGTAACAGCAACTGAATAAGGTCTCACAAAAGGGTCAAAGGTATCATCTCTTATAATTCCAAGCACTCCTAATGCTTCCTGAAAATACACAAAGTTTGGTGCAATGACCTAAAGTAATGCCTGTCGAAACCACCACACTGTTTCCACCATAAGTATCTTTTTCAATTATGATCCAATAACTTTCTAGAGGAAATTTGTACACACTTTCATTAATCTTAAGTTCAGGTAATATGCTATTACTTAAATTCAGGTACTTTCTCCTGTGATATGGGAGGACTAAGGGGAACACAAACTACTAGCCTTAATGCAGAGAGGTAACTTTTTGCAATCTCCAGCTTGAATAATAGTAAATACTGATGTCCCCATGGTTGCAATGAAATCAGAACACAATCAAAATGGTGTTGCCACCCTGCATGTTTGTGCTGAAAGTTAGATATGTTAATATTTGACATTCTTCTCTTAAGGTTTATTTCCACCAGGTCTTCTGGTACTAGTCCCTGATTGTTGAAACCTGTACTGTGTCTACAGAAAATAGAATGAAAAATTGAGGCACCAGCAAAATCTGATTGAGATAGGTTTGCCTCAGCCTTCTAATGGCTCATCATCTAGAACACTTAGGCAAATTATTTCTTTCAGACATCTCTTAACATTTTAGCGATCAAAACACGATTAACCAAATAAGCCTGCTTAACTAGTCACTTTCTTGTAAAGGGAAGTTGACCGTCAAGCTGCATATATACTCATATACTGCATATATGCTCTGATATAACTTGGGGTTAATTTGTTATTGTGAATTTGTATATGGTATTTGAAATCAGCATATTCATTTTACGTAAGACACCAATAAAATTAATGATATTTCAAATACATAGATATATTGCTTACATTTTAAAAACCATATATACCCCATATACTATTTTATCAAAGCCGATGAGTTGATACAAACAAATAGGAAAAAACATGAACTATGTGTTTGCCTTTATCATAAAATGTCCCGTGGTCTTACAAACAATGCAAAAGACAGCACATATGTAACTCCAGTATCTAATGATGTTCTGTGCCTACATTTAGTCCATACAAATAGCAAAAGGCATTTTACAATGGCAATGCAAGATACGTGTATTCATTCCATCATACTGTATGGATTCAGAAATGGTGTCCAAGAATATTTGCATAAACTATTAAAAGCTTATGAGGACAAATCATCACTAAAAGTACCTGTTACCAGTGGTCCGACATGTTCAGTCAGGTGACTTTCAGCTCAGAAACTAACCTTGAAGTGGCTGGCCAAGAATTGAACTATGTCCATTTAAAGGCACAGCTGAACAAAAATCCATGTCAGACATCTCAGGAATTGGCAAGCTACTGAATATCATTCAGTCCTCTGTCATTTGACATCTACAAAAGCTGGGTTACACTTCAAAATTGGATACCTGGAGCCCATATCAGTTGTTGCAGCAGAATGTGGTGGCTCTCTACACTGCATGTGCTTCATTGCTTGCTCGGCAAAAGGCTTATGGTTTTCTCAATAGAATGATTACAGGGGATGAAAAGGGGATCTTTTATGATAATGTTGTCCATAAAAGGATCATGGTGTCAAGCAGAAAAATCGCCCCAGGCAATGGCAAAACTGGAACTGCATTCTTGTAAGGTGATACTCGGTTGTTGGTGGGATTGCAGGGGTATCATCCACTATGAGCTTTTAAACCAGCCTCAAACCATCAACTCAGGTGTGAGCATTTGGACTACTTAAGTAGCAACATTGGTAAACAGAAAAGGTGCCGTGTTCTGCCAAGACAATGCAAGGCCCCATGTCGTATTAAGGACACAGTAGAAGATGCACAAATGTGCTGGGAAATTATGCATCTCTCATATTCACCAGATCTGGCTCCCTGAGATTTACATCTCTTCCAATCCCTGAACAGTTTCATTTCTGACAGGAAGTTTCAGAATGATGATGAGGTGAAAGAGTGTACTGTCAACTTCATTGCCATGAAGGACAAAGTTTCTACAGGAATAGCATATACAAATTTGTAGATCATTAGAACACAATTATATATACTAATGGAATTATGTTCTTCATTAAATAACACATTGGTTAATCATGGGGACATTTATTCTTGCATGTCTCATGTTTCCCCATTTTGTTTGCATCAACCCAATTTCTATAATTGTATCTTAATTCTATCAGTAAAGGCACTGAAATAGAGAATAATTATTTCCTTAAAGAGTTTGCAACACTAGTTAGGAATAATTACAGCAAATAATTTATTAATATATAAATAAACATATGCACTTTAGTTTATTATCATGAATCCTACTATTTTTAATATTAATGTCTCCTAGATGTGGTTGAATGTTGAAATTCATGAATCTCCTGACTACATATATTTTCAAGCTTATATAAAATTTGTATTCATTATATAATTTCTAAAACTAAAGATAGTATTTTTAAATACACAGTTTAATGCATTTCTGAAAAAATATATACCGTATTTGCCGGCGTATAGGACGCACTTTTCCCCCCTCAAAATTCGCCTAAAATATGGGGTGTGTCTTATGCGCCGGTAATCAAAATTATGAGTTGAAATTTCAGTCTAAAACTTTTGGTTTATATCAATATACATATATAAGTATTCTTTTGCATTTTGTCCTTTTGTGAAAGAGTGGTTTCAAATAAATTGTTTCCATATTTTTTTTTGTTCTGTAAAAATAATAAGTTGCGTGATGTATTTTATGTTTCACTACTGATAGAGGGAACATTCCAGTAAAATAGAGTTCAGATCCACTGACACCTCAAGTTACGATTCATCCAATGTGCGCATGTGTGATCACATTTCACCAGCATATTTTTTCGAAAAGCGCGAGCATGGCGCATCGTTACTGATTACAGTGCCTCAAGGCAACCGAAACAAACTTTTAGTACCGAAGAAGCTTTCTCATGTTTTTGCTGCGAAACATGGCTCAAAAACAATGCAGATTCTGCTATGATATTGCATTCAAGCTACGAGTGATTGAGCATGCTAAAGAACACGGAAACAGGGCAGCAGAGAGGAATTTCGGATCACCGCCAACAGAAAAGATGATAAAAACGTGGAGAAGACAGGAAGAAGACCTAAAAAAAGCCATGCGTAGTAAACATAATCTGCGACATGGAATTGCAAAATGGCCGGAACTAGAAGAATTAAAAACTTGGTTATTAGTCCACCGAAGCTCGGGATTTTCAGTTTCCACAAAAATGACTATTCAACAAGCAAGAGTGATAGCTACTAACAGAGGCATCGCTGATTTTACAGGATCGACGTCATGGTGTTCTAGATTCATGAAGAGAAATAACTTACGTATGCGGACTAAAACAAAAATAGCACAAAAGATGCCAACAGAATATGAAGACAAGATTATCGAGTTTCATAAAATTGTCATTAATGCAAGAAAAAGTGGAAATTTTGAACTTTCACAAATAGGAAACATGGATGAGGTTCCACTGACGTTCAATGTACCCTCAAACAAAACAGTAGATTCCAAAGGTGCAAGAAGTGTTATTGTTAAAACTTGTGGACATGAGAAAACACACTACACAGTCGTGTTGTCTTGTTGTGCCAATGGAACAAAATTGCCGCCTCTTTTGATTTTCAAAAGGAAAACCTTGCCCAAGGAAAAACTGCCTAAAGATGTGTTTGTGCACGTTCATCCTAAGGGCTGGATGGATGAAGGGGGGATGAAGTTGTGGATAGACAATGTGTAGTCTAGGTGTCCTGGTGGACTGTTAAAGAAACCTGCCTTGCTAGTATGGGATTAGTTTTGGAGTCGCAGAACAGAAGCTGTAAAAAATAAAATCAACCAATTGAAAACTCAGTTAGCTGTAATTCCAGGTGGACTAACGAGCCAGCTTCAACCTTTAGATGTCTGCATTAATCAACTATTTAAAGGATTCATGAAGGAGAAATGGAACAGTTGGATGCAGTCTACAGATTTTGAAGTGACACCATCAGGAAGAAGGAAGAGACCTAGCATTTTGCAGATTTGTGAATGGATCAAAACTTCGTGGAATGCTGTGAAACATGAGACAGTTGTAAAGTCATTTAAGAAATGTAGTATTAGTAACTCACTTGATGGCACAGAGGATGATTTGTTATACGAAGACTCAGTTTCTGAAAAAGAGGCTTCAAGTGGTTTTTCATTTAGTTCTGGAGATGAATTTCTGGGTTTTGAGGATGAATTCATTAAAAGGTACCTAACTACAATGTTCCCTAGTTACATTTTTTGTAAACATAAATAACTATAAAATGAGTACAGTAAATCTTTATGGAAATTCATGAAACAATGTGGAAATTTTTTTCCCCTTAAAAATGTGTCTAAAAAAGGTGGTGCGTCTTATACGCCGGTGCGTCCTATACACCAGCAAATACGGTATATATTACTTTTTCCTATACAAATACATAGGGTAAGCATGTCTCCAGCCAATAAATTGCCCCATTTGTTTAGAGTAAGTTAATTTAGATAAAGTAGTATAAAGATATGTAATATATTAGTATAAAATGTTTTGTAGTTAAAACCATTGCTACTATAGAATTCTTATAATCATACATGTGTGTAGATATTTCATTTTAGTTCTTAAAAACCACATTTTAATAGAAGAATCATAGATGATAATAAAAATTTTAGCTTCTAATTTTTTTATTCACTATATTTTCAAAAGTATAGATTTAGCTTCTGGTCAAGTTCACTGCAGAATTTATGAATGCTTCTCATGTATGCTGGAATTCATATGCATGTTAAAAACTCTTAAGAAATGGATATATGATAAGAGTAAAATGATGAATAAGAGTAAAAGATAAATACAAGATTATCAATCATATGTAGTTTTTTTACACAATTCAGAACAAAGTGTCAAACCTGGTGAGCACGACAAATGAGATCTAGATCGTGCTTGTGAAGGAACTTGGCAACTACATCAGCGCCAAATGTGTAAGAAACTCCTCTGTCATTTTCACCCCATCCCATAACATCTTTATCAGGATCAGACCACAAAAGATCGCATAGTAAGCCTTGATCTGGGACATCTGTTGGACGCATGATACGGCGAATCTGTTCCATGGACTGAAGATCTGGACTTAAACCTGGAAATAAATTGAAAATTGAAGCAATTTCTCAATGTTTTTGTTTAACTGTCAAGGAAGGTATCACTCTTAGTTTAACACTGATATCAATTTTAGAGGAAAAATCGCCTTGAGCCAGATGGGATACGAACCCATGATGTCCTGATAACATCAATTAGAGGAGATCTTGATCGGCAGCTGGTAGCTCAGAGAACAAAGCACCTGACATATTACCAGGTCATGAGTTTGTATCCCACTGGCACAAGACAATTTTCCTCTAAAATTGATATTGACATTACACTACAATTGATACCTTCCTTGACAGTATAAATATAGTAATTGTTTCAAAAGTGAAAACAAAAAAAAATTAAAAAGAGGAATAATAGATTTAACTTTCAGATCATCAAGATTTAAATAGTTACATCAGGCATTTTATCAAGGAAAAGGTTATATCTCTGCTAAACTAGAACACAATAAATCTTAAAATTTAGGCACAGCAATATATTCAGATAGCAATCATTAATTTTGGGACATGATATAGGGCATGAAAAGAGGGAGATATGGTTGTGGTAGAATTTAGTATAATGCCATTCCTGTTGATGGGATTTGTTCGAAAAATTACACATCAATCTTATTTCAACAAAATCTGACTTCTTGAAACCACTGCTTTCCCTCAAAATAATTTCACTCAACAGACAAAACTAATTTTAAAATTCTTATATTTTATTGATGACAAAATGAATTTTCAGGGTGATTACAAAGTGTCCCAAAATTTGTTCTTTTATCCAATATTAAAATAAGTGATTCCAAAAGCTCCAAGTTCCAGGCTAAAACATAATTACAAGTCCCTGCTGCTCTGCATAGGATGCCTTCTGTTTAAAATAGTATATTTTGCTCAAAGCTGCCAAATTTCAGATTAAAATTTATAAATTATGTGAATTCATTACAGGACATTTGTGGTCATTGTTGATGTGCACAGGAAAACCAAGGAACTCAGAGTTTACTAACCCCAAAAGTAATAAAACTGCAATAATAGTAATAAATTAAGCTAAGTCTTTTCCAGATTGTGGACACATATTTTGAATGAATAACTATTTTTAATTTTCCTGAACTGATTTGTTTCCTGAAACCTAGAGGAACTAAACAAATCCTTAGTGGGCAAGTAGAAAAAATGCTCTGCACCTTGGAAAATCAAAGACTAAATAAGAAGGAGATGACTGTTCACACTCAACTGAAGTAGAAGTTCTTGCTTCAGAGGCTTGCTCTTATATCAGCAATTCCATAAAGATGCCTAATTAATAGGCACTTTAAAAAAGCACTGAAATGAAATAAGCAATAAAAGATATTAGAAACCAAAGATAATCTTAGATTACAAGACCAAAATGAAAGGTGTCACTCTCCTAGGATCATAGTGGCACTACCTCTTGGACTATACTGCCTTCTTGTCCTCTTGGAGAAGGCAGTAAGCTGCACATAAAATATACATGGACACAAAATGTAACACACATAAAGGATGCAGTGACACCAAATCATTACCACATAGTACCAGAGGTCCTATGCAAGTGATTACAGTGACAACAGCATAAAGCACATGGAACTGGAAATAGAGGTGGCACTATCAGTCCTGAGACCCCAATATAAACCACTGTAGCAGAGAGTCAGTTGAAGTGAAACTGTGCATATATGTTTCAGTTATGCCGATGCAATAAATGCAGTAAGTTATCAGCAGCTAGCCCATTTGAATGAGGCCGTATTGTGGGGCTGCATGAGTCAATCATATATGCCCATCATATAGCTGACCATATCAGTTACACAATGAGTACTGTAATACACTGTTTGGAGCAGTGGACAATGACAGGTGCCACTTCACGTTGCCACAGCTCGGTATCAGCAGATATACCACACTATGAAAAGACTGCCTCACCTGACAACAAGCAACCTTTGATCCAATGACATTGGGTCAAATAAAGTTTGAAAGCCAATGACATTTGAATGAAGCTGAATTACAGGCACAGCATCCCTTGCACAGGTTGCCTATGACTGTTAATCATTGCCAGGCACATCATCTGTGGTGCATCAAGTATGTGTCATGGGAAGGGGAATGGCACACATTATCTTCTCAGAAGAGTCATGCTTCTGTTTGTGTGCAGATATGGTAGTATCAAGATTTGCAGTCACTGCAGCCAGCAGCAGGATCTGGTATACATTGGGGAGTGTCATAGTTCATGGTGTTCACACCTGGCACAGCTGATATTCTGGTGTGGGATGCCATCAGTTATGACTCCAGAACACCTTTTGTTTGTCCAGGGCACTTTGACAGCTCAATGATATGTCAATGACATTATGGTGTTCCTTGTCTACATTTCTTGTGCTCTCCTGATGATATTTTTAGAAGGAAAATGCACATCTTCATATGGTATGCATTGTCCAACAGTGTCGATGGGATGTCAACACCCTACCTTGGTCCACGTCCCTGGATTACTCTCCTACAGAGCACATATGGGATGTGCTATGTTGACATCTCCAACAACATCCACAGCCAGCACACATACACACACTGGACATCCTGCATCTCCATTTGGGAGACAAATGACAGAAAGTGCCTCAGGGCACTATTTGAGACCTGTATGCATTGCTGCTAACATGGTCATACCCAATACTGAGAACCCATATTCGGGCTCCTGAAACACATCCTTAATATGTGCACAGTGATTGTGAAATCAACTATTATTACCCTCATAACATGCTCTAACACTCTGCTCAGTTTCTCTGATGTTCGAGACTTGCTTCATGGTGTTGCAATTTTTGTGTTCATTAGTGTATTTCAAGAGCTTATTAAATATTACTGCCCACAACACAATGATTCTTTACAGCATAACATCAGGAAATCAAAGGTTGGATCATTTGGGTTTTAGACTGACATATACCAGAGGACTGACAAAGCTACATGGCCCTGCAATATCATTACTAGTTTATAGTCACTGGTTTATCAAATGTCTACGCAAAAGACTTGCAGACAGTATTTTCTTAAAAAAATTCCTGCTACTTACAAAAAGGTAAAATCACAAAAAAAGATACATAGTTTCTACAAAAGGAAGTAGTTACTACATTGGTGTCTGGATTATCCAGTAGGACTCTAAAGGAATGCCTCAAAACAATCACAAAACTACAATGCTAGACAGACATCAGAAGAGTAACATATAAGACTTTCAAGGCAGAAACAACAACACTGTTTCATAAAAAGGAAAAAATACAAATAAATTAAAAAAAACCTATCTTCCTATATGTGTCCTAAAAAGTAGAAAATAAATCTACAGCATATTGATGGTGCAATCAGTCACTGAATTTGAATTCACTTCAAAGGAAGATAGGGTGCCAGCAATCTTGTTGAGTACATAAATTGGTGCCCTACCTTCCTTTGAAGTGAACACAAATTCAGTGACTAATTGCACTATCAATATGCTTTAGGTTTATTTTCTACTTTTTAGGGTGCATACTAGTTCTGGAAGATTGGTATTTATAAAAAATTTTTATATTTTTCCATTGTTACTAAAAATACCTTCAGAAACTTTCATTTGATATATGACTCATAAACATGAACCATATATTTCTTCTCCCTTTTTTTTTGGAGTTGTGTTTGAGGTAGCCTACAATACTAGAGATGTCACAAACTTTAATTCAAGATACAACTCATTAAGATTGACCCCTACAAAATTCTGCCCCCCTTTTATCAGGGGGAGAATGATGGGCAAAAAATTCGAAATAGGTTATGACAGTCATTATATGAGCTTTCATTTAACACTTAACTTGTAACTGTAGGCCCTTGCACTCAGAAGATATAGCACAACAACAACTTTTTCATTTTAGGGGGAAGAAGACAAAGGGTATATTTTTATTACTCACAACACTCCCCATGTCACAAGCTTTGATTTGATACAGAACTTGTTACTATCAGCACTCGCGTTCTGGAGATAAGTGGAACAATCATTTTCATATTTCCCCTTTTTTAGGGGGAGAGAAAGCATGGGGGGTAATTTTTTTTATGTGACACTTCCTTCACCACAATATTTTATTCAGCACACAACTTGTTACTCTTCGCTGCCATGTTACAATGATATAGTGGAACAATAGTTTTCATATTTTGCCCCATTTTTAGGGGGAAGAAAGCATGGGGGTCAATTTTTTATAGCCTATGACACTCCCTGCATCACAAGCTTTCCTTTGGCATAGGCTTGTTACTTTCAGCACTTGCATTCTGAAGATATAGCAGAACAATGGTTTTCATATTTCCTCTTTTTTAGAGGGAAAGAAAGAATAGGAGTAAATTTTTATAGCCTATGACACTTCCCGCATTACAAGCGTTCATTTGACGCAAATCATTAAGTTTCACCAAATTTGCAAACCAACAAATGATGAGCGAAAAGCAATAGGAAGATAGGTAAAAAAAAAACAATTTATATAAACAACTTCAGTAATATTTCAGTTTTACTATGTAACACAGCAAATACATGCCCAGGTATTTAACTCATCCTCAAGTGAGTGGATTTATGGGAACCTTCTGCTATTCATGTAATATTAAAAAAGGTTTCCCTTGACTGAAATAAACCTTCATGTCCTTCCATTCATTATCAATGTTATTTTCCCTAACTTTAGTTTTTCATTATCACTCAATCAATATGTTTATACACTGAATGTACAAATTATTGTACACACCTACCTAATAACCTGTTGCTCCATCTTTTACCCTCACAACAGCAGCCAGATGTCTTGGTAAGGACTCAATGAGGTGTTGAAAACACAAAGGTGGTATTGCCACCCATGAAGAGAGGATTGCCTATCATAGAGCATCCGCAGTTGCCAGTGGGGGTTGGGGGCTCAAACAGATCTTTCCAATTAATCCCACAAATTCTCAACAGGGTTGAGGTTCGGTGATCAAGGGGGTTATTCGAGTGTGGTAAACTCACCTGAATGCTCTTGGAGCCAATTGGTTGTCACTCAGAAAGTATGCAGTGTGGCATTGTCCTGTTGATAGATGGTGTCATGGTGTGAAAAGAGAATCATCATGAATGGGTGTAGATGATCAGCGAGGATATTCACATATCTTGTGCCAGTGACACAGGTCTCTCAATAGTATGAAGGGCCCCCAAGGAAGACCAAGTAAATGCACCCCAAATTGTTACACCGCTTCCACCTGCCTGTATGACCCCAACTTGGCAAGCTGGGCCCATCATTTTGTGTGGTTTATGCCACACATTCACCCTGCCATCAGCATAATAGATTTGAATCTGTCATTCGTCAGACCACATGGCATATTTCCAGTCCTCCGCACTCCAGTTGTGACAGGCCTTTGAAAACTGCAGCCCAACCTTTAAGTGCTTTGTAGTCAACAATGGGAATGATGTGGATGTCGACTGCTATAGCCTATTTTGTCCATGGTCTTTGTGTGTAAGCTTGTGGATGCATACTCATTCAATTCAGGCATCATATGCTCAATGGCAGCCATGTGATTCCTTGTAACGATGCAGGACAGTCTGTGATCACCTTGAGTCAATTGCACGTTTAAGTCCACATTTCTCTCACTGGCTGGAAGTTTTGCCATGTTTCACATAGTCTTGGTATATACATGTGACGGTCTGACGTGGAAATCCCAACAGTTCAGCAGTTGCGGTGATTGAACAACTGGCCTTCACACCTACTATCTGGCCATGGTCAAACTCACTCACATCGCTGCCTTCTCTGTTACTGGTTTCCAATGCAGAGAGATCTATTCTATTTATAGGTATTGCTAGTTTCAATGTCTTATGTGACTGGATGCAATACTTCTGCTTTGCATATTGCTATTGGGGTGTACATAATAATTTGTCCATTCACTGTATATGATCGAGCATCAAACATTCCTTACTACACTATGAGAGAAAACTAAGGAAATCGCAGATGATTATGCCAAAAAAAAAAACATTAATAACAATCATAGATTCTTATTACAGGGGCCATCTTAAAGTCTGAAGTTTCACTTCTAGCCTATGCTGTTATATGTACATAGCATTAGAAGCTGCTGAGATATGCAGCACAAAGCATATGCACATAGCATTAGAAGCTCCTGAGATATGCAGTACAAAGCAGACCCTGCATTAGGCATGTGGAATATGGTTGGGTTGTTTTACCTATGAGCGGCACTTTTTTGCACACAATGGGCTAAATGGCCAGGTCACAAGGACCCCAAAAACTCAGAGTAAGTAGGGTGAGGGGACTCACTGGAACAGCTGTTGGGAGACAGATGGTAGCCTCCCATCAAGGCCATTCAGTGTGTTCTTTAATGTGCACAGGGTATGGCTCTCCTGCACACAGGGTCACAGCTTAACATCCCATCTGATGGACGGCGGCCTTTCCAAACCCAGCTGCGTCCCATACTGACCTTGGGCAGGGTGGGAAGTTTTGGGGAGATAAGTCTCAACGTTGACTCAGCTGGGGGATTCAAACCTAGGAACTGCAGATTATGAGCCTGGTGTGCTACCGACTGAGCCAACCCCGCCCCAGTGGAATATGGTATCCCATGCAGAACAGTTAAAAAAGAATACTGAACCAGGGTTTCAATTATGACATTTTAATACTTGGCTTCAAGGGTTAAGAATTTCAAAGAGATGCAGAAAGAGTTTTTGTCATATGCTTCTGATTAGGGGGCTGTTTGATATTGCTTGCCATAGTTATTACCTTACTTTATTTTGCTCAGACATCTTAACAAATATTTTTACATATGCAGTTGGAAGGTCAGTATTTTAAATCAAGATCACTCTTGATCTCCTCACACAAGAATTCCAACAGCATAACCTTAGCAGTATGGTTTGCAGGAAACCAGATATATAGGAAAAATCCAGATTATAAAAATAGTTTCTCTTTTCAGGTTATTATAATAAGTGTAGATGAAGTATAGGATTATTGCTTAGCAGAAATGACACTGGCACCTTTTCAAGATATGATTATATTACTGAATGCGTTTTAACAGTTAAATTAAGAAGAGTTATTAAAGACTTAAGTTTTGTTTGAAGCTATACCCTATGATTCTGTTGAGAGTGAGAAGGGCAAATTCTATGGATGACTTCAAATCTTAACCCTCAGATCTGAATTATTTTTGAAAAATAAAAAATATTTAAGGATGGTTAATGTGTTATAAGGATCTAAATAAGACAAAAAAAATTTTTTTGAGTGATTTTGAGAATATTAATTTCTCTTTTTACCACTGAGTTAGAAATCATTTATCAATGTTCGTATTGCTCATATAAACTTTTGAAATAACTGTGCATAATTAGGCACAAAGAGTCCGAAAGGTTAGAGTTATGGATTTGAATATTTAATAGCAACAATACAAGTCT
Source organism: Ryuthela nishihirai (assembly GCA_038380435.1). Classification (NCBI taxonomy): domain Eukaryota; kingdom Metazoa; phylum Arthropoda; class Arachnida; order Araneae; family Heptathelidae; genus Ryuthela; species Ryuthela nishihirai. The sequence continues at coordinate 22,151,182 of JAWZYU010000008.1, forward strand.
TAGGAAAATTGAAAAATGTCGAAAAGTTATGTACATTAACTTTTCAAATATACATCTGTTGTATTAACACTTTGACTGCCACAATGTTAAAATTTTTTCGAGTCCTGGGGCCACGTCTTTTTTCTTGTTAAATCAACTAAAATTTGTCTTAAATTGCTATACAATATAAGTCTATATAATTTTTATAAATTTGTTGCGTAAAAACAAACTTTGAAATTGTGAATCACGTGTGCTTCACACGCCCTGAACTACAAATTTGTATGTGAAGCGCAGATGATTCACATGGCCCCAGGAGCAAATTAAGTGAATCATATATGATTCATACGGCAGTCAAAATGTTAAATAGTGTGAAATAACATTTCTTATTTAAATTATAATTAACTTCTGGGTTAAATTCTAACATTAGGAATTGCTGTTGCTAAATATTCAAGCTTCTATAATGCTTTAAGTACTAAGTGAATATTGTTGAAAATTGAGATTTAGATAGATTTAATTGAGATCTTTAACTTTTGTCACATTTTCTCATAAATGTAAGTTTAGAAGTTACAGAGCTTTGAAGTTAGCTTTCACTTATATAACACTAAGGGAGGTGGTCATAATTCAGTAATCACTCTAAACCAACCTTGATTGTGCATAATCGAGAAGGGAAAATTTTATCTGATTAAAATTAACATGATCCTGATAATATGCATTATCTAAGCTTAGCATTTAAAATTATTTTGTTTTAAAAATACATTTTCTTTTTTAAAATCAAAATACCTACAGATCAATTCAGGCTCAGATTTTTGTCCAAAATAAATGAGCCTGGATTTGGCCCAGCCTAAACTCAATAATTACCAAACCTGCCCAACCTATTTTGATAATTAACAAGTCCAGTCTGACCCAAGTACATTCAGAAATTCAAAATATCAGACACAATCACAAAACCTATACATAGAAATCATGCAACTAAACTGTTTTCTATTCTTCATACTATAGATTATGACAAACTTCAAAATATTTACAACTATTAAAAGTCAAAATTAAAAGCTCAGTGTAATTTGGAAATAAAAATAATTAAAATACTATAAATAATTCAGAGAGCTCAAATTTCTTTTACAAAATCATTACAAATGCTATGGCCAATTTGTTAATGAGCAAGAGAATGCCCAAAAGAAATGAGCAAAAGCTGAATAATACTAATTTTATTTACTAAATGCTGATTGAAAGATCAATATCATAATCAGGTTATTGTCTGCATTTTTCCTTTTACTTATTTTTTTTGCTACTGTAAGAAAAACTGGAAATTTAAATTATGATTGAGCCCTGTCAAGGACTAACTCATCTCTTAGAACAACAGTTAAAGCAGAAGAAAGAAATAACTGGTTTTAAAAGAAACATCTTCAATCTAAAGGCATTTTTTCTTCAGCTTAACACTATAAATACATTTTTTTCTGTTATACTAATTTTCAAAAATACTATGCATACATGCCAAAGAGCCAAAACATTATGACCAACGTGTCTTTATGCAAATCAAAGCAACTGCAGATAAGCGACTGTGTGTATGAAGTTCATGAAATGGTATAAATAACACCTGAGCTCTGTTAATCAGTGTTATTCTTGTTCTTCAGATGGGAAAGGCAGCGGACTTAAGAGAGTTTGACAAAGGTTAAATTGTAATGGCCAGACAACTGGGCCAGAGCATTTCCGAGATGGCAAGGCTTGTAGGGTGCTCACTGTCAGCCATGGTTAGTACCTTAAAAAAGTGGTCTGAGGAAGGAAAAACCACGAACTGCCAGCAAGGTGGGGCCAACCACGTCTCATCGATGCTAGAGATGAGCAAAGGCTATTATCCCCTACGGTATGAGCCAACAGAAGGGATACTGTGACGCAACCTGCCCATAATTTGAATGCTGGTGATGGCAGTAATGTGTCAACACACAGTACATCGAACCCTGCTGAAAATAGGGATGCATAGCTGCAAGTCGCACAGAGTGCCCATGCTAACCTCGGTTCACCATCAAAAGCACCTACAATGGGCAGGCGAACATCAAAACTGGACCTTGAATGATTGGAAGAATGTCATCTGGTCCAATGAATCTAGTTTTCTGTTGCACCATGTGGATGTTCAGGTACGTGTGCATCGTTTACCTGAGGAAGTGTTGGCACCAGAATGCACCGTGGGATGAAAGCAAGCCGGTGGAGGAAGTGTAATGCTTTAGGCAATGTTCTGCTAGGAAACACTGGGTCCAGTCATTATGTGCAAGAAACTATGACATCTACCAACCTAAAACATTGCAGACCAGGTACATCCTTTCATGGCAACAGTATTCCCCTCTAGCAGTGCCTTCTTTCAGCAGGATAATGCCCCATACAACACTACCTGTATTGTTCGAGAATGATTCGCGGAACATGAGGAAGACTTCCAGGTATTGCACTGGCCTCCAAATTCCCCAGACATCAATCCAATTGAGTGTTTGCGTTGGAACATCATATCCGATCTGCAGTAGCTCAACTATGTAACTTACAAGAGTTAAAGGATCTGCTGGTAACATGTTGGTACCAGATACCACAAGAACCTTAGAAATCTTGTAGTGTTCATGCCTTGCCAGGTAAGAGCTGTTTTGGCAACACGTGGAAGATCACATCATATTAGGCAGGTGGTCATAATGTTTTGGCTCTTCAGTGTAAATGTTACATGCAGTAAGATTTTTCTTTTAATATTTGGTGGCCATCATGATAAAACAATGGTATAAAATATTAACTATAGATTTCTTATTAATATAAAATATTTCAGATTTACAAATCTAGAAAAAAATTACCTCCATGACAACAGAAAATTTTTTCATCAACAATTGCAGCAACTGGTAAGCAATTAAAACAATCTGTAAATGTCTTCCACAGTTTAATATTATATCTTCTTTTACCTGGAAAGAAATATACATTGAATACTTCATTAAAGTCTCACAGTAAATTACTTGATAAAGATTTTTGTACCAACTTTCAATAGCAATACTATATTTTGCTGACAATTTTACTTTTTCTCAATATTTTACTGTTAAACTCACCATTTGTTAAAAAAAAATAACAACTGTCTTTTGATTTCTGATATCAAAGGTAAAAAACATGAAAGCAGTCAAAAGTAATTGTAAAAGCTAATTCAAATATCAATGCTAAGAGGAAATTTGTTAAAGAGTGGTTACATTCTTTAAACATTTGGGCTTGGCAATATACGAGTTGGCACAATGCATTAGAAACACTTTCTTGTATAAGGATTGACTGGTCTGTGACACTGATGACGTCTCAGTCAAGAATGGCCATTATATGATTGCAGAGCATACGTGTGGCAATCAGTTTGCACATTACTTCAAAGAAGAATGGGTCGGCATCATGATCTTTCTGATTTCAAACATGGTATGATTGTGGCCGTATGACATTCGGGTGACTGTATCTCAAGAACTGCCATGTGAACTCCTCTCATTCTGTCCCCCCCGATAGGGGACCACCTTGACGTGGTGGTGGTGGTGGGGAGCTTACGGTGCCTCTGTGAAGTAGGGTTGACTCACGGTTCTCAGCGTGCACGTGGGCCGGCAACCCAGATGGAGATGCCGTGAAGTGGAGGGTCCTGTTGAAAGATATTGGTGCCCCCGATTAGGCGGACTCATCCTAGCATCTGAGAAGTCCCCGGTTCCAGCCCTGAAGTGGGTGGCAGTCTGTACACTGGGGGGCTGCGAGTCAGCCCTGATGGAGAGGACAAAGTTGAGGGCTTGGGACTGGGATCCCCAGTCAACAGGCTTATTGATGGAAAAACCAAACTAAGAGTCTCCACCCCGGGAGCAGAGTCAACTTGGATCTATATATCCATTTTTGTGGCTAACCGGGGAATGGATTAAATTTAGGTTTTGACCGATGGATGAGCTTTCCTTCTATAGGATTGTTCGCCATAGGATGTCGTGGATGAGCTGTGTCTTTATGGCACTGTCTTGCCCCAATCGTAGGTAGTGGAGAGCGTGGCATTATCTCCATAGATGGTGTGCAGCCATATGCTGCGGTACATCAAGGACTTGCCATTTTGATTAATTCCTCTCATTCTGTGGTATCACAAGTCTATCATACTGGCTTAACAGCAGTTGAACAACCAGCTATAGGTCACAAGTGGTTGATGGCCGTAGCGAGCAACATGTGTCTCATCTCATAACACAGCAAAGGTACAGCACAGTGGCCCAGCCAACCACCCAGTACAACATTGGAATATCAAGACCAAAAATTATCTCTTAAAATTAAATAAACTTCATGACTTAAGAACAGCTTTTTTAATTTCAACATCTACAGACTTTTTCCCAGATCGACAATGCATTGGACATTAGCTTGTATGTGCTAACAGACGTGTACGTGTATCCATGCTCACTGCAAGACAAGAAACTGCAATTTGCATGAGCATGTCAGCACCATTTGGAAATGTCACCTGATGAAATGAATCCCATTTCCAACTCCATCATACTTATAGGCATGTTTGCATTTGGAGAAAGCAATATGACGCCATGACATTTGGATGCATCTGCCAATGTTCAGTGGGCTGGAGGCAGCGATTGTCATGGTTTGGGTCTCCACAGCTATGCTGAGGGGATAGCCATGGAGATAATTTTCAAACAATTATAATTATTAATAATCCACGGCTATGCCCTCAGCATAGCCATGGAGATAATTTTCAAACAATTATTGTTTGGGTTGGGTTGTTTTACCTCTGAGCGGCACTTTTTTGCACACCATGGGCTAAATGGCCAGGTCACATGGACCCCGAAGGCTCAGAGAAGGTTGGGGGAGGGGACCCACTGGAACAGCTGTTGGGAGACAGATGGTAGTTTCCCGTCAAGGCCATCCAGCGCGTTCTTTAACGTGCACAGGGTAATGCTCTCCCGCACACGGGGCCACGGCTTAACGTCCCATCCGACGGACGGCGGCCTTTCCAAGCCCATCGGTATCCCCTACTGACCGTGGGCAGGGCAGGGAATTTTGCAGAGATAAATCTCAACGCTGACCCAGCTGGGACTCGAACCTGGGAACTACAGATTACGAGCCTGGCGTGCTACCGACTGAACCACCCCCACCCCAATTATTGAGTTTATATCTAATAGTTTTAAAATATCCCCTCCCCCCAATATCTTGCTTGACTGAGCAATATTGTAATAAAAAACTGGCCAATTATTATATATTAATGGCACATATTGGTGTTTTTTAGAACTGGTACCCCAACTTTACAGCACTTTGCCAAGATAAACAAAATGCAAAACCCAAAGAAAAAATGCACAATGTTCAGCAAAAAAAAAAAGGTCAAGAAAGTGTTCCTCCATTTCATAACCTGAAAAAAAATTTTTCTTTTTTTTTTGTTATTCAGAAAGAGCCTTTCTATTCATATGCATAATTATTTTCATTGTTTTTATGCATTGCCACTTTCTCCATGGCTTTGCTCCCCCTCCCCCCAGAAAATTTTTAATTTAAAACAACTATTAGTTTTTAAATTTATATTAAATAGTTTACCCCTCCCCCAAATATTTTTGCTGTGTCACTCTGAGGATATTGGTGTTGTTTAGTGTTGGTGCCTGCCAAAGATCCCCAAAAGCAACACCCAAAGAAAAAAATGCATAATGTTTATTAAGGGAAAAAAGCCAAGAAAGCATTCCTCCATTTCATAACCCGAATAGAAAAATCCCATGAATATGAGTAGTCCAAGTTACCTTGTATAACACTGGGGAATGTTTTAAAATATAGCATACTGAAAAGAATTCTAAAAAAAGAAATAATAATCATATTTCATTAATTATATTATTCAGAAAGATACCCTTTGATTAATATATAATTTAACCGTTTTTATTAATCAGGTTTTCCAAAATTAAGCCCCAATTGCCTAATCAGATCCATTTTTTTTCACTAATGTCATTGCAAAAAAAAAAAAAGTCTTATTTAAATTAAATTCTGATTAATATGGTATATAATATGGACATTTTTGTTGATTTATTTGTTAAAAAAACTGTAAAGTTGACTTGTTTGACTCAGCACAGTTGGTAAAAAGCCTGGACTTTTCTCAAACCACTAATTTTTCCTCACCAATAAGCTTCAAGGAGGTTCTAAATAATTCAGTTTGTGATTAGCCAGAATGAAAAGTGGTGGAGGGTGGGAAATAGATTGAAGTTGTATACACCGGTTTAGATATAAACTTGTGGCCTTTTATTCTGTACAATAATTAGAGTGTGAACTTTTCTAAAAATGGCCAAGTTTTATCCAACCTTCAGGGCATTAGTGTAAATGTGCCTCAAGTAAGAAGAACAGATTAAGTGAAGACAAAAGCTTACCTTTAAATGCAATTAAAGAGCTAAAGGAAAAAAAACTCATCTTTTATTACCATTTCCTTTTATAAAAAGGAGAAAAATTGGAAATAGATTTTCTTAAAAAGAAAAAAGGACAAAACTGAAAAACCAAAATTCGAATTTTTAGTGACAAATTAATTCAGATTTTTAACCAAAATTCAGATAAAATCTGAAAATATTAAAGCAACTGACAGCTCTGCTACTTATTATTATCTCCTGTCTCCTAAATCCAGCACCTCCATCAAGGAAACTCATGATCTCATATGTGTAACTCATGCATATTACATGATTTCATTATTATTTCACTTGTTATTCTCAGTTATATCAGAAACCTTCTGTGCAATATTTAATTGCATTTATCAAAATCTATTTGAGTTATGTACACTTTGTCCATTAGCCATTAATTTTGAAAGTCAATGTATTTATCAATCCATATACTGTACATTATATGTACAAACTACACTGCTATTCCCACTTCAGTATAGACCAAAAGTCTCAAAACATGTGACCCACAAGCAATACACTATCATAATCATGGTAGTGAACTGTGGCTTACTAGATTAGCTCAACTATGTCGATTTCATGTGAGTATGGAGAATATGATTGCATTCAGCTGATGCCACTATAAATAAAAGTAGGTTTTGTTTTGGTATTAAAAGTATGTAACATTTAAATAATAAAATATAAGCAATTAACTCTATGGCTTACATTATCAGATGTGAGGAAATGAAGTCTATTCATGCATAAACATCTGACATTCGAGATGTGCTCATATCTTCAAATACCCTCTTCTCTGTCAATAGATGGCATGAGGTGTCAGATAATAGATAAGCCATTGCAGAGTGCTTACAGGGATTATTTCTATAAACAGTTTCTTTACAAAAATTGGTAAAATCCAGAATATCTCCAGAAAGACTACAGTGGGCCCATTTTACAATATTCTCCCCCCCCCCCCCCCTAAAAAAGAGAGAACTTACCAAGACTGTGTACCTAGCAAGAAAGAAAAAACTAGTATGAATTTACTCTGTTTTGCTATTTTGAGCATTGCAAGGTGTTCTACCCCAAAAAACTTTTAAATACAACAAGAAATCTTTCATCATTTCAATGTATTGCAAGTGAGAATTCAACAATTTTTTTTTTGATAAAACTGTTTTTATTGAACAATTTGGCTCGGACTGAATAAAATGATATAAAAAGCAGGTGAAATTGCATATTATAAATATTTAGTGGTACTGAATACTACAAAAATCAGATTATACATATTAGGCAAAATTCCACTTAATAAAAATAGTAATTCTGGGCACATTTAGTGTAAAAATATTTGTAAGTCAATGGGTTAAATTTTACTTCTTAGTTCTTGGTCTGTTATATGTTAAGAAGTAACTGATTTTGACTCTACATGATTTGCATTTGAGTATAATGGCAAAGACACTAGTGGAAGTGCTACTTATGCCTACTAATAGAGCCCAGCACAGATAGCAAAAGTTCTATCCGCATCCACAAGTCTCATCCGTAACCACATGGCCTTATCCACACCTGCATATATTGCCTACTTAATAACCACAGAGATTTTCAAATGCTTGAAGTCTTTTGTATGTTTGTGATGTATGTTTGTGAGTAGATTAGTCTAATGGTTTATTAATGACTAATTAATAACTGAAAAAACATTCTGTGAAAAATAAAAATCCTTTTGTTCGTAAAAATATGCTTTACTAAATTCAGACAAAAATTTACTTAATTCTAATTTTTCAAATTCTTTGAATTAATTTTGCTCTCTTAAATTCAGTTTTTGGCAATATGGGAAGACACTCCTTTTTATTACCCAGTAACTCTTCTCTAAAACTCTGTGATCTCTCCAACTGAAATTTTCATTTGACTGATATTTAATTCCCATTTTCTACGTAACACTTCAGTAATATTTTGAATTTATATTCTGCTTTGCCAACAAAATGATCTTTTCTTTCACAAAGGATAAGTTTTTAATAGATGGTGTTAATAATAAATAAATAGCATCTAGTTTCCTGTATCATTTATTAAATCACAGGTTAATCATATCACAGATGATATGGCTTTATCCCAACTGACTTTTTCCTTTCTCTTTAGAGTGAATATCATCATTGAAGTTTTCAAATCTGATTTCTTTTAACATTATCTCAAGTAGTTTTTGACTCATGGGTTGGGGTTGTTTTACCTCTGAGGGGCACTTTTTTGCACACCATGGGCTAAATGGCCAGGTCACATGGACCCCGAAGGCTCAGAGAAGGTTGGGGGAGGGGACCCACTGGAACAGCTGTTGGGAGACAGATGGTAGCCTCCCGTCAAGGCCATCCAACGTGTTCTTTAACGTGCACAGGGTATGGCTCTCCAGCACACGGGGCCACGGCTTAACGTCCCATCCGACGGACGGCGGCCTTTCCAAGCCCATCGGTGTCCCCTACTGACCGTGGGCAGGGCGGGGAATTTGGCGGAGATAAATCTCAATGCTGACCCAGCTGGGACTCGAACCTGGGAACTACAGATTACGAGCCTGACGCGCTACCGACTGAGCCATCCCCGCCCCTTTTTGACTCATGTCAGCCATCAATAATGCAATAATATTTGCTCATATTTCTGCATATTTTATCAAATATGAGACTTTATCCACCATCTGCATTAACAAAACCTTTTTTATCCATGGTTTTATGTACTATCCATGTTAAAAGTTAATTTTTTTTTTTGCCAATAAGCTTTTAAATGCAGATATCCCGGATAAAACCTCAGATATCTACATCCACACAGGGCTCTACCTGCAAACTGCATGCAGGCTAAGTGGCTACTAATTTCAAACAGAGAAACAAAGGGTTAAAACATAGCTAAGAGACAACTATCTGACACCCTGGTGTCTCAGAAAATGTTGCAGAAGCATCTTGAAAACTTCCTTCATCACTCTTAGTTGAAAAAATTAATTAAAAGTGTCTTTAAAATTCACTTCATCACTCAAAGTTGCAATGTGGAGCAGTCATGTAATATTTAATTCTGAAGATGTTAGGGTTGCTAAGCCTATTGTTGAAAACCACAATCCTAGCAAGTGAATGTATCACTCTGGGAGTACAGACCTATAATTAACTGCAGATGTTGACGTCTATCTACCTCCGAACCGAAAATGGATGATGATGATGATGATGCAGTTGTTTTTCTGCAGGTCTGGTCAGAAAATGGTGCTTCTGATCAACCCTTTTGCCCTTATTCATACTGAGTCTTTACACGTCCTTGTAAACTGCCCAGGTTTGAGTCCCACCTGGACCAGCGTTGAGATTTATCTCTGCAAAACTCCCCACCCTGGCCTTAGTCAATATAGGAACACTGATGAGTTTCAAAAGGCTGCCATCCATTGGATGGGGCTTTAAGCTGTGGTCCCATGTACGAGAGAGCCAGACCATGTGAACATTAAAGAACACACTGGATGGCCTTGATGAGAGACTAACATCTGTCCAGTGGGTCCCCTTTCTCCAACCTTCTCTGAGCACTTGGGGTCATTGTAACCTGGCCGTTTAGCCCACTGTGTGCAAAAAACAAGTGCTGCTCAGAGGTAAAAACAACCAAACCAATCCTGTAAATTAAAGCAGTCATTTTCTGTCTCAATATCATCTGGAGAACAACTGAAACTAAGGTAAAGCCTCCCCCGCAAATCATGAGAGCTGACAGTCCACACCACTTTGATAGTTCTAAATAAGTCTCAGAATGCATGCAAAAAAAAAAAAAAAAAATCGCAATTTTTAAAATATGTCCACACAGAAATAAAAGATGCTGAAAGTTATGTAAAATTGCTAAATACATAAGTGGATCATTTAATTCATGGACACTCACCAACAATTAGCAGATTTTTGTGCAAATTAATGTATGATACATCGAAACAGTGATTCTTCAAGGACACAGAATAGTGTGTTAAAGCTGGAACATGTTGCAATATGGTTAATCAGGAAACTGAGCACCAGTATGTGATACGTTACTGTGTTCAGTAACACTCAAGTGGTCACAATCACAGAAATGACTTAAGTGTAAGGAGAACACTGCTTGAAATGAAGTGCACATTTAAAATGGCATAAATGCTTCCCAGAGGAGTGCAATTCTGTGGAGGACAACCCAAGATCTGAATAACCAAGCACTTCCATCAATGCACAACAAATCACCCAAGACCAAGATATTCCCAATGAAAATCACAGAATAATCATGTGTGCACTTAGCAGCAAAGATGGGCTTTTCTTATGGCAGTGTTTATGCAATAATGGTAGAGTATTTGAAAATGTTGAGAATTTGTGCTTGTTGGATTCTACACAACTTGAGCTCTGGATAAAAACAAATATGTGTTTAAGAACTTGCTGGCAAGATGTGGGGAGCAAGGTGAAAGACTCTTACAGCTTATTGTGACCAGAATTTTCCACTAAGATCCAGAAAAAAAATATCAAACAGCAAATCGAAGCATTCATGTTCACTGAAGCCTATGAAATTTCAAGTTATTAAGTAAGCCATTAAACAAATGGCTCAGGTACTGTTTCACTGAACTTTACAGAGCTATGCATTGAGTCATTTACGGAAATTCAGTATACAAATGGCTCTGGTATATTTTAATTGAAAAGGTGTTCTTATAATGCATTTTACACCACAAGGGCCAAAAATAAACAAGGAACTTATGCAGATGTCTTTCAAATGAAACTTCATCATGCAGTTCATGAAAAACAACCGGAATTCCAAAGAGAAAAGTTTCTGTACCATTACAATATAAGGCCCCATACTGCTGCTTTGTTCAAACTGCTGTCACCAACATTGGTGCTGAGATGTTATAGCATCCCCCTTAATTCCCAATCTTGCATCTTGTGATTTTCATCTGTTTACAAAGCTGAAAACTTAAAAAAAAACTTTAGAAATGATGAGGCTTGAATAGCCGTAACAACATTTCAAACACGTTCACAAAATGGCTTGCAGGAACCATTCAATGACTAGTTAGGAAATGGCTAAGTGCATAACTTTCAGTGGGGAGCATTTTTGAGAAGAAGCACACTCCAGTGATGAAGATTAAAAGTAAGACATTGTCAGTTAAATTAAGCAAAGTTTGATACCATTGACATATGATACAAAACCAATGACTGGTTTGTGTTTAAAGGGATATGGTAGAACCACTGTTTTGTAAGCAAACTGGCAAAAACAAAATGCAATAAAAAGGTAAAAAAAAAGTACATATATCAAATTTAAGATAAAAACTAATGATAATTACATTCATCATAAAACCCATAAATCCTGTTAATGCTTGCACATTCATGGTTCCCACGTAGAAGAAAGAAATTTTCAGGGTACTTAATTTTGTAAGCCAGAAGGAGGCATATTGTTTCAAGAGATTGCTTTCCTCTATCAACATAATCACCAAGGAACAAGTAATTGCTTTCTGGTGGAAATCCTCCATATTCGAAGAGTCGAAGCAAATCATAATACTGTCCATGGATATCACCTGTAAAAGAAATAAATACATTTTTGCATTTTGATACTTAATAATAATGATGCAATATTTAATATAGATATTACTAACCCTTCCAGGGTCCAGCCTGAAAAACTGGTTTACATCCTGCAGTTCATGAAAAACAACCGGAATTCCAAAGAGAATTCCAGTTATTTTCTCACAATACTCAGACAAAAGCAAAATTAACTTTAGAACTTTTATTGTCAAATGACTAATGAAAGGAATTATGACATCAATATAAAATTAAAAAGGACCTTTGTAAAGGGCAGATTTCTCCCCTCCTCCTCCTATCAATGGAACAGCATTAAGGTTCTTTGCACGACCTTCCCTTGATAATCAGAATTGGGCTGCCCAAGGAGATGTCTGGTGGCCAAAGGAAGCTGTTGATGCTGAAATGGACAGTTGTGGTGGCAGGTGATTAGTGAAGCAGTGGAGGTCACCCAATAGGTAGACGCTAGCTGCCACCAAGGAACTTTGAAGGAGAGAGTGTTTTTCTCTCTTTGAATGCTTTGTACTTGGTTACAGCAGTCACACCAGGGACTGCTGTGAGATATTCTTTGTTTTAATCAGCAAGGCTGTGTCCAGCTTGGAGGCTGGAATAGGCCTGAGTTCAGTTTGCCAGGATAGGCAACCTGGTTGGATGAGAGATCACAGTATTGGTCACCCTATTGTTGTAAATATATGCAAATACATGTAAATAAATATTTAACTCAAATAAACTAAAATTCTCTATCAATGAGCAATGAAATACAGTCAACAGTTATCTATCTTACAATATGTTTCACAAAGGAGGAGGGAAACAGCAACGCCATCCCCTATTTAGAAGTTTTGATCCATAACAATGACGCAGACTTGATGGCATCAGTGTACCAAAAGCTTACCTACGTCCCCTCCATCATATGCACGGACTCATGTACCCCATGGGTGTACAAAATTGCAGCCTTCCATTCCCTCATCCATTGGGCCTTCACTGTATCATAAAACAAGCATTTGCTTAAAAAAGAAATTCAAAACATTCAATCCATTGCTGCGTACCATGGCTTCCAACCAACAGCAATAGAAAAGCTAATCAACAAATATGGAAACGACAATAGAAGAGATTCGGCTCTCCTCCCAATCATCAACTCTGAGCAGGCAACCTTTTTGGGGTCTGTATCTTATATTCCTGTCCTATCTGAATCAGTTTGTAAATTATTTATAGCCCAAAATATCAAAACTGTTTTCAGCCCAGCTCCAAATCTGAAGAAAATTATAAAAAGGGAACACATATTTAGCTTCCTTCAAAAAATCTCCTTGCAAATTGGCAAGCTATTTTTTTTTTATTTCTTTTTTGTGAAAGTAAAATATTTAACAAAAATGACGTTTTATTTTAATAGGGCTTTTTTACAGTCATGAAGTAAAAAAAAAACATTTGACAAAGTAAATAAAAATTTATTACAAAAAACTAATAGATGAACATAATTATAATGCATATGAATTGAAAAGCTATTTATTTTTCAAAAACAGAAAAAAAAATTTTTACTTGAAAAAAATATCAACAGAAATAAGTCATGTTATATACCAAAGTAAACAGAATTTATAAATCGGGTGCACAATTTCATGAAAATAATAAATTTAAAAATATTTACATAATAACTTTAATAAAACTTTTTCACAGTGATATAGTAATAAAAAAGGATTTGGCAAGGCACAAGTCCATTATACAAGTTGGCAAAATCCAAAATGAGACTGACAATGTCTATATCAGTTTTTAGTACAACACTTAAAACTTTTTTTAATTTGCCATTTGCAAATTTTGTTTAATATATCTTAAGAAAAATACTTTACTAATGATTGAAAAATATTTGTTAAAGTTACTCTGTGCTGAAACAACCTCCCAATTTAAGCTCACAAATTTGATCTAAACTATTATCAACAAAATTTTCCTTAAAATTTAAAACATTTCCTGAAAATAGCCAAAAACTATTTTAAAATAGGAAGATTTTGGAAGAAATTTTAAAGTATATATAGCTCTTTTTCCTTTTATGCTCTCTTTTCTGCTTTAACCTTTCCAGGGCCACCTGAAAATCTGATTTACATCCAGAAGTCAAGCTATTTTTTTTGCTATGATCAGCCAAAAAAAATTAACTTTAGAACTTTTTTGTCAAATAACTAATGAAAGGAATTATGGCGTGTTATATATGACAAATTAATCAGCATTTAATTCTGGATTTTCTGAAAATATAACATTTAACAAAAAAGATAACTAGTTTTATTTTAATAGGACTTTTATAGAGGCATGTAGTAAAAAATGCATCTGGCAATGCATATTAAAAAATAAATAATGAAATAAGCTTGACGTATTCCATATCAACTAATAAATCAGCACTTTAGCGTCAATTTAAATTTTAGAGGAAAAATTGTCTTGAGCCGAGTGGGATACGAACCCACGACCTCCTGATAACATGTCAGGTGCTCTGAACCACTGAGCTACCGGTCGCCGATCAAGATCCCCTCTAATTAGTGCTGTGAACATTCCTTTTATGTTTCATATAGGTGCTATTCAGGCAATTTAGCCACAAGCGGCATTTATATTTGCCAATAGATGGAAGCATGTATTACAAGTATGAAGATAATAAAAAATGAAATAAGCTTGACGTTTTCCACATCAACTAATAAATCAGCACTTTAGCGTCAATTTAAATTTTAGAGGAAAAATTGTCTTGAGCCAGGTGGGATACAAATCCACGATCTCCTGATAACATGTCAGGTGCTCTGGACCACTGAGCTACCGGCCGCCAATCAAGATCTCCTCTAATTAGCGCTATGAACATTCCTTTTATGTTTCATATAGGTGCTGTTCAGGCAATTTAGCCACAAGCGGCATTTATATTTGCCAATAGACAAAGCATGTATTACAAGTATGCAGATAATAATGAAATAAGCTTGACGTATTCCATGTGTCGAGCTAGATCTAATTGGTGAATTAAATAGATCGTCTAATTAGAGCTATGATGTATGGAATACGTCGTAGTTCTTATTAGAGGAGATTTTGATCGGTGGCCAGTAGCTCAGTGTTCCAGAGCACCTGACATGTTATCAGAAGGTCGTGGGTTCGTATCCCAACCGGCTCAAGACAATTTTTCCTCTAAAATTTAAATTGACGCTAAAGTGCTGATTTATTAGTTACCATATTAAAAATTTTATATAAAAATAATTTAAAAAAAACTAATAGACAGAAATGATTACAATACATGAGTAAAAAGGTTATTTCTGAATAGCAAAAAAAATTAATATTTGCTTGAAGCAAGATGATTTCTCCAGTTTTGTTATTTTTTTCTTAGTCACCATACTTTGAGAAAAGTCCAGGCTTTTTGCCAATTGTGCTGAGTCATATCAACAAGTCAAATTTGGAGTTTTTTTAAAAAAATAACTAATCAACTGAAATATACCATGTTATATACCAAATTAAACAGAATTTAATTATTAATTTTACGAAAATAAAAAGTTTACACAAATTTTAAAGCATAGTAATTTTAATAAGACTTTTTTTTTTACAGTGATAAAAAAAAATCAAACTATACAATTATAAAAAAATTTGCAATTCGGAAAGAAAATTTCTTCCCGAATAATATAATATTTACATGAAACATGTTTTTTATTTCTTTTAACAATTTTCTTTTCAGTGTGGTATATTTTAAAATATCAGCCAGCGTTATAATACAAGGTTAGTTGAATTGCTCACATTAATGGGATTTTCCTGTCCGGTTTAGGAAATGGAGGAAGTTTCTTGACTGTTTTCTTTTTATCAAACATTATGAATTTTTTCTTTGGTTGTTAAATTATGATCTTTGTCCACCAAAGCAAAAAAAAAAAATCGTTTGTGTCATCAGAGCAGAACAGCCAAGATACTGAGGGGAGGGGGATGTTTGAAAATCATTC
This sequence comes from Ryuthela nishihirai, assembly GCA_038380435.1. NCBI lineage: Eukaryota > Metazoa > Arthropoda > Arachnida > Araneae > Heptathelidae > Ryuthela > Ryuthela nishihirai. Next base: position 22,166,938 of record JAWZYU010000008.1, read on the forward strand.
AATATCAACATAAAAACTCATAATTTAAAGAAAGAAAATGAAATTTTGCTAAAAAAAAGGGAGTAAAATGTCTCAGCGAATTTAGTTGGGGGGAGGGGGGTAAAAATCCTTCCTGAAATTGCCCTCCCACACGATTTTTTTTTTGCTGAAAAACAAAGAAATAAAAAAAAGTTAATATATAACCTAATGCAATGCTAAATAAACTATTGAAGCCACAGCAACTAGTTGTAAGTCAGTCATCCAATGTAGCACAACTCTGAAAAATTATTGATCTGCAGAAAGATCGATAATTTACAGAAATAAAAACTAAGGTTCAATTTAAAAAAAAAGGAAATAAAATACTAACTTTACACAGAGAGTTTACAATCCAATTTATTGGGAGGAAGTATTTGACTAAATCATCCATGTGAACAACTTGCCCTGTCAAGAAAGTCCTTTTTGCTTCCATATCCAATACCTCATTCATTTTCAGGAAACGATACAAGATCAAAGTTTTTTTACAAGAATGGAAAGAAATAAAGAAATATTAACATATAACCTAATGCAATGTTAAATAATATCCCCAACAACTTGTAAAGCCAGCCATCTAGCATAGCATAACTCTAAAAGATTGAAACATAGGTGACATTTTAATATCAATAAATATTTTGTGGAAAACTTTCGCCAACATACGGGACTTGAACCTGCATCTCTCCAGAAACATGCCAGAGTATTCTTACCGATTGAACTAATGCTGGTTCCTCTTTCCATTAATTTAAGACTAAACTTTTCACTGATGATTTTCAGGGCCATCTATGATCAACGGGTGGCAACTATTTCGCTTTATATTGCACTGAGTAAGATGGAAATAATAAAGTCTCTTCATGCTATTTAGTGTTAACGATTTAAACATAAGTGACAATCACAGCATTACCTGGGTGACGTTTTAACGTCAATATATCAATAAATATTTTGCAAAAAAATTTTGACAACATATGGGACTTGAACCCGCCTCTCTCCAGAAACATGTCAGAGTATTCTTATAATAGAGTGTGATGGTCCACCCATTCACTTTTACTTTTCCTTAACCAGTTTTGCTTTATTTAAATTATATTTATCATTTTGGGGATTAGTTCATTTTTTTGGACTGACCGCAATTCTCGTTTCCAAGCTGTAGGAGTTGTGCGTGCACAACTCCAACCTTTGGATTATCAATTGTTAAAGCGGGCGTGTAGGACACGACTCCTTGTGCATCATAGCTAGTGTGATTGTCATATTATACAAATGTCTTTCCCAGCATGCAATAGACGTGTCAGATTTGTATGCATGTTATAACTAAGTGATACTGGGTCACAGAGTTAGTAGAGTAGTGACGTTAGGTCACAGAGTTAGTAGAGTGGTGACGTTGGGTCACAGAGTGGAGAGGTAGATTTTGTGTAGTTAGTAGCAGAGATGTAGGAGTAAGAAGTATTGTGAGAAGTAGAGATTTAGACTATTGTGAGTTGTTAGTAATCCAACTTTTGTATTCTATCATTGAGTTTGGTGAGCTTTTGAGTTTTCTGGAAATAAATTTTGTTTGCTTTAGAAACTTTTGCTATTTTTCTCTTGAGCAACATTAATTGATTTTTGATTAGATTTAAACTTTAATTAAACTTGACATTAATTTTTGAATTCTTACTCAATAAGTAATGCTATATACATAATGAACCCTATTTCAACTTTATTTGGAAAGTTGATATTGCCTGACGCCCAACAAAGCTATTCGGAATTTGAATAAATTTGGATCAGACAAAAGGTCCAACTTGAAAAGTTAATAATCTTTCGAGTGCTACAAGAGAACATTATAGACATATATAAAGAGAAATTCTTATAATAGAGAATACTCTGGAATGTTTCTGGAGAGATACAGGTTCAAGTCCTGTATGTTGGCAAAATTATTTTTCACAAAATATTTATTGATATACTGACATTAAAATGTCACCCAGGTAACATTGTGATTGTCACCTATGTTTAAATCATTAATAATGCTAAATAGTGTGAAAAGACTTTATTATTTCCATCCTACTCAGTGCAATATAAAAAGAAATAGTTGCCACCCGTTGATCATTGATGGTGCCAATGGTTGGCTCCGAAAATCATCAGTGAAAAGTTTAAGAGTCTTAAATTAGTGGAAAAAAGATAAGCTGGCATTAGTTTCAATTGGTAAGAATATTCTAGCACGTTTCTGGAGAGATGCGAGTTCAAGTCCTGTATGTTGTCAAAATTTTTTCCACAAAATATTTATATAAAAGATCAATAGATCAGCTGACAGAAAAATCAATAATTTGCCAAAATAAATCTATGAAAATGAAAACGAAGGTTAATACTGACTATATGCATTGTCACATTATCCTATATCCAAAACGAACTCTTTCTGTAAACATCCACTATAGAGCCACTGCACTCAACTGCACCTACTGCTGTGACTTACTTTACACTACAACAGAATTTGTTGGCTTTCCCTTTCTAAGAAGGCTCACGTTACAGTTTTGATTTTAAGAGCAGGAGAGGTGCATAGAATGCTGGGATAAATGATATAAATGAAAATAATTCTGGGAATACTGAAATAGGTTTTTGGCAGAAAAGAGTGTAAAACAGAAAGAAAATGGTGGTACATACTTCGCAATTGCTTCCAAAATCTAGTTTTTAAAAAGTTTTTTTTTGTTAATTTTTAGGTGATTTTCAAAAATTTAAGGAAAAATTTGTTGATAGTAGTTCAAATCAAACTTGCGAGCTTAAATCAGAAGAATGCTTCAGCAAAGAGGAAGGTTAACAAGCAAATTGGCAATACCATTTAGTGTTTCGAAGAAATGGCAATTAAATGGCTTTAACAAATTATTTATATTCTAGTTTAATAAAATGTGCATAAAATAAAAAAAGAAAATATTTTTAAAAGATATACTAAGAAAATTTTCTAATGGCAATTTTTTTTAATACAAAAAACAAAGTTTCGTGTGTTGTGCAAAAGATGTCCTTGACCTCTCATTGTGGATTCCGTCAACATCTATGTTCGAAGATGATCCGGGAAGGGTTAAAACTCTTTAAATATACCTAGAATTATTTTTATCATTCATCCCAGCATTCAACAGTGCTCTGCCTACTGAAACCAAAACCACAACTAAAAATAACTTGTTTGTGCAAAACTGGTGGTAAACACGCCACAGCCCCAGCATATGCAGATAGTAGTTATTAGTAGGTATCATTGAAAATGGGTAACTTTTCGATTAAGTGTTATTTTATTTCGATTTTTATAATTAAAACCTTTGTTTTTATTTCTATAGAACTATTATGATTTTATTTCCATAGATTTATATGTATCGAATTTTTGGAATTATGCTACATTGCTAGGTATGAAAATTGTCGCCTTACAACTTGTTTTTACTTCTAGAGATTTCATCATCAAGCAGCCATGGGCTATGGAGGTCCAACCAGACCGTGCAATTTAGTTCTCCAAGCAAGTCTGTCCTGAGCTACATCTGCTGCATCCGGCCACTGCACACCAATTCTAACAAGGTCCTGTTTGACATTGTCTGCCCACCGCATCCTTGGTCTCTCCCTCTTTCTGAAGCCTTTGGGCACAGTGTTCATAACCCTATTCGCCAATCTATAATATTCATACGAGCAACATGGCCAAACCAGCAGAGTCTCTCTCTGAACAATATGCTGCTTAAAGGAGGTTGCAAACTCCTTTGCCTAACCTCATCATTACTTACAAAGTTGAACCACCTAATGCCCAAGATACTGCATAAGCATCTAGAATCAAAAGCATCAAGTTTCCTGTTATCTTGTTTACGAAGTGTCCAAGTTTCATACCATAATTAATCCTAGTAAGAATCAAACTATTATACAGTCTAATTTTAGTCTTTAAGTGTATACATCTATTTCTCCACACTCTCCATAGATTCTTAAAAGTCCCGGCAGCAATCCCTATTCGCCTGTTAATCTCATGCTGCACTTCGCCAGTGTCTGTTACATAACTCCCAAGATAATTAAACTGAGACTTGCTCAAGGGTGCAACAATTAAGAGCGACTGAAGCACCAACTGCCTGACCAATTTTCATCACTTTAGTTTATCTCTGTTTATCACCAAACCTACTCTACTACCAGTTTCATCAACAGCTCGAATGAAAGAGTTCATCTCATCAACATCATTTGCCAAAAGGGCTAAATCATCAGCATAATCTAAATCAGAAATTTTTGTATCTCCAGTCCATTTAAGGCCAAACTCTTTCCCTTGAAGTGAATTTCGCATAACATAATCAATAACCAAACTAAAGAGAAAAGGAGACAAAATGCACCCTTGTCGAACACCAGAAGTAATGCTAAACCAATTGCTACAAGCCTTACCAACTCTCACACACGATTCAGTGTTATTATAGAGAGCTTTCATTATGTTAAACTAACTTGTCAGGTATACCATATGATCTCACAATCAACCACAAATTATGACGATCAACAGTCAAAAGCCTTTTAGAAATCAACAAAGCTAGCAACCAAAGGTTTCTGAAACTCTAAACATTTCTCAAGAATCTGCCTAAGTGAAAATATCTGATCTACACATCCCCTACCACTTCAGAATCCACATTGCTCATCACGCAATTGCCTGTCAACTAGATTTTTAATTCTATTAAGCACAATCATGCAAAGAACTTTCACTGGAACAGAGAGTAGGCTGATACCCCTATAGTTATCACAAGAACTGCGATCACCTTTTTTGAAAATAGGGATAATAATAGCTCTGGTAAATCCTTAGGGACCATGCCTTTATCATAAGATATTCAAAATTTCAGTCATCCAAGTGGTAACAGAAACATTCCCAGCTCTAAACATTTCCGTAGTAATTTCATCTACACCTGGGGATTTATGAAGTTTAAGTTTAGAAATAGACAAAAAAACTTCAGATTGTGTTATAGAGCCAACATTAAAGCCACCAATGCATTTATCATCATTGCAAACAATGGGAGTAGAACTAACCACATTGTTTAGAACATCACTGAAATGCTCAGCCCAGCTAGCCATGAGAGGATCCTCACCTTCTATAACCTTACCTTGTTTATCCTTTAATCCCCATATACCTGTCTGTTTTCTACCACACAAAACTTTAACTATCTGGTACAGCTCTCTGCTGTTGTGCTGTCTGTTTCCTCGGCTTTGTCAGTCAAGCCATCAAGCCAAAGATTCTTATCAGCAGCTGATCCCGAAATTGCCCCCCAAATGGTGGTCGATTTCCGTAGCAAAGGAAGTCTATTTTGCTTCGGTATACAAGACATTCATTTTCAGAAAATGGTACAAGCTCAAAGTTTTTTTCTAAAAAAACAAGAAATAATAAAATAAAATTTACATATAACCTAATGGAATGTTAAATAAAATATCTGCAAAAACTTTTAACCGGCCACCGATCTAGCATAACCCGGAAAAATCAATAAATCAGTCGATCGTAAGATCGCAACTAACGGAAGTAAATCTAAAGAAATGAATTTGCTTTCGTAACCAAAAACTCATTTATTTTCAGAAAATGATACTAAATCAAAGTTTTGCTGGAAAAGTAATAAATAATAAAATAAAAATTAACATATAGCCTAATGCGATGTTAAAATATTTACAGCAACAAGTTGTAGGCCAGCCATATGATATAACATAACTATGAAAAAAATACTTATTGATCAGCCAAAAGATCGATAATTTCTGAAAATAAATCTACTGAAATGAAAACTAACTAAGGTTTAAATATAAAAACTACTAACTTTACAAAGAGTATCCAATATGCTGGACCAAAACTCAAACAACATAGCACACGCAAAGGAGATTGCCTCAGTGAAGCATAACTAATTAAATGCAGGTGCAACCAGAATTTCTAAGAAGGATGTGTTTACTTTCAGTTTCGATTTGAAGGCGGGAAAGATGCATGGAATGCTGGGAAAAATGATAAAAATAACTTGAGAATATTGAAATACATTTATGACAGAAAAGTGTGAAACGGGGGGAAAAAATGGCAGTACGTATTTTGCAATTACTTCCAAAATCTATGGTTTTTAAAAATAGCAGTTTTTTTGTTAAATTTTAGGAGATTTTCAAAAATTTAAGGAAAAATTTGTTGATAATAGCTCAAATCAAACTTGTAAGCTTAAATCAGAAGGTTGCTTCAGCAAATAGGAATGTTAACAAGCAAATCGGCAATACATTTAGTGGTTCTAAAAAATGGCAATCAGATGGCTTTATAAAATTATTTATATTGCAGTTTAGTAAAATATACATCAAATTAAAAAACAAAATATTATTTTTGAAGCCTGAATTATATATTTTTATAAGATATATATATATAAATTACAATGACAATTTTTATGTTTAAAAAATCGATATATTTTTGTTGTACTAAAGCGTATACATACATCATTGGCCCCTCAATTCAGATTCTCTGCACATATACAGACAGGTTGGACACTGGAAGTGTTACGATATAATTATATTACAATTACTCCAAAAGTAATATGAAGAATAAAAAGATGTTTCCATGGTGAAACTTAATAATATTGTTTCAATGATTATGACTTCCCAAACAATTTGTTGAGCTCGAGTTTAAAAATAAATTCACTTTCAGTCCATTGTGTTTTATAAGCATTGTTGTCAAGTATATTGGTCTTCAGACCCTCTTCACTTCCATACCCACTGACTCCATGTATAGTTCTGAAGAATCATGTACCGCTAATATATTTCAAGTAATATTTATGTCACAAGTTTAACAACTCCATAGCTATCAACCTAAGCATTAAGTTTATCCAAATTCTTTTACGAAAATGACAAAAGCCAACTAATTACAATGAGCGAAGAAATACATCCTATTTAATATTTTTGCATACCCTGATAAATGACTTCATATACTATAAGATGAAGACCATTTACATCCGTTAATTTCTTATATATTAAAACATCACTATACCAAATGCCTAATTTCAACTCCTCATAAACAACTTCAGCTGATTTTTTCCGTTTTCTATTATCCCATTTTTTTCACTATTAAAATTGAAAGATATAATATGTTGCCATATTTAGCTGTTACTTACCACATATTTTTAAAGGTGCTTCCAGCTCTAATAGAATAGGCTGGCTGAGAAATATTTCTCGAGACTTCAGACATAAAGCTCGGATCTCGGCTTCTGTTAACTGAACATTTTTACCAGGACGAGACCCTCGTACTGAAATATAAAACAACTCAAATTTACTAGAAATAATTTTACACTTTATTAGTAAAGTACACTTAAAAATATGCACTAAGTCCACTAATAAATCAGCACTTTACATCGATTCTAATTTTAGAGGAAAAATTGTCTTGAGCCAGGTGCTCTGGACAACTGAGCTACCGGCCACCGATCACGATCTCCTCTAATTAACGCTAATGTTCATAGCATTAATTAGAGATCTTGATCGGCGGCCGGTAGCTCAGTGGTCCAGAGCACCTGACATGTTATCAGGAGATCGTGGGTTCGTATCCCACCTGGCTCAAGTCAATTTTTCCTCTAAAATTAGAATCGATGTCAAAGTGGCGATTTATTAGTGGATGTTGAACAGTTGAGTTTATAACATGCTATAATTCCTCTATTCTCCTTCAATTTGCATTATTTATTATGCACTAAGATAATTATAGATTGGCGAATAGGGTTATGAACAGTGTGCCTAGAGGCCTCAGAAGGAGGGGGAGACCTAGGATGCGGTGGGCAGACAATGTCAAACAGGACCTTGTTAGAATTGGTGTGCAGTTGGCGGATGTAGCTCAGGACAGATATGCTTGGAGAATTAAACTGCGCGGTCTGGTTGGACATCCGTAGCCCATGGCTGCTTGAGGATGATGATGATGATGATTTCAGAGAATAAACAAGGATGAAAAAAAATTGTGTGATGAATTTTTTAAACATTTTAATTAAAATGTGTTTTTATCACTTTTCCTTTTCTTTTAGCTTGGAATACTAATGGGAGTTAACCATAGAGCGATTAATAACACTAGACAACAAACTGAAACTTTTTTTTTTACATAATATTAGTCAAATAAGGATGTTTTCAACTAATTTTGGGGTGCTGAATTCAAATATGGCTGTGAAAAATTGCAGCATGTACAGTTTTATATTTTTTTAATTATAGACTGATATATTTTGAATTTCAATGAATATGCATATCTAGGAAATGAAAATAAACGTGACAATTTTATTAAATTGCAACTTAAAACTCATTAATTAATTACATGATTACAGTGAAAAATTTTGAAACATCATAGTTATAGACCACTGAATATAAAGTAACAAATGAAATAAAATTGAAATACAAAATAAGAAAAATGTAAATGTTGGTTGTTGATGGCCTGTAGTTCTATAATTGTTTCTTTTGGGTAGGTAATGTCAAGTCATGTGTAATGTGTGTGATTTAACGTGAATGTGAGGTTATGTTTTGCCTTTTTTCACCATTTTTGGTTTAGCATTGCTTGGGATAACATACCACCTATGCAGTTAGAGGTAAGTGATATGTATAATATATTCAACACGTTAAGCATGGGGGTAGAGCAGATTTTTTTTCACTAAGGACGGGGAACTATTTTGGTAGTATTTCATTTTCAAAATATTTAAAACAAATATTTTACACAGTTTCAAACATTTAAATACAGTTTCATCAATTTTTAATTACTCAAATTATGAGGCATCATGTTTTTACCTCACCGTCTTTAAACTAAATTTGGTTCAGTAAGACGGTGTGGTACGTCGTGATGCCACCACTGAAATATAGTAGTTCAAAAGAAGTTTTGAATAAAAAACTGAAAAAACATGAAATAATAGCCCAAGAAAGCACTTGTGGTATTGTGATGCTAAAATGGAAAGATACTCGTGATGTATTGTTACTCACAACAAAACACACTGACGAGATGATCAAAGTGCAACAACGTGGAAAGCAAATAGAAAAACCCAGGGCTATTTTCGAGTACAATATGTCAAAAACTTACATTGACATATCTGACCAGCTAAAAGCATAATTAAAATCAATCCAAAGTGAATGCACAGTATTCCCTGTTAAGAAACATTAATTAATAGATTCTGAAAAAAATTCATCGCTGCCACGGCGGGAATCGAACCCGCATCTCTCCAGATTCATGCCAGAGCGCGCTAACCATTGCACCACGTGTTGGACAACAAATATTTTCAGAATATGACCTTATAAATCTTCTTCCTGAGACATGACTGAGGAAGATGCAACGTTTTCAGTCGTTGCATTTGATTATCTATTAATTAATGTTTCTTAACAGGGAATACTGTGCATTCACTTTGGATTGATTTTAATTATATATTTAACGCGGTAGCGTTAGCAACCTTCTCATTAACATCTGATAATCAAATGCAACGACTGAAAACGTTGCATCTCCTTGAGAATAGATGGCGCTGTCTCAGGAAGAAGATTTATAAGGTCATATTCTGAAAATATTCGTTGTACGACGCGTGGTGCAATGGTTAGCGCGCTCTGGCATGAATCTGGAGAGATGCAGGTTCGATTCCCGCCGTGGCGGCGATGAATTTTTTTCAGAATCTATTAACTAAAAGCATATTCGCACTGCCTGAGAAGGGGTACTAAATGGTATCGAAAATTGGCAACTGAACTAATTTTAGGTTCCGCATTGGTCAATGCATTTTTATTATTCAAAGAGATCACGCAGAGTAAGATTACCATCACTGAATTTTGAGAACATCTTGCCGAAACACTCTTATGTACGAGTGATCTGTCTGCTGACCCTGAAGAAGCAAATAACTCACATAAATTGGAGCACAAGAAAAATCGATGTGTGGTATGCTATGCCAACAATAAAGAACAATTTGGTAGAAATGTAGCTCAAAATAAATCGACCAGAAGCAAGTGGTACTGTCCAGCTTGTGTTAAAAGTTATTGTATTCCATGTTTCTTTTCTATTCATAATGCACAAAAAATGTAAAAATAACATCGCTCAGGTATTGTTCTATTTTTATTTTCAAGTTGTATTTACTTTTACTGTTATAAATAAATAATTATTTCCTAATGTTTATTATTTCGAAGTTTTGTCACAAATTACCATAAAATATACTGTAATTAGCAAACATGTACAAATATTCATGACCAGGTAATATAAGTAGTTCATACAGACGGTGGATTTTGAATAGCTATCTATTTAACATTGTAGTGAGACACATAATAAAGCCATGCCGTCTTATAGAATTTTTGAGCTGAGGCATTCATTGATGTCACGCCGGTCAAAGTAGAACAGCCAGTGAGACATCAGTGCTATGCCACACCATGCTGAACGTGTTAATGGGGATTTTGAATGATAGGCAAAATAGGGGTAATTAATGTTTCCTTTCAAAATTTGGTTAAAATATGGTAAATTATAAGTTATTTAAGATATTTTGGAATTGAAATTATTTAATGTTAGGAGAGTTGTGTTGAAAGTGTTAGTCAACTGTTTTGTAATGTTATGGTCGTGTCATTTGGAAATGGTAGTTTGGTAGCTTTTTGTGGTTGTGTGGGGAAGTGTTTTTCATAAGTTCTTTGGGGTGAGGGACATTTGAAGGGGGTGGAGTGGTTAAAAGCAATTTAGAATTATTTGATTTTTTTTTTTAGTATGATGTAGTGTTTTGTTGTGAGTGTGGAAGAAAATGGCAAAAATTTATAATGTGGGGAAATTAAGTGCTAAAAATGAACGTTTAATAGGGGTGTTAGGGTTTTAAGAGAATAGTTTGTGGTGAAATGTGTGTAAGAGTTTTAGAATATTATGTGGTAGTAATGGAGGGGGGGGGGGGGAGAGTATGTTAGAAGTTTTTGTATGTGGGACCAAAAATGGTGGCAGTAATGAACATGTGCATTTCATTATAGTAGTTTAAGATGAATTGAGTGATTATTAGGTATTATAGTAATTATTAAACCAAATTATTCAAAGTAATTATTAGTGAATTATAATGTTCATTAATTTTTTTTGATATTTAGGAGTCTTTTAAAGTTACTAATATGGTTTATTGTTAATATCTGGAAGTGTTTGGTGGCTTTTTTATATAGAAATTTTGGGTATTGTAGAATTATTGGTGTGAAAGAATGGCAGTTTTTGAATGAATCAAGAAGATTTATTATTAATTTAGGGGATTTAGGGGAGGGTTCTTTGAGCTATAAGATGGGGGGGGGATTTTTTTTTGTCTCTGACGATATTATTTGGTTTTGGGGATTTTTTCATAATTCATTCAGCGGTGTACTGTTTCCGATTTTCATGCTTTTCGATTTGTGTTGTCTGGGAGGACATTATTTAGTTTTGGGGGCTTTTTTATAATTTGATCAGCAGTACACTGTTTCTGATTTTCTTATGTGTTGTCTTCGATGTCATTATTTAGTTTTGGGGTTTTTTTTTGTAATTTGGACCGGCGGTGCATGGTTCATGATTTTCTTGTTTTTAATATTTGTGTTCGATTTCATTAATTCGGGTGATTTGTTTAGGTTAATTTTTGTACGCGACTTATTTTGTTTAGTTTGTGAAAATATATTTATGGAATGTTTTTAAGTATTGGGAATATGTGTGTGTGTGTGGGGGGGGGGGGGGGGGGGTAGATTGCAGGAATTTGCATTATGTAGGAAGGCAAGTGTGTTGTCTTGGTTTCTTTTCTTTTCTTCGATGATTTTATTTTTTTAGTAGTTTGTGGTTGTGAGGGATGATTTTAGTGGAATCATCTTTTTCTGTAAATGTTGCAGTATTTATTATTATTTGACACAAACTCAGGCTATCATTATCATGGTAAAGAAATAAACAATCTTTTTTCTAGAAATCCCTGTTTGGGTTAGGGTCTGGGAGGTTGTGGGAATCGTCAAAAATGACCATTTTGTTATGTTGCATCAAAAAAAAAAATGGTGACTAATGACCATGATCTGTACTACTGCCAAAAATAACTTTTAATTCTCTGTTGTTGAGCGATAAATTTTTAAAGTTTATCCTTCAAACTATTTACATGTTAAAAGTTTTTAGGAGCGCTGTACTTGCTCTGAAAAGCTTTTGAGGTTTCTCCCAAAAACTTTTAACATGCAAATAGTCTGAAGGATAAACTTTAAAATTTTATTGCTCAATGACAGGTAATTTTAGTTATTTTTAACTTTGAATTATAGTGACATTAATAAAATTGCCCAAGGGAATGCCAGAAAAGTATTATTTTAATTATATTATTTAGTGATTTGCATGTCTTCTTTCTTTTTGCATTTTCGATATTATTGTATTTGATTCATTGCCTTATTTTCATGTAAATGTCAGGGTGCAAAAAGATATTGCATAGGGCACAAGAATGATTAGTTATGGTACTGCTTAGAATGCTGAATGCTTCCATTTTAAAATGCATAAACACTAATGGCTCATCTTAGGCTTTAATGGGCAAATTAAACAATTCAACTTAAGAACCCTATTTCGAAATACCTAATATTCCATTTAAAAAAATCGCAAATATGGCTCATTTTTGAAGATGATGAAATCTCATTTTCCAACTTTAATAGCTTTTTGTTTTACTTCCCCCCCCCCTCCTGGGTGTAAAGGGAAAATCATTCCATTCAAACTTCCAGCCCAAACAGATCTAAATTTTACAAATCCTAGCATTAATGATACCAATTTTTTAATCATTACAGTTTTGCTACATATATTTAAAAACATCATATGAATCAGGAAACTCTTATCTAGCATTAATACTTTGTAAACAGTCCACTGCCATTGGTAACAGAGGCTATGTTCTGACATTACCAATACAACTTACTTAAGATTCTCTACCTGGGCAGAGATGCAGGTGGTATTGGTATCTATGAGAGCATATAATTAGCTGGAGTTCATACATCCTCTGGTCACAAATATATTGTATATAATAGTCTAGAGTTTTATCAGTAATATAAAGTGTCACAGGAAAATGTCCTTAAATTTTAAAATTCCCAACTTCTCTGATTCACAGATTAGGAATTACCAATCTTATGTCGATACAATTTTTTTAGAGGAAAAACTGTCTTGAGCCAGATCGGATATGAACCCACGATCTCCTGATAACAGGCCAGGTGCCTGGACTACTGATCAAGATCTCCTCTAATTGATGATATGAAAATTTCTATCTACAATACACAATTCACTGTTTTACATGAAGGCACTGTTCCAGCACTCAAGCAGCAGACAATAAGAATACCATGAAAATGGAAAGTAATTCACAAGTATACAATTGATTAAATTTTAATATTCTCAACTTCTCTGATTCACAGAATAAGGAATTACCACTCTTAGGTCAATCCAATATTTTTAGAAGAAAAATTGTCTTGAGCCGGGTGGGATACGAACCCATGACCTCCTGATAGCATGTCAGGTGCTATGGACCACTCAGCTACTAGATGCCGATCAACAAAAAAAATTTTCCTCTAAAAGAATAGGATCAACATAAGAGTATAATTCCCTAATCTAGGAAAATGTCCTGTAGACAAGAAATACTTGAAATAATTAGTAGAAAACAAAATTGGTTGTGATAAATCAATAAATATTTAGCGGAAAAAATTTTTGCCGACATACGGGAATCGAACCCGCATCTCTCCAGAAACATGACAGAGTGTTCTTACCAGTAGAACTAATGCCAGCTCTCTGCCAGAACTCTGTCATGTTTCTGGAGAGATGCGGGTTCCATTCCCGTATGTTGGTGCAAGTTTTTTCCGCTAAATATTTATTGATTTATCAATGCCAAAAGAGCATCAGGTCATGCTGCGATTATCATCTACGTTTAAATTGGTTGTGTTGAGTGGGATTCAAACCCACGTCTTCCAGAAGAATGTCAGGTGTCATAACTGTCAGACCACCAGAAACTAACTATTTCTTCAACAGTGTGACCTATATATAAGCATTCCCACTTCAATATGAAAAATCATCTTCACAGAAAATGTAAGAAGCTAAACAGCATTCATGATAGTTATGTTAGGCATAATGCATCATTAAAATAATTTGTCCATTGGAACTTATTTCTCCTTAATGAAAATTCTTGGTGCAACCCTGTCCTGGTTAATTTTTTTCAGCTTATACAAGAGAATCTGACGTGCACTGATATTATGATAAGTCATTTCTTCTACAACTACCTCATTTTAGTAAATTCTAAGATACATAAATGTTAGGCTTAAGTTGTGCAAATTTATGTTATTTACAACTCATTCATAGATGGTTCAAAATAACATCACACAAAAGTTTCCTTAGCTTTTAAATAAATAATTTTTTCAATGTTTTTCGCCAGTTTCATACCATAGAATTTCAACCATTGATATCAATATCGCCACTTCGGTTTAAAAATTGACTTGCCAAACGCAAGCATATGTACTTTATTCTACAGAATAACTACTCTCTAACTACAATTACATTCTAACGAGAAATAAAACTAAAATAACTTTCTAATACAAAAAAAAAATGATTTTATATTCCTTGAATTTTTTAAGGAATGTAACTTCTAAGAATATCATTTCAATACGTCAAGATACCATGAAGAAATACTTACCTTCTAACAAACGGGCTATTATACTGTCTATATTTAATTTCTCTGTGTCAGCCATTACTATGTTCTGGTCAGGTATTTTCTATTGGAAATGTCAGAAGAATCTGGGCTACAGAACCCTCAGAGTTTTTTCATCAAGGTAAATCTGGAACGAAACAAACCCAACACTACGTGCACAAAATAAAACACTATTAGCCACAATGACCTCCTTTCGGTACTCCGTTTCATGACCCTGAAACAATGTTGCCAGATATTTGTTAACCTTATTACCAGCCATTCGACAAATTCTTATGGGCCTAGTCCAAAAGTAATTTTTACACTGTAAAACAATATTTCGTTCGTATCAGTAGTTTTATACGAAATCCATGAAACACAGATTCTATTGATCGTCACTTACAGACATTTAATTATGTAGTGAATAAAAAATATGTCATTTTATATACAGCTTTTATTTGGTTAATCCTTCCATGGCGGATATCAGGTCAAAAATGACCAATTGTTTCATTTTTTGATTCAGATTCTTCTAACTTAAAAATTTAATTTTTCTTTTCGGTATTCTTCTATTTAATATATATATGTTAAATAATTTTTGTTGTTAGGTAAGCACATATTTTAATTTTGTAAATTTTTAGCAAAACTGAGTCTAGCAGGTCATTTTATTCCCCCTACATGTCACTGAACTATTGTCAAGCTTATGCATGTCACTATATTTTTATTCAATAGCTCTCTCTGTGTTCTGCTTACTATAAAAATTTTTTGTTAACTTTAACTTGATTGTTTCAACGAGGTTTGTTACACACTTAGTACCTCTAACAAAAACAAGGTTATATGGTTTTTATACGAGATGACTATGATTAGGAATTTTTTTTCCTGTTCGCAGTGATAGTTTGGACAATGTTAGAAAAAATTGTTCTTAAAGACGAATTTTTGGACACCGAAAGAGTGGTTCGTAATAATGAAGGAAATGGAAAGCATAGTAATAAGGAAAATAAAAAAATTTAAAGAAGAGACAATAGTGATTAAATGGAAAAGACCAAATTATTGGTATCAGACCAGGAATACATAAGCACTACCACTAATAATAATAATAGCAAAAACATTCTACTAAAACGTAAGGCTTTACTCATGAAAGAAAAAAAAATCCGTGAAGAAGCTTATACTTTATTTATCTCTGACGAAATAACTGCCTAATAGTCATCCATACAAATAAAAGAGCAGATATTTGAAAGTCCTACAATAATAAATTTTGAATAACATCGATTAAACTGTGATAAAATCATTTGATGGAATTTTGTTGCGAACAGGATGGTTGAGAGAATTCAAAGAAAAGAAATATTTATTTACGGAACTAAAAGGATTCTATATGTAGTCCCATTTATTCCGCTGCAATCGTTCACCACTACTTTTACTCATGGTCTCGTAGTTTAATTCAACGAGGCAACAATACTAGAGACCGTATCGCACTCTCGTACAGTTGGAAGCCAAGAATACTTATCGAGATGGCAAAACGATCAACTCGTGGATACGAGGTTTTGAAAAAGCATGTGTGTATGGGATGGTTGTACCAAAAGTGAAATAAAAGAGTGAGATGCAATTTTGTTTTCATTTCAATTTTGTTGCAAATTTTAGAGTTCATTTTTAATTTGAGTTTCTGTTTAAAGAAACAATGCACTAAGAACCAATAAATTAATTAAAAAAGTAATAATTTAGTCAGAATCACAGACCCATATACCCATTTAAGGCCATTTTTGAAGATCGCTGTCGGGGCTGAAATCCTGGTGTCGGTATTTTGAACAAGACCATGGATATTCATAATTACCAAGTCTAAAGGGACTCTTATGTAGTATGCAATATTTCGTAGTCCAGAAATGACACCCTTTGCTTAGCAACAGGTTTATTTACTATCGAGATCCTTCTTAGAACCTTCTGATTTGATCTCTGGGGCAACAGCAGATTAAGATTTGGTGGCCGCAAGAGCAACCTGATTTGATTATTTTAAACTATTGTTTTAAACACTAATTTAAAATCAATTTTTTTAAGGATGTTAAACTAAAATACATGAATTGAAAAAAAAAAACACCTTTTTCATCGTTATTATTGTTTTATATATTTTTTTTATCAATTAACAAAATGTTAAAAATAAAAAGAATCTAGTTTTCATTTTGGTTTTTGAGGCCCCAAGCGCCTGTGCGGTGATTCGCCACTGCTCTAGCGCATTGAGGACATTAGGGAGATTCCTTTCCAAAAAAAGAAACCGTCAATCAAACCATGCTCTGCTAATCCCTTCAAGAATGCAAATATTACTGCCTGTGGGAATGGTAAAAATAGGTGGAGCACTTATGGTTCAAACAGTAGTTAATATCAAACACATGGTGTGTACTTGGGCCAGCCTCCTTACTACTATATATAAGAGAACTTGCAAATTCTATCTAATATACATATATGTTACCGGCAATGTATGAAAAGCCGGCATTCTATAGAATACCCGGCGTTTTTAGGCAATGTATGAAATATGAGAATTATTACATACTTTCCCTAGGCATTGTATAGAATACCTAGGCATTATATAGAATGACAAATACTATTTCGGCAAAGTATAAAAAAGGCTTTTATTGAAAAGATGCATGTGAAAATGTAAGAAGTACAAAATATAAGATACGGGATTTTTCTACAAAAAGAGAAAAATACCATTGCTGAACTACCGCCAGAAATATTAACATCATAACCTGTAATGAATCTGTCGTCCGCATTATAAAAAACGCCCCAAATGAGGTAAAGCCAAGTGAGAACGAATCAGTAATGTGTTGAATATTCGAAGTTTGCAATTCGAGTTAGGATACACGTGTTTCACTTTACAACTTGTCAAATCTATTTCAGTGGAGTTCCGAGATGCTTGTGATATGTCGTTTTTTGATGACTTTTTTAATCTGTTTTTTGACCTTAACTCTCTTTCTATGGAAGCTAGGGTTCTCAAACTTTGGGATCCCTATTGAGGCAACCCTCTTTTACACTCTTACAACGCTAGGGGGCGCTTTTCCGAATGGAAGGGTGTCTTTTTGGTGTCCAAAGTGACCAACTACGGCGCTCTTTTTTACCGAAACTAGGGACTGGCGAATCTGGCAATCAGGGTGAGCCTATAGGGGACCCAGGGGAACATTTACTGGTCAATTCGAATTGGACTGAGTGCTCTGGCTCTCTGTTTGAGGCGAGCGTCGAGAGTCACGTGACTCGCATTGCGACATTAAACATCACTGCCGGGAGTATTTTATACTTTTCCGATTTGCCTTTTGGCATTCTATATAATGCCTAGGAAATGTGTGAAATATGAATCGTTTCATACATTGCCGGCTAGTTTTAGGCATTATATACAATGCCTAGGCATTCTATAGAATGCCGAATATCAAACTTTGCCGGTGACATACATATGTTAAATGATTTTTGTTCTTAGGTAAAAGCAAATTATTTTTCTATAATTTTTTTAGAAAAAGAGTCTAACATGTCATTTTAGTTCCCGCTATATATCCTTGAACTATTTTCACGTTATTCATGTCAATATTTTTATTCATTAGCGATTAGCTTATGGCTGTCTCTGCTATTCCGATTTATTTATTTTTTATTTTTTACAATACATACATTCCCAAAACTTCCAGCTTAGGTAAACGACAACTGAATTAAAGATTTCAAATTTAAAGATCAGTTCATCTTTTAGTTTCACCAGATCCTAAGGTGGTTTAAACCATTGCTGAGGCCAGCAATAAGTAAGAGCACACAGTTGCTCTCTATATCATCCTCCTCATCCTCCTCAAGCAGCCATGGGGTACGGAGGTAAAACCAGACCGTGCAATTTAGTTCTCCAAGCAAGTCTATCCTGAGCTACATCTACAGCATCTGGTCACTGCACACCAATTCTACCAAGGTCCTGTTTGACATTGTCTGCCCACCGCATCTTAGGTCTCCCCTTCTTTCTGAGACTTTCAGGCACACTGTTCATAACCCTATTCGCCAATCTATAATTATCCATACGGGCAACATGGCCAAACCAACGGAGTCTCTCTCTGCACAATATGCTGTTTAAAGGAGGTTGCAGACTCCTTTGCCTAACCTCATCATTAGTTACAAAGTTAAACCACCTAATGCCCAAGATACTGCGTAAGCATCTGGAATCAAAAGCATCTAGTTTCCTGTTATCTTGTTTACAAAGTGTCAAAGTTTCACTACCATAACTAACCCTAGAAAGAACCAAACTATTATACAGTCTAATTTTAGTCTTTAGGTGTATACGCCTATTTCTCCACACTCTCCATAAATTCTAAAAGTCCCGGCAGCAATCCCTATTCGTCTGTTAATCTCATGCCGCACATCACCATTATCTGTTACATTGCTCCTAAGATAATTAAACTGTGACACCTGCTCAAGACTGCAACCATTCAGATTAACTGAATCACAGCCTGCCTGACCAATTTTCATCACTTTAGTTTTCTCTCTGTTTCTAACCAAACCGATTCTACTACCAGTCTCATTAACAGCTCGAATGAGAGAGTTCATCTTCATCAACATCATTTGCCAAAAGGGCTAAATCATCAGCATAATCTAAATCAGAAATTTTCGTATCTCCAGCCCATTTAAGGCCAAAATCTTTCCCTTGAAGTCAATTTCGCATAACATAATCAATAACCAAGCTAAAGAGAAAAGGAGACAAAATGCACCCTTGTCGAACACCAGAAGTAATGCTAAACCAATTGCTACAAGCCTTACCAACTCTCACACACGACTCAGTGTTATTATTGAGAGCTTTCATTATGTTAACTAACTTGTCTGGTATACCATATGATCTCACAATCAACCACAATTTATGACGATCAACAGAGTCGAAAGCCTTTTTGAAATCAACAAAGCTAGCAACCAAAGGTTTCTGAACTCTAAACATTTCTCAAGAATCTGCCCAAGTGAAAATATCTGATCTACACATCCCCTACCACTTCTGAATCCACATTGCTCATCACGCAATTGACTGTCAACCAGATTCTTAATTCTATTAAGCACAATCATGGAAAGAACTTTACCTGGAACAGAGAGTAGGCTGATACCCCTATAGTTATCAAAAGAACTGCGATCACCTTTTATGAAAATAGGGATAATAATAGCTCTGGTAAAATCTTTAGGAACCATGCCTTTATCATAAAAGTTATTCAGAATTTCAGTCATCCAAGTGGTAACTGAAACATTCCCAGCTCTAAGCATTTCCGTAGTAATTTCATCTACCCCTGGGAATTTCTGTAGTTCAAGTTTAGAAACAGCCAAAACAACTTCAGATTGTAAAAACCAAAATAATTTGAGACATGGACTCTTACTCTCCAACACATGGACTCTTACTCTCCAACACATGGACTCTTACTCTCCAACACATGGACTCTTACTCTCCGACACATGGACTCTTACTCTCCGACACATCGACTCTTACTCTCCGATACATTGATTCTTATTCTCCAACACATGGACTCTTACTCTCCAACACATGGACTCTTACTCTCCAACACATTGACTCTTACTCTCCAACACATTGATTCTTACTCTCCAACACATGAACTCTTACTCTCAAACACAATGACTCTTACTCTCCAACACATGGACTCTTATTCTCCAACACATGGACTCTTACTCTACAACGCATGGACTCTTACTCTCCAACGCATGGACTCTTATTCTCCAACGCATTGACTCTTACTCTCCAACGCATTGACTCTTACTCTCCAACACAATGACTCTTACTCTCCAACACATTGATTTTTACTCTCCAACACATTGACTCTTACTCTCCAACAAATGGACTCTTACTCTCCAACACATTGACTCTTACTCTACAACACAATGACTCTTATTCTCCAACACATGGACTCTTACTCTCCAACACATTGACTCTTACTTTCCACACAATGACTCTTACTCTCCAACACATTGACTCTTACTCTCCAACACAATGACTCTTACTCTCCAAAACATGGACTCTTACTCTCCAACACATGGACTCTTACTCTCCAACAAAATTACTCTTACTCTCCAACACATTGACTCTTACTCTCCAACACAATGACTCTTACTCTCCAACACATTGACTCTTACTCTCCAACACATTGACTCTTACTCTCCAACACAATGACTCTTACTCTCCAACACATTGACTCTTACTCTGCAACACATTGACTCTTACTCTCCAACACAATGACTCTTACTCTCCAACACATTGACTCTTGCTCTCCAACACAATGAATCTTATTCTCCAACACATTGACTCTTACTCTCCAACACACTGACTCTTACTCTCCAACACATTGACTCTTACTCTCCAACACAATGACTCTTACTCTCCAACACAATGACTCTTACTCTCCAACACATTGACTCTTACTCTCCAACACAATGACTCTTACTCTCCAACGCATTGACTCTTGCTCTCCAACACAATGAATCTTATTCTCCAACACATTGACTCTTACTCTCCAACACACTGACTCTTACTCTCCAACACACTGACTCTTACTCTCCAACACATTGACTCTTACTCTCCAACACAATGACTCTTACTCTCCAAAACATTGACTCTTACTCTCCAACACATTGACTCTTACTCTCCAACACAATGACTCTTACTCTCCAACACATGGACTCTTACTCTACAACACAATGACTCTTACTCTCCAACACATTGACTCTTACTCTCCAACACATTGTCTCTTACTCTCCAACACATCGACACTTACTCTCCAACACACTGACTCTTACTCTCCAACACATGGACTCTTACTCTCCAACGCATTGACTCTTACTCTCCAACGCAATGACTCTTACTCTCCAACACATGGACTCTTACTCTCAAACACAATGACTCTTACTCTCCAACACATGGACTCTTATTCTCCAACACATGGACTCTTACTCTCCAACGCATGGACTCTTACTCTCCAACGCATGGACTCTTATTCTCCAATGCATGGACTCTTACTCTCCAACGCATTGACTCTTACTCTCCAACACAATGACTCTTAATCTCCAACACATTGACTTTTTCTCTCCAACACATGGACTCTTACTCTCCAACACATGGACTCTTACTCTCCAACACATTGATTCTTACTCTCCAACACAACGACTCTTACTCTCCAACACAATGATTCTTACTCTCCAACACATTGACTCTTACTCTCCAACACAATGACTCTTACTCTCCAACACATTGATTCTTACTCTCCAACACAATGAATCTTGCTCTCCAACACATTGACTCTTGCTCTACAACACATTGACTCTTACTCTACAACACAATGACTCTTACTCTCCAACACACTGACTCTTACTCTCCAACACATTGACTCTTACTCTCTAACACAATGACTCTTACTCTCCAACACATTGACTCTTACTCTCCAACACATTGTCTCTTACTCTCCAACACATTGACTCTTACTCTCCAACACATGGACTCTTACTCTCCAACACATTGACTCTTACTCTCCAACACAATGACTCTTACTCTCCAACACATTGACTTTTACTCTCCAACACAATGACTCTTACTCTCCAACACAATGACTCTTACTCTCCAACACATTGACTCTTACTCTCCAACACAATGACTCTTACTCTCCAACACATTGACTCTTACTCTCCAACACAATGACTATTGCTCTCCAACACAATGACTCTTACTCTCCAACACAATGATTCTTACTCTCCAACACATGGACTCTTACTCTACAACACATGGACTCTTACTCTCCAACACAATGACTCTTACTCTCGAACACATTGTCTCTTACTCTCCAACACATCGACACTTACTCTCCAACACATTGACTCTTACTCTCCAACACATGGACTCTTACTCTCCAACGCATTGACTCTTACTCTCCAACGCATTGACTCTTACTCTCCAACACATTGACTCTTACTCTCTAACACATTGTCTCTTACACTCCAACACACTGACTCTTACTCTCCAACGCATTGACTCTTACTCTCCAACGCATTGACTCTTACTCTCCAACACATTGACTCTTACTCTCTAACACATTGTCTCTTACACTCCAACACACTGACTCTTACTCTCCAACACATGGACTCTTACTCTCCAACACATTGACTCTTACTCTCCAACGCAATGACTCTTACTCTCAAACACAATGACTCTTACTCTCCAACACATGGACTCTTATTCTCCAACACATGGACTCTTACTCTACAACGCATGGACTCTTACTCTCCAACGCATGGACTCTTATTCTCCAATGCATGGGCTCTTACTCTCCAACGCATTGACTCTTACTCTCCAACAAAATGACTCTTACTCTCCAACACATTGACTTTTACTCTCCAACACATGGACTCTTACTCTCCAACACATTGATTCTTACTCTCCAACACATGGACTCTTACTCTCCAACACATGGATTCTTACTCTCCAACACAACGACTCTTACTCTCCAACACAATAATTCTTACTCTCCAACACATTGACTCTTACTCTCCAACACAATGACTCTTACTCTCCAACACATTGATTCTTACTCTCCAACACAATGACTCTTGCTCTCCAACACATTGACTCTTGCTCTACAACACATTGACTCTTACTCTCTAACACATTGTCTCTTACACTCCAAAACACTGACTCTTACTCTACAGCACAATGACTCTTACTCTCCAACACATTGACTCTTACTCTCCAACACATTGTCTCTTACTCTCCAACACATGGACTGTTACTCTCCAATGCATTGACTCTTACTCTCCAACACATGGACTCTTACTCTCCAACACATGGACTATTACTCTCCAACACATGGACTCTTATTCTCCAACGCATTGACTCTTATTCTCCAACGCATGGACTCTTACTCTCCTATGCATTGACTCTTACTCTCCAATGCATTGACTCTTATTCTCCAACGCATGGAGTCTTACTCTCCAATGCACTGACTCTTACTCTGCAACACATTGACTCTTACTCTCCAACGCATTGACTCTTACTCTCCAACACAATGACTCTTACTCTCCAACACACTGACTCTTACTCTCCAACACATTGAATCTTACTCTGCAACACATTGAATCTTACTCCCCAACACATTGACTCTTACTCTCCAACACATTGACTCTTGCTCTCCAACACATTGACTCTTAGTCTCCGACACATTGTCTCTTACTCTCCAACACATTGACTCTTACTCTCCAACACATGGACTCTTACTCTACAACACATGGACTCTTACTCTCCAACACAATGACTCTTACTCTCGAACACATTGTCTCTTACTCTCCAACACATTGTCTCTTACTCTCCAACACATGGACTCTTACTCTCCAACGCATTGACTCTTACTCTCCAACACATGGACTCTTACTCTCAAACACAATGACTCTTACTCTCCAACACATGGACTCTTATTCTCCAACACATGGACTCTTACTCTCCAACGCATGGACTCTTATTCTCCAACGCATTGACTCTTATTCTCCAATGCATGGACTCTTATTCTCCAATGCATGGACTCTTACTCTCCAACGCATTGACTCTTACTCTCCAACACATTGACTTTTACTCTCCAACACATGGACTCTTACTCTCTAACACATTGACTCTTACTCTCCAACAAATTGACTCTTACTCTCCAACACATTGACTCTTACTCTACAACACAATGACTCTTATTCTCCAACACATGGACTCTTACTCTCCAACACATTGACTCTTACTTTCCACACAATGACTCTTACTCTCCAACACATTGACTCTTACTCTCCAACACAATGACTCTTACTCTCCAAAACATGGACTCTTACTCTCCAACACATGGACTCTTACTCTCCAACGCATTGACTCTTACTCTCCAACAAAATTACTCTTACTCTCCAACACATGGGATCTTACTCTCCAACACAATGACTCTTACTCTCCAACACATTGACTCTTACTCTCCAACACAATGACTCTTACTCTCCAACACATTGACTCTTATTCTGCAACACATTGACTCTTACTCTCCAACACAATGACTCTTACTCTCCAACACATTGACTCTTGCTCTCCAACACAATGAATCTTATTCTCCAACACATTGACTCTTACTCTCCAACACACTGACTCTTACTCTCCAACACATTGACTCTTACTCTCCAACACAATGACTCTTACTCTCCAACACAATGACTCTTACTCTACAACACATTGTCTCTTACTCTCCAACACATGGACTCTTACTCTCCAACACATGGGATCTTACTCTCCAACACATTATCTCTTACTCTCCAACACATTGTCTCTTACTCTCCAACACATTGTCTCTTACTCTCCAACACATTGTCTCTTACTCTCCAACGCATTGACTCTTACTCTCCAACACATGGATTCTTACTCTCCAACACATGGACTCTTACTCTCCAACACAATGACTCTTACTCTCGAACACATTGTCTCTTACTCTCCAACACATTGACTCTTACTCTCCAACACATTGACTCTTGCTCTCCAACACATGGGATCTTACTCTCCAACTCATTGTCACTTACTCTCCAACCCATTGACTCTTACTCTCCAACACATGGACTCTTACTCTCCAACACATTGAGACTTACTCTCCAACACATTGACTCTTACTCTCCAACAAATTGACTCTTACTCTCCAACACATTGACTGTTATTCTCCAACACATTGACTCTTACTCTCCAACACAATGACCCTTACTCTCCAACACATGGACTCTTACTCTCCAACACATTGACTCTTACTCTCCAACACAATGACTCTTACTCTCCAACACATTGACTCTTGCTCTCCAACACAATGAATCTTATTCTCCAACACATTGTCTCTTACTCCCCAACACATTGACTCTTACTCTCCAACACATTGACTCTTGCTCTCCAACACATTGACTCTTACTCTCCGACACATTGTCTCTTACTCTGCAACACATTGACTCTTACTCTCCAACACAATGACTCTTACTCTCCAACACATGGACTCTTACTCTCCAACGCATGGACTCTTACTCTCCAACGCATTGACTCTTACTCTCCAACACAATGACTCTTACTCTCCAACACATTGACTCTTACTCTCCAACACATTGACCAAATTCAGTATACAGCTTCCTCTTATCATAACTTAAGCAATATGTTTGCCCTTTAATCTTTTCCAATAACCAAAAAGGCTCCTTCCCCATACACATAAAAAGAGAGGTGAGGGAACTCCTCTTAAATGTCAAGATTTGGGTTGGGTTGTTTTACCTCTGAGCGGCACTTTTTTGCACACCATTGGCTAAATGGCCAGGTTACATGGACCCCGAAGGCTCAGAGAAGGTTGAGGGAGGGGACCCACTGGAACAGCTGTTGGGAGACAGATGGTAGCCTCCCGTCAAGGCCATCCAGCGTGTTCTTTAACGTGCACAGGGTATGGCTCTCCCACACACGGGGCCACGGCTTAGCGTCCCATCCGACGGACGGAGGCCTTTCCAAGCCCATCGGTGTCCCCTACTGACCGTGGGCAAGGCGGGGAATTTTACGGAGATAAATCTCAACGCTGACCCAGCTGGGACTCGAACCTGGGAATTACAAATTACGAGCCTGGCGCGCTACCGACTGAGCCACCCCCGCCCCCCCATATGCAGGAAAGCCACACCCTGTGCATGTTAAAGAACACGCTGGATGGCTTTGACTGGAGGCTACCATCTATCTCCCAACAGTTCTCCAGTTCTTCAGGGTCCTTGTGACCTGGCCATTTAGGCCATTGTGTGCAAAAACGTGCCACTCAGAGGTAAATCAAGCAACCAAATCTCACAAAAGCTATAATTTTCGTTTCACTTTAACGATGAAAAAGTTGAAACTGGAAAAAATTTAAATGAATATTGCAAGCGATGTACTTCTGCCAGAATTTCTATTACAATTCACACTATCAGGATCTCCAAAACGTTTTAATTGCATCTTCTAATAGTCGAAATATTTTCAAAATTTTATACGAATATTACAAACGATCGATTTAGGCCTAGAAATCTGATATTTTGATGGTGGAGTGTGATGATGAAAATTTTGGGTTGGATTGTTTTATCTCTAAGCACCTATGGTCTAAATGGCCAAGTCACATGGACCCCGAAGGCTCAGAGAAGGTTGGGGGAGGGGACCCACTGCAACATCTGTTGGGAGACAGATGGTAGCCACCCATCAAGGCCCTCCAGTGTGTTCTTTAAAGTGGACAGGGTATGATTCTCCCGCACACGGGGCCACAGTTTAATGTCCTATCCTACGGACGGCGGCCTTTCCAAACCCATCGTTGTCCCCTACTGAACGTGGACAGAGCGGGGAGTTTTGCAGATATAAATCTCAACGCTGACCCAGCTGGGACTCGAACCTGGGAACCGCAGATTACGAGCCTGGCGTGCTACTGACTGAGACAACCCCGCTGTGATAATGAAGAGGTTCACATTACCAGCAGAGATTTTGATCTTCTACTCCAGAGGGGGAGGGGAGGCGCAAATTTTTATAAAGATATAAATGAAAACTTATTTTTGAGTTAAATTGGTAACCGAGAAAATATGAGCCATATTTTTTAAAAACTACAAAAGTCTTTATTCTGCATTATTAGAAGGTGTTAAATGTAGCAAATGTAAAACTTGTACTAATATTGCTAACGATATATTTATTTCAGAAATTTTAATTCCTGGTGGTAGAATGTGATTGTCAAGAATAAGATAGCTTACCAAAAGTGTTTGTTTCTTTTTTATATGTATCTTAATTAAATTACTATTTGCTAAAATTCGATCGTTTGCTCTTTATTTTAAAAAATTATTAATGTAGTTTATATTTCTCAGTGCGATTTAATAAGTAGAAAAAATTTCATTTCATATAATTCCTTCTATATAATATTCAAAATTTTATTTTTCATAGTTTTAAACTAAATATCTTTGCAGTTATTTAAAAAAAGTACTCAAAAATAGAGATATTTAATTTCGCTATTTTTGTCTTTCTCCTGCTTGTTTTGCCACCCAAATACGACTTGATCGAACAACTGTCCTGACTGTTGTTATGTAATCAGTGATAATAATTAGAGCTCTGGGCAGATAACAAAAGTTCTATCCTCAAATCTTTATCAGCATCAACATGTATTGGCCAGTTAATATCTGTTAAATATCATTATTATTTTTTCTTTCTTAAAATTGTTTTAAATTTACTTTTCGTGACGTTAATGTAATATGTATGATAACAACCTAATGAAACTCTTGCTTTTGGGTTTTTTTTATGTTAATGAAATGTTTTATTTAATTTCACGTGACATTAAACTTGAACTTTTTTAAATAGAGGCCCGATGGATGTTAAGGAATGAAACAATTCAGTCTAATAAATATGTGGGGGGGATACATTGCCATAAGAAAATTGCCAGTATTTCAAAAGCACTTTACTAAATATCAGATAAAAAATTACCTACATGTAACTTTTCAAAATTCCTTCTAGTTTTGCTTTTTTAAATACAGTTATCCGCGAAAAACACTACTTTTTTTATTTCCAAGAATATTAACATACTAGTTAAACCCACTCCAGCCGTCCCGTGTGCCGAGTGGTTAGCACGCTTGGCTACTGATCTAAGGGACCTGGGTTCGAGCCCCGGGTAAGGCATGGTTGTGTGTGTTGTTTTTCTGCTGAGGTACTGCCATCCTCTCAGATCTCCTACTATGACATATAAACTGACAGGCTCCTGTCAGACCTCTGTGGCAAGCAGCTGCTTGAGGGGGCATTTATTTTTTATTTTTATTTAAATCCACTCCAAAAGTTTAGTGCGAAACATATCTCACACGCGCTTTCATTTTTGCCTTTTAAAGTGAATATTATTATTGAATTTTTCAATCAAGTTTTTTCCAGTTATCACAATTAGATTTTTCATTCATACGAGCCATCAACAATGCAGTAATGTTTTTCAATATTCTTGCAGATCTTATTACATCCACTCTCTGTGTTAAGATGATTTTTTATCCTAGTTTTATCCTCTATCCACGTTAACATTTATCTATAGAATGCTTTTAAATGGGGATACCCGCATCAGCGAAAGGGTGAAAAACGCAACTATTTGCTTTTAAGGGATAAATAAGATATTCTTTACGCTGCATAAGGTTAATAATATGTATTGCTATTTGCATTGTAAAGGGTTAATAATATGTATTGCTATTTACATTGTAAAGGGTTAATAATATGTATTGCTATTTACATTGTAAAGGGTTAATAATATGTATTACTATTTACATTGTAAAGGGTTAATAATATGTATTACTATTTACATTGTAAAGGGTTAATAATATGTATTACTATTTACATTGTAAAGGGTTAATAATATGTATTACTATTTACATTGTAAAGGGTTAATAATATGTATTGCTATTTACACTGTAAAGGGTTAATAATATGTATTACTATTTACATTGTAAAGGGTTAATAATATGTATTGCTATTTATGTTGTATAGGGCTAATAATATGTATTACTATTTATACTTTCCCAATGATCGATTAGTACGAATTTCTATTATATCCTTTAACACAGTGTCTCGCAAACTGTGTGCCGCGAGAGATTTTCAAATTGACACTAGATATTCCAAAGATTTCATTTTGACTTGACTTGTGTTATCGACGTGCTTTAATAAAAATCTTTCAGATTTTATCAACTGGGATCTTGTAAGTATTTATCAAGCTTTTTCCAAATTTTGGTATTAATTTTTGATTACTTCAAGCCATAGAATGGACAAATATTTAAAACAAACACCGAGTTATGAATTAAAGAACGAGAGAAAATCTTCAAGTAAAACCAGGCTGATGACTTCAACGAAGCGCAAATCTAATGACGATTATATAGAGTTTGCTTTTATTCTTTTTTAGGTGTGCCGCGGAAAAAAAAAATTTGATTCAGTGTGCCGCAGAGTAAAAAGGTTTCCGAGACACTGCTTTAACATATACAATATTGGGAAAATGCAAACTTCGTTTTCTTCGAAAACGAGCATTCCTTATTGGCCACAGGTGGTATGTTATTCTCCTAGTTTATATATATTTATACTAAAAATTAATTGGTGACTTCGGCACCTCTTGATTTCTAACTTGTAACTCCCGTCTTATTTGATCAGGAAGGCAATACCAGATCCGAAAATTCCTCTTATTTCTGAGTTGTACTGCCTGAAAAGCCTAATCACCAATTTTTATTCTCTGGCACTAGTATATCGAAATTTCACCTTTGAACACGAAAAGATGAAACTTTGCATCCAAAATCTGGCATAATTTCTGAAATGTACAATTCAAAATACCCTCAAAGCACGAAATTTTAGCCCTCTCCCTCTGGTAGATTGATGTTTGACTTTAACCTCAAAGGACCATGGCATCCCAAATTTTTAATTTCTGAGATCTACGACTCAAAATAACCCAGGAACCAATTTTTACCCCTCTAGCACTGGTAGATCTAAATTTACCTTGAAATTTGTAACATATCCGAGATCTACAACCCGAAACACCCCTATACACCAATTTTCACGTTTCTAACATTCAAAGTTCAATGTTTGACCTCTAGGTGACCTTCATTCGACTTTGAAGGCCACGTCGGAGATCAAGGTCGGAAGAGAAATTTCGGAATTTTTGCGGCATCTGCTACCTGGATTATCCCTAAGGTGAAAATCTTCAGAGCTCTACCATTTCTTATCATCATCATCATCATCCTCAAGCAGCCATGGGCTACGGAGGTCCAACCAGACAGTGCAATTTAGTTCTCCAAGCAAGTCTATCCTGAGCTACATCTACTGCATCTGGCCACTGCACACCAATTCTAACAAGGTCGTGTTTGACATTGTCTGCCCACCGCATCCTAGGTCTCCCCCTCTTTCTGAGGCCTTTAGGCACACTGTTCATAACCCTATTCGCCAATCTATAATTATTCATACGGGCAACATGGCCAAACCAACGGAGTCTCTCTCTGCACAATATGCTGCTTAAAGGAGGTTGCCGACTCCTTTGTCTAACCTCATCATTAGTTACAAAGTTGAACCACCTAATGCCCAAGATACTGCGTAAGCATCTGGAATCAAAAGCATCTAGTTTTCTTCTACATAGTTAGAATTAGTGTGATCCCCCTGTCAGTCGTCAAAATCACTCACAATCGTTTATATATATTTATATTAGCTATATATGTTACCGCTAAAGTGCAGAAATCAGTTATTCTACAGATTATCTAGGTATTGTGCAGATTAACTAGGGTGATCCGTTAACGTGCGGAAAATTGTTTCATTTCTCAAATTACTTAGGTAATCTGCAAATTACCTGGATAATCTGCACATTACCTACTAGGCAGGGGCGGGGGTGGCTCAGTCGGTAGCGCGCCAGGCTCGTAATCTGTAATTCCCAGGTTCGAGTCCCAGCTGGGTCAGCGTTGAGATTTATTTCCGCAAAATTCCCCGCCCTGCCCACGGTCAGTAGGGGACACCGATGGGCTTGGAAAGGCCACCGTCCGTCGGATGGGACGTTAAGCCGTGGCCCCGTGTGCGGGAGAGCCATACCCTGTGCACGTTAAAGAACACGCTGGATGACCTTGACGGGAGGCTACCATCTGTCTCCCAATAGCTGTTCCAGTGGGTCCCCTCCCCCAACCTTCTCTGAGTCTTCGGGGTCCATGTGACCTGGCCATTTAGCCCATGGTGTGCAAAAAAGTGCCGCTCAGAGGTAAAACAACCCAACCCAACCTACTAGGCACTCGTTAAAGTGAAAATAAGATCTTTGCTGGAACAACAGGAACGTTTCTGTACGCTTAAATTAACATAATGTTATTTATCTAGTGTCCGAGAGTATAGCTGAAATCAGGGTCATCCCTCTGTCAACATGAATCAGTCGTCCGAATTATAAAAAACGCCCCCAAAATGAGCAGGCCAAGTGAGAACGAATCATTTTAGTGATTCGTTATCAAGAATGAATCACTTTACCGATTCGTTCTCACTTGGCCTCCGCTCATCCGGGTCGTTTTTTATAATACGGACGAGTGAATCACGTGACACGAAGATTCATATTCAAGAGATTCACCACTATGAGAGAAACAAACTTTTGAACTTTAACGATACGGAAGCCGTTAATGTGCACATTACCTAGGTAAAATGCGGAAAACTCTTGATTCCGCACTTTAACGGAGCAAATCAGTTAATCTGCAGATTAGCTAGGTAATGTGCACATTAACGGCTTTCGAGCTTTAGCGGTAACATATATATTTATATATAAATGACGGTAATATGAGAAAATGTCATTTGATATTTATGGCTGAGTCATAGCCTAGATACGATTGGTTTTGTGAAATTAAGGAGAGTTGGCAAAATTGAGAACTTTTGGCATAATCTTGGTGAGTTGGCAAAATCTAGGGGAGTTGGCAAAATTCGAACCCACTTGGTAAAATACAGGCGAGCTGTGAAAATTGGGATTAGTTTTGTGAAATTAGAGAGAGTTGGCCAAATCGAGCCACTTGGCAAAATCTTGGGGAGTTTAAAAAATTCGAAGTGACGTGGGAAATTTAGTAGAGATGCAAAGATTGGGATTGGTTTTGTGAAATCAAGGAGAATTGGGAAAATTCACACTGACTTGCTACAATTCAGGCGAGATGTTAATATTGGGCTTATTTCTGTGAAATTATGGCTAGTTGGAAAAATTGGAAGTCAAATGGCAAAATGCAGGAGAGTTGTGAAAATTGCCTTAACCCCATTCCCTCCCGAGCGAAAATCTAGGTACGAACCTAATAGAGGCATTATTTTCTCAGTGGCAAAATTCGGTTTTTGAGTTGGAAAGTTTCTGACCCCCCCCCCCCCCCCCAAACCATAGTGCTTCACTACCCCCCCTCCCCCCGAATGGAAATTCTTCTTTTCCAATTCCAAACATACCCCATTCCCCTGGAACAACCAAACCCTTACTGATTATGACCCCAACTTATGTCTGTCTCAAGCTATAACAAGGCGAAAATATATACCGGTTTCCATAAATTAAGGAACAACCCCATGTTATGTGAACGGGGAAGCTGACGTTGTAAGCTCTATAACATCTAAAATACGTTTTTTTTTTTGTTTTGTAAAATGTGATAGCAGTTTTGAAA
Organism: Ryuthela nishihirai; assembly: GCA_038380435.1. Lineage (NCBI taxonomy): Eukaryota > Metazoa > Arthropoda > Arachnida > Araneae > Heptathelidae > Ryuthela > Ryuthela nishihirai. Next base: position 22,199,619 of record JAWZYU010000008.1, read on the forward strand.
AATGTAATAGCCTGCTATCACATTTTTCAAAACAAAAATTTAAAGTATATCGGTACAGTTACGGGTAGCGTTAAAAAGAGCATGAGATTAGTATACACATATGAAAAAGCTGAAATAAGAGAGTTGGGTTGTTTTACCTCTGAGCGGCACTTTTTTGCACACCTAAATGGCCAGGTCACATGGACCCCGAAGGCTCAGAGAAGGTTGGGGGAGGGATCCACTGGAACAGCTTTTAAAAGACAGATGGTTGCTTTCCGTCAAGGCCATCCAGCGTGTTCTTTAACGTGCACAGAGTTAAGCCGTACAATGGCTCTCCCGCACACGGGGCAACGGCTTAACGTCCCATCCGATGGACGGCGGCCTTTCCAAGCCCAGCGGTGTCCCCTACTGACAGTGGGTAGTGTAGTGAGTCTTGCAGAGATAAATCTCAACGCTGACCCAGCTGGGACTCGAACCTGAGAACTACAGATTACGAGTCTGACGTACTACCGACTGAGCCACCCCCGTCCCAGGAATCAGGAAGTAGAAGTCTGGATGCCATTACTGTGGGTTGAGTTGTTTTACCTCTGAGCGGCACTTTTTTGCACACCATGGGCTAAATGGCCAGGTCACATGGACCCCGAAGGCTCAGAGAAGGTTGGGGGAGGGGACCCACTGGAATGGCTGTTGGGAGACAGATGGTAGTCTACCGTCAAGGCCATCCAGCGTGTTCTTTAACGTGCACAGGGTATGTCTCTCCGGTACACGGGGCCACGGCTTAACGTCCCATCCGACGGACATCGGCCTTTCCAAGCCCATCGGTGTCCCCTACTGACCGTGGGCAGGGCGGGGAATTTTGCGGAGATAAATCTCAACGCTGACCCAGCTGCGACTCGAACCTGGGAACTACAGATTACGAGCCTGGCGCGCTACCGTCTGAGCCACCCCCGCCCCTGACATTACTGTGGGGGTGGTACTCCAAACAGTAATGCCATCGTTTGTGCCCTTTCATTAACTTTATTAAAACTGTTCCTCGATTCCTACAAGATTTATGATGCAATGTTCAGCAACTGGAAAGGCTTTTGAAAGGTCAACATTTGGAGATATAATGTTCGGATATTTTTTTTTGAGCGACTGTACGTACACGAAGGTTGCCAAATCACTAATTTCTTAAAAAAAAAAATCGTTACCAGATATTTTTTCTGAATCTCTTAGGATAATTTTTTGACCGACTGTACAGCGGAATGGGGCGGGGGTGGCTCAGTCGGTAGCGCGCCAGGCTCGTAATCTGTAGTTCCCAGGTTCGAGTCCCAGATGGGTCAGCGTTGAGATTTATCTCCGCAAAATTCCCCGCCCTGCCCACGGTCCGTAGGGGACACCGATGGGTTTGGAAAGGACGCCGTCCGTCGGATGGGACGTTAAGCCGTGGCTCCATGTGCGGAAGAGCCATACCCTGTGCACTTTAAAGAACACACTGGATGGCCTTGACGAGAGGCTACCATCTGTCTCCCAACAGCTATTTCAGTGGGTCTCCTCCCACAACCTTCTCTGAGCCTTCGGGGTCCTTGTGACCTGGCCATTTAGCCCATGGTGTGCAAAAAAGTGCCGCTCAGAGGTAAAACAATGCAACATGTACAGCGGAAATGTCGTCATTTCTTTTCCTTTTGCGAATGTTTCCTCTACTCTGGAAACACAGGTAAAAAAAAGATATTCAGTACCAGTGCTTGTAAATTTTTAAAAAAAGGGGTAAACTTTATTTCATTTCTTTTTTTAGCCCAATTTCAGTTACACCTCCTGCACCATTTAGTGAGACGACTCTGTTTAGGACAAAAAAAATTTCTCAAGCTGAGCTCAAACGGATAAAGGTCACTTTTTTTACCTCAGTGTCAAAACCAGATTTGTCCACCCAAAGCCAGTTTATATCTTTCGGAAATGCGGTAACTGAAGTGACTTCGCCGTTATCGTAAAAAGCCCTTCAAGGTTCTGACGTAGCATTTATCAATAGAGCACCCTTTCATGTCACGTGACGTTGACGGTATAATTAGAAAGCCTTTCGGTGTGCTGCGATGGAGACGTTATCTGATATTTTCAGGCCAAAGCGGTTTGAAGCAAATTTGTCAACTTTTGAAGAGTCGCCACACGCCACCTGCGGATCTGTAGTAAGGTCTATTGTCTGCAGACGTAGCACCCATACACAGATGTTTGCACTTGTCACTAGTTCCCTAATGACCGTGAGTTATTTTACAGAGAACACTGGGGCATCTCGGTGGTATCTGCAAGGCCTCTGTATTTTTATCTCGTTAGATTGGGTTGTTTTACCTCTGAGTGGTACTTTTTTGCACACCATGGGCTAAATGGCCAGGTCACATGGACCCCGAACGCTCAGAGAAGGTTGGGGGAGGGGACCCACTGGAACAGCCGTTGAGAGACTGATGGTAGCTTCCCGTCAAGGCCATCCAGCGTGTTCTTTAACGTGCACTGGGTATGTCTCTCCCGCACACGGGGCAACGGCTTAACGTCCCATCCGACGGACGGCGGCCTTTCCAAGCCCATCGGTGTCCCCTACTGACCGTGGGCAGGGCGGGGAATTTTGCGGAGATAAATCTCAACGCTGACCTATCTGGGACTCGAACCTGGGAACTACAGATTACGAGCCTGGCACGCTACCGACTGAGCCACCCCCGCCCCTAGCTCGTTAGAAAAAATCAGCTATTGTTTTCACTATGCCGTCTGTAAACATTAAGCTCTTTTGTTTAAAGAGATAAACGAAAATTTATTTTTTGGTTGAATAGATGTAAATACACTGGTTTCCATAAATTAAGGAAAGACCCTCTGTTAAGTCAATGGGAAGTTAACATCAAGCTCTATAACTTCTGGGGCGATGGTGGCTCAGTCGGTAGCTCGCCAGGCTCGTAATCTGTAGTTCCCAGGATCGAGTCCCAGCTGGGTCAGCGTTGAGATTTATCTCCGCAAAACTTCCCGCCCTGCCCACGGTCAGTAGGGGACACCGATGGGCTTGTAAAGGCCGCCATCCGTCGTATGGGACGTTAAGCCGTGGCCCCGTGTGCGGGAGAGACATACCCAGTGCACGTTAACTGGATGGCCTTGACGGGGGGCTACCATCTGTCTCCCAACAGCTGTTCAAGTGGGTCCCCTCCCCCAACCTTCTCTGAGCCTTCGAGGTCCATGTGACCTGGCCATTTAGCCCACGGTGTGCAAAAAAGTGCCGCTCAGAGGTAAAACAACCCAACCTATAACTTCTAAAATAAGTTTTTTTTTTGTTTGAAAAATGTCATTTCAGATAAAGATCTCAATCAAATAAATCAATATCTCGATTTTCAACAATATTCAATGAGTTATGGAAGTTTGAATATTTAGCGATAACAATGCCAGTCACAAAAATTGACTTCAGAAGTTAATTATAAATAAATATTGTACCAAAGTGTTTAAATAAAGTAAGTTTGTATTTTAGAACTTTGTGTAAAGAATTCTTTCACTATTCCTCAGTTTTGTATAAGTTTCTTAAGACTGGCATTGCTGTTGTTAAATATTCAAAGTTCCATAACTCATTAAATACTGAATGAATACTGTTGAAAATCGAGATATTGATTTATTTGATTGAGATCTTTATCTGCAATCACATTTTTCAAAACAAAAAAAATTATTTTAGAAGTTAGAGAGCTTTGGCTGTTATTTCCATTGACTTAACAGAGGGATTTTCCTTAATTTATGGAACCATGCTAGAATTCTCATTTCCGAATTTTTTTCTTAAAGTTCCTTAGTTTTGAACCTTAGTTTTTTAAAGTTTTAGTTTTTAGTAAAGTTTCTAACTTTGAATTTCTATTGCTAAAGGGCGTTAAAGTTAACGAACGACAAAATGTTGATATTGTTAACAGTCTATTCATGCTCCATATGTATCGTGATCTTTTTTTTAGTCGATGAAAATATAGGGCATCTATGGAGAAATATATTTTCTGATAATTTTTGTCATTAATACTATTTGTTCCTGAATTTTTGTCATGATACCACTAATTTTATATTAGGCCTAGCAGAGCCATCCTCCAAAAGTGGTAAATATCTTAAAAAGCTCTAAATTACAACAATTAAAATGCACGCATTAATTTTAATTAAAAAAAAATTATTCCAAAACGCAAAAAAACAAATACGTCAATCTTTTAATTTTTCAGCGGCTTACACTTTTTACAAGAATTGTTTAATAATTGTGCAATTAAATTTTAATTCATTGAATTCCGAATTATAAATAGTTAGGTGTTATTACTTCGTCAATCACAACAACAATAATAAGACAATTTTTTTTAATTTGTGGCAAGACATATTCTTGATACCAAATAAAGATCGATCTAAGACTTATAGAAGAGAAAATAAAAAATATAGGACAAAAATGTGTTTCTGAATTTTTTATGAATACACTACAGGAAAAAAAAATTACAACACCTGGAAGGATTAATGCCATTTTATTGAAACGCAAGCAGCTGTTAGCATACACTGAGATGTGCGATTGATTACATTATCAAAAAAAGTATGTAAAATTACCACTGTACCTACCCGGGTTGGGTTGGGTTGTTTTACCTCTGAGCATCACTTTTTTGCACACCATTGGCTAAATGGCCATGTCACATTGACCCCGAAGGCTCAGAGTTGTTGGGTTGTTTTACCTCTGAGCGGCACTTTTTTGCACACCATGGGCTAAATAGCCAGGTCACATGGACCCCGAAGGCTCAGAGAAGGTTGGGGGAGGGGACCCACTGGAACAGCTGTTGAGAGACAGATGGTAGCCTCCCGTCAAGGCCATCCAGCGTGTTCTTTAACGTGCACAGGGTATGGCTCTCCCACACACGGGGCCACGGCTTAACGTCCAATCCGACGGACGGCGGCCTTTCCAAGCCCATCGGTGTCCCGTACTGACCGTGGGCAGGGCGGGGAGTTTTGCGGAGATAAATCTCAACGCTGACCCAGCTGGGACTCGAACCTGGGAACTACAGATTACTAGCCTGGCACGCTACCGACTGAGCCACCCCCGCCCCGTACCTACCCGGTAAAGTGGCATAATTAGTACAATGTTGAACCGCCCTGTGTATATATATAATAATAATACTGAAAGTGTAAAATATCTCCTTTCTTGACAGAATTCAAAATATCCTGAAGTTGTCCGTAAAACCTATCCTTCTCATCCTCATCGGCATCCTCTGTGGGGGCATAACAGCAGATAACATTTAACTGCACAGCTAATGAAATGACATTAGCTTCATTAACTGCACAGCTAATGATTTCATCTATTCAGCGGATCCCGTTCCCCCTACCTTTCCTGATCCCTTAGGGGTCCTTGTGACCTGACCATTTAGTCAATTGTGTTAAAAAAAGTACCGCTCACACAAAGGTAAAACAACTCAACGTAATAATAATGGCTTATTATAACGAAAAGAAAATGTTCTTGACTATATTAGCAACCATCTCTGAGCCCTCGGAGTCCTTGTGACCTGGCCATCTTGCCCATTGTGCGTAAAAATGCCGCTGAGAGGTATCCCATATTTTGTTGAGTTCTGCATAAATAACACACAAAAACTGGATGCCATTTTAAAATTCTTTAATTATTTCTAACACATATTAAAACAACACATAGAACAGATATTTTTCAGTGAACAATGTTCTTGATACGTAAAAGTGAATGCTTTCAATAAATTAAACGACTTGATGAAGGGAACGGGTGATTGTTGACCGACATCGATGAGGGATAAGTTCCATTACAAGCTGGTGTCTTCGAGATTCCCTACCCCATAGGTCCATCGGTGAGGGATAAGTTCCATTACAAGCTGGTGTCTTCGAGATTCCCTACCCCATAGGTCCATCGGTGAGGGATAAGTTCCATTACAAGCTGGTGTCTTCGAGATTCCCTACCCCATAGGTCCATCGGTGAGAGAAAGTTCCATTACAAGCTGGTGTCTTCCAGATTCCCTACCCCATAGGTCCATCGGTGAGGGATGAGTTCCATTACAAGCTGGTGTCTTCGAGATTCCCTACCCCATAGGTCCATCGGTGAGGGATGAGTTCCATTACAAGCTGGTGTCTTCGAGATTCCCTACCCCATAGGTCCATCGGTGAGGGTTAAGTTCCATTACAAGCTGGTGTCTTTGAGATTCCCTACCCCATAGGTCCATCGGTGAGGGATAAGTTCCATTACAAGCTGCTGTCTTCGAGATTCCCTACCCCATAGGTCCATCGGTGAGGGATGAGTTCCATTACAAGCTGGTGTCTTCGAGATTCCCTACCCCATAGGTCCATCGGTGAGGGATGAGTTCCATTACAAGCTGGTGTCTTCGAGATTCCCTACCCCATAGGTCCATCGGTGAGGGTTAAGTTCCATTACAAGCTGGTGTCTTCCAGATTCCCTACCCCATAGGTCCATCGGTGAGGGATGAGTTCCATTACAAGCTGGTGTCTTCGAGATTCCCTACCCCATAGGTCCATCGGTGAGGGATGAGTTCCATTACAAGCTGGTGTCTTCGAGATTCCCTACCCCATAGGTCCATCGGTGAGGGTTAAGTTCCATTACAAGCTGGTGTCTTCGAGATTCCCTACCCCATAGGTCCATCGGTGAGGGATAAGTTCCATTACAAGCTGGTGTCTTCGAGATTCCCTACCCCATAGGTCCATCGGTGAGGGATAAGTTCCATTACAAGCTGGTGTCTTCGAGATTCCCTACCCCATAGGTCTGGAAGTGATAGAAGAGATTCAGTTCGTTGTTCAGTTCGCTGTTATTCTCCTTCTCTTCGCTGTCGCATCTTCCACAGTTGGCTTTCCAGAAGTTGGACAATTCCTTCTCGAAATCGGTGAGACGAAGTTGGGGATCGGCTTGGTCCCACTTGAACACGAAACCCGTGACCGGTTCAAATACGTCACTCTCGACGACTGCAGGTGGAGGGCGATTCTCTCTTCCAGCTCTTCTCTCCTTGGAAGAGTTAGATCTGAGGATGCGGTGACTCTTCCTGTGAATGATGGTGGCCAGTCGTGTTAGAATGCTTTTCTCCGAGTCATCTTGGTCTTCCGTCTCTCTGCTGGTTCGAGAGGTTGACGATGCTGTATCCTCTGAGAGTCCCACTGGGATGTTGGGCACGAAGTCCTGACCTCCTGAAGTGTCTTGCAAGTCGAGATCGGCGTCGTCAATGATCTTGACACGGCTGATCTCAATCTCTTCTGCGATGGTAGCGAGAGGTCTTTTAGTGCAGTCTGGAAGCACCCACGACGACAGAACGCCGCCGACCACGCACAGAGCACCGCCAATAGCCAACACTACATACTGCGAGGATTCAGACTGAACAACAAAGGAAGGAAAGAAAGGCGTTAGTTCATTGAACATTTGAATGCAAAATTCCAGCGTGTATAAAACACAAGTCAACATATGAATATTACGTAAAAGTATTAGTAAAGACCATATTATTCTTGTTCCCGATTTAATATATAATCTTATATTATAAGACATATGATATTATTATATAAGAAGGTTAGTGTCAAATGCATTTATGCTGAAGTTATACTATGCATGGATTCAATCTGATCTACAATATGGTATAATTGTTTCAGGGTTGGGTTGGGTTGTTTTACCTCTGAGCGGCACTTTTTTGCACACCATGGGCTAAATGGCCAGGTCACATGGACCCCGAATGCTCAGAGAAGGTTGGGGGAGGGGACCCACTGGAACAGCTGTTGGGAGACAGATGGTAGCCTCCAGTCAAGGCCATCCAGCGTGTTCTTTAACGTGCACAGGGTATGGCTCTCTCACACACGGGGCCAAGGCTTAACGTCCCATCCGACGGACGGCGGCCTTTTAAAGCCCATCGGTGTCCCCTAATGACCGTAGGCAGGGCGGGGAATTTTGCGGAGATAAATCTCAACGGTGACCCAGCTGGGACTCGAACCTAGGAACTACAGATTACGAGCCTGGTGCGCTACCGACTGAGCCACCCCCGCCCAATTGCTTCAGGAGGAATCTATTTAACATCAGTTAGCGGTAGCGAAGTTTTGCAAAGGACGTTCTTGAATTGAATGAGTTATTACAACGAAAAAGAATGAGAAAGTTCTTGAAAATAATAATTACTTATTACAACTAAAAAGAAAGAAAAAGTTCTTGAAAATAATAATTACTTATTACAACTAAAAAGAAAGAAAAAGTTCTTGAATATATAATGACTTATTATAACATAAAGGAAAGAGAAAGTTCTTGAATATAATAGTGACTTATTATAACATAAAGGAAAGAGAAAGTTCGTGAATATAATAATGACTTATAACATAAAGGAAAGAGAAAGTTCGTGAATATAATAATGACTTATAACAAAGGAAAGAGAAATTTCGTGAATATAATAATGACTTATAACATAAAGGAAAGAGAAAGTTCGTGAATATAATAATGACTTATAACATAAAGGAAAGAGAAAGTTCGTGAATATAATAATGACTTATAAAGGAAAGAGAAAGTTCGTGAATATAATAATGACATAACATAAAGGAAAGTTCGTGAATATAATAATGACTTATAAAGGAAAGAGAAAGTTCGTGAATATAATAATGACTTATTATAATAAAGATAGAAGAAACAAATTGGTCGAAAAAAATAAGTGCATGAACACATGTTTTAATCTGCGAAATGGAGAATGTAAATTATTTATTCCACAGGCTAAAAAGGAAATTACACATTGACATTCTATGTTTTATGTACCAAGAATCTATAATTCATTGCCCATAAATATAAGAATGGAAAAAAATATAAAAATTGGTTTAGAATGGCTGAAGACTTACATCATCGAAATAGAGGATATAAAATTACTACTAAAAATAATTAAATAATAAGCAAAAACAGTGGGAATAGAATGTAAAAAAATATTAATAATCAGAGTAAATTTTTTGTTTCTTTGAACGTTTTATTTTTTTGTGAGTTTTCTTAGTGTTTAAAGTTTTTGTTTTCATATAAAAATGGCTATAGATGAATCAGTTGCTGCATATTGACCGAAAGTGACTGATGTCTCATTGTACCTGCCAATATGGATGTACAGTCGCTCAAAAAAATATCCGAACACTATGGTTGATTACAGAATTCAGAAAAAATATCTGGCAACGATTTTTTTTAGAATTTAGTGACCTTTTAGAAATTAGCAACCTTCGTGTCACGTGACACGAAGGTTGCTAGATCACTAATTTCTAAAAAAAAATCGTTGCCAGATATTTTTTCTGAATTCTGTAATCAACCATAGTGTTCGGATATTTTTTTGAGCGACTGTAGGTGGTCATATTATTTTGATACTAGATCGTGTGGGCTCACTCACGGAAATATTGAGCGTGTGCAGTTGCTGCACACAGCTCCAGATATTTGACACGAAGGTTGCCAGATCACTAATTTCTAAAAAAAATCGTTGCCAGATATTTTTTCCTGAATTCTGTAATCAACCATAGTGTTCGGATATTTTTTTGAGCGACTGTATGTCTAAGAATGTGTATGTACTGTATTAGCATTGTTGCTCTTCTTGTTCCTAAAGGTTTTGCATGTTCAATATGTTCAATAAAGTTATTTTCATCTCATATTCATCCCAAAGTAATTGCAAGCAAACTCCCCTCCTTGTAGTGGGCGGTGGCTCAGTCGGTAGCGCGCCAGGCTACGTAATCTGCAGTTCCCAGGTTCGAGTCCCACCTGGGCTAGCTTTGAGATTTAGCTCCGCATTCCTTCTCCTGACTTCTGTCAGAAAGGGAATACTGATGGCCTTGGAGGAAAGGTCTGGCAGATGTCGCATTAAGCCGTGGCTCTGTGTGCGGGAGAGCCATACCATGTGCACGTTAAAGAACACACTAGATGGCGTTGACGGGAGGCTGCCATCTGTCTCCTAACAGCTGTCCAGTAGATCTTCCCAACCTTCTCTGAGCCGCTGGGGTCCTTGTGACCTCCCCATTTAGCCCAATGTTAGAAGGAAAGAAAGCCACTCAGGGCCAACATTCCTAATCTCTCTTATTATATATCAGATATTAAACAACAATGGGCTAAATGACCAGGTCACAACGACCCCTGAAGGATCAGGGAACGTTAGGGGAAGGGACCCATGAATTATATGAACTATGTTTCCAATGATTAATTCTATGGTACAATTCTGTGGTACAAATCCGTTTCCAATGATTAATTCTGTGATACAGATCCGTTCCCAATGATTAATTCTGTGGTACAAATCCGCGCCCAATGATTAATTCTGTGGTACAAATCCGCTCCCAATGATTAATTCTGTGGTAGAAATCCGTTCCCAATGATTAATTCTGTGGTACAAATCCGTTCCCAATGATTAATTCTGTGGTAGAAATCCGTTCCCAATGATTAATTCTGTGGTACAAATCCGTTCCCAATGATTAATTCTGTGGTACAAATCCATTCCCAATGATTAATTCTGTGATACAAATCGGTTCCCAATGATTAATTCTGTGGTACAAATCCGTTCCCAATGATTAATTCTGTGGTACAAATCCGTTTCCAATGATTAATTCTGTGATACAAATCCGTTCCCAATGATTAATTCTGTGGTACAAATCCGTTCCCAATGATTAATTCTGTGGTACAAATCCGTTCCCAATGATTAATTCTGTGGTAGAAATCCGTTCCCAATGATTAATTCTGTGGTACAAATCCGTTCCCAATGATTAATTATGTGATACAAATCCGTTCCCAATGATTAATTCTGTGGTACAAATCCGTTCCCAATGATTAATTCTGTGGTACAGATCCATTCCCAATGATTAATTCTGTGATACAAATCCGTTCCCAATGATTAATTCTGTGATACAAATCCGTTCCCAATGATTAATTCTGTGGTACAAATCCGTTCCCAATGATTAATTCTGTGGTACAATGCTTAAAGCCATTAACACAGAAGGATTGTTCGGCGGCCGATAGCTCAGCGATCAGAGCACCTGACATGTTATCAGGAGGTTGTGGGTTCAGATCCCACCTGGCTAATGACAATTTTTCGTCTATCATCATCATCCTCAAGCAGTCATGGGCTACGGAGGTCCAACCAGACCGTGCAATTTAGTTCTCCAAGCAAGTCTATCCTGAGCTACATCTACTGCATCTGGCCACTGCACACCAATTTTAACAAGGTCCTGTTTGACATTGTCTGCCCACCGCATCCTAGGTCTCCCCTTCTTTCTAAGGCCTTTAGACACACTGTTCATAACCCTATTCGCCAATCTATAATTATTCATACGGGCAACATGGCCAAACCAACGGAGTCTCTCTCTGCACAATATGCTGTTTAAAGGAGGTTGCAAACTCCTTTGCCTAACCTCATCATTAGTTACAAAGTTGAACCACGTAATGCCCAAGATACTGCGTAAGCATCTGGAATCAAAAGCATCTAGTTCCTGTTATCTTGTTTACAAAGTGTCCAAGTTTCACTACCATAACTAACAGTAGAAAGAACCAAACTATTATACAGTCTAATTTTAGTCTTTAGGTGTATACGCCTATTTCTCCACACTCTCCATAGATTCTTAAAAGTCCCGGCAGCAATCCCTATTCGTCTGTTAATCTCATGCCGCACATCACCATTATTTGTTACATAGCTCCCAAGATAATTAAACTGTGACACCTGCTCAAGACGGCAACCATTCAGATGAACTGAATCACAGCCTGCCTGACCAATTTTCATCACTTTAGTTTTCTCTCTGTTTATAACCAAACCTACTCTACTACAAGTCTCATCAACAGCTCGAATGAAAGAGTTCATCTCATCAACATCATTTGCCAAAAGGGCTAAATCATCAGCATAATCATTTTCCAAAAGGGCTAAATCATCAGCATAATCTAAATCAGAAATTTTCCTATCTCCAGCCCATTTAAGGCCAAAATCTTTCCCTTGAAGTGAATTTCGCATAACATAATCAATAACCAAGCTAAAGAGAAAAGGAGACAAAATGCACCCTTGTCGAACACCAGAAGTAATGCTAAACCAATTGCTACAAGCCTTACCAACTCTCACACACGACTCATACTCACGTTATTATAGAGAGCTTTCATTATGTTAACTAATTTGTCTGGTATACCATATGATTTCACAATCAACCACAAATTATGACGATCAACAGAGTCGAAAGCCTTTTTGAAATCAACAAAGCTAGCAACCAAAGGTTTCTGAAATTCTAAACATTTCTCAAGAATCTGCCCAAGTGAAAATATCTGATCTACACATCCCCTACCACTTCTGAATCCACATTGCTCATCACGCAATTGACTCTTAACCAGATTCTTAATTCTATTAAGCACAATCATGGAAAGAACTTTACCTGGAACAGAGAGTAGGCTGATACCCCTATAGTTATCACAAGAACTGCGATCACCTTTTTTGAAAATAGGGATAATAATAGCTCTGGTAAAATCCTTAGGAACCATGCCTTTATCGTAAAAGATATTCAGAATTTCAGTCATCCAAGTGGTAACCGAAACATTTCCAGCTCTAAGCATTTCTGTAGTAATTTCATCTACCCCTGGGGATTTATGAAGCTTAAGTTTAGAAACAGCCGAAATAACTTCGGATTGTGTTATAGGGCCAACATTAAAGCCACCAATGCATCTATCATCATTGCAAACAATGGGAATAGAACTAACTACATTGTTCAGTACATCACTGAAATGCTCAGCCCACCTAGCCATGACAGAATCCTCACCTTCTATAACCTTACCTTGTTTATCCTTCAATCCCTGTATACCTGTCCGTTTTCTACCACACAAAACATTAACTATCTGGTACAGCTCTCTGCTGTTGTGCTGTCTAACTGCTTCCTCGGCTTTGTCAGCCAAACCATCAAGCCAAAGATTCTTATCAGCAGCTAACTGATCTTTTACACGTTTATTAAGTTCTCTGTAATGCTTTCTATTAGGACTAGTAGGGTATTGATTAAGGACATTCCTGCAGTTCTTTCTTTCTGAAATAAGCTCAAGTGCCTTATCACTCAGAAAATTCTGCCTCTTCTGCTCCTTTTTTCCTAAAAGAGTACTGTTAGTGTCCAAAAAAGCCTGTTTAAAATGGCCCCATTCTTCCTCAACTTCAGTGGTAAGCATACCATGACTGTCATAATGACTAAGTAACCTATCATGGTAAGCTTTGGCTATAACTGGGTCTTTCAGAGCTTCAGTATTAAAAGCAAATTTTTTAACCCTAGCACAACACTTTTTAAGTTTAAGTTGCAAGACACTTTTAACTAGGTAATGATCATATCCAATTTCAGCTCCCCTATATGCCCTGGTATTTCTAACAGAACTAGCCCATTTGCTGTTAATTAATATATAATCAATCATATTCCTATGCAGCCCATCAGGTGAAACCCATGTGTACTTATGTATGTCGCGGTGTTTGTAATATGTGTTAGTTATTCTGAAACCATTGAGTTTACTTACCTGTAGGAGACGTTGCCTATTGCCATTGCAGCTACCAATACCAAAAGGGCCAATCACCCCTCCCCAAAGGTCAGAGTCAGTACCAAGAACAAGGGTAATATCTCCTTTCTTGACAGAATTCAAAATATCCTGAAGTTGTTCATAAAACCTATCCTTCTCATCCTCATCGGCATCCTCGGTGGGGGCATAACAGCAGATAACATTCAGGTCTTTAACGCTTGTCTGAAATTTTGCTGTAAGAAACCTTTCATTAATTCACTCATATCCTAGAAGAGCATCGCTAGCGTGTCTGCTGAGAAGCAGACCCACGCCTTGGTGATGCTTGTTGTCGTCCCTCCCTGAAAAGAGAAATTTAAGATTATTTTTAAGAATCTGACCTTTATCTGTCCATCTGGTCTCTTGCAAGCCGAGAATATCTAAATTATAATGGTACAATTCTTGTGTGAGGACATCAAGAGAAAAAGCTCTGTGCAGAGTCCTCACATTCCAACTACCTATGGAGAGAAAATGGTTAGTAGGATGTTTAAAGAAACTATGTTTATTGAGAGAGGGAATGCCGACAATATCAAACAGCCCCCTAATCGCAGACATGGGGCAAAGACCCGTTCCCCCACCACTAAAGGCTGAAGCCATCTACACTGGAAGACTTCCTCCAATGTAGAATTTGACGATGCCAATAGAAGCAAAGAGTTCAGGTTCCTGCGATGACCTCTGCTCAGGAATATCCACCAGCTGATAAACATATCCTGTGAATCTATTCACTTGGGGCTGTCAACCCACAAACAAACAGAAAACACAGCGGAAGATTTTCCCTCCACAGAAGCCCACCAGTGCAGCAAAATCAGAATCCATAATCAAGTTCAGAGCCATATATCTGTCCAGTCCAGTGGGTTTATATGGTCAGCACCAGGACCCTGTGTGGTTGACCACTCCTCAGCAGGGTAGAAAAAAAAAGAAAAGTAGCCATAGTTGTCCAGATCGGTAGGCCACACTAATCTGGCAGCCCTCCCCTTCCATTCACTTCCACAAGAGAGTATCTCTTTTGAAAGGTACTAACGGTCTGCACCACGAGAAGGCGGGGTCGGACATTAGGTGCTAGGCCTGGCCGGTTCTATGCATCATCACAGGGGATTGGTGCATAGCTCTCCTTCCAGTGACTACCTAGCTACCATTTTTCGTCTATATTTATTAAAAATAAAGATCTCATTTAAATCTATCTAAATCTCAATTTTAAACAACATTCATTCAAAATTTAAAGAATTATGATAGCTGGAATTCTGTGGTTAATTCTGACTTGCTCAATTGTGGTTAAAATCCATAATTATTGAAATATTGAACGAATATTTTTTAAAATAGAGATTAAGGTATATTCCCTTCAGATCTTTAATTCATCTTCAGCAATGTTTTTCCATACAAAGCGTATTTTAGAAGTTACAGAGCATCGAAATAAGTGTTTCTTTTGATATACAACGGATATTCCATAAGAAATTGGGGGCGAGGGTGGCTCAGTCGGTAGCGTGCCAGTCTCGTAATCTGTAGTTCCCAGGTTCGAGTCCCAGCTGGGTCAGCGTTGAGATTTATCTCCGCAAAATTCCCCGCCCTGCCCACGGTCAGTAGGGGACACCTATGGGCTTGGAAAGGCCGCCGTCCGTCGGATGGGACATTAAGCGTGGTTCCGTGTGCGGGAGAGCTATACCCTCTGCATGTTAAAGAACACGCTGGATGGTCTTGACGGGATGCTAACATATGTCTCCCAACAGCTGTTCCAGTGGGTCCCCTCCCCCAACCTTCTCTGAGCCTTCGGGGTCCATGTGACCTGGCCATTTAGCCCATAGTGTGCAAAAAAGTGCCGCTCAGAGGTAAAACAACCCAACCCATAAGAAATTGGTAAGGCTCTGTATAGGCAGAAGCTGAAAAAGTCTGTTTCTTAGGTAAAAAATCTGTAAAAAAATTTTTCCTACGTATAATATCAATTGAATATTGTAAATTACCGATGTACTAGGCATTTGCTTTTGGGCTGTTTTACCTCTAAGCGTCACTTTTTTGCACACCATTGGCTAAATGGTCAGGTCACATGGACCCCGAAGGCTCAGAGAAGGTTGGAGAAGGGGACCCACTGGAACAGCTATTGGGAGATAGATGGTAGCCTCTCGTCAAGGCCATCCAGCGTGTTCTTTAACGTGCACAGGGTATGGCTCTCCCGCACACGGGGCCACGGCTTAACGTCCCATCCGACGGACGGCGGCCTTTCCAAGCCCATAGGTGTCCCCTACTGACCGTGGGCAGGGCGGGGAATTTTGCGGAGATAAATCTCAACGCTGACCCAGCTGGGACTCGAACCTGGGAACTACAGATTACGAGCCTGGCGCGCTACCAACTGAGCTACCCCCGCCCCAAGCTGGGAAGAAATGAAAATACTCCTAATTATTAACAATAAAGGAAAATGAAAAAAACCATGTTAATAAGCATCTAATTATATCGAGAGAAATAATTCACAGTGAAAAGCTGGCAAAGAGAAAGAAGATAGTAGTAGCATGACTGAGAGTTCTGGGCCAATGTTAAAATTCAGTAAAACCTTGGATTGCGAGTAACTTTGTTTGCGAGTATTTTGCAAGACGAGCAAATTTTTAAAATAAATTTTAACTTGATAAGCGAGCTAAGTCTTGTAATACGAGTAACATGTATGCGCATGTCTACCAACCGTCACGTTCTGTTTCAGTCGGTCGGTGTCGGTGTGCTTTACATATTTACTCAACATACGTACGAAGTATTGTTTATTTTCTTTCTAAACGTGGTTAATGAGTATTTTTTGATAACAGTACTGTAACCATGGCTCCCAAAAAGAAAACTGTTGAAAAAGAAAGTGATAAGAAGAAGAAAATGATTACGGTGGAAGTTAAGAAGGAAATCATCGAGAAGCACGCACGAGGTATGCGAGTGGTCGACATCGCAAGATTTTATAATAAGTCTACATCGACTATTTGCACAATATTAAAGAAGAAAAAAGAATTAAGGGGACTAGATGTAGCAAAAGGAGTCACGCGACTATCAAAGCAACGGCCACGTGTTCTGGAAGATGTAGAAAAGTTGCTTCTCGTGTGGATAAACGAGAAACAACTAGCAGGTGATACTGTGACGGAAAACTGTACCTGCGAGAAGGCAAAGATTTTGTACGCCGACCTCATAAGTAAACTGCCAGATACGTCGATAAGATACGAAGAAGGCTTCGAAGCGAGCAGGGGCTGATTTGACAACTTTAAGAAGAGAAGTGGTATCCATAGTGTTGTGCGACACGGAGAAGCTGCGAGTTCGGACGTTAAGGCAGCTGAGGCGTTCGCCACCGAATTTCGGAAACTCATGATTTCCGAGGGTTACCTACCACAGCAAGTTTTTAACTGTGACGAGACAGGGCTTTTTTGGAAAAAGATGCCAAAGAGGACTTACATTACTATAGAAGAGAATGCAATGCCTGGTCACAAGCCCATGAAAGACCGTCTTACCCTCTTGTTTTGTGCTAATGCAAGCGGGGATTTTAAAATTAAGCCCTTGCTGGTGTATCATTCCGAGAATCCACGAGCCTTCAAGAAATGCAAGGTACAGAAGAGTCAGTTAAACGTTATGTGGAGGTCCAACAGCAAAGCTTGGGTCACTCGTATCTTGTTCGTTGAGTGGATCAATAAGGTCTTCGGTCCTACAGTGAAAAAATACCTTTTAGAAAATAATCTGCCACTCAAAGTTTTGCTAATTATGGACAATGCCCCTGCTCATCCTCCAGGTCTCGAGGGTGACTTACTGGAGGAATTCGAGTTCATTAAGGTGAAGTTCCTTCCTCCCAATACCACTCCACTACTTCAGCCCATGGATCAGCAAGTCATTTCGAACTTTAAAAAGCTTTACACCAAAGCATTATTTCAGCGGTGCTTTGAGGTAACTGAAGGAACAAATCTTACCCTCCGAGAATTCTGGAAAAATCATTTCCACATCGTGAACTGTCTCAAGATCATCGATAAAGCTTGGAATGGGGTCACCAAGAGAAGGCTCAATTCTGCTTGGAGAAAACTGTGGCCTGACTGCATTCTAGGAGATAACTGTGAGGGGTTAACTCACGAAGAGGAACTGCCAGTTCTCGATGAAATTGTCTCCTTGGGGAAGAACATGGGACTGGAAGTGAATGAGGACGACATTCAAGAGCTGGTGGAGGAACATCGCCAGGAGCTGACCACCGACGAACTAATGGATCTGCATCGCGAGCAACAACAAAAGTTTGTGGAGGAGATCTCGTGTGAGGAAGACGAGAAAAAGGAGGAGGAATCACTCACTTCAAATGAGATTAAGGACATGTGTAAAATGTGGGAAACAGTCCAAAATGTTGTAGAAAAACACCACCCAAATAAGGCTGTGGCAATGCGAGCAGTCAACCTTTTTAATGACAATGCAATGTCACATTTTCGGGAAATTATAAAGAGAAGGCAGAAGCAAATGTCCCTTGATAGTTTCGTCGTTAGAGTTACACAAAAGGAAAAAGATTCCAGTGTTCCAAACACAAATTAATTGTGTGTATTATTTTTATGTACCTATATGTATTCTTTTTATTTTGTATCAAACATTTTATTTGAATAAATTTTTTGTTGTGGAACGAATCATTGGGGGTTTCCATTATTTGTTATGAGTTATTCGCTTTGATATACGAGTGCTTCGGATTACAAGTACGTTTCCGGAACGAATTAAGCTCGGTAACCGAGGTAACACTGTATAGGGAAACCCATGTTAACCTATGGGAGAAGTTTTGAGGGATGAGGGTTAAACTAATTAGCATCTGAAAGAGCAGTGTAATCTAAGGCATCGGAGTAATCTAATACACTTAGGAACCAAATACACTCAGTTCTCTATTTACCCAGTAGATAGGTTGGGTTGTTTTACCTCTGAGCGGCACTTTTTTGCACACCATGGGCTAAATGGCCAGGTCACGAGGACCCCGAAGGCTCAGAGAAAGTTGGGGGAAGGGACTCACTGAAACAGCTGTTGGGAGACAGATGGTAGCCTCCCGTCAAGGCTATCCAGCGTGTTCTATAACGTGCACAGGGTATGGCTCTCCCGCACACGGAGCCACGGCTTAATGTCCCATCCTACGGACGGCGGCCTTTCCAAGCCCATAGGTGTCCCCTACTGACAGTGGGTAGTGTAGTGAGTTTTGCAGAGAAAAATCTCAACGCTGACTAAGCTGGGACTCGAACCTGGGTACTGCAGATTAGGAGCCTGGCGCGTTACCAACTGAGCCCCCCCCCCCGCCCCTGCATTTGCTTTTGGCAATTTCTATTAATCAATGTATATGTTACCGCTAAAGCTCGAAAGCCGTTAATGTGCACATTACCTAGCTAATCTGCAGATTAACTGATTTGCTCCGTTAACGTGCGGAATCACGAGTTTTCCGCATTTTACCTAGGTAATGTGCACATTAACGGCTTCCGTATCGTTAAAGTTCAAAAGTTTGTTTCTCTCATAGTGGTGAATCTCTTGAATATGAATTTTCGTGTCACGTGATTCACTCGTCCGCATTATAAAAAACGCCCCGGATGAGCGGAGGCCAAGTGAGAACGAATCGGTAAAGTGATTCATTCTTGATAACGAATCACTAAAATGATTCGTTCTCATTTGGCCTGCTCATTTTGGGGGCTTTTTTTATAATTCGGACAACTGATTCATGTTGACAGAGGGATGACCCTGGTTTCAACTCTACTCTCGGACACTAGATAAATAACATTATGTTAATTTAAGCGTACAGAAACGTTCCTGTTGTTCCAGCAAAGATCTTATTTTCACTTTAACGAGTGCCTAGTAGGTAATGTGCAGATTATCCAGGTAATTTGCAGATTACCTAGGTAATTTGAGAAATGAAACAATTTTCTGCACGTTAACGGATCACCCTAGTTAATCTGCACAATACCTAGATAATCTGTAGAATAACCGATTTCTGCACTTTAGCGGTAACATATACATTAGGGCTCTTGCAAAATCTCACCAAATGCAACAGTCTAGTTTGAAATGGGTGCTGCCTATTATAGTGTGTTTCGTCGGCATCCACAACTATTTTTTTATTTGAACAAATTTAATGTTTACTAACCATCGCCCTAATAATGACTGGTTAATAGAACCCTCGGCGTCCACATGACCTGGCCATTCCGCTCGTGTACGTACACGAAGGTTGCCAGATATTTTTAACATAATTTTTAAATCGTTGCCAGATATTTTTTCTGAATTCTGTAATCATCCATAGTGTTCGGATACTTTTCTGAGCGACTGTATTTCAGTGAAATAAGAGAAAGAGCCCTAATCTCAAGGAAATGATTATAATTCATAAAATGCAAACAAAGACACCTATAATTAAAACCCACCAAACAAATTAAAGAAGTAAAATTTTCAATTCGAAATAAAATGAAAACTAAACATAAAAGAATCATATGCTTTTCAATTTCTCGGAGTTCGCTGTTTAACCCCACCTTGACTCTCACAACAAAACTGTTGGGTTTGGGTTGTTTTACCTCTGAGCGGCACTTTTTTGCACACCATGGGCTAAATAGCCAGGTCACGTGGACCCCGAAGGCTCAGAGAAGGTTTGGGGAGGGGACCCGCTGGAACAGCTGTTGGGAGACAGATGGTAGCCTCCCGTCAAGGTCATACAGCGTGTTCTTTAACGTTGGGTTGTTTTACCTCTGAGCGGCACTTTTTTGCACACAATGGGCTAAATGGCCAGTTCATAAGGACCCCGAAAGCTCAGAAAAGGTTGGGGGAGGGGACCCATTGGAACAGCTGTTGGGAGACAGATGGTAGCCTCTCGTCAAGGCCATCCAGCGTGTTCTTTAACGTGCACAGTTCTTTCCCCCACACGGGGCCACGGCTTAACGTCCCATCCGACGGACGGTGGCCTTGCCAAGCCCATCGGTGTCCCCTACTGACCGTGGGCAGGACGGGGAATTTTGCGGAGGTAAATTTCAACGCTGACCCGGCTGGGACTCGAACCTGGGAGCTACAGGTTACGAGCCTGGCGCGCTACCGACTGAGCCACTCCCGCCCCCAAAACTGTTGGAAGACCACAATATTTCTCCAAACTGCATGTTATAATATCCCCAGCGAACACAAATTTCATTTAATGCAAAATTGCTAAGAGCTGTATTTACCTGTACCTCTAATAAGCAGAGCACACGACCCAAAATAACAGAGCATCTATTTTTGGAAGCCATTAGTACATGTAGTAAAGATAGATAAATCAACGTTACAGCGTTCTGGGGGTACATGTAGTAAAGCATTCTATTTGATTAACCTCAACTAGAGTTATTAATGTTTTAGAATTGTAGAACAGAGCCAATGAGAAAACTGCATTGTCATTATTCTGTTTGAAACAGTAGAGAAATTGGCAAAGCGCCAACAGCCAGATCGAGGCTGTTGGAGAAGTGCAATGATATGGAAATATTAATTTGTTCCTTTTTGTTTGCAGGACGATTTCAATTAGGAAAGTACAAGCAATAAGAATGTTTTTTTCTCTTCATCATTTCACATCAAATCGACAGATATTAAAAAAAAAGAATAACCTCTCTGGCCTACCATTCCCTCCCCTCGGTCATTAGGAGACGCCAATGGGTTTGGAAAGACCGCCATCTGTCGGAAGAGATATTTAGCCGTGACCACGTGTGCGGGACAGAGCCATACTCTGCGCATGTTAAGAACACCCTGGATGACTCTGATGGAAGGCTACCATCTGTCTCCCAACAGATGTCCAGTGGGTCCCTTCCCCCAAAGTTCTCTGATCCCTTGGGGTCCTTGTGACCTGGCCATTTAGCCCATTGTGTGCAAAAAGTACCGCTCACACATAGGTAAAACAACTCAACGTAACAGTTGTTCATTGGGTCCCCTTTTCCCAACCTTCTGATCCCTTGGAGGTCCTTGTGACCTGGCCATTTAGCCCATTGTGTGCAAAAAGTGTCGCTCACACATAGGTAAAACAACTCAACGTAACAGTTGTTCATTGGGTCCCCTTTTCCCAACCTTCTCTGATCCCTTGGAGGTCCTTGTGACCTGGCCATTTAGCCCATTGTGTGCAAAAAGTGTCGCTCACTCATAGGTAAAACAACTCAACGTAACAGTTGTTCATTGGGTCCCCTTTCCCCAACCTTCTCTGATCCCTTAGGGGTCCTTGTGACCTGGCCATTTAGCCCATTGTGTGCAAAAAGTGTCGCTCACACATAGGTAAAACAACTCAATGTAACAGTTGTTCATTGGGTCCCCTTTTCCCAACCTTCTCTGATCCCTTAGGGGTCCTTTGACCTGGCCATTTAGCCCATTGTGTGCAAAAAGTACCATTCACACATAGGTCAAACAACTCAACGTAACAGTTGTTCATTGGGTTCCCTTTCCCCAACCTTCTCTGATCCCTTAGAGGTCCTTGTAACCTGGCCAATGGTCCTTGTGACCTGTTGAAAATCTGTGCTAAAGTGTCGGGGGGGGGGGGGTTACAAAGTTTACCTTTAGTGCAGTGAAAATAAGAATATACAGATTAAAAGCTATTCCCGGGCAGCGCCGGGTACGTTCAGCTAGTGCTTAATAAAGGTAAAGCTGAAGTCTGCAATCTATGTCAAAGGAGACGGATTAGAAGTTGAAAACTAGACTTCTCAACAATCAAATACAGCATTTCGACGACCCAATCGTCCAAGGAAACAATAGTATATGGGAAATTAAAAATGTTCATTTTAACTCTTCATTATAGGAATTTACAACTCAGGTACGGAATTGTTTTAATGAGAAAATACTCTAAATGTTCTTTATCATTATAGAAATGTGGAATGTTCTACAGTTATTATTAAATATATATATATTTCTGTACTCTTTATTCTAATTTAATTAAAAGTCGCTAGATCTAGTAACAAGTCCATTTCACTACTTACCTAGTAAAATGCTTATAATTTTATAAGATTTGTTAAACTGTTTATGTCATTTTTTATGTTTATCGATATATGCAATTTATGAATACAAAATTTAATGTATATATCTATATGTTTTATTCCCACTGTTATACTACACCTATAGTTTTATTTATCTATACAAGGGGTACGCCAGTTACATACACATTTCCAGGGGGTACGTGAAGCATAAAAGGTTGAGAACCACTGATATATGTTTTATTTTATTCCCCATTGTTATACTATAACTATAGTTTTATCTATCTATACAAGGGGTACGTCAATTACATACACATTTCCAGGGGGTACGTGAAGCATAAAAGGTTGAGAACCACTGATACATACGTTTTATTTTATTCCCATTGTTATACTGTAACTATAGTTTTATCTATCTATACAAGGGGTACGCCAATTACAAACACATTTCCAGGGGGTACG
Source organism: Ryuthela nishihirai (assembly GCA_038380435.1). NCBI lineage: Eukaryota > Metazoa > Arthropoda > Arachnida > Araneae > Heptathelidae > Ryuthela > Ryuthela nishihirai. Next base: position 22,222,431 of record JAWZYU010000008.1, read on the forward strand.
TGAAACATAAAAGGTTGAGAAATAAAAAATAAAAATAAATACCCCTCAAGCAGCTGCTTGCCACAGAGGTCTGACAGGAGCCTGTCAGTTTATATGCCATAGTAGAAGATCTGTGAGGACGGCAGGACCTCAGCAGAAAAACGACACATACATCCATGCCTTACCACCACTGATAAATATGTTTTATTTTATTCCCATTGTTATACTATAACTATAGTTTTATCTATCTATACAAGGGGTTCGCCAGTTACATACACATTTCCATGGAGTACGTGAAGCATAAAAGTTTGAGAACCACTGTACTAGGGGACAGGAAGAGGAAATGGAAATTAGTCAGTCTTGAGGGGCAAAGGCTGGCTGAATGATTGGTTGGCCACAGGGGAAGGCGCCCACGTTTCATCACTGTATGGTGTAAACAATTGATTAGTAGCTGATAATACCGTGAACGAAGTGCCTTTTCGCATATATACTGATGCGAATATGACTTTACTTAGACCTGATATAGTAGAGAATCAAACTAAGTGGTATTCTTAACAGCAAAATATTACTCAGAAAACAATACTGGAGATTGTGCTAAAGTCCATGTAGCAATAGAAAATTAAATTTTTTGATAAAAACTTATATAAAGTTTCTGTAAAAGTTACCTTCTTTAACTAATTATTTTGGGCTTCAAATGAGTTATAAAAAAAAAATACCCTCTCAAGCAGCTGCTTGCCACAGAGGTCTGACAGGAGCCTGTCAGTTTATATGCCATAGTAGTTGGTTTGAGAGGATGGCAGGACCTCAGCAGAAAAACAACCCAAACAGCCATACCTTACCTGGGGCTCGAACCCAGGTCCATTAGATCAGCAGCATGGGACAAAATATTTTTACATCTGTAACTGGAATATTTTTAGTTCTACCTTTTGCTGGAATTCAGTTTTCTAAAATAAATTTTTTTATCTCGGTTTATATTATATATGTATGATCTTGAATATTTAATAAAATACGGGAAGGCTTTTGTAAGAATGTTAGGTTTGAAATCATGAGTTCGGGAAGTTGTGTGTATGGAGAGGGGGGGGGAGGACACCAAACCTGTCCATTCCATTTAAGACAGGCTTTGATTCTCATACAGAAAACACTCTGCACGTAGTTGGAAGAAAAAAAAAAGATTAAAATGTAAGGAACAACTTTTTTTTGTGTGTGTTGATTTTTCCTATAAAATATTTTTAATGCATTTCTGAAAATTAGCGGCAATAAATACATTTTTCCTACATCAATTTTAATTACATTTTCCACTTAATTTCAACTCATCCCATGTTTTTTAGCAAAGAGTTAATTTTTTATAAATATTTAATTGCCCCATCAATTCAGAAGCTCACGATCGCCACTAATCCCCAACAGCTATAAAGTTCAGGAGATATGAATAAACAATCAATACATTGCTACAACTGATTTCATTACATGCTATTTACCATCTGAAAATAATTGGGTCAACTTCCGCCAAAATAATGCAAATATAAATAAAATAAGAATAAATTTTAGTAATCGTAAATTGAACATTGGAAGGTAGCCTGTCGACACAAGTTTCCAAGTTCTTTTAATTTAACCTAAATCCATCGTTTTATATTCAGCACCTTAAAGCTCAGAGTTCTATGTATAGACCTCTCATATATGTAAATATTGATATGGAATACTATATATTTAATATATTATATATAGAACTCTGTGGCTTAAAGACTGTAGAGACGTAAAACTTTCATATTATAGAGGAGTGCATCGATACACTTTATTGAAGGTAAAAAAAAATTCAGATACTTGTTTTCTGGTGTCAGTATAACATTTATTTGAGGAGAGCAGAAGTAACAATAGAACAGAGTTCACCTAAAATGTGTGAGTAACTTTAAAATTTCAATTAATCAGAAAATTGCATACCATATTTAAGCCGATTTCTCTATTGACATTCGCAAATGGCCAATCAAAACAGATCCAGAGTTTGATTCATTGCAAATTGCGAAATTTAAATTTGAAAACTGGCAACTTTAACTATTTGAAAAATGGCAGTTGTGCTTTTCGAATTGGAATGATTCATCTTGTTGCAAGATAATATTATTAATATTAAAGTATCACGTGTAATTTGTTAGATATTTTATTAGAAAGTTTTAATTCTCATGAAGGAATTGTATAATCTTGCGAGATATCTTTTCATGATCATGTAATCTTTATAGTGTTACGAGTAATCGATTTTCAAAGCATCCATGTTTAGTGTGAAGTTTAATCTTAGGAATTTTAATAAGCCTAAAATATGGAAAGTAATGTCTGTTCTTATCTCTCTCTCTGAATACTAATAACATTTATATTTGGTGACATGTTTCTCACCAGTGCTTCTTTACTAGAAAACATTTATGTTGTAGGAGTCGTCGTTGGTGGTTGAGGAAATGCCCAAGCGAATGGAAATACGTTAAATTGTAGCCTGTTAAACATATAGTTTAATATACAGTACTGTGCAAATTAGTTGGAACAATAGGAAAATGCAGTAACAAAGAAGCAACTAAAATATTTTTGTTAATAGTGCAGTTAATAGTTAATGTGACCCCCCCTTAGCTTTAATTACTTCTTTCCCCCTCACAACCATTGATGCCACTAGCTTTCCACACATCTCCTTCACTTCAGGGTCGTGCTACCACACTTTCATGACACTTTCTATAATTTTGGTTTTCGTCGTGCAAATCCATCTTAGATATGCGCGCTTTAATAAATGGCCCACAAATTTTCAATGGGGTTTAGATCGGGTGAATTTCCTGGTCACTCCAATACCTTCAAATGTTGCTGGGTAAAGAAGCTATTAGCAAGCTTAGAATTGTGGCATGGAGCCAGATCCTGTTGAAATATCCCATCGCCGTTAGGAAACAGCTTCTGCAGTGTTGGGACCATTTTCGCCTCCAGAACGCTTATGTACTTTTTGCTGTCCATCATTCCTTCAATGGGGTGAAGCGTTTGTGGCCCGGAAGCGGTGAAACATCCCCAAAATATGACCCTTGGTGGTTACGAACAAGTTTAGACTTGCAGCAGTTTAGATTCTGCAGCGGAAGGGACTTAGCGTTCCTTCGCTTGTCCCAACTAATTCGCACAGTACTGTAAAACAACTTAATCAATCCTAAAATCAAAAGAAATTTTATTAGTATATATATTTATGCATGGTAGTGAAACTTGGACACTTTGTAAACAAGATAACAGGAAATTAGATGCTTTTGATTCTAGATGCTTACGCAGTATCTTGGGCATTAGACGGTTCAACTTTGTAACTAATGATGAGGTTAGGCAAAGGAGTCGACAACCTCCTTTAAGCAGCATATTGTGCAGAGAGACTCCGTTGGTTTGACCATGTTGCCCGTATGGATAATTATAGATTGGCGAATAGGGTTATGAACAGTGTCCCTAAAGGCCTCAGAAAGAGGGGGAGACCTAGGATGCGGTGGGCAGACAATGTCAAACAGGACCTTATTAGAATTGGTGTGCTGTGGCCGGATGATGATGATATTTATGCAAAAGTATGCATTAAACAGATACAGTTTTCTGACTAGTATAAACATGATAGGAACCAGAGGTGCGAATGAAAAATTTTCTAAATCAGAATGAAAACGTATCTGCATCTCATCATCCAAACTAGACTTGGGTCATTTGACTGTCAGATGAAAAGTGTCATCGTAGTCGACAACTTTTGGAATGAATTCGTGTGGATTGTTTCCAGTGATTCTGAAGAAATTTCTAGGATTTATTTTGGTGACTATGTTGATTATGTTCAATTTGCTGGTCCTTGTGTATGTTTTGCTCTTTTCTACATACCATGGAGTAGCAATATCTGCTCTTAGGCATTTATTTCGAAAAATCTGTAGTGGGGCGTAAAAATAATATTTACTGAAATTTTAAAATTCAACGACTCTACTATTTGTTTTTAAAACGCCAGCAATTTATTTTTGATTATTGTATAATATTTTTATATAATCATTAAAAAATCAATTATTTTATTTCGTATTCTTTTTAAGCATCATGAATTGTGGAATTTAAATCTGTTCTTGTATAATTAATCTCCGAAAAAAGTAGTGAGTTTAACACTCTATATTTTTATCAATGTGAACTACTTCTAAAACAGGATAAAATCTGTTATTACTTATTATTAATTCTGATTGGTTGCTTGCTATCTTATTACTTCTAAATTATTTTAAATATTTTTTTTAGTCCAACAAAAAAAGATATTAACAGCGGTAATATCTAATACATTTAAAATGTTTGTAAAGTGTATAGTTAAATTCGGTACTTTTTCCCTCATATCAATATTCTAGATTTTGACAACCACTAGTATGCTTAGCTACATAAAGCAAAATTTATCATAATAGTGGTTTGGTGATAATTAATGAAATATGAAAATAATAATTTGGTGATTTATTTTGAAATTGTGAATGTTTTAATGCAGACTCATCCAACTCATAAAAGACAATCAAGAAAATATCTTGATTACTCGCAACCAAAATATATATTTTTACGAGACTATGAATTGGCAACATTGTTTAGTTAAGCACCTTAAAATGACTCGGATTCAGCATATTGGCTTTTTGTTTTATGACCCGCACGTGCTTTTTTTTTTAATGAACTGGCTTTCTTTAAAATGCTATATTGTCCGCCCCCACAATTAGATTTGTTTCACGTTACGACACCTTCACAGTTGCCTTTCGCCGCATGGTCTAAAAGAAAACTCTTAAATTAAAATTACTGGTAGTTTTGTAAAAAAAATATTAGATCATTTATTAGCTACTTTCTTTAAAATAGTAATTTTGTTTCATTTTCTCGGGTGATAAATATGCGCTGAAAATGTTATATTTATTATTTCGTACAAGTACTGTTGATTATTAATTTTAGTTGTTTAAATACGGTGAAAGTTGAAAACCTTTCATATTTTTTGCTGTGTGGTCTGCAAGGAATTCGATTTTAAAAATTAACTTAATCGTAATTGCAAAAAATAAGATAAATATAATAATTTTGGCACATATTTATTACTTGACGAATTAAAAAGTTTATTGTTAAAGAAATTAGCTCATGAATGCTCTAAAATGTGAAATAGTCATCTGAAAAAAAAACTTTTTGTGCGAGTGTGATCCGAACCCACATCTCCCATTAACATGTCAACAACCACCATCAAAGGCTAACCCTCTTTTTTCAGCTGACATATAAACTTTCCCGCATTTTTTATTTGATTCGCGCGTTCAGCCATCAGGACACCTGTGATACTCTACTACTGAATTAATGATTTAAAGCCATGAGCGTGAGTGGCAAATATTAAATTCCATCATATGAGGCACCTAGTTGCCATTTCCCGACATAGATGGAGCCATGAGCGAATAAAATAAAAAAATTGTGGGAAAGTTTATAAACCACCTTAGCTGAAGAAAAACTTTAGTCGTTGATGGTGTAATGATTAGCATATCTGATATGTTACTGGGAGAGGTGGATTCGAATCCCACTCACGGTGAAGCAAATTTTGTTCAGATGAATATTTCATGAATACCTGTCAACAAAACATCTATATTTCACTACTGCTCTAAAATATTATATTTCCCCTTTTATAAAACTACCAGTAATTTCATTTCCCTTTTCATAAAACTACCGGTAATTTTATTTTCATTTTATAAAACTACCGGTAATTTTATTTTCCTTTACAAATTACCAATAATTTTATTTTTAAAGATATTTTTCTTGCGGACTTTCAACGAATGGCAATCGTAAAAGCGACTTTATTGTTTGAATCATGAAATAAAATAATGTGGCAAGAAAGCGACATTTCTTGGCCCTTTCATATGTTTTTTGGCCGGAATTATTAAAGCTACTCACCAATTCCTCGAGGTGCGGTGTGAAGAGGAGAGCCACCTTCCCCCAGAAAATGCACGTTCCTAACCCAAGAGCCCTGAAAATAACAAACAGAAATGGATACATAGTAAATACACAGATTACCTGTTGTAGAGATAAGACTTCAAACATTAGTTAAAAGATTCTGAAAAAAATTTCCTTGTGTGATGCGTGGTGTACTGATATACTGATAGCTGACCTCTGGCATGAATCTGGAGAGTTGCGGGTTCGATTCCCGCCGTGTCGGCGATGAATTTTTTTTAAAGAATTTTTTAACTAAACAGAAATGGTTCTTTTCAATAAATACTTTTGCACACTTTTTACGCAATACTGTAGGACAATTGTACGAAACAAAGCTCAGTTTTCATTCAGCTAGGGGCGCGGGTGGCTTTGTCGGTAGCGCGCCAGGCTCGTAATCTGTAGTTCTCAGGTTCGAGTCCCAGCTGGGTCAGCGTTGAGATTTATCTCCGCAAAATTTCCCCGCCCTGCCCAAGGTCAGTAGGGGACACCGATGGGCTTGGAAAGGCCGCCGTCCGTCGGATGGGACGTTAAGCCATGGCCCCGTGTGCGGGAGACACATACCCTGTGCACGTTAAAGAACACGCTGGATGGCCTTGACGGGAGGCTACCATCTGTCTCCCAACAGCTGTTCCTATGGGTCCCCTCCCCCAACCTTCTCTGAGCCTTCGGGGCCCTTGTAACATGGCCATTTAGCTCATTGTGTGCAAAAAAGTGCCGCTCAGAGGTAAAACAACCCAACATTAAAGAACACGCTGGATGGCCTTGACGGGAGGCTACCATCTGTCTCCCAACAGCTGTTCCAGTGGGTCCCCTCCCCCAACATTCTCTGAGCCTTCGGGGTCCATGTGACCTGGCCATTTAGCCCATGGTGTGCAAAAAAGTGCCGTTCAGAGGTAAAACAATCCAATCCAATCAATCGCTCAAAAAAGTATTCGAAGAATATGGTTGATTACAGAATTCAGAAAAAATATCTGGCAACGATTATTTTAGAAATTAGTGATCTGGCAACCTTCGTGTCACGTGACACGAAGTTTTGTGTACGAACACGTGTACGTGACACGAAGGTTGCCAGATCACTAATTTCTAAAAAAATCGTTGCCAGATATGTTTTCTGAATTCTGTAATCAACCATAGTGTTCGGATACTTTTTTGAGCGACTGTAGGTGGTCATATTATTTTGATACTAGATCGTGTGGGCTCACTAACGGAAATATTGAGCGTGTGCAGTTACCGTTTACAGCAAACTGGAGCGTGTGCAGTAACTGCACACGCTCCAGTTTGCTGTGAACGGTAACTGGAGCGTATACAGTTGCTGTACACGCTCCAGATATTTATCCTGAATTCTGTAATCACGTGACACGAAGGTTGCCAGATCACTAATTTTTAAAAACGTCGTTGCAGAGATATTTTTTCTGAATTCTGTAATCAACCATATTGTTCGGATATTTTTTTGTGCGACTGTACGAATTTAATATTTCCTGTTCAGTGGAATATTTTAGTAATTGGAAAGCCTTACTTAAGTCTTACTCTCAAACCTCCCGAAGCTAAATTCTCGGAACTTCCCTGACACAAAATTTACGGTGCCCCCCCCCCCCCCCAACAAAATTCTCTCCTTCCCCTGTAACTAAATATCCTTGGTATTGCCTGCTCATACCCACGTGATCCTAAACAATGATTATATGATGATTCTACAAGGCGATTATGAAAGAATATTAATATTTTAAATCGCTATATTTCAATAAACGATTAAATAACGAAAGCTATTGTGTGTCTAAAATGTCAAGGAATTCTCAAAGTTGTTTTTCGTTCCACAGTCTTTTCATTGCATGGGCCATTGGTGGAGTGATGTTCAGCTTGTTTTCATACTTGGCTTAGCACGTGCAACAGCTGCTTCTGTAATCACGTGACACGAAGGTTGCCAGATCACTAATTTCTAAAAAATCGTTGCCAGATATTTTTTCTGAATTCTGTAATCAACCATAGTGTTCGGATACTTTTTTGAGCGACTGTAGGTGGTCATATTATTTTGATACTAGATCGTGTGGGCTCACTCACGGAAATATTGAGCGTGTGCAGTTACCGTTCACAGCAAACTGGATCGTGTGCAGTAACTGCACACGCTCCAGTTTGCTGTGAACGGTAACTGGAGCGTGTACAGTTGCTGTACACGCTCCAGATATTTTTCCTGAATTCTTAATCACGTGATACGAAGGTTGCCAGATCACTAATTTCTAAAAAAAAAAGTTGGCAGATATTTTCTCTGAATTCTGTAATGAACCGTAGTGTTCGTACACGAAGGTTGCCAGATCACTAATTTTAAAAACGTCGTTGCCAGATATTTTTTCTGAATTCTGTAATCAACCATATTGTTCGGATACTTTTTTGAGCGACTGTACGAATTTAATATTTCCTGTTCAGTGGAATATTTTAGTAATTGGAAAGCCTTACTTAAGTCTTACTCTCAAACTTCCCGAAGCTAAATTCTCGGAACTTCCCTGACACAAAATTTACGGTGCCCCCCCCCCCCCCCAACAAAATTCTCTCCTTCCCCTGTAACTAAATATCCTTGGTATTGCCTGCTCATACCCACGTGATCCTAAACAATGATTATATGATGATTCTACAAGGCGATTATGAAAGAATATTAATATTTTAAATCGCTATATTTCAATAAACGATTAAATAACGAAAGCTATTGTGTGTCTAAAATGTCAAGGAATTCTCAAAGTTGTTTTTCGTTCCACAGTCTTTTCATTGCATGGGCCATTGGTGGAGTGATGTTCAGCTTGTTTTCATACTTGGCTTAGCACGTGCAACAGCTGCTTCTGTAATCACGTGACACGAAGGTTGCCAGATCACTAATTTCTAAAAAATCGTTGCCAGATATTTTTTCTGAATTCTGTAATCAACCATAGTGTTCGGATATTTTTTTGAGCGACTGTAGGTGGTCATATTATTTTGATACTAGATCGTGTGGGCTCACTCACGGAAATATTGAGCGTGTGCAGTTACCGTTCACAGCAAACTGGACCGTGTGCAGTAACTGCACACGCTCCAGTTTGCTGTGAACGGTAACTGGAGCGTGTACAGTTGCTGTACACGCTCCAGATATTTTTCCTGAATTCTTAATCACGTGATACGAAGGTTGCCAGATCACTAATTTCTAAAAAAAAAAGTTGGCAGATATTTTCTCTGAATTCTGTAATGAACCGTAGTGTTCGTACACGAAGGTTGCCAGATCACTAATTTTAAAAACGTCGTTGCCAGATATTTTTTCTGAATTCTGTAATCAACCATATTGTTCGGATACTTTTTTGAGCGACTGTACGAATTTAATATTTCCTGTTCAGTGGAATATTTTAGTAATTGGAAAGCCTTACTTAAGTCTTACTCTCAAACCTCCCGAAGCTAAATTCTCGGAACCTCCCTGACACAAAATTCACGGTGCCCCCCCCCCCCCCAACAAAATTCTGTCCTTCCCCTGTAAACTAAATATCCTTGGTATTGCCTGCTCGTACCCACGTGATCCTAAACAATGATTATATGATGATTCTACAAGGCGATTATGAAAGAATATTAATATTTTAAATCGCTATATTTCAATAAACGATTAAATAACGATATCTATTGTATGTCTAAAATGTCAAGGAATTCTCAAAGTTATTTTTCGTTCCACAGTCTTTTCATTGCATGGGCCATTGGTGGAGTGATGTTCAGCTTCTTTCCATACTTGGCTTAGCACGTGCAACAGCTGCAATCATTCTTACCTTTAAATGCTGCACATTACAGATTTTTTTTTTCCCTTTTTACGGAATAAATGGGGGCCAGGCTCGTAATCTGTAGTTCCCAGGTTCGAGTCCCAGCTGGGTCAGCGTTGAGATTTATCTCCACAAAATTCCCCGCCTTGCCCACGGTCAGTAGGGGACACCGATGGGCTTGGAAAGGCCGCCGTCCGTCGGATGGGACGTTAAGCCGTGGCCCCGTGTCCGGGAGAGCCATACGCTGTGCACGTTAAAGAACATGCTGGATGGCCTTGACGGGAGGCTACCATCTGTCTCCCAACAGCTGTTCCAGTGCGTCCCCTCCCCCAACCTTCTCTGAGCCTTCGGGGTCCATGTGACCTGGCCATTTAGCCCATGGTGTGCAAAAAAGTGCCGCTCAGAGGTAAAACAACCCAACCCAACGGAATAAATGATGTTTTTAAATGTCCAATGATCTTAAGTTCGGATTTCTCGGGGGTCACAACATCGGTCTAAAAATTTAAATTAAGTTTAAATTTCAGGTATCAGTAAGATATTACTTGACTTTTGAGCACTGTTGTATATACTGAGATGCCAGTTTATTAGATACATTAACCCTTTTGGCCCTGCCGGTGGCATTTGCCACCTTAATATATAAAGAATTCTAGCTACTGGCTGAGTATCTAGTTTCACCATAAAGCACCAGATGTCCTAAAAAGTATCCCTACAAAGTATGTGAATCACATTTCATGACATGGTTCAACAAGAAGTGAGTGTTTACATATCTGAGTGACCCGTATTGTTCCGCTATTCAAGATGAATGACGGTTAGAGGTAGAACCACCAAACTCCATCTATAGTTTCTTCATATCACTCTAAATTAGTGCACTGTCAGGGTTTCGACCCAAAAAAAATTAGGCCCACCCCAAAAGTTAGCCGCTAAATGTCTGTCCACTGATAACTTTTTGCATTGATAACGTACTTCTCAGTTAATATGGCGGCGAGGGTGGCTCAGTCGGTAGCGTGCCAGGCTTGTAATCTGTAGTTCCCAGGTTCGAGTCCCAGCTGTGTCAGCGTTGAGATTTATCTCCATACATCTCTCAGTTCTTACCAAAGTGAAGTAGGGAACACCATGTTTGGTAAGTACCGATCTAAAATCGAAATCTAAAAATTGTTTAAAAAATTTTCACACGAAATAATTTGATAAGATCTTTGTATAAAAACATTATTTAAAATGAATAAAAAATATGCTTCCATTTTTATCTCTAAGACCTGATGGTGGCATTTGCCACGATTTCCTAGTTTCTAAACTTATGGCGGAAACCCGCTCAAACTTAGTAGGGGATTATGAAGTCTTTACATTCAATTGTATGTCTTTTACATTCAATTATTGATGATCAAAAAAATTTATTTTTCATATTAAAAATTCAGGGTTGAAGGGGTTAAGCCCCCCTCCCCCCTCCTGATACCCATCGAGGGACATCTGCAGCATATTTGGGCATCGTTGCTGACTAAGTTCATGGCTAGTGCATCCTCACTCGGATGGACACGTTCTTCATAATGTACCTGCTCACGAGGCACGTATGGTTCCAGGAACATGCCGACGAACTTTCCTTGCTTCATTGGCCTGCGCAGTCTCCAGATCAAAATCGTATCGAGCATCTTTGGGATGAGGCGGTAAGGGTTGGTCACAGGGAGACTGTGCCGCCGGCCAATTTGCAGCAATTGCGTGACATAATCATTTCCACACAGTACAGTCGCTTAAAAAAGTATCCAACTACTGCGGTTGATTACAGAATTCAAAAAGAATATCTGGCAACGTTTTTTTAGAAATTAGTGATCTGGCAACCTTCGTGTCGAAAAAATATCCAAATACTGCAGTTGATTACAGAATTAAAAAAATATCTGCCAACTTTTTTTTTAGAAATTAGTGATCTGGCAACCTTCGTGTCACGTGATTACAGAATTCAGGAAAAATATCCGAAGCGTGTACAGCAACTGTACACGCTCCAGTTTGCTGTGAACGGTAACTGCACACTCTCAATATTTCCGTGAGTGAGCCCACACGATCTAGTATCAAAATAATATGACCACCTACAGTCGCTCAAAAAAGTGTCCGAACCCATGGTTGATTACAGAATTCAAAAAAATATCTGGCAACGATTTTTTAAAAAAAAATTAGTGATCTGGCAACCTTCGTGCCACGTGACACGGTTGCCAGATCACTAATTTCTAAAAAAATCGTTGCCAGATATTTTTTTGAATTCTGTAATCAACCGCAGTATTTGGATATTTTTTCGAGCGACTGTAGAACATTCCTGCATAATGCATCCCATATGACGAATTCGGACTGTTCTGAAGCCCAAAGGACGCCTTCTTTGGGCCTCAGAATTATCAGCAAATAAACTGGCATCTCAGTGTATATAAGAAATAGAGTTTTCTGTCTGTTTGTTTGACATCTGTTCCTAGACGGTTAGAGGTAGAACCACCAAACTCCATCTATAGCTTCTTCATATTACTCTAAATTAGTGCACTGTCAGGGTTTCGACCCAAAAAAATTAGGCCCACCCCAAAAGTTAGTCGCTAAATGTCTGTCCACTGACAACTTTTTGCATTGATAACGTACTGCTCAGTTAATATGGCGGCGGGGGTGGTTCAGTCGGTAGCGCGCCAGACTCGTAATCTGCAGTTCCCAGGTTCGAGTCCCAGCTGTGTCAGCGTTGAGATTTATCTCCATACATTTCCCAGTTTTTAACAAAGTCAAGTAGGGAACACCGATGGGCTTGGAAAGGCCGCCATCCGTCTGATGGGACGTTAAGCCGTGGTTCCTTGTGCAGGAGAGTCATACCCTCTGCTCGTTAAAGAACACGCTGGATTGCCTTGACGGGAGGCTACCATCTGTCTCCCAACAGCTGTTCCAGTGGGTCCCTTTCCCCAACTTTCTATGAGTCTTCGGGGTCCTTGTGACTAGCCCATGATGTGCAAAAAAGTGCCGCTCAGGGATAAAGCCACCCAATATGACAGAATCATGCTGTGAAAAACCATCCAGCTTCCAACACTAGTTGAAGTACTTGATTAAATTTTCGACGGTGTAATAAAATATTATGCTTAGAGCTCGTATGTGATACATATCTTGATTTTATATATATATATGAACTTACCTGACTCCAGTTGGGAAGGTTTTGGCAGCGTGCAAGAAGATGCAGATGGCACTTGCACGAGCAAGGCACTTGCCCGAGAAGGCGAGAACAGGCGGCAGCAGATGGAGACCACGTTCAGTCACAGCTGTAGGGAAGAAGAGGTTGCAGAAGATATATTCATACATCAGCAAACGAAACTTTATTTAATTGAGTCAAACGATTTCGTAGAAAATTTTAAATTAAAAATATTTAAATTTCGCTCTCTAGACCACGAGTAGTCACCATGAGGCACTCGCAGCTTTTGTCAGTGGCACGTGTCCCGTTTCTTTTCGCTTTTTCAAATTCGATCTGCCTCTAGATGTCACTGGACACATCTTCAGTGTTATATGTGGCACACTGCAGAGAAAGTTTGGCCACCACTGGTATATTTAATAATAACGAGGAATTTTTTACATTAATACAGGAACTTTTAAAGATTAATACAGTAATTTTTGAAGATTAATACAATAACTTTTAGATATCTGCATTAATTTTTTATAGATAAATACTGGAACTCAGATTGATCAAGCAACTTTTTTATTGATAAATACAGGTGCTTTTTTTTAAAGATAACATCATTATAGATAAACCGTGTCCGCAAATCCTCCGAAAAGACTTTCGCTAAAGGAAGAGGATGTTCACAATTTTTTTCAACTCCCAAGGAATGGTAGCCGTGGACACCTTACCTGAAAGGGGCGGCTCAGACGGTATCGCGCCAGCCTCGTAATCTGCAGTTCCCAAGTTCGAGTCCCCGCTGGGTCAGCGTTGAGATTTAACACCCTATTCTCGGTCAGTAGGGGACACCTATGGGCTTGGAAAGGCTACAGTCCATTATATGGCACGTTAAGCCGTAGCCACGTGTGCGGGAGAGCTATACCTTGTGCACGTTAAAGAACACGCTGGATAGCCTTGAGAAAAGGCTACCATCTGTCTCCCAACAGCTGTTCCTGTGGGTCCCCTCCCCCAACCCTCTCTGAGTCTTCGGAGTCCTTGTGACCTGGCCATTTAGCCCATGGTGTGCAAAAATATGCCGCTCAGAGGTAAAACAACCCAACGTTAAAGAACACGCTGGATAGCCTTGAGAAAAGGCTACCATCTGTCTCCCAAAAGCTGTTCCAGTGGGTCCCCTCCCCCAACCCTCTCTGAGTCTTCGGAGTCCTTGTGACCTGGCCATTTAGCCCATGGTGTGCAAAAATGTGCCGCTCAGAGGTAAAACAACCCAACGTTAAAGAACACGCTGGATAGCCTTGAGAAAAGGCTAATATCTGTCTCCCAACAGCTGTTCCAGTGGGTCCCCTCCCCCAACCCTCTCTGAGTCTTCGGAGTCCTTGTGACCTGGCCATTTAGCCCATGATGTGCAAAAATGTGCCGCTCAGAGGTAAAACAACCCAACCACCAAGCGCTCCAGAATTGCCGTAGGCGCCTGCGACTTTGCCTAGATGCTGGAGGGGATACTTTTACTGTCCTTCAAAGTTTTGTTGAGGTAAGTGCAATTGACTTTTCTTCTGCAGATGTATGTGAAGAATTTTTTGAACGTCCTAGTATACGATCAAGAAACTGCAACCAGTTTCAATTCACTATACGGTAATGGACTCCTCTTTACATGTTGTTCACTTACATTTGGCCGACATTTGCTCCACCTGGTGGTCCACTATAGCAGAGAAGATGCATAATATGCCACAAATCGACATAGCCATGCCTTGAGTCGATTTTGAACCTAATCTGAAAAATGAATCATTCGTTACTTATATGACAAATTCATCTCTAAAATTATATTACAAGAAATTCAATCTCCAGAAAACGTACAGTCGCTGAAAAAAGTATCCGAACACTACGGTTGATTACAGAATTCAAAAAAAATATCTGGCAATGATTTTTTCAGAAATTAGTGATCTGGAAACCTGATCTGGGAACCTTCGTGTCACGTGACACGAAGGTTGCCAGATCACTAATTTCTAAAAAAAAAGTTGCCAGATATTTTTCTGAATTCTGTAATCAACCGTAGTGTTCGGATATTTTTTTGAGCGACTGTACTGCATAGAAGGAAAATACTTAACATAAATCTACACACATAACAGGAATAGCATCGGCCTACAGATTAACACTAAGGTTTTGAGAAACGTATTTAACGTTCATGTTGTTCTGCAAATGAGAAAAGAATTACCCTATTTGCCGGCGTATAAGACGCACCCCCTTTTTCAGACACATTTTTAAGGGAAAAAAAATTCCACATTGTTTCATGAATTTTCATAAAGATTTAAAGGCCAACCGAGGTCGAAGATGCTGCTGGCCGGCTTGATTTCCGGTCGGATGGTGTCGGTGTCGGAGACCTCACCTATCAGGAGCCCTGGGTAGGCTGTTCGAGGGCTCTGCCGAACGGTCTGAGCCCGCCTTGTAGGCACGAGCTCTCAAAAAAGTCTGGGTCTTACTAAGAGTCTCCACCCCGGGTGCCGATCGAACTTGGATCTATATATCCTTGTACATTTGCAAACCGGGGAATAGATTAAAGTAAGGTTTCCTCCGGTGGTCAGCATTCCTTCTATAGGATTGCTGCCATGTGAGGCTGGGGTTGAGGTGCGCCTATAGGGCGTATTCCTTGCCCCCGGCTCTAGATAAGCACGGCTCTTCATAACCAGGTAGTGCTGTACAAGCGGAACAGGGAATTGCAGTGGTTGCATAAGATCGCAACAAAAGAGATTCATCGTACTTATTTTAGAGTTATTTATGTATACAAAAAATGTAACTAGGGGACATTGTAGTTAGGTACCTTTTAATGTTCATCCTCAAAACCCAGAAATTCATCTCCAGAACTAAATGAAAAACCACTTGAAGCCTCTTTTTCAGAAACTGAGTCTTCGTATAACAAATCATCCTCTGTGCCATCAAGTGAGTTACTAATACCACATTTCTTAAATGACTTTACAACTGTCTCATGTTTCACAGCATTCCATGAAGTTTTGACCCATTCACAAATCTGCAAAATGCTAGGTCTCTTCCTTCTTCCTGATGGTGTCACTTCAAAATCTGTAGACTGCATCCAACTGTTCCATTTCTCCTTCATGAATCCTTTAAATGGTTTATTAATGCAGACATCTAAAGGTTGAAGCTGGCTCGTTAGTCCACCTGGAATTACAGCTAACTGAGTTTTCAGTTGGTTGATTTTATTTTTTACAGCTTCTGTTCTATGACTCCGAAACTGATCCCATAGTAGAAAGGCAGGTTTCTTTAACAGTCCACCAGGACGCCTAGACCACACATTGTCTATCCACAACTTCATCCCCCCTTCATCCATCCATCCCTTAGGATGAACATGCACAAACACACCTTTTGGCAGTTTTTCCTTGGGCAAGGTTTTCCTTTTGAAAATCAAAAGAGGCGGCAATTTGTTCCATTGGCACAACAAGACAACACGACTGTGTAGTGCGTTTTCTCATGCCCACAAGTTTTAACAATAACACTTCTTGCACCTTTGGAATCTACTGTTTTGTTTGAGGGTACATCGAACGTCAGTGGAACCTCATCCATGTTTGCTATTTGTGAAAGTTCAAAATTTCCACTTTTTCTTGCATTAATGACAATTTTATGAAACTCGATAATCTTGTCTTCATATTCTGTTGGCATCTTTTGTGCTATTTTTGTTTTAGTCCGCATACGTAAGTCATTTCTCTTCATGAATCTAGAACACCATGACGTTGATCCTGTAAAATCAGCGATGCCTCTGTTAGTAGCTATCACTCTTGCTTGTTGAATAGTCATTTTAGTGGAAACTGAAAATCCCGAGCTTCGGTGGACTAATAACCAAGTTTTTAATTCTTCTTCTAGTTCCGGCCATTTTGCAATTCCATGTCGCAGATTATGTTTGCTACGCATGGCTTTTTTTAGGTCTTCTTCCTGTCTTCTCCAAGTTCTTATCATCTTTTCTGTTGGCGGTGATCCGAAATTCTTCTCTGCTGCCCTGTTTCCGTGTTCTTTAGCATACTCAATCACTCGTAGCTTGAATGCAATATCATAGCAGAATCTGCGTTCTTTTTGAGCCATGTTTCGCAGCAAAAACATGAGAAAGCTTCTTCGGTACTAAATGTTTACGTTTTGGTTGCCTTGAGGCGCTGTAATCGGTAACGACGCGCCATGCTCGCGCTTTTCGAAAAAATATGCCGGTGAAATGTGATCACACATGCGCACATTGGATGAATCGTAACCTTGAGGTGTCAGTGGATCTGAACTCTATTTTACTGGAATGCTCCCTCTATCAGTAGTGAAACATTAAATACATCACGCAACTTATTATTTTTACAGAACAAAAATAAAATATGGAAACGATTTATTTGAAACCACTCTTTCACAAAAGGACAAAATGCAAAAGAATACTTATATATAATATACTGATATAAACCGAAAGTTTTAGACTGAAATTTCAACTCATAATTTTGATTACCGGCGCATAAGACGCACCCCATATTTTAGGCGAATTTTGAGTGGAAAAAAGTGCGTCCTATATGCCGGCAAATACGGTATTTTTATACTTTTTTTGTGATTTCATTATCTTGTTTTCTGAATACGAACTGAAACAATAGACTGACGTACAGTCGCTCAATAAATTATCGGAATACTACGGTTGATTACAGAATTCAGAAAAAAATATCTGGCAACGATTTTTTAGAAATTAATGATCTGGCAGCCTTCGTGTTACGTACACGATAATATACTGTACGATTTTTAAGTTTTCACCAGTTTTAAATGTTTCAGGACAACTGCAATTCAGTATCTGCTCTCAAATACTTCAGCTTCAGTATTTTTTTTATATTATGCAAAGTTTGTTTAGAAATCACGATTTGGATAAATTTGTTTAAGATTTATAATTTATGACTTGTGGCACTTTTCCCTAAAAGTTTAAAGTTATGGAGATTCCAATCCGATTTTCCAGTCGCTTAATACGAAAGTGTTGTAATATGTTTAATAACATGCTCCGTGTACAGTCCGTAACATGCTCCGTGTACAGTTAATAACATGCTCCGTATACAGTAAAAAATATCCGAACACTATGGTTGATTACAGAATTTAAAAAAAATACCTCGCAAAGATTTTTTTAGAAATCAGTGATCTGGCAACTTTCGCGTACACGAAGTTTGCCAGATTTGTAATCAACCATAGTGTTCGGATACTTTTTTGAGCGACTGTCACAGAGCATTACTAATTAATAAAAACGAATAAAAAAGTATATAATAAACTAATAACACAAGCAGTTACTAACTCAGAACAACCTGACCTCACGGCCGTCCGACATCCGACCACCCAGCCCCAAGGGACCGTTATTTGGTCTGTGCTCCTTGATCAGTGGGGGCGGGGGTGGCTCAGTCGATAGCGCGCCAGGCTCGTAATCTGTAGTTCCCAAGTTCGAGTCCCAGCTGGGTCAGCGTTGAAATTTATCTCCGCAAAATTCCCCCCCTGCCCACGGTCAGTAGGGGACACCGATGGGCTTAGGAAAGACCACCGTCCGTCGGATGGGACGTTAAGCCGTGGCCCCGTGTGCGGGAGAACCATACCCTGTGCACGTTAAAGAACACGCTGGATGGCCTTGACGGGAGGCTACCATCTGTCTCCCAACAGCTGTTCCAGTGGGTCCCCTCCCCCAACCTTCTCTGAGCCTTCGGGGTTCATGTCACTTGGCCATTTAGCCCATGGTGTGCAAAAAAGTGCCTCTCACAGGTAAAGCAACCCAACGTTAAAGAACACACTGGATGGCCCTGACGGGAGGCTACCATCTGTCTCCCAACAGCTGTTGCAGTGGGTCCCTTCCCCCAACCTTCTCTGAGCCTTCAGGGTCCATGTGACCTGGCCATTTAGCCCATGGTGTGCAAAAAAGTGCCTCTCAGAGGTAAAACAACCCAACGTTAAAGAACACACTGGATGGCCTTGACAGGAGGCTACCATCTGTCTTCCAACAGCTGTTGCAGTGGGTCCCCTCCCCCAACCTTATCTGAGCCTTCGGGGTCCATGTCACCTGGCTATTTAGCCCATGGTGTGCAAAAAAGTGCCGCTCAGAGGCAAAACAACCCAACGTTAAAGAATACGCTGGATGGCCTGGACGGGAGGCTACCATCTGTCTCCTAACAGCTGTTCGAATGGGTCCCCTCCCCCAACCTTCTCTGAGCCTTCGGGGTCCATGTGACCTGGCTATTTAGCCCATGGTGTGCAAAAAAGTGCCGCTCAGAGGCAAATCAACCCAACGTTAAAGAACACGCTGGATGGCCTTGACGGGAGGCTACCATCTGTCTCCCAACAGCTGTTCCAATGGGTCCCCTCCCCCAACCTTCTCTGAGCCTTCGGGGTCCATGTGACCTGGCTATTTAGCCCATAGTGTGCAAAAAAGTGCCGCTCAGAGGTAAAACAACCCAACGTTAAAGAACACACTGGATGGCCTTGACGGGAGGCTACCATCTGTCTCCCAACAGCTGTTGCAGTGGGTCCCCTCCCCCAATCTTCTCTGAAGCCTTCGGGGTCCATGTGACCTGGCCATTTAGCCCATGGTGTGCAAAAAAGTGCCGCTCAGAGGTAAAACAACCCAACGTTAAAGAACACGCTTGATGGCCTTGACGGGAGGATACTATCTGTCTCCCAACAGCTGTTCCAATGGGTCCCCTCCCCCAACCTTCTCTGAGCCTTCGGGGTCCATGTGACCTGGCTATTTAGCCCATAGTGTGCAAAAAAGTGCCGCTCAGAGGTAAAACAACCCAACCCAACAACCTTGATCAGTGGAGCTGGGTCGGAAAGGGGACCGATCACTGACGATCAGGTACCATAAACCTGTCTTGCTGATTGCAGCAAGACACATTGGCCATAAACAGCCTTAGTCAGTGGTGGGAGAAAAGAAACAGTTTCACATAAAGGATTACAATGCAAGGTGAAATACAAATATATACATTAAATGACAAAATTATATCGATGTATCGCATCGAAACCTGACAGATAGTCGCTCAAAAAATATCCGAACACTAGAGTTGATTACAGAATTCAGAAAAAATATCTGGCAACGATTTTTTTTTTAGAATTTAGTGATCTTGGCAACCTTCGTGTCAAAAAATATCTGGCAAAGGTTTTTTTTTAGAATTTAGTGATCTTGGCAACCTTCGTATCAAAAAATATCCGAACACTATGGTTGATTACAAAATTCAGAAAAAATATATGGCAACGATTTGTTTTAAAGAATTTAGTGATCTTGGCAACCTTCGTGTCACGTGACATGAAGGTTACCAAGATCACTAAATTCTTTAAAAAAAATCGTTGGCAGATATTTTTCTGAATTCTGTAATCAACCATAGTGTTCGGATATTTTTTGAGCGACTGTACCACGCTTTCTTATTGACTTTGGCGAAAGAATTTCTCACTTTCTTTCAGTTCGCGCTGAACTGTTGATATGGCGTCTCTCTTATCGTTCCTCAGACAGTTATGAAAATAAAAATGTTTGCTTAGAATGACGTTAAAGAAATTATGAAGAGCTTTTATCGAAGTAGGTTTATATCGCTCAGCAAACTCATTAAATGATAAAGAAACTGTCACCCGCTAGGTGGTTCTGAAGTGACGAACTCAAAGTCAACCTTTCTTTCAGAGTGGACGATTACTTGCACTAAACTCGATGTCTGATGGAATCGTGGAATCACGGACTTAGGGCATGGGGGTGGGTTGGGTTGCTTTACTTCTGAGCGCCACTTTTTTGCACACCATGGGCTAAATGGCCAGGTCACATGGACCCCGAAGGCTCAGAGAAGGTTGGGGGAGGGGACCGACTGGAACAGCTGTTGGGAGACAGATGGTAGACTCCCGTCAAAGCTATCCAACGTATTCTTTAACCTTGGGTTGTTTTACCTCTGAACGGCACTTTTTTTCACACCATGGGCTAAATGGCCAGGTCATATGAACCCCAAAAGGCTCAGCGAAGGTTGGGAGAGGGGACCCACTGGAACAGCTGTTGGGAGACAGATGGTAGCCTCCCGTCAAGGCCACCCAGCGTGTTCTTTAAAGTGCACAGGGTATGTCTCTCCCACACACGGGGCCACGGCTTAATGTCCCATACGACGGACGGCGGCCTTTCCAAGCCCATCGGTGTCCCCTACTGACCGTGGGAGGGCGGGGAATTGCATGGGGCTGGGAGGATGTAGGACAGTCGCCCCTCTGGGACAGTTGATCGAAAATTAAAGAAAATTTTTTTTAATGAAATCTTGATTTTTTTTTATCACTTTCTTTTAGGATTATTTTACCTCTGACTAGTATTTTTTCTTTTGCACACGATAGGCTAAATGACCAGGTCACAAGGTTGGAGAGAGGGATCCACGGAACAGTTGTTATGGCAGCCTCCCATCAAGGCCATGAAATGTGTTCTTTAACTTGCACAGGGTATGGCTCTCACGCACTTGGTGTCACGGTGTAACGTCCCATCTTACGGACGGTGGCCTTTCCAAGTCTCTGCAAAATTCCCCGCCTTGCCCACGGTCAGTAGGGACACCGGTGGACTTGGAAAGGCCGCCGTCCGTCGGATGGGACGTTAAGCCGTGGCCCCGTGTGCGGGAGAGACATACCATGTGCACGTTAAAGAACACGCTGGATGGCCTTGACGGGAGGCTACCATCGTCTCCCAACAGCTGTTTCAGTGGGTCCCCTCCCCCAACCTTCTCTGAGCCCATCAGGGTCCATGTGACCTGGCCATTTAGCCCATGGTGTGCAAAAAAGTGCCGCTTCAGAGGTAAAACAACCCAACGTTAAAGAACACGCTGGATGGCCTTGACGGGAGGCTACCATCTGTCTCCCAACAGCTGTTCCAGTGGGTCTTCTCCCCCAACCTTCTCTGAGCCTTCAGGGTCCATGTGACCTGGCCATTTAGCCCATGGTGTGCAAAAAAGTGCCGCTTCAGAGGTAAAACAACCCAACGTTAAAGAACACGCTGGATGGCCTTGACGGGAGGCTACCATCTGTCTCACAACAGCTGTTCCAGTGGGTCCCCTCCCCCCAACCTTCTCTGAGCCCTTCAGGGTCCATGTGACCTGACCATTTAGCCCATGGTGTGCAAAAAAGTGCCGCTTCAGAGGTAAAACAAAACAACGTTAAAGAACACGCTGGATGGCCTTGACAGGAGGCTACCATCTGTCTTCCAACAGCTGTTTCAGTGGGTCCCCTCCCCCAACCTTCTCTGAGCCCATCAGGGTCCATGTGACCTGGCCATTTAGCCCATGGTGTGCAAAAAAGTGCCGCTTCAGAGGTAAAACAACCCAACGTTAAAGAACACGCTTGATGGCCTTGACGGGAGGCTACCATCTGTCTCCCAACAGCTCTTCCAGTGGGTCCCCTCCCCCAACCTTCTCTGAGCCTTCGGGGTCCATGTGACCTGGCCATTTAGCCCGTGGTGTGCAAAAAAGTGCCGCTTCAGAGGTAAAACAACTCAACCAAGTCATCAATATCTCTTTTCTACCCAAAGTCAGGGTTAAGAGTTTTCCGGAAATAAATCTCAATGGCGGCACAGATGGGACTCGAATCTGGGAACTGAAGATTACGAGCCTGGCGCTCTGGCGACCGATCCGTGCAATGTGTTTTCGGGCATTATTATTTTTTATTTATTATAAAAAATAAATACCCCCTCAAGCAGCTGCTTGCCACAGAGGTCTGACAGGAGCCTGTCAGTTTATATACCACAGTAGAAGGTCTGAGAGGATGGCAGGACCTCAGCAGAAAAACGACACAAACAGCCATGCCTTACCCGGGTCTCGAACCCAGGTCCCTTAGATCAGTAGCCAAGCATGCTAACCTAGTATGAGAAAAAAAAAACATTTTTTTTTCACATGGACTTTTACATTTAACTTATTTTTTGCCCTCTCTTCCCCGGAATTATTTTTTCCTCCCTGATAGCATTTTTCCCGCCACTCCAGCCCTGAAAAAATTCCTGCCGACGGAAATTGAGGATTCTAGTAGTACAGTCGCTCAAAAACATATCCGAACACTATGGTTGATTACAGAATTCAGAAAAAATATCTGGCAACGATTCTTTTAGAAATTAGTCCTCTGGCAACCTTCGTGTCTCCGAAGGTTACCAGATCACTAATTTCTAAAAGAATCGTTGCCAGATATTTTTTCTGAATTCTGTAATCAACCATAGTGTTCGGATATCTTTTTGAGCGACTGTACGTGTATAAAGAGTACATTTTAACTTAAAAAATACTGATGAATGATTATAAAGAACTCCACTGAATATCTGATAAGACAGTAATGCGAAACTTTATGCACCTAAACGTAATAGTTAATAATTAACTCTCTAAATCGGGGCGGCTTAGTCGGTAGCGCGCCAGGCTCGTAATCTGTAGTTCCCAGGTTCGAGTCCCAGCTGGGTCAGCGTTGAGATTTATCTCCGCAAAAATTCCCCGCCCTGCCCACGGTCAGTAGGGGACACCAATGGGCTTGGAAAGTCCGCCGTCCGTCGGATGGGATGTTAAGCCGTGACCCGTGTGCGGGAGAGTCATACCCTGTGCACGTTAAAGAACACGCTGGATAGCCTTGACGGTAAACAAATGGAGGCTACCATTTGTCTCCCAACAGCTGTTCCAGTGGGTCCCCTCACCCAACCTTCTCTGAGCCTTCGGGGTCCATGTGACCTGGCCATTTAGCCCATGGTGTGCAAAAAAGTGCCGCTCAGAGGTAAAACAACCCAACTCTCTAAATCAACTTCTCAAAAGGTGCACAGCGAAATATTTACGTTTAGGCAAAAATTACTTCTGCCTGTTCCAGAGATTGAAAACGTTTTCGAGCTCTCCTGACAAAACTACAGAAAAAAGGGTCGGCTGCCCTTGAGTGAACTTTTTCATGCAGCACTTTGCCTGGCACGGGCAGAGCCTGGATGTAGGAAAAAAAATTTTGGGAGATGAGGTAAAATAAATATTCCCCCCTCAGAGGTAAAATAAATAATTCTAAAACTGAATTAACTACAAAGAGGTAAAATAATCCTAGTACTGAATTAAACCGAATCGGACTGAAATGGGGTTATTACTGAATGGAATGCAATAAATATAAATGCGGTTAATTTTTTGAGGAAATGTGATTAGAAAATAGATTATTTTCAAAAAGTATTACGTCTAAGTATACACCTAAAGACTAAAATTAGACTGTATAATAGTTTGGTTCTTTCTAGGGTTAGTTATGGCAGTGAAACTTGGTTAGGTTAGGCAAAGGAGTCAGCAACCTCCTTTAAACAGCATATTGTGCAGAGAGAGACTGCTGGTTTGGCCATGTTGCCCGTTATGATAATTATAGATTGGCCAATAGGGTTAGGAACAGTGTGCCTAAAGGCTTCAGAAAGAAGGGGAGACCTAGGATGCGGTGGGCAGACAATGTCAAACACGACCTTGTTAGAATTGGTGTGCAGTGGCTGGATGCAGCAGATGTAGCTCAGGACAGACTTGCTTGGAGAATTAAACTGCACGGTCTGGTTGGACCTCCGTAGCCCATGGCTGCTTGAGGATGATGATGATGACTGCATCTTACAGTAATGAAATGCTACAGAAGGAAAAGTAGTGCCATCTAGTGTCTGTAAGGGGACATATTTCGTGGTTAAATCTGCAAGTGGAAAAAACATATCTAAAAATATTTTCTCTTTTTTCTATTTTTGACTCCGCCATAAATTTATTTTGAAGTTTCTGTAATCCACTACAATTTCTCTAACTCGAGCAATCTTTCATTTCTGTGCAGTTGTGACACAAAATATTTACCATTGCAAGTATATGGCTTTCGGAAAGCCTCCCCTTGAGGAAAAAAGTTTCAATTCAATTTCTTGCCCTCTAATAATTTCTTATAAATACGCATATTTTTCTTCTCCTTTTTAGTGGCAGTTAAGAAAGTTATTTGCGAAAAATATGTTTAATGTTCTGCGTGAATTTTCATATTCACTTAGAACTGTTTCGAGTTCCTGCTTTCAGCTTCCTTGTCTGACATTCTGGTGCCATGAGAAGGATTATCTAGGCGGACAATTCCGTTAGAGGTGCCACAGAGCACGGCAAAGCCATTGGCCTGCCTTCCTGCCAGCTATAATCCGAGCAACGTGTAAAAAATGAGGCTCATCTATGCAAAGCCTCTGTCAGAGTGCCGCGTAACGCAAAGTCTGAGACTCTGACACTGCAACACCAAATGCGTGTGACGATCCCCCTAAACCAAAATGGTTCTCATGAATGGACAGTAACGTGGTTTTGGGACAAGAACATCGCATCGAGAACTGTCTATTTCGTCCCCTATCACCCTCCCTAGCAGAGGGAATTGCGGTTGCCAATCAGACTCTTTGGATAGCAGCCTTTTGTCTGTTCAAGAGAGCAAAGGATACTTCAGTCTTGGACAGCAAACTGAGACAGTCTTGGATAGCGAGCACTATAGTCTTGGACAGTGATGTTAGTTTTTTAGTAGTTTGGAGAGCGAGCACTATAGTCTTGGACAGCAATGTTAGCTTTTTAGTAGTTTGGAGATGGAGCACGACAGTCTTGTCTTGGACAGCGAGCACTATAGTCTTTGAGAGCGAGCACGACAGTCTTGGAGAGCGATGTTAGCTTTTTAGTAGTTTGGAGAGCGAGCACTACAGTCTTGTTTTGGACAGCGAGCACTAGTCTTGGAGAGCGAGCACGACAGTCTTGGACAGCGAGCACTATAGTCTTGGAGAGCGAGCACTATAGTCTTGGAGAGCGAGCACTATAGTCTTGGAGAGCGAGCACTATAGTCTTGGAGAGCGAGCACTATAGTCTTGGAGAGCGAGCACGACAGTCTTGGACAGCGAGCACTATAGTCTTGGAGAGCGAGCACTATAGTCTTGGAGAGCGAGCACTATAGTCTTGGAGAGCGAGCACTATAGTCTTGGAGAGCGAGCACTATAGGCTTGGAGAGCGAGCACTATAGGCTTGGAGAGCGAGCTACTATAGTCTTGGAGAGCGAGCACTACAGTCTTGGACAGCGATGTTAGCTTTTTAGTAGTTTGGAGAGCGAGCACAACAGTCTTGTCTTGGACAGCGAGCACTATAGTCTTGGAGAAGGACATTCCCTACAACATTATGTAAACTATTGAAAGCATTTAATGTGAAATGGTATTAGCACACTAAATAAATTTTTTGTATTTCTTGAAAAAACCATTATCTGCCTTTGGTTACTCCTTTTTGGGGTGGGAGTATACCTCTGTTCCTCAGCATGATACTTCACTCTTAATTATTTTAAGTTCCTCAGCATGATGCTTCACTCTTAATTATTTTAAGTTCCTCAGCATGATGCTTCACTCTTAATTATTTTAAGTTCCTCACCATGATGCTTCACTCTTAATTATTTTAAGTTCCTCAGCATGATGCTTCACTCTTAATTATTTTAAGTTCCTCAGCATGATGCTTCACTCTTAATTATTTTAAGTTCCTCAGCATGATGCTTCACTCTTAATTATTTTAAGTTCCTCAGCATGATGCTTTACTCTTAATTATTTTAAGTTCCTCAGCATGATACTTCACTCTTAATTATTTTAAGTTCCTCAGCATGATACTTCACTCTTAATTATTTTAAGTTCCTCAGCATGATGCTTCACTCTTAATTATTTTAAGTTCCTCAGCATGATGCTTCACTCTTAATTATTTTAAGTTCCTCAGCATGATGCTTCACTCTTAATTATTTTAAGTTCCTCAGCATGATGCTTCACTCTTAATTATTTTAAGTTCCTCAGCATGATGCTTCACTCTTAATTATTTTAAGTTCCTCAGCATGATGCTTCACTCTTAATTATTTTAAGTTCCTCAGCATGATGCTTCACTCTTAATTATTTTAAGTTCCTCAGCATGATGCTTCACTCTTAATTATTTTAAGTTCCTCAGCATGATGCTTCACTCTTAATTATTTTAAGTTCCTCAGCATGATGCTTCACTCTTAATTATTTTAAGTTCCTCAGCATGATGCTTCACTCTTAATTATTTTAAGTTCCTCAGCATGATGCTTCACTCTTAATTATTTTAAGTTCCTCAGCACGATGCTTCAGTCTTAATTATTTTAAGTTCCTCAGCACGATGCTTCACTCTTAATTATTTTAAGTTCCTCAGCACGATGCTTCACTCTTAATTATTTTAAGTTCCTCAGCACGATGCTTCAGTCTTAATTATTTTAAGTTCCTCAGCACGATGCTTCACTCTTAATTATTTTAAGTTCCTCAGCATGATGCTTCACTCTTAATTATTTTAAGTTCCTCAGCATGA
Organism: Ryuthela nishihirai; assembly: GCA_038380435.1. Taxonomy (NCBI): domain Eukaryota; kingdom Metazoa; phylum Arthropoda; class Arachnida; order Araneae; family Heptathelidae; genus Ryuthela; species Ryuthela nishihirai. The sequence continues at coordinate 22,249,487 of JAWZYU010000008.1, forward strand.
TACTTCACTCTTAATTATTTTAAGTTCCTCAGCATGATGCTTCAGTCTTAATTATTTTAAGTTCCTCAGCATGATGCTTCACTCTTAATTATTTTAAGTTCCTCAGCATGATGCTTCACTCTTAATTATTTTAAGTTCCTCAGCATGATGCTTCACTCTTAATTATTTTAAGTTCCTCAGCATGATGCTTCACTCTTAATTATTTTAAGTTCCTCAGCATGATGCTTCACTCTTAATTATTTTAAGTTCCTCAGCATGATACTTCACTCTTAATTATTTTAAGTTCCTCAGCATGATGCTTCAGTCTTAATTATTTTAAGTTCCTCAGCATGATGCTTCACTCTTAATTATTTTAAGTTCCTCAGCATGATGCTTCACTCTTAATTATTTTAAGTTCCTCAGCATGATGCTTCACTCTTAATTATTTTAAGTTCCTCAGCATGATGCTTCACTCTTAATTATTTTAAGTTCCTCAGCACGATGCTTCAGTCTTAATTATTTTAAGTTCCTCAGCACGATGCTTCACTCTTAATTATTTTAAGTTCCTCAGCACGATGCTTCACTCTTAATTATTTTAAGTTCCTCAGCACGATACTTCACTCTTAATTATTTTAAGTTCCTCAGCATGATGCTTCAGTCTTAATTATTTTAAGTTCCTCAGCATGATGCTTCACTCTTAATTATTTTAAGTTCCTCAGCATGATGCTTCACTCTTAATTATTTTAAGTTCCTCAGCATGATGCTTCAGTCTTAATTATTTTAAGTTCCTCAGCATGATGCTTCAGTCTTAATTATTTTAAGTTCCTCAGCATGATGCTTCAGTCTTAATTATTTTAAGTTCCTCAGCATGATGCTTCAGTCTTAATTATTTTAAGTTCCTCAGCATGATGCTTCAGTCTTAATTATTTTAAGTTCCTCAGCATGATGCTTCAGTCTTAATTATTTTAAGTTCCTCAGCATGATGCTTCAGTCTTAATTATTTTAAGTTCTTCAGCATGATACTTCACTCTTAATTATTTTAAGTTCCTCAGCATGATGCTTCACTCTTAATTATTTTAAGTTCCTCAGCATGATACTTCACTCTTAATTATTTTAAGTTCCTCAGTATGATACTTCACTCTTAATTATTTTAGAGAAAGAACAACGTAAGGTATAAAAAAACGATCACGGCTAAAATAAATACAAAACGGGATTAAATGTTAATATCATCGTTTTCCCTCCCCCTCCGTAAAACATTAATATACATGCTTACTATTTTTTATTACTCACTTGTGATTATGAATTTTTATTAATTATTTTAAACTGAATTACTCATGGTAGATTATCACTTAAAAAGTAAGCGCTATTGCTATATAAAAAATTTATTTAATGTGCATTAATTTGCTAGATATATCCTAAAGCTACTCGCAATAATATTACAGCCGCTCAAAAAAATTCGGATACTTTTTTGAGCGATCTGTGTCCAGCCGTGCATGGACATTGTTGAAAAAATATTTAATGGTAATTTCACAATAATAGATCATTTTTTAAAATCAACTCACCTGCTTGTCGCCAAAAAAAGAAGAATGGTAAATCCGAGCTCTACTACGCCATGAATATAAAGACTGGAATAAGGATTGCCTTTCAAGACTGGAATTTCTTCAACCGGACATTTCGACACTAATGACATCACGAACCTAACGTTGAAGAAATGATACGTTGAGACATTTTCTTTAAATATTTCATTTTTTCAACTAGGGCGAAAAGGATTAAAATATCAGAAGGTTCGAATTGCCTCTGAGCGGCACTTTTTTTGCACACAATGGGCTAAATGGCCAGGCCACAAGGATCCCGAAGGCTCAGAGAAGGTTGGGGAAGGGGACCCACTGGAACAGCTGTTGGGAGACAGATGGTAGCCTCCCGTCAAGGCCATCCAGCTTGTTCTTTAACGTGCACAGGGTATGGCTCTTCCGCACACGGGGCCACGGCTTAACGTCCCATCCGACGGACGGCGGCCTTATCCAAGTCATCGATGTCCCCTACTGACCATGGGAAGGGCGGGGAGTTTTACGGAGATAAAAGGAGATAAATCTCAACGCTGACCCAGCCGGGATTCGAACCTGGGAACTACAGATTGAGCCTGGCGCGCTACCGACTGAGCCACCGCCGCCCTAAAATATCAGGAATTAATGTGAATGGTATAATACTACGTAGCCGACATGGCGTTATATTTTTATCTTTGAAAATCCCAGACAAGTAAATAAATAAAAATTAAAAAAAATAAATAAATAACGAGTAAACAAAAATAAATTTTAATATGTAAATATTGTGTAAAGTGACAGAAAAACTATTATATTTTAAATTAGAATGTCACAAATAAATTTTATAAAAACGATACAAATGAAGATCATAAAATCATTAAAAATAAATGTTTAAAAGCAACTGATGATTAAATATAAAAACAGCCCTGGAATAAAACTACTGATCCTATTCAATACACTAACATAAACACACGTATCTTCTTACAGATTGGGGCGGGGGTGGCTCAGTCGTTAGCGCGCCAGGCTCGTAATCTGTAGTTCCCAGGTTCGAGTCTCAGCTGGGTCAGCATTGAGATTTATCTCTACAAAAATTCCCCGCCCTGCCCACGGTCAGTAGGGGACACCGATGGGCTAGGAAAGGCCGCCGTCCGTCGGATGGGACGTTAAGCCGTGGCCCCGTGTGCGGGAGAGCCATACCCTGTGCACGTTAAAGAACACGCTGGATGGCCTTGACGGGAGGCTACCATCTGTCTCCCAACAGCTGTTCCAGTGGGTCCCCTCCCCCAACCTTCTCTGAGCCTTCGGGGTCCATGTGACCTGGCCATTTAGCCCATGGTGTGCAAGAAAGTGCCGCTCAGAGGTAAAACAACCCAACCTGATCTTTTATCTGTCTAATATTCACTTTTTATAACATTTGGCCTCTGTGGCCTTACGTTACAAAGACTCACGTGTATAGTTAAGGGTTATATTAAAAAAAAAATTTGCATTCGATTCGAAGTGACGTCACTTACCACACATAATATTGAGTGAATGCAAGAAGTCTCAAGCGAGGGGAGCAGACGATGGTCTCGAGCCCGTGTCTTGCAGCAAAGCCTCCCTCCGTTGTCTGGGCGACGCGACAGGATTTCAGAAGCTGTATTCGGAGGCTGGGGACGAACACGAGTCCCGAGAAGCTGGACAGCCGCTCGAGCTGCACGTGCGCTGACTCTTGGCGATCTTCCATCACCAGCCAAGCCAACGAACGTGGCAAAAGCCTACAATGGAAACACAAACATATAATCATCAGAGACGAGGGCGGTTTGTCCGTTAAAATAATCACAAAAAAATAATAAACGAATTTTTCATATCTAAATCATTATAATATCTTTTTTACGGTCGTTTTGTCATCGTTATTTGTTATTTGACCTTGTGACGTACACAATCACAGCATTACTTTGCGAATCGGGGCGGGGGTGGCTCAGTCTGTAGCGCGCCAGGCTCGTAATCTGTAGTTCCCAGGTTCGAGTCCCAGCTGGGTCAGCGTTGAGATTTATCTCCGCAAAATTCCCCGCCCTGCCCACGGTCAGTAGGGGACACCGATGGGCTTGGAAAGGCCGCCGTCCGTCGGATGGGACGTTAAGCCGTGGCCCCGTGTGCGGGAGAGTCATACACTGTGCTCGTTAAAGAACACGTTGGATGGCCTTGACGGGAGCTACCATCTGTCTCCCAACAGCTGTTCCAGTGGGTCCCCTCCCCCAACCTTCTCTGAGCCTTCGGGGTCCATGTGACCTGGCCATTTAGCCCATGGTGTGCAAAAAAGTGCCGCTCAGAGGTAAAACATCCCAACCCCCTGGAAATGTGTATGTAACTAGCGTAACCCTTGTGTAAATAGATAAAACTATAGTTATAGTATAACAATGGGAATAAAATAAAACATATATACAGGGTGATTCAAAACTCTTGGGCCAAACTTTAAAGGGTGATAGAACACACCTAAAGAAGCACTTTTCATCATACAATGCATGGTCGGAACTCAAGTGGTGAAGTACTAGAGGGCACTTTCCAGTGAACACTTATAAGCGCTGGTTTTCGCACTCGTTGTCATTTCTACTGTGGATTGCAGAACGGATGGATTGTTTCACGAATCACGAGAAGGCGGACATGCATTTCACGTACGGAGCTGCGGACAGGAATGCGAGGGAAGTCCAAAGACTGTACAGGGAGTGCTTTCCAACCAGATGCGTGCCTGATCGTAAAACCTTTCAGCGATTGCACTGGTATCTGTGCGAAACGGCCTCCTTTGTCAGCGGCTTGCAGGATGCAGGGCATGCAAGGGTTGTGTTGTTTTACCTCTGAGCGGCACTTTTTTGCACACCATGGGCTAAATGGTCCAGGTCACAAGGACCCCGAAGGCTCAGAGAAGGTTGGGGGAGGGGACCCACTGGAACAGCTGTTGGGAGACAGATGGTAGCCTCCCGTCAAAGCCATCCAGCGTGTTCTTTAACGTTGGGTTGTTTTACCTCTGAGCGGCACTTTTTTGCACACCATGGGCTAAATGGCCAGGTCACAAGGACCCCGAAGGCTCAGAGAAGGTTGGGGGAGGGGACCCACTGGAACAGCTGTTGGGAGACAGATGGTAGCCTCCCGTCAAGGCCATCCAGCATGTTCTTTAACGTGCACAGGGTATGACTCTCCCGCACACGGGACCACTGCTTAACGTCCCATCCGACGGACGGCGGCCTTCCAAGCCCATCGGTGTCCCCTACTGACCTTGGGCAGGGCGGGGAATTTTGCGGAGATAAATCTCAACGCTGACCCAGCTGGGACTCGAACCTGGGAACTACAGATTACGAGTCTGGCGCGCTACCGACTGAGCCACCCCCGCCCCAGGCATGCAAGGAGTGTGAGGACGCCACGTGTTACAGAGGGAATTCTACGTAGCGTTGGAGATCGTCCCGAATGTAGCACGCGAGCAATTTCCCATGCCGTAAGTGTGCCCCAATCGACGGTGTGGCGAGTTCTACGAGACGAACGATTACACCCCTACCATGCACAGAGGGTGCACGCCTTGACACCTGCAGATTATCGGCCTCGTGTGGATTTTGCACAGTGGTTCCTGCAGAAGACTGCAGCGCAACCGGACTTTGATGCACGTCTTATTCACTGACGAATGCACCTTTACACGTGAGGGTATTTTCAATACCCATAATTCACATGTGTGGGTTACCAGTAATCCGCACGCCATACGTCCACATTCGTACCAGCGGCATTTCTCCATAAATGTTTGGGCTGGAATTCTCCATGACCATTTTATTGGCTCATACCTTCTGCCAGCACGACTGAAAGGGAGAACGTACCTCGTATTTTTACAAGAAGTCTTGCCAGAATTACTGAACCCTGTTTCAGCAAACATTCGGGGCGGGGGTGGCTCAGTCGGTAGCGCGCAAGGCTCGTAATCTGTAGTTCCCAGGTTCGAGTCCCAGCTGGATCAGCGTTGAGATTTATCTCCGCAAAAATTCCCCGCCCTGCCCACGGTCAGTAGGGGACACCGATGGGCTTGGAAAGGCCACCGTCCGTCGGATGGGACGTTAAGCCGTGGCCCCGTGTGTGGGAGAGCCATACCCTGTGCACGTTAAAGAACACGCTGGATGGCCTTGACGGGAGATTACCATCTGTCTCCCAACAGCTGTTCTAATGGGTCCCCTCCCCCAACCTTCTGTGAGCCTTCGGGGTCCTTGTGACCTGGCCATTTAGCCCATTGTGTGCAAAAAAGTGCCGCTCAGAAGTAAAACAATCACAAACAATCACAGCAAACATTCAAACTCGTATGTGGTTCCAACACAACGGAGTCCACCCCATTTCAGCGTGGATGTGCGGAACGACTTGGATGCAACATTTCCAGGACGATGGATTGGTCGGGGTGGTCCCATCGCTTGGCCGCCACGATCGCCTGATCTCTCATGTCTGGAATTTTTCCTATGGAGCCATATGATAAGCCTCATCTACGATAGCCCCATCGATTCCAATGAGGACCTTGTTGCCAGGATTTCTATTGCCGCTGCAGCTGCACGAGAAATGCCTGGTGTTTTCGCCCATGTACGCCGATCACTACGTCGAAGGTGTGAAGCCTGCATTAATGTTGGTGGTCGCTCTTTTGAGCAATTTCTGTAATTTGTTCAATAAAATTCTGTACTTTCTGTTCTGTAATTTCTGCAATTGCTTCAAACCTCTTCTGTCATTCTTGTGTTTTTTCATTTCCTGACACAGTAACTGCTAACCCCTAGCGCTTCACCGCTTGAGTTCTGACCATGCGTTGTATGACGAAAAATGCTTATTTAGGTGTGTTCTATCACCCCTTAAAGTGTGGCCCAAGAGTTTTGAATCTAGCGACTTTTGAGCTCTCACGGCCCACCCCCAAAATTTCACCATGTACCCCTACCTTAGTGTTTACCCCCTATGACGTCACCCAAATGCTCCCCCACTACCACTCCCTCATTAAAAAAGGTGTGTGGCCAGTCAGGAATATTAATAAGGAGGTAGTAGTGGGGGACGCATGTAGGTGACCTCATAGGGGGGAGACTGTCTGTGTGGGTTCCCGAATTTGGGACTCCCCGCCCTGCCCACAGTCAGTAGGGGACACCGATGGGCTTGGAAAGGCCGCTGTCCGTCGGATGAGACTTTAAGCCGTGGCCCCGTGTGCGGGAGAGCCATACTCTGTGCACATTAAAGAACACGCTGGATGGCCTTGACGGGAGGCTACCCTGAGCCTTCGGGGTCCTTGTGACCTGGCCATTTAGCCCATGGTGGATAAAAAAGTGCTGCTCAGTGGTAAAACAATCCAACCCAAGTTGGGAAGATACTACACATGCATTTTTAATTGTTTAAAAATCACTAAAATGGAGGAAAAAAATTTTATACTGGACGCTGGTCCCACCCCCTTTTCATTCGGATCACTCCTCCCCTTTATTTTTCGAGATCCGGGCCTGTATTGAAACAACTTAAATACTTCAATTAGCAATGCAGAGACAGCCGTTCCACTAAAATTTACGTGTCAATATTTTTTTCTTGCCATTTCTATTGTAAGACCAAAATTTCAAATGCTTGGAACTCACCAGAAATAGCCAATGACCACGACTCCCGGTGCCGAGATGACCAATTGGATGTATCTCCAATGTCTGACGAGCCAAGCAAGCACGGCAAGAAGAAGTTCTCCGCAACACTGGAAAGCAGCCACAGCCAGCGCCGCTCTCCACTGCCAAGGGGTCGGCAGATTCTCCACTAGCAACAGGTAGGCGGTGCACTGGACACTCTGCAATGGTAAACAAAGGCGCCTTCTTATAGAATGGAAAATGAGATCGTTAAAACGACAAATAGATTTGGTAAAAGATTTTAAAAATTTGGTAGAAGATTTAAAAAAGATTAAATTATATATATATATATATCACCTTTGAAGAATATGGAATGGCGACTTTTGCACCCTCTAACGGGGGGGCGGGGGTGGCTCAGTCGGTAGCGCACCAGGCTCGTAATCTGTAGTTCCCAGGTTCGAGTCCCAGCTGGGTCAGCGTTGAGATTTATCTCCGCAAAATTCCCCCCCCCCTGCCCACGGTTAGTAGGGGGCACCGATGGGCTAGGAAAGGCCGTCGTCCGTCGGATGGGACGTTAAGCCGTGGCCCCGTGTGCGGGAGAGATATACCCTGTGCACGTTAAAGAACACGCTGGATGGCCTTGACGGGAGGTTACCATCTGTCTCCCAACAGCTGTTCCAGTGGGTCCCCTCTCCCAACAGCTGTTCCAGTGGGTCCCCTCCCCCAACCTTCTCTGAGCCTTCGGGGTCCATGTGACCTGGCCATTTAGCCCATGGTGTGCAAAAAAGTGCCGCTCAGAGGTAAAACAACCCAACCCTCTAACGGTGTAAATTCGAACTAATCGATAATTATGGAAGAAACAAATGGTTATAAAGTATCAGGGAAAACGTCCTGTAGACAAGATTTGAGAAAAAAAATGGTTGTCTTGACTTTGATTCGAATACAGGTCCTGCATGCTTCTGTGAGATCTGAGTTCGAATCCCAGTCAGGACTTGAAAGTAGTTAACTTCTTTCAACTAATTATTACAAATGGTAATATTTTATTTGTATCTGAGAAAGAAAAGAAATTATTTTTTTATGTATCTCTAAAAACAAAAAAAAAAATTGCGTTTCCACTGAGTTGTTTTATATCTGATCGGTAGTTTTTTTCACACAATGGGCTAAATGGCCAAGTCACGAGGACCCCGAGGACTCACAGAAGGTTGGAGGAATGGGACTCGGTGAACAACTGTTACGTTGAGTTGTTTAACCTATGTGTGATCGCCACTATTTTGCACACCATGGGTTAAATGGGCAGGTCACAAGACCTCGAGGGCTCAGAGAGGGTTGGGGGAGGGGACCCACTGGAGCAGATGTTGGGAGACAGATGGTAACCTCCCATCAAGGCCATCCAGCGTGTTGTTTAACGTGCACAGGGTATGGCTCACCCGCACACAGGGGAGGGGGTGTCAGTCGTAGCGCGCCAGGCTCGTAATCTGCAGTTCCCAGTTTCGAGTCCCAGCTGGGTCAGCGTCGAGATTTATCTCCGCAAAACTCCCCACTCTGCCCTCGGTCAGTAGGGGACACCGATGGGAATGGAAAGGCTGCCGTCCGTCGGATGGAACTTAAAGACGTGGCCCCCGTGTGTGGGAGAGTCATACCCTGTGCATGTTAAAGAACACGCTGGATGGCATTGATGGGAGGCTACCACTTGTCAAGTTGGTCTCCTTTCCCCAACTTTCTCTACGCCCTCGGGGTCATCAAGTCCATTCTGCGCAAAAAAACACACTCGGAGGTGAAAGAAAGGGGCGGGAGTGGCTCAGTCGGTAGCGCGCCAGGCTCGTAATCTGTAGTTCCCAGGTTCGAGTCTCAGCTGGGTCAGCGTTGAGATTTATCTCTACAAAACTCCCCACCCTGCCCATTGTCAGTAGGGGACACCAATGGACTTGAAAAGGTCACCAACCATGGCATGGGATGTTAAGCCATGGTCCCATGTGCAGGAGAGCCATACTCTGTGCACATTAAAGAACACGCTGGATGGCCTTGACGGGAGGCTACCATCTGTCTCCCAACAGCTTTTCCAGTGGGTAACCTCCCCCAACCTTCTCTGAGCCTTCGGGGGTCCTTGGGCCTGCCCATTTAGCCCATGGTGTGCAAAAAAGTGCCGCTCAGAGGTAAAACAACCCAACCCAACAACGGAGGTGAAAGAAGCCAACAACGCACGCATGGGGCAACGGCTTAGCATTCCAAACGACAGATGGCCGCTTTTCCAAGCCACCAGTGTCCCCTTTCTGACCGAGGGCAGGATTAGGCGAAGATGATTCTCAACGTTGACACAGCTGAGAGTCGAACCTAGGAACTGCAGATTACGAGCCTGGCGAGCTACAGACGGAGCCAACCCCCGTCGCACCAATAACCTACTATCAAATTGAAATCTTAATATAATTCGTAATGAGAATACTGGAAATAATTCGTACAGACTGAGCATTCTTCTATAACATTATTATACACACCGCGAGATTCATTAATAAGAATCCGATTGAATCAGACACACACCTAGGGTAGGGGAGCCAAAGGGGAAATAAGCTCCCCCCCACCCACTTTGAGAATGCTAGTAAGAGTAATAGAATCAAAAGAATTAGAAATTAAGAATTAGAAATAAAGAGAATCAAAATATTATTAAACTGGTGCTTATTTCATGCTTTTATCGAGATATTTTAAAATATCTCTGGAATGGAGGAAAAATGTTATACTACAATGGAAATCCAGTCTTTCGGCCCCTTTTACCCTTTTTGGCTCCATAAGTCACCCCTTAATTCTTTTCTAGGTCCGAGCGTAGAATTTAATGGTGATCATTTTTATCTCGAAAATAACGATCTTACAACTAACTTTGTCGTCTGATTGTTCATCTGTAGAATATTACACTTTTTACTTTTAGAGCTAAAGTTACTTTCTAAGTTGGATAAAATGGATGCTCAGAAGCCAATCAGTTCAAGTCATTGATTTGCTATTCTGAGAGGGCAGGGGTGGCTCAGTTGGTAGCGCGCCAGGTTCGTTATCTGCAGTTCCCAGGTTCGCGTCCCAGCTGGGTCAGCGTTGAGATTTATTTCCGTAAAACTCACGCCCTGCCCACGGTCAGTAGGGGACACCGATGGGCTTGGAAAGGACGGGATGGGACGTTAAGCCGTGGCTCCGTGTGCGGGAGAGACATACCCTGTGCACGTTAAAGAACACGCTGGATGGCCTTGACGGGAGGATACCATCTGTCTCCCAACAGCTGTTCCAGTGGGTCCCCTCCCCCAACCTTCTCTGAGCCTTCGGGGTCCTCGTGACCTGGCCATTTAGCCCATGGTGTGCAAAAAATTGTCGCTCAGAGGTAAAACAACCCAACGTTAAAGAACACACTGGATGGCCTTGACGGGAGGCTACCATCTGTCTCCTAACAGCTGTTCCAGTGGGTCCCCTCCCCCAACCTTCTCTGAGCATTCGGGGTCCATGTGACCTGGCCATTTAGCCCATGGTGTGCAAAAAATTGTCGCTCAGAGGTAAAACAACCCAACCCAAAAGCTGTTCTGAGATACTGAAGGGTTTACTAAAATTAATACATATGATTCCGAAAGAACAATAAAATTTGTGATGCCACCTGCAGAAAACTAATTCAAATACTGTTTTGTTGATTGTTCATCTGAAAACACAGCATATACAGATGCAGTTGCCATACAAATAAGAAATCCACATACTGATTGGTTTGTGAATAGCCTCCATATATTTGATGAAATATTACCATTCGCTCTTTCTGAATTTCAAATAGCTTTATTATACCGCCCTCTAACGGTGAAGAATGCTAAATTTTTGAACGAAAATTGCAAACGATGTAGTAAATTTAGAAATTTGAAATTTCGGTGGTAGAATATCATGATCAAAGGTTTACAATGTCAGCAACAATTTATCCCCTTAACCCCCTTAATTTAAGGGGCTGATGGGAAACGACTTTTTCCTTTTAAGAGAGAAATTAAGTTATTAATAAAATAATACTATTTGAATTTTTCCAATCATCCGTTAGTCCGAATTTCCACTGTTAGAGTAAAAAAATAAATAACTTCAGAAAGAAAATAAAAAAGCCTTTTAACGGTGGAAAAAGTGGGAAAATGAGTAAACTTTAATTTTTTGGAAGAAATTTGACATTTTTGTGGTAGGTTGGATTGTTTTACTTCTGAGCAGGGCCGCCGAGAGAATTTATGGGCCCCTATGTAATATTATGCTCGCCCCCCCCCCCCCCCCCCCCCTTGAAAACTTTTTCTTTACAAATCATTAATAGCAATTATTCTGGACACAATGATGACATTCAGGGGAAAAAAAGCCTGTTGCGCAGTCAGGCATGCAAAAACATAGCCTACACAGTTTGTGTCACATAAAACTTTTTAGCATTTATTTTAGGGAACATATTTTGCAAAGCTCAGAGCAAGATTTAGGATTTTTGAGTAAATTTAATATAGGCTACATAACATATCAGGAGAAAAACTATGCAATTCTGCGAGTCTTCATTTTTAATTGTCAGTACTGAAAAATAGGCAACAATATTTGTTAAACTTCACATTATCATAATAGCAGATTCAACATTAAATGTGCCGACAAGAGACTTTTAAACTGTTATAATTTGTAACACTGACACACAGACCACAGACGATGTTACTGGAACTCGAAACATGAACAATGTAATATACCTGATCGCACGGGTTGGGTTTGGGAGAGTCCAACTGTTGCTACTGCTGCAGAGGTGGGGTGGTTAACAGGGAAAATACAAGCAAATGCTGTAAGTTAACGCGGACAAAAGATGTTAAGAAATGGTTCGTTCAAATACTATTAATGAGATAATGTCATACTCCAACTAGTGTTCCTTTTTAAAACCATATTATAACAAATAATGTTCTTGTGGAATTTTATAGGATCGATCTATAGCCTAACTAAGAATAATTTTTGTAAGAAAAAGTCACTTAATCTGACGGGCCCCTATGCACTAGTCCCCCTTGCCCCCACCCCCCTGTCGGCGGCCCTGCTTCTGAGCGGCACTTGTTTGCACACCACGGGCTAAATGGCCAGGTCACATGGAACCCGAAGGTTCAGAGAAGATTGGGAGAGGGGTCCCACTGGAACAGCTGTTGGGAAACAGATGGTAGCCTTCCGTCAAGGCCATCCAGTGTGTTCTTTAACGTTGGGTTGTTTTACCTCTGAGCGGCACTTTTTTGCACACCACGGGCTAAATGGCCAGGTCACATGGAACTCGAAGGTTCAGAGAAGATTGGGAGAGGGGACCCACTGGAACAGCTGTTGGGAAACAGATGGTAGCCTCCCGTCAAGGCCATCCAGTGTGTTCTTTAACGTTGGGTTGTTTTACCTCTGAGCGGCACTTTTTTGCACACCACGGGCTAAATGGCCAGGTCACATGGAACGCGAAGGTTCAGAGAAGATTGGGAGGGGACCCACTGGAACAGCTGTTGGGAAACAGATGGTAGCCTCCCGTCAAGGCCATCCAGTGTGTTCTTTAACTTTGGGTTGTTTTACCTCTGAGCGGTACTTTTTTGCACACCATGGGCTAAATGGCCAGGTCACAAGGACCCCGAAGGCTCAGAGAAGATTGGGGGAGGGGATCCACTGGAACAGCAGTTAGGAGACAGATGGTAGCCTCCCGTCAAGGCCATCCAGCATGTTCTTTAACGTGCACAGGGTATGGCTCTCCCGCTTACGGGACCATGGCTTAACGTCCCATCCGATGGACGGTGTGCACGTTAAAGAACACTCCTTACTGAACGTGGGCAGGGCGGGGAATTTTGCGGAGAAAAACTCAACGTTGACCCAGTTGGGACTCGAACTCGGGAACTACAGATTTACGAGCCTTACCGACTGAGCCACCCACGCCCCCTTTTTGTGGTAGAGTGGGATAGTCAAGTTATATTGGTAGTAATGATGTACCCCTTTATTTCCAGGGGGGGAGGGTGCATCTTTAGTTTTAAAAGAGAAATGAATAATTATTCTGCTGTCTTTGCTATTTAGTGCGAATACTGAGCAATATGAAAACTCACAAGGCGAATAATTACAACCTTTAAATTTCAAATAATGTATTCTGATGAAAAGTTTCCCACCAACGATGGTTTTGTCAGCAGACGAAAGTAGCTTTCCCGTTCACAAACATCGAACGAAGCGTTTGCATCTGAACTATCAAATTGGAAGGCAAAGCTTCAAAGGAATGACGTCACATCCTGATGCGAATGAATGCTCTACTGGCTGTAACCTGAGTGAGAGAATCAGAAGCCGAGACTAACTTTTCTTTACTTCTTTGTGGGAAAAGTTACGAGAGCGACAGACATGTTCAAGATTGGCAAAAAATAAATAAAAAATAAATACCCCCTCAAGCAGCTGCTTGCCACAGAGGTCTGACAGGAGCCTGTCAGTTTATATGCCACAGTAGGAGATCTGAGAGGATGGCAGGACCTCAGCAGAAAAACTACACACACACACATCCATGCCTAATCTGGGGCTCGAACCCAGGTCCCTTAGATCAGTAGCCAAGCGTGCTAACCACTCGGCCACGGGACGGCCAAAAATAAATACCCCCTCAAGCAGCTGCTTGCCACAGAGGTCTGACAGGAGCCTGTCAGTTTATATGTCATAGTAGGAGGTCTGTGAGGATGGCAGGACCTCAGCAGAAAGACAACACAAACATCCATGCCTTATCCGGGACTCGAACCCAGGTCCCTTAGATCAGTAGCCAAGCGTGCTAACCACTCGGCCAGGGGACGGCTAAAATTTTGGCGGCGGTGGCAAAGAAGAGCAAATTACAGTCGCTCAAAAAAATATCCGAACACTCTAATTGATTACAGAATTAATCTGTTAATTAATTAATTAAACCACCCAAAGTGACTAAAACTAGCAAAAAGAAACGCCCAGGAAAGAACCAGTAGAAAGATCGCAAAAAATTTCCCACGACACCAAAAAACGATCCGCCATTTGCATTGGTTAAAAGTGCAGCAAATGCTGAGTACAAGCGCCTGGAACAAACACCCGATCTGCCCAAGGAAGTGAGGGAACAAAGGAAAAGCGCTATTTGCCTCTTTCCCGCCCAAAGAAAAGCGGTTAAAACCGCAGAAAGTATCTATCTCTATAAATTAAAAAAAAATAAATCACTTCCAGCCATTAGGCAAAATATACCTAAAATAAATCCAAAATTCCCTAAAATCTTCGAAAAGCCCCAAAATGTCCCACAGTCTCCCAAATGATAAAACAGACCGGAAGTGATCCCAAGAATGACCGGAAGTGATCATAGCTGTACTGGAAGTGACGCGGAAAACAGCCCAAAAGAGTTGTGGCAAAAACTCTCCTTGTAAGTCGCCCTAATTATCCGACAACAACAGGAAATAACCACTCCTATAGAGTTCCATATATAATAAGACACCCTCCTGACACACCTAGGTTCAAGTCCTAGTTGGGCCAGCGTCGAGATTTATCTCCATAACACTCCCAGCCTGGCCACAGTCCGTAGGGGGCACCGATGGACTTGGAAAGGTCACCGTCCGTCTAATGAAACATTAAGCCGTGACCCATGTTCGGAACAGCCATACCCTGTGCACATTAAAAAACATACTAGATGGTCTTGATGGGAGGCTACCACCTGTCTCTCAGGGCTGTTCTAAAGGGTTTCCTCCCACAACTTTCTCTGAGCCCTCGGGGTCCTTATGACCTGATCATTTAGCCCATTGTGTGCAAAAAGTGCAGCTCAGAGGTGAAATAACCCAACCCAAACCTCTAGATATAGAAGTCAATAAATACTTCTGAGGGAAGAGTTATTGCTGACGGTGCAGGATTCGAACCAGCGACTCTCTAGATGCATGCCAGAGTACTCTAATCACTATATCAACCATTAGACGATAATTTATTTCCAATTGAAAAAATAAGTTGCCTCTCCTGATTATAGATGGCGCAAAGTCCGACACATTCAGAGAAAGATATAGAGGTCACATTGGGGAAGCCAATTATCGTCTGATGGGTGATTTAGTAGTTAGAATATCATGGCATTTATCTAGAGCAGTGGTTTTACAACCTAAGGGTCGCGACCCAATGTTGGTTCGCGGAAAGATTTCGAATGGGTCGCCATTCTATTTCCGTGAATATTAACAAAATGCAATTTAAATAGAATTCCTATTTATTATGATTATCCTGGGTCACGAGGTATACTAACAGTGAAAGTGGGTCGCCATAGTAGGAAGGTGGAGAACCACTGATCTAGAGAGTCGTGAGTTCGAATCTGGCATCGTCGGCAGTAATTTTTTCCACACAAGTCTCTGATTCTTTAACATATTCTTTCGTTTTCGGAAGGATATCTTTTTTTATTCATAAATATTAAAGAACATTTTTCAAATGTATTTACAGTGTTTCGCCTTTTTTTTCCTTCCCTATATATTTCTGGGCATCCTTATTTCTGTTATGGTATATGCCACAGAATAACTACTTGGCACAGACGGATGGCAGAACACCACTGCTTGCAGTGCCACCTATATCAGTTGAATGAAAATCTCATTAATTTTCAAAACGTGTGGACATCTTGCTTTGAAGTTCCGATCTTTTTTTTATTGCCTTTCAAAGGAAATGAGATAGAAATATTTATTTGTCATCATCATCATCCTCCTCCTCAAGCAGCCATGGGCTACGGAGGTCCAACCAGACCTTGCAATTTAGTTCTCCAAGCAAGTCTATCCTGAGCTACTTGGACACTTTGTAAACAAGATAACAGGAAACTAGATGCTTTTGATTCCAGATGCTTACGCAGTATCTTGGGCATTAGGTGGTTCAACTTTATAACTAATGATGAGGTTAGGCAAAGAAGTCTGCAACCTCCTTTAAGCAGCATATTGTGCAGAGAGAGACTCCGCTGGTTTGGCCATGTTGCCCGTATGGATAATTATAGATTGGCGAATAGGTTTATGAACAGTGTGCCTAAAGGCCTCAGAAAGAAGGGGAAACCTAGGATGCGGTGGGCAGACAATGTCAAACAGGACCTTGTTAGAATTGGTATGCAGTGGCCAGATATTTATTTAAAAAGATTAAATTAAAAATATTATAAAATAATCTAAAATAAACTAGTTAGTTTGGCAGAACCTTCAGGACAACAGAAAGACTATATTTCAATTCATGATAGAAATGAGCTAGAAATGTCAAACGGAGTTTCCAAGTACCGTCGCTCAAAAAAATATCCGAACACTACGGTTGATTATAGAATTCAGAAAAAATATCTGGCAACGATTCTTTTAGAAATTAGTGATCTGGCAACCTTAGTGTCACGTAGGTTGCCAGATCAATCATCAAGGTTGCCAGATCACTAATTTCTAAAAAAAAAGCGTTGCCAGATATTTTTTCTGAATTCTGTAATCAACCATAGCGTTCGGATATTTTTTTGAGCGACTGTACATTTGAGAATCTGGGAAATACGAACTCGGCCGAATCCCGCTTCTCTCAGAAGAGATAAACATAACAGATCTTGTCATTTCTTTGATTCCAAATCGAGATTACATTCAGTTTCACTCTAATCTGTTGGCGATAGAATTGTGAAAGTTGGTATGTGGGGATAGAGGCGTAGCTTTTCAGGGGATGGGGGAGAGACTCATCATCATCATCATCATCCTCAAGCAGCCATGGGCTACGGAGGTCCAGCCAGACCGTGCAATTTAGTTCTCCAAGCAAGTCTGTCCTGAGCTATATCTACTGCATCTGGCCACTGCACACCAATTCTAACAAGGTCCTGTTTGACATTGTCTGCCCACCGCATCCTAGGTCTCCCCCTCTTTCTGAGACCTCTAGGCACACTGTTCATAACCCTATTCGCCAATCTATAATTATCCATACGGGCAACATGGCCAAACCAACGGAGTCTCTCTCTGCACAATATGCTGCTTAAAGGAGGTTGCAAACTCATTTGCCTAACCTCATCATTAGTTACAAAGTTGAACCACCTAATGCCCAAGATACTGCGTAAGCATCTGGAATCAAAAGCATCTAGTTTCCTGTTATCTTGCTTACACAGCGTCCAAGTTTCACTACCATAACTAACCCTAGAAAGAACCAAACTATTATACAGTCTAATTTTAGTCTTTAGGTGTATACGCCTATTTCTCCACAATCTCCATAGATTCTTAAAGGTCCCGGCAGCAATCCCTATTCGTCTGTTAATCTCATGCCGCACATCACCATTATCTGTTACATAGCTCCCAAGATAATTAAACTGTGACACCTGCTCAAGACTGCAACCATTCAGATTAACTGAATCACAGCCTGCCTGACCAATTTTCATCACTTTAGTTTTCTCTCTGTCGAGTGGTTAGCGCGCTTGGCTACTGATCGAAGGGACCTGGGTTCGAGTCCCGGGTAAGGCATGGATGTTTGTGTCGTTTTTCTGCTGAGGTCCTGCCATCCTCTCAGACCTTCTACTTTGGCATATAAACTGACAGTCTCCTGTCAGACCTCTGTGGCAAGCAGCTGCTTGAGGGGTTGTTTTTTTTTTTTTTTTATAACCAAACCTACTCTACTACAAGTCTCATCAACAGCTCGAATGAAAGAGTTCATCTCATCAACATCATTTGCCAAAAGGGCTAAATCATCAGCATAATCTAAATCAGAAATATTCATATCTCCAGTCCATTTAAGGCCAAAATCTTTCCCTTGAAGTGAATTTCGCATAACATAATCAATAACTAAGCTAAAGAGAAAAGGAGACAAAATGCACCCTTGTCGAACACCAGAAGTAATGCTAAACCAATTGCTACAAGCCTTACCAACTCTCACACACGACTCAGTGTTATTATAGAGAGCTTTCATTATGTTAACTAGCCCCCCCCCCCCAAAAAAAAAAAAGTTATTCGAGTTGTCAAAAATTCGAAGTGACTTTGTGGAATCAAGGTGAATTTTGAAAATTGCTATTTTTTTGGTAAAATTAAGAGTTAGCAAAACCTATGCAACTTGAAAAATCTAGGGTAGTTGTTAAAATCGAGGCAACTTGGCAAAATCTATAGCAGTTGGAAAAATGCGAAGCCACTTGGTAAAATACAAATGAGTTGTAAAAATTGGAATTGGTTTTGTGAAATTAAGGAGAGATGGCCAAATTGGGACAACTTCGGAAAATTCAGGTGAGATGTAAAAATCGGGATTTTATTTTGTAAAATTATGGGAAGTTGGCAAAATTCGAAACCATTTGGTAAAATACAGGTGAGTTGTGAAAATTGGGATTGTTATTATACAAATAAGGACGTTGGCTAAATCGAGGAGAGTTGGCCAAATTCTAAGTGGCTTGGCAATTTCATGGAAGATGTAAAAATTGGGATTTGTTTCTGTAAAATTATGGTGAGTTGGCAAAATCGAGGCAACTTGGCAAAATCTACTGGAGTTGGCGGAATCCCGATAACAGCCAAATGTAGGGCAGGTGGTAAAATTCTTAGCCACTTGGTAAATTGCAGGTGATTTGTGAAAATTGGGATTGGTTTTTGGTTTTGTGAAAATGAGAGTTGACAAAATCCTGACAACTTGGGAAAATCTTGGGGAGTTGGCGAAATTGAGGTTACTTGGCAAAATATAGAACAGTTGGCCCAGTCCGAAGCTACTGGGTAAAATGCAGGTGTGTTGTGAAAATAAGGGCAGTTGGCAAAATCGAGTTAACTTTGCGTAATGCAGGTGATTTGCTCTAATTAAGGTGAGATTTTAAAAATTGTGTTCTATAATTATGGGGGTTTTGCCAAATCGAGGCAATTGGTAAAATTTCGATCTGTTTTTTTATCGCGGATCTGGAAATTAACTGAATAACGGTATGTGATGCGTAATTATTTTCGGCGAGGCGTAACAATGACAGAAATGACTCGAGTTGGGTTGTTTTACCTCTGAGCGACACTTTTTTGCACACAGTGGGTTAAATGGGAAGGTCACAAGCACACCAAAGGCTCAGAGGTTGGGGGAGGGGACTCACTGGAACAGCCGTTCAGAGACAGATGGTAGTCTGTCATCAATGCCATCCAGTGTGTTCTTAAATGTGCACAGGGTATGATTCTCCCGCACACGGGTTCCCCGCCCTTCCCACGGTCAGTAGGGGACACCCATGGGCTGGGAAAGGCCGCCGTCCGTCGGAATGGGACCTTAAGCCGTGGTTCCGTGTGCGGGAGAGCCAACCCTGTGCACGTTAAAGAACACGCTGGATGGCCTTGACGGGAGGCTACCATCTCTCTCCCAACAGCCATTCCAGTGGGTACCCTCCCCCAACCTTCTCTGAGCCTTCGGGGTCATTGTGACCTGGCCATTTAGCCCATGGTGTGCAAAAAAGTGCCGCTCAGAGGTAAAACAACCCAACGTTAAAGAACACGCTGGATGGCCTTGACGGGAGGCTACCATCTATCCCCTAACAGCTGTTCCAGTGGGTCCCCTCCCCCAACCTTCTCTGAGCCTTCGGGGTCCTTGCTTGTGACCTGGCCATTTAGCCCATGGTGTGCAAAAAAGTGCCTCTCAGATGTAAAACAATCCAACTCGCACAAGGGATCATGATTTAACGTCCCATCCAACGGTCGGCGGCTTTTTAATGCTTGAAAAGAAGCCTCTGTTTTCAAGACAAGCATGATTCTGATGAACAGACGAGCATGATTCCATGCAGAATCAAAGATGCGGGCAACCAAGTACTGTTAAAAACAAACGTTCAATTTCGAATTAAAATAAACTGTTAAAAAAAGATGTTTTTTTTACCGTGATGAGCAATCCCTGGAGACTGAAAATGCTCGCGAAGAGTCCGTACACAGGCAGGAAATGGAGCGCCACACCGAGGCTGGTGTGAAGCAGCAACGAAACTAGCAACACGTATTTCCGGCCATAGCGATCAGCGAGGACTCCAGTGAGTAAAGCTCCAATCATGGCGGCAGCAGTGGTCGTATATGGGAGCAAGGCGATCAGGTATTCCCTCTCACACACAAGCTCCCACTGCGAAAAGAAAATGTAGAAATGTGTAAGTAAAAACATGTTATAGCAATCACCATCTGATTCAGTACAAAATATTTCATAACATAACTGTATACACCTTCAAAATGCTCAGGCAGTCACAGATATTCATAATTCCCCAAAGAAAGCTATTGTTGTTCTCCAAACAGCAATATTCATAAGATATTTAAGATAACGAGTGGATATCCACTGGCTCTCTTAGGCATATTATGGATATTTTATGGATATTGTGTGGGCTTTGGGTTGAGTTGTTTTACCTATGAGTGGCACTTTTTTGCACACCATGGGCTAAATGGCCAGGTCACATGGACCCCAAAGGCTTAGAGAAGGTTGGGGGAAGGGACCAACTGGAACAGCTGTTGGGAGACATATGGTAGCCTCTCGTCAAGGCCATCCAGCGTGTTCTTTAACGAGCACAGGGTATGGCTCTCCCACACACGGGGCCACGGCTTAACGTCCCATCCGACGGACGGCGTCCTTTCCAAGCCCATCGGTGTCCCCTACTGACCGTGGGCAGGGCGGGAAATTTTGCGGGTTGGGTTGTTTTACCTCTGAGCGGCACTTTTTTGCACACAATGGGCTAAATGGCCAGGTCACATGGACCCCGAAGGCTCAGAGAAGGTTGGGGGAGTTGATCCACTGGAACAGCTGTTGGGAAACAGATGGTAGCTTCCCGTCAAGGCCATCTAGCGTATTCTTTAATGTGCACAGGGTATGGCTCTCCCACACACGGAGCTACGGCTTAACGTCTCATCCGACGAACGGCGGCCTTTCCAAGCCCATCGGGTTGGGTTGGGTTGTTTTACCTCTGAGCGGCACTTTTTTGCACACCATGGGCTAAATGGCCAGGTCACATGGACCCCGAAGGCTCAGAGAAGGTTGGGGGAGGGAACCCACTGGAATAGCTGTTGGGAAACAGATGGTAGCCTCTCGTCAAGGCCATCCAGTGTGTTCTTTAACGTTGGGTTGTTTTACCTCTGAGCGGCACTTTTTTGCACACCACGGGCTATATGGCCAGGTCACATGGAACCCGAAGGCTCAGAGAAGGTTGGGGGAGTTGATCCACTAGAACAGCTGTTGGGAGACAGATGGTAGCCTCCCGTCAAGGCCATCCAGCGTATTCTTTAATGTGCACAGGGTATGGCTCTCCCACACACGGAGTTACGGCTTAACGTCCCATCCGACGGACGGCGGCCTTTCCAAGCCAATCGGTGTCCGCTACTGACCGTGGGCAGGACGGGAAATTTTGCGGAGATAAATCTCAACGATGACCCCAGCTGGGATTCAAACTGGAAACTGCAGATTAGGAACCTGGCGCGCTACCGACTGAGCCACCCCGCCCCAACTAAGTTAGAGAGAACAGAAATGAGATCTTACCTCAGTGACGATGTTCCACTCGCCATGCTGGATCAGAAACTCCCATCCGTTGGTGCATCCTCTGGTCCCTTGACTGTGGTCCATGGGATCCACGTACAGCTCACAAGACGAATATCGTCGCCGCCCATTCGTAGTGACCAGTGGTCTCAGCTCGAAGTCTCCCAGGGTCAAGTTGGACTTGGCTCTGCAGCGATGGGGTGGCGTGACCTTGTAGAAGGTGAGCAGATGGTCGCTGAAGGACACTGGAAATTGCATGCAGCAGAGCAGGAAGGCGACCAGCAGATGATACCTCCCGGGACACCCGATCATCATCAGCACGCGGTCCAAGTGCGATGGAATGGAAGATGGCATCTTCCTAACAGCAAACGAGACTCTCCTCTGATTGATGCACACAGAACATGTTCATGGCGGGATTTACCCGCCACCATCCTGTAAAAGCAAACGATTCATCAGTGAACTTACCCTTATCAGAGATGAGTGAGTTCGAGCTCTGGCCGGGTTGGGTTGTTTTACCTCTGAGTGGCACTTTTTTGCACACCATGGGCTAAATGGCCAGGTCACATGGACCCCAAAGTCAGAGAAGGTTGGGGGAAGGGACCAACTGGAACAGCTGTTGGGAGACATATGGTAGCCTCTCGTCAAGGCCATCCAGCGTGTTCTTTAACGAGCACAGGGTATGGCTCTCCCACACACGGGGCCACGGCTTAACGTCCCATCCGACGGACGGCGTCCTTTCCAAGCCCATCGGTGTCCCCTACTGACCGTGGGCAGGGCGGGAAATTTTGCGGGTTGGGTTGTTTTACCTCTGAGCGGCACTTTTTTGCACACAATGGGCTAAATGGCCAGGTCACATGGACCCCGAAGGCTCAGAGAAGGTTGGGGGAGTTGATCCACTGGAACAGCTGTTGGGAAACAGATGGTAGCTTCCCGTCAAGGCCATCCAGCGTATTCTTTAATGTGCACAGGGTATGGCTCTCCCACACACGGAGCTACGGCTTAACGTCTCATCCGACGAACGGCGTCCTTTCCAAGCCCATCTGTCTCCCCTACTGACCGTGGGCAGGGCGGGAAATTTTGCGGGTTGGGTTGTTTTACCTCTGAGCGGCACTTTTTTGCACACAATAGGCTAAATGGCCAGGTCACATGGACCCCGAAGGCACAGAGAAGGTTGGGGGAGTTGATCCACTGGAACAGCTGTTGGGAAACAGATGGTAGCTTCCCGTCAAGGCCATCCAGCGTATTCTTTAATGTGCACAGGGTATGGCTCTCCCACACACGGAGCTACGGCTTAACGTCTCATCCGACGAACGGCGGCCTTTCCAAGCCCATTGGTGTCCCCTACTGACCGTGGGCAGGGCGGGGAATGCACTGGCCGGTCAGAGCCACTAGATATACCGGGCCAGGCAGTAGGAGGTAAAAAATATGAAGAGAATTAAATATGTGTAAAGATTTCAGTAATTTCATTCTTAAAATTTATTATAAGCTATTTATTTTTAAATATCATAAAAGAAAATAATTTGTTTTGATATTATTAGATTATTTATGAATACTTTTAAATTAGTTCCCAAATCTTTGAAAATAAATAACTGCCAGTTACATTTTAAGAGATATAACTCTAGTAAAACCACCTTTTCATTAAAAAATTAATTCTTCTGTTAGTGCACGGTCCGGTGTCGGTTTGATATAAGTGTCTGTGCCAACAACTCCTATAACAGAAGGCCATACAACTACGTCATGACGTCATCATAGACAGTCCTAACATGTAGCCATTGTTTATGCACCCGTCCCTCGATAGGTTCCAGGAAATAACGGTGTAAATCAAAACCAACTTATGGAGAAAAGAGGGATAGATTCCGAAAAAAATCCTTATTGTGAATAATACTGACATTGAAAGTTTTATTTAAACATAATTATCTCAAATTTCAGTTCAGCAGTAATAATAAACATTTATGTAATATTATTTTGTACTTAAATTTTCACTAATTCATATAAAATTCGATTAATTTCTCATTCATTTCCTCTTTGGTCAAGAAAAGGAATGTACGAGAATGAATAAAATTAGAAATTAAGCATTTGTACCAAAACTTAATGTTTTATTTTGTAAAATTAGTATTTTATGTTTTATGAAACAATGATCTGGCAACCGTCGTGTTACACGAAGGTTGCCAGATCACTAATTTCTAAAAAAAATCGTTGCCAGATATTTTTTCTAAATTCTGTAATCAACCATAGTGTTTGGATATTTTTTGAGCGACTGTTCGTTTTAAAGAGTATTCTTATTTTTAATGCACATGTAAACATCTACTAAAAACCTACGATAAATTTTTTACGTAATATTTCAGATCAATCAGTTAACTTTTCGAAATTTGAGTATTTGGTGACAAAGTTCATGTCTCGTCTTATCAGTATGTGGGCGGGGGTGGCTCAGTCGGTAGCGCGCCAGGCTCGTAATCTGTAGTTGCCAGGTTCGAGTCCCAGCTGGGGTCAGCGTTGAGATTTATCTCCCGCAAAATTCCCCGCCCTGCCCACGGTCAGTAGGGGACACCGATGGGCTTGAAAGGCCGCCGTCCGTCGGATGGGACGTTAAGCCGTGGCCCCGTGTGCGGGAGAGCAATACCCTGTGCACGTTAAAGAACACGCTGGATGGCCTTTGACTGATAAAATAAATATCTATTTAAAAAGTGCCGCTCAGAGGTAAAACAATCCAACGTTAAAGAACACGCTGGATGGCCTTGACGGGAGGCTACCATCTGTCTCCCAACAGCTGTTCCAGTGGGTCCCCTCCCCCCAACTTTCTCTGAGCCTTCGGGGTCCTTGTGACTGGCCATTTATCCCATGGTGTGCAAAAAAGTGCCGCTCAGAGGTAAAACAACCCGACCCAACTTATCAGTATGTTGTCAAGGGGTGACAGAAGAATTCACAGATTGAACCCTAGTACCTCTGTCTCTTTGCATTATTTGGCAAGGCTATGATTTAAAGAAAATTTTTACCACGTTAATTACGAGGAGTAAGGAGTTTATGGCTCATCGGTCCAAGAGTCATAGAACATCGTGTTCTTATCACTAGGTACTGAATTTTTTGCAGGAGTTCTGATTCTGCACAAAGAAATAATCACCATAAAAGCTTTTATCGAGAGATGTAGTCTGTTATTTGCATATGTTGAATTTCACAGCGAAATCCACAGATCAGTTATGTGATATTTCGTAAAAGGAAGTTCCTGAATGCATGACAGGGTTGGGTTGTTTTACCTCTGAGCGCACTTTTTTTGCACACCATGGGCTAAATGGCCAGGTCACATGGACCCTGAAGGCTCAGAGAAGGTTCGGGGAGGGGGCCCACTGGAACAACTGTTGGGAGACAGATAGTAGCCTCCCGTCAAAGCCATCCAGCTTGTTCTTTAACGTTGGGTTGTTTTACCTCTGAGCGGCACTTTTTTGCAGACCATGGGCTAAATGGCCAGGTCACATGGACCCTGAAGGCTCAGAGAAGATTCGGGGGAGGGGACCCACTGGAACAGCTGTTGGGAGACAGATGGTAGCCTCCCGTCAAGGCCATCCAGCGTGTTCTTTAAGTTTGGGTTGTTTTACCTCTGAGTGGTACTTTTTTGCACACCATGGGCTAAATGGCCATGTCACATGGACCCCGAAGGCTCAGAGAAGGTTGGGGGAGGGAACCCACTGGAACATCTGTTGGGAGACAGATGGTAGCCTCCGTCAAGGCCATCCAGCGTGTTCTTTAACTTTGGGTTCTTTTACCTCTTAGTGGCACTCTTTTGTACATCATGGGCTAAATGGCCATGTCACATGGACCCCGAAGGCTCAGAGAAGGTTGGGGGAGGGAACCCACTGGGACATCTGTTGGGAGACAGATGGTAGCCTCCCGTCACGACCATCCAGCGTGTTCTTTAACGTTGGGTTGTTTTTACCTCTGAGCGGCACTTTTTTGCACACCATGGGCTAAATGGCCATGTCACATGGGACCCCGAAGGCTCAGAGAAGGTTGGGGGAGGGAACCCACTGGAACATCTGTTGGGAGACAGATCAAGACCTCCCGTCAAGACCATCCAGCCTGTTCTTTACTTTGGGTTGTTTTAAATCTGAGCGGCACTTTTTTGCACACCATTGGCTAAATGGCCAGGTCACAAGGATCCAATGGCTTAGAGAAGGTTGGGGGAGGGGACCCACTGGAACAGCTGTTGGTAGACAGATGGTAGTCTCCCGTCAAGGCCATCCAGCGTGTTCTTTAATGCGCACAGGGTATGACTCTCCCGCACACGGGGCCACGGATTAACGTCCCATCCGATGGATGGCGGCCTTCCAAGCCCATCGGTGTCCCCTACTGACCGTGGGCAGGGCGGGGAATTTTGCGGAGATAAATCTCAACGCTGACCCAGCTGGGACTCGAACCTGGGAACTACAGATTACGAGCCTGGCGCACTACCGACTGAGCCACCCCCACCCCTGAATGCATGACAGAGTGTTCAGTATCAGATGAAGGAGAACTCCAAGTTAGCAAAAACTAAGATAGGTTAAGATTACGTCTTTTCTAAGAGACCTATGAAAGAAATACGTAGGACCGAACACTTCACCTACTGAGGAAACTATATATGATGAAATTCGGACATAATTCAAGCCAGAGAGGCCTTTTAATGCTGTGAGGAAATTTGGCTCTTATCGCCTTCTATAAGTTAACGGAGAAGAAACGATAAATTGGAAAAATGCATTCATACGTATTAAGATCAGAAAACGGTGGAAAAGGGTTTCAACATGCACATACCAGATTTTACTTGAAAAAAAGGACAGAATTTTTGTGAGATAGTGACTTGAAACTTTCCTACGGAAAATACATTCGGTTCTACTCATTAAGAACGCAAATGGATTTCATGCTGAAACTTTAAACTGAAAACACCTTCTTTCACACCAGATTTCAGCTTACTTAGAAAAACTAGGGTTAAATATTTATGTGAGCTAATGACTTGAAACGTACAGTTGAGGTACATTGAGGTTAAGTTCGTTCGAAGTAATTTGTGACGTAATTCTCGCGCTGTAGCACATGCGAGCATCAAGAGCATCACATCACAAGTTCGTAGTTGGGTTGGGTTGTTTTACCTATGAGCGGCACTTTTTTGCACACCATGGGCTAAATGGCCAGGTCACATGGACCCCGAAGGCTCAGAGAAGGTTGGGGGAGGGGACCCCACCGGAACAGCTGTTGGGAGACAGATGGTAGCCTCCGTCAAGGCCATCCAGTGTGTTCTTTAACGTGCACAGGGTATGTCTCTCCCGTACACGGGCCACGGCTTAACGTCCCATCCGACGGACGGCGGCCTTTCCAAGCCCATCGGTGTCCCCTACTGACCGTGGGCAGGGGCGGGGAATTTTGCGGAGATAAATCTCAACGCTGACCCAGCTGGGACTCGAACCTGGGAACTACAGATTACGAGCCTGGCGCGCTACCGACTGAGCCACCCCCACCCCCAAGTTCGTTGTAGTACGTTCATCTGTCGTAACGGTATTTTACGCTTATTGAACCTCGTCCTTTTTCTTCTCAATTTCATCGCATTTTCCAGATATTATCCATTACATCCATTATACTTATTTCCAGTTATTATCCTTGAAACGAACATTGGTTTTAACCCTCACTCATTTTCCATAAGAATATGCCCTAAGTTGACAAAAACAGAGTGGGGAAGAATTATTTCAGTTTCATTAAGAACATAAACTGATTTCATGGCAAAAGAGAAACTGAAAACGTGTTCTTGTTTTAATTCCAAATTTTAACTTAGCTAAAAAATAAGATCAAAATTTTAGTGAGCAAGTGATTTGAAACGTTCAAAAAAATAGGACAGAAAGAAATCTGACTGGCATTGATTTAACATAGAGGTTATCTGCAATAAGTGTACAATCAACATTCGGGACGCATTCCTGTAGAATTACATTCGCTAACATCTATTAAGATCACTAAACTGTTCAGGTGGAGAACTGAAAGTATGTTTTTATTTCATACCGAATTTGAATTTGCTTTAGAAATCTATATCAGAATTTACAGATATTTCACCATTCTAACAATAACGTCTCTGAAATTTGTAGTGAAGTGATGTCGCGCTTAAAAACTCAGTTCGGTATCCAAACTAATGCACGAATTGTTGGGTATGAAAAGTCGGTGGTCCATGAATGCGACATAAAGTCGTGCCTGCATGTTCAAGTTGAAAAAATAAAAAATAAATACCCCCTCAAGCAGCTGCTTGCCACAGAGGTCTGACAGGAGCCTGTCAGTTTATGTGCCATAGTTGAAGGTCTGAGAGGATGGCAGAACCTCAGCAGAAAAACGACACATACATCCATGCCTTACCCGGGGCTCGAACCCAATTTCCTTAGGTCAGTAGCCAAGCGCGCTAATCACTCGGCCATGGGACGGCTCAACCAGAAAATCAGATTCACAATAAATACAGACCGCAAACCTACTCAGAAGATAAGTGGAAGATAAAATAACACAAATATATCCATCTAGAATGAAAAGAGAAGAACAAATTAAAATCAATAGACTAAGATTGAGTTGGGTTGTTTTATCCCTGAACGGCACATTTTTTGCACACCATGGTCTAAATGGCCAGGTCACAAGGACCCCGAAGGCTCAGAGAAGCGATAGGCTTGGAAAGACCGCTGTCCGTCGGATGGTACAGCTGTTCCAGTGGGTCCCCTCTCCCAGCCTTCTCTGAACTATCGGGGTCCTTGTGATCAGGCCATTTAGTCTTTGGTGTGAAAAAAAGTGCTGCTCAGAAAACAACCCAACGCAACCCAAAGCTCAGAGAAGGTTGGGAGAGAGGACCCGCTGGAATAGCTGTTGGGAGACAGGTGGTAGCGTCCCGTCAAGACCATCCAGCGTGTTCTTTAACGTGCACAGGGTATGGCTCTCCTGCACACGGAGCCACGGCTTAACGTCTCATCCGACAGACTGCGGTCTTTCCAAACCCATCGGTGTCCCCTACTGACCGTGGGCAGAGCGGGGAGTTTTCCAGAGATAAATCTCAACACTGACCCAGCTGGGAATCGAACCAGAGAACTGCAGATTACGAGTATGGCGAGCTACCGACTGAGCCTACCCCCCCCCCCCCCCCCCACATAGACTAAGAACTGGGCACTGCCAGTTAAATGGCACACAATGCTTGCCACTTCTGGAAAAAAACAGAACTAAATAATTGAACCCCATAATCAAGCTGTTATCAAGCTGCCAAAGTAGGCTTCACTGCAGAACAGAGAAGACGGTAAAGTGTTGTTTACTTCCCTCTTCATAGAATTCAAAAGATTTTTCCCACCGAAACTGAAAATCACAGTGTAGATTGCGGAATTTATAGTTGGATTTGTAAGTAGTGAAAACTGCTTGATATAAATCCGAAGAAATGTTTGTTGAACTGAACTGATGCTAAGCTTCACTGTAGTTTCCATTTCGTCGTCCATAGATGAAATGAATGTCTGCCATTTCAGCGTTGGAGAACTCATTATTTCATGACCAAGGTCGCAAATAACACGTGGATTGGCGATACAGATTACGAACAACTGCAGACTCATTTTATGTAACATTACCTCAACAAGGAGTGGTGGGTTTTTGTCTAACATTTGCATACATCTACTACGCCATCAAACATGCAAATTTACCTACCATCGCACATTTTTACAGGCTTCCCTATTTGCATTTCCGCAATGTGGTATAACTCGGAAGGGAAACATTTCTGGTCCAATGTTCATAGGGACTTTTTTCATTAGTATGCGAAGTAAAATACTATCCCAAAGTTTGACTAGACCTTTTGGAAACAACAGTAAATAAAATAACTTTAATATAACACTTTGGAATAGGATACAGTCGCTCAAAAAAGTATCCGAACGCTATGGTTGATTACAGAATTCAGAAAAAATATCTGACAACGATTATTTTTTTTAGAAATTAGTGATCTGGCAATTTTCGTGTCACGTGACACGAAGAAGATTAGGAGAAGGTTGCCAGATCACTAATTTCTAAAAAAAAGTTGCCAGATATTTTTCCTGAATTCTGTAATCAACCATAGTCTTCGGATATTTTTTTTAGCGACTGTACTTTGGAAATATAGGTTATGAAAAGTATTCGCACACTTTTATGTTATTTGAAAGGAAAAACCACATTCGAAGCTTGTAAACGTTGAAAACAAATTTTTATAGAAAAATGTCACTAGCAATAAATTGAAGATCTTCAAAACTTTTTTTTTTCAAATATTTGTAGCATATAAGAGAGAGAAGGGCAGTAGAACCTACTCCTAGTTTGAACAGGACAACTCATATAAGGGCATACCCTATTAAGACCGAAGTCACTGCTGACCACTTTCTCAGTTAAAGCTAACAGCACAGAAACTACCTTGCATCCTGAGACTCGAACCCGGCCGTTTCAGTGTAACTGAGAAACAGGACACTACGGCTCCACCTAGAGAGGCATTATGACGTCATATTACGCATCTTGCTGTGAATCAGGCAAGTACCAAGAATTTATTATTAGCAATACTGCATTCTCCGCCCTGCCCACGGTCAGTAGGGGACACCGATGGGCTTGGAAAGGCCGCCGTCCGTCGGATGGGACGTTAAGCCGTGACCCCGTGTGTGGGAGAGCCATACCCCGTGCACGTTAAAGAACACGCTGGATGGCCTTGACGGGAAGCTACCATCAGTCTCTCAACGGCTGTTCCAGTGGGTCCCCTCCCCCAACCTTCTCTGAGCCTTCGGGGTCCATGTGACCTGGCCATTTAGCCCATGGTGTGCAAAAAAGTGCCGCTCAGAGGTAAAACAACCCAACGAGAACACGCTGGATGGCCTTGGCGGGAGGCTACCATCAGTCTCTCAACGGCTGTTCCAGTGGGCCCCCTCCCGCAACCTTCTCTGAGCCTTCGGGGTCCCTGTGACCTGGCCATTTAGCCCATGGTGTGCAAAAAAGTGCCGCTCAGAGGTAAAACAACCCAATGGGAAAAGGGGCGTCGTGGCTCAGTCAGTAGCGCGCCAGGCTCGTAATCTGTAGTTCCCAGGTTCGAGTCCCAGCTGGGTCAGCGTTGAGATTTATCTCCCGCAAAATTCCCCGCCCTGCCCACGGTCAGTAGGGGACACCGATGGGCTTGGAAAGGCCGCCGTCCGTCGGATGGGACGTTAAGCCGTGGCCAGGTGTGCGGGAGAGCCATACCCTGTGCACGTTAAAGAACACGCTGAATGGCCTTGACGGGAGGCTACCATCTGTCTCCCAACAGCTGTTCCAGTGGGTCCCCTCCCCCAACCTTCTCTGAGCCTTCGGTGTCCTTGTGACCTGGCCATTTAGCCCATGGTGTGCCAAAAAGTGCCGCTTAGAGGTAAAACAACCCAACCCAACTTAGCAACACTGCTGTTAAACGTTTCACCTTCCAGAATTCTTTAAATATTACACAAATGCTGAACAAAAATGAGTTTTCTGAAAAATTATTTCAAGACTAGGAACTCCACCCCTGCCGCCTAGGCCACCAATCTCTCCAAGAGGGCTCCTCTCCTCACCCCTGGCCTCTTATCTTATTATTATATTATTATTATTATCTCTTATTATTCTCAGACCTCTTATCAGTGGGTATAGCAGTGCTCTAAAATTTCGAAGGTTGCACAAAAGTTATCAAAAGAAAACGGTTAGAGTTTAAAGTAAGAACTGTTTACTGTGACCAACTGTGTCGGTGAAGTTGCCATTCAACGAAAACTAATTTTTCTTAATCTGGTAAAATACATTTCGACTTTTAGTTTACTTTGACGATCTGGCAACCGAACTATGTTATACAGTTGACCTATTATTAGATATTCATTTCCTGTGACATTTTGCTGCCAAAAAATAATTTAATGTTAGGGAACTTTCAAGTTCAAAGCAATGTTTGAGCTGTCAGTTTAATATGACATAGTAGAAGGTACGAGGAAGGCGAGATCTCAGCAGAAAAACAACACAAAATTTCATGCCTTACCCCAAGGCTGGAACGCAAGTTCCAACAACACACCAAAACGTAAAAACCCAACCAAAATTTACATTTCTTTAAAGAAATAAAAAAAAATAATTTTTGGTACAGTCGCTCAAAAAAGTATCCGAACACACTATGGTTGATTACAGAATTCAGAAAAAAATAAAAAAATCTGGCAACGATTTTTTTTTTAGAAATTAATGATCTGGCAAGCTTCGTGTCACGTAACACGAAGGTTGCCAGATCACTAATTTCTAAAAAAAAATCGTTGCCAGATATTTTTTCTGAATTCTGTAATCAACCATAGTGTTCGGATACTTTTTTGAGCGACTGTAGGTGGTCATATTATTTTGATACTAGATCGTGTGGGCTCACTCACGGAAATATTGAGCGTGTGCAGTTACCGTTCACAGCAAACTGGATCGTGTGCAGTAACTGCACACGCTCCAGTTTGCTGTGAACGGTAACTGGAGCGTGTACAGTTGCTGTACACGCTCCAGATATTTTTCCTGAATTCTGTAATCGCGTGATACGAAGGTTGCCAGATCACTAATTTCTAAAAAAAAAGTTGGCAGATATTTTCTCTGAATTCTGTAATGAACCGTAGTGTTCGTACACGAAGGTTGCCAGATCACTAATTTTTAAAAACGTCGTTGCCAGATATTTTTTCTGAATTCTGTAATCAACCATATTGTTCGGATACTTTTTTGAGCGACTGTACGAATTTAATATTTCCTGTTCAGTGGAATATTTTAGTAATTGGAAAGCCTTACTTAAGTCTTACTCTCAAACCTCCCGAAGCTAAATTCTCGGAACCTCCCTGACACAAAATTCACGGTGCCCCCCCCCCCCCCCCCCCAACAAAATTCTCTCCTTCCCCTGTAAACTAAATATCCTTGGTATTGCCTGCTCATACCCACGTGATCCTAAACAATGATTATATGATTCTACAAGGCGATTATGAAAGAATATTAATATTTTAAATCGCTATATTTCAATAAACGATTAAATAACGAAAGCTATTGTGTGTCTAAAATGTCAAGGAATTCTCAAAGTTGTTTTTCGTTCCACAGTCTTTTAATTGCATGGGCCATTGGTGGAGTGATGTTCAGCTTCTTTCCCTACTTGGCTTAGCACGTGCAACAGCTGCTTCTGTAATCACGTGACACGAAGGTTGAAAGATCACTAATTTCTAAAAAATCGTTGCCAGATATTTTTCCTGAATTCTGTAATCAACCATAGTGTTCGGATATTTTTTTGAGCGACTGTACATTGATATTTAACAAAAATTAATTCTTCAATCATATTTTCCAGGAGGGAAAGCAATTACTTCTTCGCATAATGCCTGCGCCCATGCCCGCCACTTACAAGAAAATTTTCTGAGGAAACTGATGCTACATCAAAATCATAAAGGCTGTTCAGAGATAACGTTTCTATACATAAAAGTAAAAAATATTCTATATTAAAAATTTTCAGAAGATAACTTGATAAAAAAAGTATAAACTTTGTAAAAAAAATGCAAATTTATACTTTGTTCAAATATCAAAATAAAAAGAAACCATTTGTGTCACTGTAGTCAATATTTCTCTGATGATTATTTTGGTTACAGCAGTATGTTCTGTACTATAATATGTGCATCTGATAACAGTAGAACTTCGATTAGTTGATCTAAGTATAGGTGGATCAGATATATCGAAATGCGGATATTTGAGAGGAAATGTAAAGAATAGAGCTGGGAAGAGTTGGGTTGGGTTCTTTTACCTCTGAGCGGCACTTTTTTGCACACCATGGGCTAAATGGCCAGGTTACATGGACCCCGAAGGCTCAGAGAAGGTTGGGGGATGGGACCCACTGGAACAGCTGTTGGGAGACAGATGGTAGCCTCCCGTCAACGCCATCCAGCGTGTTCTTTAACGTGCACAGGGTATGACTCTCCCGCACACGGGGCCACGGCTTAACGTCCCATCCGACGGACGGCGGCCTTTCCAAGCCCATCGGTGTCCCCTACTGACCGTGGGCAGGGCGGGGAATTTTGCGGAGATAAATCTCAACGCTGACCCAGCTGGGACTCGAACTTGGGAACTACAGATTACGAGCCTGGCGCGCTATCGACTGAGCCACCCCCGCCCCTATGTGCTTCTGAGTACAGTAGAACTTCGATTAATTGATCTAAGTATAGGTGGATCAGATATATCGAAATGTCGGATATTTGAGAGGAAATGTAAAGAATAAAGCTGGGAAGAGTTGGGTTGGGTTACCTCTGAGCGGCACTTTTTGCACACCATGGGCTAAAAATTAATGGACCCCCGAAGGCTCAGAGAAAGTTGGGGGAGGGGACCCACTGAAACAGCTGTTGAGACAGATGGTAACCTCCAGTCAAGGTCATCCAGCGTGTTCAGAGTATGGCT
Organism: Ryuthela nishihirai; assembly: GCA_038380435.1. Lineage (NCBI taxonomy): Eukaryota > Metazoa > Arthropoda > Arachnida > Araneae > Heptathelidae > Ryuthela > Ryuthela nishihirai. The sequence goes on from JAWZYU010000008.1 coordinate 22,283,331, forward strand.
CTCCCACACACGAGGCCACGGTTTAACGTCCAATCCGACGGACGGTGGTCTTTCCAAGCCCATCGGTGTCCCCTACTGACCGTGACCCTACTGACTCGTAATCTGCAGTTCCCAGTTCGGGTCCCAGCTGGGTCAGCGTTGAGATTTATCTTAGCAAAATTCCCCGCCCTGCCCACGGTCAGTAGGGGACACCGATGGGCTTGGATAAGGCCGCCGTCCGTCGGATGGGACGTTAAGCCGTGGGTCCGTGTGCGGGAGAGTCATACCCTGTGCACGTTAAAGAACACGCTGGATGGCCTTGACGGGAGGCTACCATCTGTTTCCTAACAGCTGTTCCAGTGGGTCCCCTCCCCCAACCTTCTCTGAGCCTTCGGGGTCCTTGTGGCCTGGCCATTTAGCCCATGGTGTGCAAAAAAGTGCCGCTCAGAGGTAAAACAACCCAACTCTGCTGTTCCAGAAATAAAACTTTGTGTACTTGTATTAATTCTGATTGAGGTAGTGGTCAGCAGTGACTTTTGTCTTAGTAGGGATGCTCTTTAATCAGAAGGCTTGTACAAACTAGTAGTTCCTTAATTCCTTCGCTGTCCTTTTTTATGTTGCAAAATAAATAAAACTGATGTAAACTTTCATAGCTTTATCTATCCGTGGGCGGAAGCAAAATTTTATGCAATTTTTAAACTCGCATACTTTTTTCAATCTGGCGTGTAAATTACTCATATTGAGATTACAGAAAATAGTAACTTTTACAACATTAATAAAATTAATTTAGCATTTACGATTTGCATTTACAGTAAATTATTTCACGGTTAACACTAAATTATAGTCATGGTGTCTAGAAATTTTAAAAGAAAAGGACCAAAAAGAGTGCTTTAATTTTAGTTTAAAACATGTTACGAGTTTATACAAAAAGGAGGACATTTCAAGTTTTTCCAAAATTCCTGGAAGACATGATAAAAAAGGAAGACATGTCCTCGTTTTGGAAAACATATGGTAACCATGTGGTCAACAGACTTTGGCTGGTGAAACCAAAACGTGGGGCGGGGGTGGCTCAGTCGGTAGCGCGCCAGGCTCGTAATCTGTAGTTCCCTGGTTCGAGTCCCAGCTGGGTGAGCGTTGAGATTTATCTCCGCAAAATTCCCCGCCCTGCCCACGGTCAGTAGGGGACACCGATGGGCTTGGAAAGGCCGCCGTCCGTCGGATGGGACGTTAAGCCGTGGCCCCGTGTGCGGGAGAGCCATACCCTGTGCACGTTAAAGAACACGCTGGATGACCTTGATGAGAGGCTACCATCTGTCTCCCAACAGCTGTTCCAGTGGGTCCCTTCCCCCAACCTTCTCTGAGCCTTCGGGGTCCATGTGACCTGGCCATTTAGCCCATGGTGTGCAAAATAGTGCCGCTCAGAAGTAAAACAACCCAACGTTAAAGAACACGCTGGATGGCCTTGACGGGAGGATACCATCTGTCTCCCAACAGCTGTTCCAGTGGGTCCCCTCCCCCAACCTTCTCTGAGCCTTCGGGGTCCATGTGACCTGGCCATTTAGCCCATGGTGTGCAAAAAAGTGTTGCTCATAGGTAAAACAACCCAATGTTAAAGAACACGCTGGATGGCCTTGACGGGAGGCTACCATCTGTCTCCCAACAGCTGTTCCAGTGGGTCCCTTCCCCCAACCTTCTCTGAGCCTTCGGGGTCCACGTGACCTGGCCATTTAGCCCATGGTGTGCAAAAAAGTGCCACTCAGAAGTAAAACAACCCAACGTTAAAGAACACGCTGGATGGCCTTGACGGGAGGCTACCATCTGTCTCCCAACAGCTGTTCCAGTGGGTCCCTTCCCCCAACCTTCTCTGAGCCTTCGGGGTCCATGTGACCTGGCCATTTAGCCCATGGTGTGCAAAATAGTGCCGCTCAGAGGTAAAACAACCAAACCCAATAAACCAAAATGCCTCTGGGGTAAGCTATACCTATGAATGATTCCAGAAACTCGAGAAAGAGACTTCAAAAACTGATAAATGATATTAAAATTACACTCCGGTCTGTTTATTTTTTCCCTAAAAAGTTTCTCAGCTCGCTAAGAAATTTCAGAAGTATCTATTTACCAAAGGCTAACATACATAACATACTTACTACATATCTCCTGCTGTCAGATTCTTCACATCGTTTCAAACAGCATTCAAGTAAAAATTGCTTGGTCTACCAGAAAACTTAATTCTACTTGAAAAAAGTGTCTTTTCAGTAACAATAATCCACAGAATACCGAAGCGATCACAGCACTGCAACATTCCGGACTAGACTATGCTCCAATCTTTGACGTCTCATTCTGCCAACAACCATTTCTGCACAGCCATACGAAGAAGGCCTGACGATAGAGAAGGAATTATTCTATCCAAACATTCCCGCGTCTTGGGCTCGTGAGTTCTGTTGACTGCCCCGTGATGCGAGCCGGGCCTCACTTATTACCGCTCTGACGTTTCGGCTCCTGCGGCGTGCTCTAACTCTGCGCCGTGAACCGGAACAGGAAGTCATCCTTTGCCGTATGATGAATTTTTAAGAGATTGGACAAATTCTCTTCATTCCCTGCCGATAGAAGTTCATTAAGGCCACGTTGCAATTTCATTTATTAAAAAAAAATACTTTTGTGGATAAAATCAGTTTCTTGAATTACATGTCAACAGATACTCTTATGAATTTATTATATATTGATTTTTATGTTAGGAAGAATTCTGGATAATTGGAAGAACTGTCATTTATTCAGAATGGGTCTTAGGAAGAATGTAGGTGATAGAAATGTTTAGGTTGAGCCGTTTTTTTAATGAGCTCAGTAGGGAATATAGAATTCACGCATATATCACATTTAATACAACTAAAGAAGCTTAAAAAAGAAGGAAAAGGAAACTTATCATTGAAAATTTAAAAAGCAGTGGTGGCCCGTGACTAAATTTTTGGTGAGGCACTTTGGCTAATACAGGCAGATGTAAGAAAAAGTTTTCAGAGATGCCTGATATTGAATTGAATTTGTATCGGAATAGAACAACGTTTCGTAAATGTACATATTCTTCGTTTTTGAGCTTTTCTCAAAACGCATTATATGTACGAAAATTTTCTGGGGGGAAACAAAGTCGAAAAGATGTTCCTGATATTTTTAGTTCAGTTCAGCATTTGAGCCTCGTCTATAATAATTAACTATATGTACATATTTTATATTATATTAACTATATATTTTTCTCTCTGTTCTAACGATATTAAAAAAAAAAGCTATTCGTATTATATCTAATATCTAGGTTTGCTATATTTTCTTTCGACTCCGTCCCCATTATAAAATAAAAAATAAATACCCCCTCAAGCAGCTGCTTGCCTCAGAGGTCTGACAGGAGCCTGTCAGTTTAATACGCCATAGTAGAAGGTCTGTGAGGATGGCGGGACCTCAGCAGAGAAACAGCACACCCATGCCTTACCCAGGGCTCGAACCCAGGTCCCGTAGATCAGTAGCCAAGCGTGCTAACCACTCGGCCACGGGACGGCAGGCCCCCATTATAAATTTATATTTATTATTTTAAACTGAATATATTGTCGTAAATTATCACTTGGACAATTGTCTTCTTTTTCTTTGGCCTCTGCCGTTGAGGATATCTGTAAGAGTAACGGACGAGTTTATTTATTAAGTTACTAAGCTTTAAATTTGAATCCGTAATTGTTTACATAGCATGGATCTGTTCTTAATAAAATGGCTACTGAGTGAAATATTATTCCGTTATGAACACCAAAAAGAAGAAAGAGGTACAGTCGCTCAAAAAAATATCCGAACACTATGGTTGATTACAGAATTGAGAAAAATATCTGGCAACGATGTTTTTTAGAAATTAGTGATCTGGCAACCTTCGTGTACGTACAGTCACTCAAAAAAATATCCGAACACTATGGTTCATTACAGAATTCAGAAAAAATATCTGGCAACGATTTTTTTTATAGAAATTATTGATCTGGCAACCTTCGTGTACGTACACGAAGGTTGAGAAATCATTAATTTCTAAAAAAATAATTGCCACATATTTTTTCTGAATTCTGTAATCAACCATAGTGTTCGGATATTTTTTTGAGCGACTGTACCTTGTGAGCTTCGTAATTTTATTGATGTCGTATTTAATCTTTACGAAAAAACTAAAGTTATATCTTTCACATACAATCGACTTGGATTTTATGTTTACTGTTCTATGATAAAAATATTAATTTTAATTTATATTGCACGTATGCTTTTCCTACTGTATTGTAATAAACGGATTTTCTTTTTTTTTTAATTTGTATTTTAATATACCTGAATTTTTTTCATAATTAATTAATGCTTGGTTCTTAATGTTATAATTAATTTGTGAGAAATAAGTTTAACTTTCATTTTTATTATTTTATGTAATTTTAAACTATAACAACTTATATAAGAGAATGCTTTCGGGTTGTTTATATTTTACTGATTGTAAAATGACTAAATGTAAAATTGACTAATGTAAGGGTTCTCAACGTGGGGTACGCGGTAAAATTTTTGGGGGTTTACCGTGAGAGCTCAAAAGTCGATTACCCAGTAAAATGTTTATAACTTTATATCATCATCATCATCATCCTCAAGCAGCCATGGGCTACGGAGGTCCAACCAGAATGCGCAGTTTAATTCTCCAAGCATATCTGTCCTGAGCTACATCTGCTGCATCCGGCCACTGCACACCAATTCTAACAAGATCCTGTTTGACATTGTCTGCCCACCGCATCCTAGGTCTCCCCTTCTTTCTGAGGCCTCTAGGCACGTAGGTCGTTCATAACCCTATTTGCCAATCTATAATTATTCATACGGGCAACATGGCCAAACCAACGGAGTCTCTCTCTGCACAATATGCTGCTTAAAGGAGGTTGCAGACTCCTTTGCCTAACCTCATCATTAGTTACAAAGTTGAACCACCTAATGCCCAAGATACTGCGTAAGCATCTGGAATCAAAAGCATCTAGTTTCCTGTTATCTTGTTTACAAAGTGTCCAAGTTTCACTACCATAACTAACCCTAGAAAGAACCAAACTATTATACAGTCTAATTTTAGTCTTTAGGTGTATACGCCTATTTCTCCACACTCTCCATAGATTCTTAAAAGTCCCGGCAGCATATCCCTATTCGTCTGTTAATCTCATGCCGCACATCACCATTATCTGTTGCATAGCTCCCAAGATAATTAAACTGTGACACCTGCTCAAGACTGCAACCATTCAGATTAACTGAATCACAGCCTGCCTGACCAATTTTCATCACTTTAATTTTCTCTCTGTTTATAACCAAACCTACTCTAATACCAGTCTCATCAACAGCTCGAATGAAAGAGTTCATCTCATCAACATCATTTGCCAAAATGGCTAAATCATCAGCATAATCTAAATCAGAAATTTTCATATCTCCAGCCCATTTAAGACCAAAATCTTTCCCTTGAAGTGAATTTCGCATAACGTAATCAATAACCAAACTAAAGAGAAAAGGAGACAAAATGCACCCTTGTCGAACACCAGAAGTAATGCTAAACCAATTGCTACAAGCCTTACCAACTCTCACACACGACTCAATGTTATTATTGAGAGCTTTCATTATGTTAACTAACTTGTCTGGTATACCATATGATCTCACAATCAACCACAAATTATGACGATCAACAGAGTCGAAAGCCTTTCTGAAATCAACAAAGCTAGCAACCAAAGGTTTCTGAAACTCTAAACATTTCTCAAGAATCTGCCCAAGTGAAAATATCTGATCTACACATCCCCTACCACTTCTGAATCCGCATTGCTCATCACGCAATTGACTCTTAACCAGATTCTTAATTCTATTAAGCACAATCATGGAAAGAATTTTACCTGGAACAGAGAGTAGGCTGATACCCCTATAGTTATCACAAGAACTGCGATCACCTTTCTTGAAAATAGGGATAACAATAGCGCTGGTAAAATCTTTAGGAACCATGCCTTTATCATAAAAGTTATTCAAAATTTCAGTCATCCAAGTTGTAACCGAAACATTCCCAGCTCTGAGCATTTCTGTAGTAATTTCATCTGCCCCTGGGGATTTATGAATTTTAAGTTTAGAAATAGCCAAAATAACTTTAGATTGTGTTATAGGACCAACATTAAAGCCAGTAATGCATCTATCATCATTACAAACAATGGGAGTAGAACTAGCCACATTGTTTAGAACATCACTGAAATGCTTAGGGTGTTCATGACAGAATACTCCTCTTCTATAACCTTACCTTGTTTATCCTTCAATCCCTGTATACCTGTCCGTTTTCTACCACATAAAATATTAACTATCTGGTGCAGCTCTCTGCTGTTGTGCTGTCTAACTGCCTCCCAGCTTTGTCAGCCAAGCCATGAAGCCAAAGATTCTTATCAGTAGCTAACTGATCCTTTACACGTTTATTAAGCTCTCTGTAATGCTTTCTATTAGGACTAGTAGGGTATTGATTAAGGACATTCCTGCAGTTCTTTCTTTCCGAAATAAGCTTAAGTGCCTTATCACTCGGATAATTCTGCCTCCTCTGCTCCTTTTTTCCTAAAAGAGTACTGTTAGTTTCCAAAAAAGCCTGTTTAAAATGGCCCCATTCTTCCTCAACTTCAGTTTTAAGCAAACCATGACTGTAATAATGACTAAGTAACCTATCATGGTAAGCTTTAGCGATAACTGGGTCTTTCAGAGCTTCAGTATTAAAGGTAAATTTTTTAATTTAGCACAACACTTTTTAAGTTTAAGTTGCAAGACACTTTTAACAAGGTAATGGTCAGATCCAATTTCAGCTCCCCTATATACCCTGGTATTTCTAACAGAACTAGCCCATTTGCTGTTAATTAATATATAATCAATCATATTCCTATGCAGCCCATCAGGTGAAGAAAATTAAATATTTTGATTGATTGATTGAAGTAAAATTATAAATACTTAAATAGTTGGATTATGTTACCTCTGAGCGGCACTTTTTTTGCATACAATGGGCTAAATGGCCAGGTTAGAAGGAACCTAAAGTCTCAGCCAAGGTTTGGGAGAGGGGACCCAGTGAACAGCTGTTGTGAGATAGATGGTAGCCTCCCGTCAAGGCCATCTAGTAAACCAGTAAACAAGGCCATTCTTTAACATGCACGAGATATGGTTGTCTCCCCCACACGGGGCACGACTTAATGTACGATCCAACGAACGACGGCCTTTCCAATCCCATCGGTATTCCCTACTAGACCGAGGGCAGGGGGAGTTTTGCGGAGATAAATCTCAACGCTGGCCCTGTTGGGATTCGAACCTGCGACTGCAGATTACGAACCTGATACACTATACTGACCGAGCTACCGTCGCCCACCTAATTAAATGGTTCTAGGGTTTTTTAGCCATTAGCGGATTCAAAAAAATTGACACCACCTGGTAATTCTTAGGACAAACTGAGGGAAAGGAATTTGTGCAGTAAAAGGATTTTGTATATTACAGAATTGTAAAATAATGCTTATTCATGCTTTCAATTTGTGAAATGAGTTTTTTCCTACCAAGTTTTATTTCAAGTAGCGACTAACAGTTTAGTCAGAAAAAGGCATAATTCTAATTATTCAGTACACTTCAAAACATGTGACGTGATATTCTTATTTATACTCGATAAGCAATGAAACCGTCCCGTGGCCGAGTGGTTAGCGCGCTTGGCTACTGATCTACGGGACCTGGGTTCGAGCCCCGGGATAAGGCATGGATGTTCGTGTTGTTTTCTGCTGAGGTCCTGCCATCCTCTCAGATCTTCTACTGTGGCATATAAACTGACAGGCTCCTGTTAGACCTCTGTGGCAAGCAGCTGCTTGAGGGGGTATTTATTTTAAGCAATAAAACCTTTTTTTTTGCTTTAAGTTTGGCCTTTAAGTATCTGTTGCAGGAGGCAAACTTTGTCTGTTTCTATTAACTATAACTGAAGAAGTGGTCAGCAGTGACTTCAGTCTTGCTAGGGTTGGGTTGTTTTACCTCTGAGCGGCACTTTTTTTGCACACTATGGGCTAAATGGCCAGGTCACATGGACCCCGAAGGCTCAGAGAATGTTGGGGGAGGGGACCCACTGGAACAGCTGTTGGGAAACAGATGGTAGTCTCCCGTCAAGGCCATCCAGCGTGTTCTTTAACGTGCACAGGGTATGGCTCTCTCGCACACGGGCCATGGCTTAATGTTCCATCCGACGGACGGCGGCCTTTCCAAGCCCATCGGTGTCCCCTACTGACCGTGGGCAGCGCGGGAAATTTTGCGGAGATAAATCTCAACGCTGACCCAGCTGGGACTCGAACCTGGGAACTACAGATTACGAGCCTGGCGCGCTACCGACTGAACCACCCCCGCCCCAGTCTTGCTAGGACATGCTCTTGTATGAGAAGGCTTCTACAAACCAGGTATAGTTCCTTAATTACTTCGCTGTCTTTTTATGTTGCAAATGAAAAAAAAAACCGTTGTCAACTTTCGTAGCACCAACTATCGGTGGATAGAAGCAAAATTTTGTGCAATTTTCTAAAGCGTGTCCTTTTTTAAATTACACATAGTGAGAGAATTAATTTAGCATTCACGATTTGCATTTACGGTATATTTTTTCACAGTTAACAGTAAATTATATCCTAGGAATGGACTCAAGAAATTTAAGAAAGGAAAATATAGAAAAAAAAGTGGCTTAATTTTAATTTGAAACCTGTTGTAAGTTTAAACAAAAAGGAGGACATTTCGTGTGTTTTCAAAATTCCGAGAGGACGTATGGTAATCTTGCCCTAAAGCTAATTTCACCCCCTACGCGAAATGTGCGATTTTTGATGGAAACTAACCTTATTTCTTCTCCCTATACATTCTTTGCTAGTACCCAGCATTACTGGGGCGGGGGTGGCTCAGCCTGTAGCGTGCCAGGCTCCTAATCTGTAGTTCCCAGGTTCGAGTCCCAGCTGGGTCAGCGTTGAGATTGTCTCCGGAAAACTCCCCGCCCTGCCTACGGTCAGTAGTGGACACCGATGGGCTTGGAAAGGCCGCCGTCCGTCGGATGGAACATTAAGCCGTGGCACCGTGTGCGGGAGAGTCATACCGTGCATATTAAAGGACACACTGAATGGCCTAGATAGGAGACTACCATCTGTCTCCCAACAGCTGTTCAGTGGTCCCCTCCCCCAACCTTCTCTGAGCCTTCGGGGTCCTTGTGACCTGGCCATTTAGCCCATTGTGTGGAAAAAATGTGCTGCTCAGAGCTAAAACAACCAAAAGTTAAAGAACACACTGGATGGTGTTGACGGGAGGCTACCATCTGTCTCCCAACAGCTGTTCCAGTGGGTCCCCTCCCCCAACCTTCTCTGAGCCTTCGGGGCCCTTGTGACATGGCCATTTAGCCCATTGTGTGCAAAATACTGCCGCTCAGAGGTAAAACAACCCAACGTTAAAGAACACGCTGGATGGCCTTGACGGGAGGCTACCATCTGTCTCCCAACAGCTGTTCCAGTGGGTCCCCTCCCCCAACCTTTTCTGAGCCTTCAGGGTCCTTGTGACATTTAGCCCATGGTGTGCAAAAAAGTGCCGCTCAGAGGTAAAACAACCCAACCAGCATTATTAACGAAAGCACTTGGCAGTCCAAATTACAAGAAACATTTTTTGGACAGTAAATGAGGGATAAAGTTCCAGTGCTGAGTAAAGTCGATATAATTCCCTAAGCAACTAGCACCACCGACCACTCGGTTTAGAGTAACGCCGTTTTCTTTGGCATACGCTCCGCTGGCTACGTTGCATCTTTTGTGCGGCCATCACGTGCTCTAGTCAAAGTCGTTTTGTCTCGTGATCGGCTGACACTGGATAAACTGCTGCAGGCGCCGTGACTTCACGCCGCGCAATTTACATTTCTTCAGTATTTTCAAGTTCCCTATTCACTAAACTGCCTGCTTCACCACTCATCCTTTAAGTTCGGCCTTTTCAATTTTTTTCAAGGTGGTTTAGGCTTAGTGGGCCCAGCGAGAGGGTGCGGTTAGCGGAATGGTGCGAGGGAAGAGGAGGGGGGGGGGGGGTAAACAGGAATGCTTGAGTGATCGTGGGAGACAATGACTTCCGCAGGGTGTGTTGTCCTGACATCTGTGCGGTTCGGTCTGCTTCGTCAGAATAACAAGTGCAGACGACGATACTTGTAACTGTAACCGCTGTAACACTACCGTTACTGATTAGTGGTGACGTGTGGTTGCGGTTTCGAATAGCAATGGGATATTTTGAATCAATCTTTTTCACCAATTCCGTTAATACAACGAACAGAAAGGTTTGGCATAAAATATTCCGATAATTGATTTACTTTGGATTGGATTGTTTTACCTCTGAGCGGTACTTTTTTGCACACCATGGGCTAAATGGCCAGGTCACATGGACCCCGAAGGCTCAGAGAAGGTTGGGGGAGGGGACCCACTGGAACAGCTGTTGGGAGACAGATGGTAGCCTCAAGGCCATCCAGTGTGTTCTTTAATGTGCACAGGGTATGGCTCTCCCGCACACGGGCAACGGTTTAACGTCCCATCCGACGGACGGCGGCTTTTCAAGCCCATCGGTGTCCCCTACTGACAATGGGCAGGGCGGGGAAATTTTGCGGAGATAAATCTCAACGCTGACCCAGCTGGGAACTACAGATTACGAGCCTGGCGCACTACCGATTGAGCCACCCCCGCCCCTAATTGATTTACCGTATTTCTTCGAATCTAAGACGCCACATTGATTGTAAGACGCACCTTAATTTCACTACCACCAACAGAAAAAAAAAAGCTTTTATTCTAAGAAAAAAAAAAACTCTAAAATATATCTAACAAATGTTTTTATTATAATATAATTCAATTTACTAACAACAATATTACCTATTTATCAGTAGGTATGTGATTCATCACTTCCTTCTGAATCAATATCAGAGTCTGATTCTTCCGGGCCTTCTTTACTTCCATTATCCCATAATATATCGTCTTCTGAGTCATCGAGAGCGTTGGTGATGCAACATCTTTAAACTGAGTGCTGCACTATTCTTTCTGGGATTAGCTTCCAAGCTGTTGATACCCATTCCGCCTATTTCGATGCCGGCGCTTTCCTAATTTTTCCAGAAGGTGTCAACGGAAGGTTGCCAGTCAACAGCCAGGTTCCCGAAGGCCAGGTTCAACAGCCAGGTTCCCGAAAAAATTATAGCTCGCTATAATTCACTCAGAGAGCTCCACTATAATGAAATAACGGTGACTTCACATTTGAAAAGCGCGGGAAAATATTCACGCCACTTTATCCTCCAATGGAATTGGAGAATGCTATAACGGTCAAATTCGGAGGCGGGGTTTCCGCGTAAAAAGAAAACGTGTGGTGCCGTGTGCAAAGCGCGGGAAGATTTAAAAAAAAAAAACTGCGATTTTAAGACGCACCCGTTTTTAGAGACGTTTATATGGGGGGAAAAGTACGTTTTAGAATCGAAGAAATGCAGTAGTACCAAAAAAAAAATTAAATCAATTAAGTTAATATTTTGAATTTTAAAATTATTGCAGAGTTAGGATTTTAAGGAATTATCTGAGAGTCACAAAGTACTATTATTCATTAAATTAATTTTATATTACAAATACGGCATTTGTAAACTCTAAATCGTTGCCAGATATTTTTTCTGAATTCTGTATACAACCATAGCTAACTGTTGTATGTTTAGAAAGATTAGCTTGATAAATAATGGAATTAGACAGGATTTTACCATAATGTATTATCAAATTAAGTTGTTATTTGTAAAAAAAAAAGCATGTGTTAAATTAAAAAAAAAAAGCATGTTAAAAGCATGTTCTTAAAATGTTTGGAATGCCCTGGTGTGTTCCGAATATTTTCAGCCAACTTCACAAATATTACTTGAGTAATGATCTTGGGTCCAGATTAAAATTATTCTCAAATTTTGAACATTTTACGAAGTTTGCCAAATCACTTATTTATTAAAACTGATCGATCAATTGGAATCTGATCACTGCCATTTATGAATAGGGAAATCTTAATGGGCATTTTGCTTAGTCTGCAACTAGGTGAGAGTTTTAAAGCATTCAAGAATGATATAGTCTTGGTCTTGGATACCCAATTTCGTTTGTATTAAATAGTAATCATTCATTTGTGAAAGAAGATAAGTATTACGAGGTAAATTTTTCTGTCGGCATCGAAATGAAATGGTTATTTTTCTGAATCCATGTCACTGATAGAGAACCTATTTTTGATTGTGTCACTTTGGTGGTGTTTACAGTTTTGAGTTACAGTACTGTGCGAATTAGATGGGACAAGCGAAGCCTGGAGAACCTCTTCGATCCGGCCACATCCAGCAATCCCCCAAACACCCACCCAAGGTCATGTTTTGGGGATGTTTCACGGCTTCCGGGCAACAGACGCTTCACCCCATTGAAAGAACGATGGACAGCAAAAAGTACATAGGTGTTCTGGAGACGAAAATGGTCCCAATACTGCAGAAGCTGTTTCCTAACGGCGATGGGGTATTTCACACCTCGGCTTACCGATCTGGCTCCATGCCACAATTCTAAGCTTGCTAAGAGCTTCTTTACCCAGCAACATTTGAAGGTATTGGAGTGGCCAGGAAATTCACCCGATCTAAACCCCATTGAAAATTTGTGGACCATTATTAAAGCGCGCTTATCTAAGATGGATTTGCACGACGAAAACCAAAATGATAGAAAGTGTCATGAAAGTGTGGTACCACGACCCTGAAGTGAAGGAGATGTGTGGAAAGCTAGTGGCATCAATGGTTGAGAGGGTGGAAGAAGTAATTAAAGCTAAGGGAGGTCACATTAACTATTAACAACACTATTAAACAAATAAATATTTTAGTTGTGTCTTTGTTACTGCATTTTCCTATTGTCCCAACTAATTTGCACAGTACTGTAACTCCTTATTTGATGGATGCAATTCTTATTCTCCTGGATGTGTGGTTACATCGTGTGTTCTTGTATAGATATGTCAATAGCGATTTAATCTGTGTCTGTTCGCTGTTGTTCCTCATCTTCAGCCTGCAAGTGCTGACTGCAGAGAAGCGGCAGGCAAGCCATGTACAGCTAATGCAATTGCCTCGTAACCGAACTTTTTCCTACTTCCAAGACAAAATGGCATTGAATAAAATGCTATTGTCTTCCCGTTGTTGTTTTTTATGTATTGTGTGTATATGTTACCGCTAAAGCTCGAAAGCCGTTAATGTGCACATTACCTAGCTAATCTGCAGATTAACTGATTTGCTCCGTTAACGTGCGGAATCAAGAGTTTTCCGCATTTTACCTAGCTAATGTGCACATTAACGGCTTCCGTATCGTTAAAGTTCAAAAGTTTGTTTCTCTCATAGTGGTGAATCTCTTGAATATGAATCTTCGTGTCACGTGATTCACTCGTCCGTATTATAAAAAACGACCCGGATGAGCGGAGGCCAAGTGAGAACTAATCGGTAAAGTGATTCATTCTTGATAACGAATCACTAAAATGATTCGTTCTCACTTGGCCTGCTCATTTTGGGGGCGTTTTTTATAATTCGGACGACTGATTCATGTTGACAGAGGGATGACCCTGGTTTCAACTCTACTCTCGGACACTAGATAAATAACATTATGTTAATTTAAGCGTACAGAAACGTTCCTGTTGTTCCAGCAAAGATCTTATTTTCACTTTAACGAGTGCCTAGTAGGTAATTTGAGAAATGAAACAATTTTCCGCACGTTAACGGATCACCCTAGTTAATCTGCACAATACCTAGATAATCTGTAGAATAACTGATTTCTGCACTTTAGCGGTAACATATATACACGAAGAGAATAGTTGTGGTTTTTTTTTTTAAGTTCAAAGGGACTAGGCAGAAGTCACTGGAAAAGTAACAGATAAAAGATAGCACAAATAAAAATAAATTGCTGAAGTAACTGTTTGCCACAGAGGTCAGTGACGGAGACCTCAGCAGAAAGACAACACAGGCATCCATGCCTTATCTTGGGCTCACACCCAGATCCTTTTGATCAGTAGCCAAGCATGCTAATGACTCTGCCACAGAGGTGTTACAGGAACCTCTTTGTATAACACCTACGCAGTGTGCTGACTACGCAGGACCTACGCAGTGTGCTGACTACGCAGGACCTACGCAGTGTGCTGACTACGCAGGACCTACGCAGTGTGCTGACTACGCAGGACCTACGCGGTGTGCTGACTGGTGGTTGACAGATTTCACTAGTTGCAGGTTCCCATTTTTAATCACAGTAAAGCAGGAACAATCGAGGACAGAAGCTCTATTAGGCTTCTACTGATAGTTCATAAACTTATAAACACACACAAGGACATGTCCACTGGCAGTAGTTCCGCCAAAATTCCCCGTCCTGCCCACGATCAGTAGGGGACACCGATGGGCTTGGAAAGGCCGCCGTCCGTCGGATGGGACGTTAAGCCGTGACCCCGTGTGCGGGAGAGACATACCCTGTGCACGTTAAAGAACACGCTGGATGGCCTTGACGGGACCCTTCTCTGAGCCTTCGGGGTCCATGTGACCTCGCCATTTAGCCCATTTTATGCAAAAAAGTGCCGCTCAGAGGTAAAACAACCCAATTTTAAAGAACACACTGGATGGCCTTGACGGGAGGCTACCATCAGTCTCTCAACAGCTGTTCCAGTGGGTTCCCTCCCTCAACCTTCTCTGAGCCTTCGGGGTCCACGTGACCTGGCCATTTAGCCCATGGTGTGCATAAAAGTGCCGCTCAGAGGTAAAACAACCCAACCCAACTGGCAGTAGTTACGTACAGTGGCTACACCAAGAAACTGTGAAAATTTAAATTTGCAGTATTTAGGAGTAGGACCATCCCAGTGTTGAGTGAATATCATACATGGATAAGACAGGGCTGTTTCTTTTCCTTTGTCTTTCTGCGAGGTCATGTCTCCCTTACAGATTTTTATGGTGTTATACAAAGAGGTTCCTGTAACACTTCTGTGACAAATAGCTGTCTGGGTAATTTAAGGAGTCACTTTACATTAACATATTAAAAGTTGTGGCTCCATGAGTTATCTTGTTTCGAGTTCATACTGGTAAAAGGAATTGCATTTTTTCTTAATGAGCTTACAACAAAGCTAATAGATTTCGGTGTGAGAAGGGAAAAACAATTTTAGATCAGATGAATAAAATGGAGTTTTACATAGTTTATTTAACATACACTGTTGTTTTATTTGCGCATTTTAAGTTTTTGTCCGATGTAGATGATGTTCGCCAGCTGAACTATCTGTGCATCTTTTATTTTTATTTGAGTCCTGAGCATTTCTGCAATGATCAAAAATAAAACTTTGGTTTCAAAACTGTACAGTATAAACTACATTTTATAATTCATATCCTAGAGCAGTGGGATCCAAACTATACAATGGTGCACCCCTTTTTTATGTGTTCACATAAAGAACGTTTTTTTCAGTTCCAGCATCCCTCTAACCAATTTATAGCACCGCACACTTTGGAAACCACTCTCCTAGAGGAATAAATACAGGGTGATTCAAAACTTATCGTTCAAATTTCGTGAGGAGAAATAGGGAATACGTCAGGAAACCGATTTCACATAGGAAAGTATGTCCGCAAACGTCATCTACATGAACAAAATGGACAAGTAAAGTGAATACAAGGAAAGAGTACAGTTAAGTGGTAACAAATGTGACTTTTATTCCAATAAGGTAAAGTACAGGTTCACAGTAGGTGCTCAAAATTGCGACCATTTACACGGACACAGGATTCACAGCGCCGTTGCATTGACCGCTGAACATTTTCAAAAACGCCTGGCATATCACAGACAATGCCTGTGGCGGCCACTATTCATGCAACAAGGTTCATTTCATTGTCGACGGGGGTCTCGTACACATGGTCTTTCATGGCCCCCCACAAAAAGAAATCCATGGGCGATAAATCAGGTGACCTGGGTGGCCAAGCGATCGGTCCAGCTGTACACTGGTTGGGTACACACAGCACCCTCTATATACGCATGCGTACATTTGCGGACATACTTTCCTATGTGAAATCGGTTTCCTGACGTATTCCCTACCTCTCCACGAAATTTGAACGATAAGTTTTGAATCACCCTGTATATCATATTAATCTGACAGGCTCCTGTCAGACCTGTGTGACAAGCAGCTACTTGGGGGAATTTATTTTTATATTTCCTTGGGTTGCAGAAAAACAACTTTTTTTTTTTTCATTTTAAGAGAAAAATTTTTGGTTAGATGTGAAAAAAATATTATTCACATTTTCCGAGTCTCTCATCATTAGAGAATACTAAAATTGTAAAAATCACAACACTTTTTCTCTGAAAATGAGCATTCCATATTCGAAAGGGTGATTACTAATCATATATAAAAAATATTTTCTTTGAGAGAATTGTTTAATTTTTCAGAAATCACATTATTACTGTAACTAAGATGCTTGAAACAATTTGATACAAAAATAAAATCCAAGTATTGTTTGGAAAGAAGTTTTTAGAATTTGAAATCTAAGGTATTATTAACATGATAATTCTGAAACTTTTAGATGTGAATTTTAAGTTATAATTCTTTGACTAGAATAATACCATTTCACCAAACTGTTTTGCTTATTTCGGCAAAACATAATTATTTACATAACATTGCAACAGTTATTACATTACCACGGAAGATACTGCATAACAACAGACATAGATCACATATGAAAAGATATAAAAATGTAATCAAAATTATTGTAGTTTTCCATCTTTGAATAATTATGTTGATTTTTTTTTTCAACGTAATTGCTCTTTATTCTGAAATTTGGGAGAATAAATATTATAGTGATGGCAGTAAAATTAAATAATATAAATATTGAATCATGTTTTCCAGCAAAGGAAATAGCAATATTTGTTCTGGAATATATAAATGCTAAATATGCTGAACGATACCCTGATGCTTTCATTAATTTTAGTAATATAGCTGAAAGATGCCACAGTTCCAAAAATTCTTTACTGTAAGTTTTTTTCATAAAAAAATTGTCGTTTTAAAATGACAATGAGTAACTTTGTAGTAAAAAAAATTACGTTTATAGCTTTAACTAACCTGCCTTTTGCTGGAAAACAAGTTTTTTTCTATTCATTAGTTATTTCAGGATATTTCTAACACTTTATTTGATGAAAATTGTTAAAAATATAACTAGGCCATCATGCAGAATTAAGTTTTGTAAACTTGGTAGTATATGCGTTAAGATATAATTTTTATTACAATGTTCTCATAAGTGGGTTGGGTTGTTTTACCTCTGAGTGGCACTTTTTTTTGCACACCATGGGCTAAATTGCCAGGTCACATGGACCCCGAAGGCTCAGAGAAGGTTGGGGGAGGGGACCCACTGGAACAGCTGTTGGGAGACAGATGGTAACCTCCCGTCAAGGCCATCCAGCGTGTTCTTTAACGTGCACAGGGTATGGCTCTCCCACACACGGAGCCACGGCTTAACGTCCCATCCGACGGACAGTGGCCTTTCCAAGCCCATTGGTGTCCCCTACTGACCGTGGGCAGGGTGGGGAATTTTGCGGAGATAAATCTCAACGCTGACCCAGCTGGGACTCGAACCTGGGAACTACAGATTACGAGCCTGGCGTGCTACCGACTGAGCCACCCCGCCCCCCTCTCATAAGTGGGAAGAAAAACATTATTCTTAAAGTAGTTTTATAGCAAGGAAGTAATATGAAGTGTACATTACTAAATTCGTTACTTTTAATAACCAATATATGCTTGACTATATTAACACATTCCCATTATTAAATTATGTATGCTTGGCACTATTTTCCTTGTGCAAAAAGCATGTAGCCCTCAGAGGTAAACCAAATTTCCTTTTATTTTTATGTGACATTTAAAATCATTTGTAATAATTGGACTTTTATAGTAAATGAAGATATTTTAACATCTTTACCAGTAAATATTCACCTCTTCAGTGGTTCTTTTACCTTTTTTATATTCTTGCCGCGTTAATGATAATATGGGGCAGGGGTGGCTGTCGGTAGCGTGCCATGCTCATAATCTGCAATTCCCAGGTTCGAGTCCCAGCTGCGTCAGCTTTGAGATTTATCTCCACCCTGCCCATGGTCAGTAGGGGACACCAATAGGTTTGGAAAGGGCGCCATCCATTGGATGGGACATTAAGCTCTGGTCTAGTGTGCGGGAGAGCCAGACCCTGTGCACATTAAAGAACATGCTGGATGGCCTTGATGGGAGGCTACCATCTGTCTCCCAACAGCTGTTCCAGTGGGTCCCCTCCCCCAACCTTCTCTGAGCCTTCGGGGTCCTTGTGACTTGGCCATTTAGCCCATTGTGTTCAAAAAAGTTCCATTCAGAGGGGAAACAACCCAACCCTTTTTTATATCATTCTTTTCATTTTGAATGAACTGAGTAAATCTGGCAGAATGGAAACATTTCTCTGATGACAAACTGATGTCACTGCCAGAAGGATAAAGCTGTGATAATGAGCTCAAAAATCCTTTTATTTATATGATTTCCTTTTCCCATTTTAATAAATATAAAAAATTCTTTTAAATATTTTTTTCTCCATCGGTTACTCTGAATGAGTGGCAAATCTGATTGGAATAAATGCAAAAATGGGAATTGGTTAATATAGAGACAATATATATATATTTTTCAATGCAATCAATATTTTTTTACTAATGCTGTATATTTTAAGATGAATGTAATACTTAGAATGTTTTATTTTCTAACAAGCTATATTCTGTTTTAAATAATTTAGGAAAAGGTTAAGTTTGATTAAATATACCAAAAATTGAAAACTGTTCTCTCAACACTCCTCTTTAAACGTTTTAGGACATTCAGGTAAACAGTCCATATAAGGCCAAAAAGAAATCAATTCTTGTGGTTTCCTGCTTTTAATCACCAAACATTTCAATGTTGACCCTCTGTTTTTTTAAATGTTAAATAATAAAAACTAGACTGAAAGGGGTTAGGTGAATATTTATTCAAGCAAAAAGTAATGTTCCAAATAGCAATAATATCGTACACCCTAATTCATTAGATTGAATTTGTTTCCTTTAATCCTCTTAAAGTTGGGGGGCGGGGGTGGCTCAGTCGGTAGCGCGCCAGGCTCGCAATCTGTAGTTCCCAGGTTCGAGTCCCAGCTGGGTCAGCGTTGAGATTTATCTCCGCAAAATTCCCCGCCCTGCCCACGGTCAGTAGGGGACACCGATGGGCTTGGAAAGGCCGCCGTCCGTCGGATGGGACGTTAAGCCGTGGCCCCGTGTGTGGGAGAGACATACCCTGTGCACGTTAAAGAACACGCTGGATGGCCTTGACGGGAGACTACCATCTGTCTCCCAACAGCTGTTCCAGTGGGTCCCCTCCCCCAACCTTCTCTGAGCCTTCGGGGTCCATGTGACCTGGCCATTTAACCCATGGTGTGCAAAAAAGTGCCGCTCAGAGGTAAAACAACCCAATGTTAAAGAACACGCTGGATGGCCTTGACGGGAGGCTACCATCTGTCTCCCAACAGCTGTTCCAGTGGGTCCCCTCCCCCAACCTTCTCTGAGCCTTCGGGGTCCATGTGACCTGGCCATTTAACCCATGGTGTGCAAAAAAGTGCCGCTCAGAGGTAAAACAACCCAATGTTAAAGAACACGCTGGATGGCCTTGACGGGAGACTACCATCTGTCTCCCAACAGCTGTTCCAGTGGGTCCCCTCCCCCAACCTTCTCTGAGCCTTCGGGGTCCATGTGACCTGGCCATTTAACCCATGGTGTGCAAAAAAGTGCCGCTCAGAGGTAAAACAACCCAATGTTAAAGAACACGCTGGATGGCCTTGACGGAAGGCTACCATCTGTCTCCCAACAGCTGTTCCAGTGGGTCCCCTCCCCCAACCTTCTCTGAGCCTTCGGGGTCCATGTGACCTGGCCATTTAGCCCATGGTGTGCAAAAAAGTGCCGCTCAGAGGTAAAACAACCCAACAACCCAACGCAACAAATGTTCCTTCTAAATTTTAGCGAGTGTGCATTTGCTAGAATTTCCTTTGCATCCTGAGGAAAGCATTGCTAGAAAAATCCTTTGCATCCTTTTTTCAGCAACTGTACTAGTGTTAACATTGTTTTAATTCTTAAACCTTTAGAAGTGGCATTATTGCTACATCATTGCATCCATGTGTTCAGCAGGCCAATGCAAGAGGGAAATTCTAAACTATTTTCTTTGATTTCCTTGTTACTAGCAGATTTGATCAAAAGTAAATCTGTTGGGAATTATATGTTGAGCACATTTGTTACAGAATGGTAGTTAATTTGTTGCTTTATATAGGTTTATTTAACTTAGTATAGCACTAATACTGTTCAGAAATTCTATGAAAAAATATATAAGGTACCAAGCTACATAACTAATGTTTCTAGTAAATAACTGGTAATGGTAAAACTTTGTAATCATCAAACTGCATAAATTATATTTTATCCTGTTAACGCAACAGTTTTGATTGTCTATTTTTTCCTTAAACAGTATCATAAAACATCCTTACCAATGTCTACATTTACCTTGAAGTAGTTTATGCATCCTAATGATTTTAGAAAGTAGGCACAAAACATTAATTCGGTCATATGTAATATATCCTTCTCTTTTGACATAGGGGCTGGGGTGGCTCAGTCGGTAGTGCGCCAGGCTCGTAATCTGTAGTTCCCAGGTTCGAGTCCCAGCTGGGTCAGCATTGAGATTTATCTCCGCAAAATTCCCCGCCCTGCCCACGATCAGTAGGGGACACCGATGGGCTTGGAAAGACCACCGTCCGTCGGATGGGACGTTAAGCCGTGGCCCCGTGTGTGGGAGAGACATACCCTGTGCACGTTAAAGAACATGCTGGATGGCCTTGACGGGAGGCTACCATCTGTCTCCCAACAGCTGTTCCAGTGGGTCCCCTCCCCCAACCTTCTCTGAGCCTTCGGGGTCCATGTGACCTAGCCATTTGGCCCATGGTGTGCAAAAAAGTGCTGCTCAGAGGTAAAACAACCCAACTTTTGACATAGTGATACACATAATGATTTGACACAGTGATATACACTTAGTGACCACTTTTATAAGAACCAGACTCATCGCCAGAGAGATTCACAGCTCAGTTAATTCTTAAATATGCTTTTCATAGAAAAATGTGACTGACGATAAGGATGTCAATCAAATCTATCAGAGTCTCGATTTTCAATAGTATTTATTCAGTACTTAAAGAGTTGCAGAAATGAATATTTAACAAAAAATATCACTCATGCTGAAAAAACTAAAATTGAGATATTACACAACAATCAGAGCTGCATTAAGACGTACTATCATGTCGATTCTGAGGCCCATACCTTAAAAAAATAGAAATGGGTTGGGTTGTTTTACCTCTGAGCGGCACTTTTTTTCACACCATGGGCTAAATGGCCAGGTCACATGGACCCCGAAGGCTCAGAGAAGGTTGGGGGAGGGGACCCACTGGAACAGCTGTTGGGAGACAGATGGTAGCCTCCCGTCAAGGCCATCCAGCGTGTTCTTTAACGTGCACAGGGTATGGCTCTCCCGCACAACGTTGCCACGGCTTAACGTCCCATCCGACGGACGGCGGCCTTTCCAAGCCCATCGGTATCCCCTACTGACCGTGGGCAGGGCGGGGAATTTTGCGGAGATAAATCTCAACGCTGTCCCAGCTGGAACTACAGATTACGAGCCTGGCGCGCTGCCGACTGAGCCCCCCCCCCCCCCCCCCCCAAATAGAAATGGACAGACTGGAAATGGGATGGTCGTTTTCAAAGAAAATGAAGTTTTTTCGTTCTCCGAATTTCGTACTAATGAGCGATTGGAAAATGGAAATACACAGGGATTTTCCTTAATTTATGGAAAATCCCTGTTAAGTCAGTGGGAAACTAACGTCAAAGACCTGTAACTTCTAATATAAGATTTTTTGTTTTGAAAAATGTTATTGCAGATAAAGATATCAATCATATAAATCAATATCTCGATTTTCAACAATATTTGTTCAGTATTTAATGAGTTATGGAAGTTTGAATATTTAACAACAGCAATGCCAGCCAGAAAACTTGACTTCAGACATTAAAGTCAATTAAAACTTATTAAACACTTTGATGCAATACTTATTACTTAGTTTATATTTTAGAACTTTGTGTAAAGAATTATTGTACTATTCTTCAGTTTTGATAAGTTTCTTAAGACTACCATTGGTTTTTCCACCTCTCTATCTTATTACAAATTTTTTAAAAACAACTAACAAAACTTTAACTATTCAAAGTAGAGCGACTTTGATCCATACTTTCATGTACACTCTTAGCAGGGGCATAGCAAAGGAACTAAGGGGCGGGGGTGGCTCAGTCGGTAGCGTGCCAGGCTCGTAATCTGTAGTTCCCAGGTTCGAGTCCCAGCTGGGTCAGCGTTGAGATTTATCTCCGCAAAATTCCCCGCCCTGCCCACGGTCAGTAGGGGACACCGATGGGCTTGGAAAGGCCGTCGTCCGTCGGATGGGACGTTAAGCCGTGGCCCCGTGTGCGGGAGAGCCATACCCTGTGCACGTTAAAGAACACGCTGGATGGCCTTGACGGGGGGGGGGGGGGGGCTACCATCTGTCTCCCAACAGCTGTTCCAGTGGGTCCCCTCCCCCAACCTTCTCTGAGCTTTTGGGGTCCATGTGACCTGGCCATTTAGCCCATTGTGTGTAAAAAAGTGCTGCTCAGAGGTAAAACAACCCAACCCAGTGGAAATATATAATTAAATGCTTTATTTTTTCTCATTTTCAGCTCACTCGACACAAAGTAGAGTTAGGTGTAAACCATTATGATATGAAAATTTTGAAAACATCAGTTGCACCATTCTTGATAGCCTATAAAGATGGACTTCTCTGTTTGAAAAAATAGCAAAGTCTATTTTATACGTAATATATAAATTACAGGCTATAATGGGCTGTGTTAAATAGAAAAATTGGTCTCATATATTCTCTGTGATAAAAACCATAGACAATATTCTAACAAAGTGTAACTTAAGATGCATTGAATGCTAAGAATTATTTTTAAAAAATGCAAAAAATAATAGATCAATTTAAAATAAAAACTATATGAACTGTTGCTCAATTTAATTATTTAAAAATTTATGACAATCTAGATGATAATCACAGTGTTACCTGTTGCTCATTTGGCGTTGATAAACCGATAAATATTCAGCGGAATTTTTTTTTAAGTCTTAAAATTAGCAGAAAAAAGACGATCTGGCATTAGTTCAACTAGAAGAATACTCTGGCATGTTTCTGCAGAGATGCGGGTTCAAATCCCGTATGTCGGCAAAAAAATTTTTCTGCTGAATATTTATTGATTTATGACAACCAGGTTTAAAAAAAACAATTTTCAAAACAAAAAAAGAACTTTTCATATTGTCATCTGTGTGTCCATGTAAAAACATTAGCTTTTCCTTTTGTTTTAGGAGACAAAAATTATTTTTGGTTAGATAAGTACTTATAAAATCTAATGATTCACATTTTCTGACCCTATAATAAGTGTTAATATTCACTGTGAGTGGTTGGTACTGTTGGAAAAGGAAAAAACTTTAAACAGATTTGAAAACAGTCTATCACCTAAATTTCTAGTATGAATAGAGTATGGGTGGTCAAGGAGTTTACATTAACAGCCGAATTCGACCCTTAGTTGAGTGGTTGGAGCACTTGACTATTGGTCAAAAGGACCTGGGTTTGTGTTGTTTTTCTGCTGAGGTGTTGCCTTCCTGAGAGATCTCTACAGGGTGATTCAAAACTTATCGTTCAAATTTCGTGGGGAGGTAGGGAATACGTCAGGAAACCGATTTCACATAGGAAAGTATGTCCGCAAACGTCATCTACATGAACAAAATGGACAAGTAAAGTGAATACAAGGAAACAGTACAGTTAAGTGGTAACAAATGTGACTTTTATTCCAACAAGGTAAAGTACAGGTTCACAGTAGGTGCTCAAAATTGCAACCATTTACACGGACACAGGATTCACAGGCCGTTGCATTGACCGCCGAACATTTTCAAAAACGCCTGGCATATCACGGACAATGCCTGCGGCGGCCACTATTCGTGCAACAAGCGTTCGCCAGCTGCCCCATATGCGAGATGCATATCCGCTAGCTCTTGATGCGTAAAATAAAAAAAATAAATACCCCCTCAAGCAGCTGCTTGCCACAGAGGTCTGACAGGAGCCTGTCAGTTTATATGCCAGAGTAGAAGGTCTGAGAGGATGGCAGGACCTCAGCAGAAAAACAACACGAACATCCATGCCTTAATCCGGGGCTCGAACCCAGGTCCCGTAGATCAGTAGCCAAGCGCGCTAACGATTCATCTTATCACTAGTAAGTCAGCTCGTACACTGATGACAGCGGGAGTGGTCGGGCGAGCTGTACACTGGTTGGGTACACACAGCGCCCTCTACATACGCATGCGTACATTTGCAGACGTATTTTCCTATGTGAAATCGTTTTCCTGACGTATTCCCTACCTCCCCACGAAATTTGAACGATAAGTTTTGAATCACCCTGTATATTCTACATTGCATACACGAGAGTAGTTGGATTTCAAGCTGAGTTCTATGAAAGCGGTTTTTGTGAAAATTTTGTTTTTTTTTTGCAAATTTTTTAAATTTTCCAATACTAACTTAAATTTTTTACAGTAATAATGTTGAGTACGTCAATCATAAAACTATTCCGGGTAAGTCAGTCATAAAACTATTCCTAAATGAGGAGGCTCTGTCGGTAGCGTGTCAGGCTCGTAATCTGCAGTTCCCATGTTCGAGTCCCAGCTGGGTCAGTGTTGAGATTTATCTCCGCAAAAATTCCCCGCCCTGCCCACAGTAGGGGACACCCATGGGCTTGGAAAGGCTGCCGTCCGTCGGATGGGACGTTAAGCCGTGGCCCCGTGTGTGGGAGTTATCCTGTGCACTTTAAAAAACACCCTGGATGGCCTTTATGGGAGGCTACCATCTGTGTCTCAACTTCAGTTCCAAATGGGTCCCCTCCCTCAACCTTCTCTGAGCCTTCGGAGTCCATGTGACCTGGCCATGGTGTGCAAAAAAGTATCGCTCAGAGGTAAAACAACCCAGATGGGGGTTGGTGATGGCTCAGTCGGTAGCGTTCCATGCTTCTAATCTGTAATTCCCAGGTTTCAGATATATCTCTGCAAAACTCCCCGCCCTCAGTCAGTAGGGCACACCAAATATTCATTGAAATGGATTTGACAAGTAGTAAAGTGAAATACTAGTATTCTAACTCGAATTCATCTCTAATTGAACAAACTTGAATAAAAAACTCTACTGATTCGTTCTCACTTGGCCTCTGCTCAATCGGGGCGTTTTTTATAATGCGGACGACAGATTCACTGGATACGAAGATCGCGGACAGTTCGTAATTTGGCAATTGCCAATCGTATAATCCATGTTGATTCTATGGGGGCGGGTGTGGCTCAGTCGGTAGCGCTGCAGGCTCGTAATCTGTAGTTCCCAGGTTCGAGTCCCAGCTGGGTCAGCGATGAGATTTATCTCCGCAAAATTCCCCGCCCTGCCCACGGTCAGTAGGGGACACCGCTGGGCTTGAAAAGGCCACCGTCCGTCGGATGGAACGTTAAGACGTGGCCCCGTGTGCGGGAAAGCCATACCCTGTGCACGTTAAAGAACACGCTGGATGGCCTTGACGGGAGGCTACCATCTGTCTCCCAACACTTGTTCCAGTGGATCCCCTCCCCCAACCTTCTCTGGGCCTTCGGGGTCCTTGTGACCTGGCCATTTAACCCATGGTGTGCAAAAAAGTGACATTCAGAGGTGAAACAACCCAAACTTAAAGAACACGCTGGATGGCCTTGACAGGAGGCTACCATTTGTCTCCCAACAGCTGTTCCACTGGATCCCCTCCCCCAACATTCTCTGGGCCTTCGGGGTCCTTGTGACCTGGCCATTTAACCCATGGTGTGCAAAAAAGTGGCGTTCAGAGGTAAAACAACCCAACGTTAAAGAACACGCTGGATGACCTTGACGGGAGGCTACCATCTGTCTTCCAACAGCTGTTCCAGTGGGTCACCTCGCCCAACTTTCTCTGAGCCTTCGGGGTCCTTGTGACCTGGCCATTTAACCCATGGTGTGCAAAAAAAGTGACGTTCAGAAGTAAAACAACCCAACGTTAAAGAACACGCTGGATGGCCTTGACGGGAGGCTACCATCTGTCTTCCAACAGCTGTTCCAGTGGGTCACCTCCCCCAAACTTCTCTCAGCCTTCGGGGTCCTTGTGACCTGGCCATTTAGCCCATGGTGTGCAAAAAAGTGCCGCTCAGAGGTAAAACAACCCAACGTTAAAGAACACGCTGGATGGCCTTGACGGGAGGCTACCATCTGTCTCCCAACACTTGTTCCAGTGGATCCCCTCCCCCAACCTTCTCTGGGCCTTCGGGGTCCTTGTGACCTGGCCATTTAACCCATGGTGTGCAAAAAAGTGACATTCAGAGGTGAAACAACCCAAACTTAAAGAACACGCTGGATGGCCTTGACAGGAGGCTACCATTTGTCTCCCAACAGCTGTTCCACTGGATCCCCTCCCCCAACATTCTCTGGGCCTTCGGGGTCCTTGTGACCTGGCCATTTAACCCATGGTGTGCAAAAAAGTGGCGTTCAGAGGTAAAACAATCCAACGTTAAAGAACACGCTGGATGACCTTGACGGGAGGCTACCATCTGTCTTCCAACAGCTGTTCCAGTGGGTCACCTCCCCCAACCTTCTCTGAGCCTTCGGGGTCCTTGTGACCTGGCCATTTAACCCATGGTGTGCAAAAAAAGTGACGTTCAGAAGTAAAACAACCCAACGTTAAAGAACACGCTGGATGGCCTTGACGGGAGGCTACCATCTGTCTTCCAACAGCTGTTCCAGTGGGTCACCTCCCCCAACCTTCTGTGAGCCTTCGGGGTCCTTGTGACCTGGCCATTTAGCCCATGGTGTGCAAAAAAGTGCCGCTCAGAGGTAAAACAACCCAACGTTAAAGAACACGCTGGATAGCCTTGACGGTAGGCTACCATCTGTCTTCCAACAGCTGTTCCACCAGTGGGTCACCTCCCCCAACCTTCTCTGAGCCTTCGGGGTCCTTGTGACCTGGCCATTTAGCCCATGGTGTGCAAAAAAGTGCCGCTCAGAGGTAAAACAACCCAACGTTAAAGAACACGCTGGATGGCCTTGACGGTAGGCTACCATCTGTCTTCCAACAGCTGTTCCAGTGGGTCAACTCCCACAACCTTCTCTGAGCCTTCGGGATCCTTGTGACCTGGCCATTTAGCCCAAGGTGTGCAAAAAAGTGCCGCTCAGAGATAAAACAACCCAACGTTAAAGAACACGCTGGATGGCCTTGACGGTAGGCTACCATCTGTCTTCCAACAGCTGTTCCAGTGGGTCACCTCCCCCAACCTTCTGTGAGCCTTCGGGGTCCTTGTGACCTGGCCATTTAGCCCATGGTGTGCAAAAAAGTGCCGCTCAGAGGTAAAACAACCCAACGTTAAAGAACACGCTGGATAGCCTTGACGGTAGGCTACCATCTGTCTTCCAACAGCTGTTCCACCAGTGGGTCACCTCCCCCAACCTTCTCTGAGCCTTCGGGGTCCTTGTGACCTGGCCATTTAGCCCATGGTGTGCAAAAAAGTGCCGCTCAGAGGTAAAACAACCCAACGTTAAAGAACACGCTGGATGGCCTTGACGGTAGGCTACCATCTGTCTTCCAACAGCTGTTCCAGTGGGTCAACTCCCACAACCTTCTCTGAGCCTTCGGGATCCTTGTGACCTGGCCATTTAGCCCATGGTGTGCAAAAAAGTGCCGCTCAGAGATAAAACAACCCAACGTTAAAGAACACGCTGGATGGCCTTGACGGTAGGCTACCATCTCTCTTCCAACAGCTGTTCCAGTGGGTCACCTCCCCCAACCTTCTCTGAGCCTTCGGGGTCCTTGTGACCTGGCCATTTAGCCCATGGTGTGCAAAAAAGTGCCGCTCAGAGGTAAAACAACCCAACGTTAAAGAACACGCTGGATGGCCTTGACGGTAGGCTACCATCTGTCTCCCAACAGCTGTTCCAGTGGGTCCCCTCCCCCAACCTTCTCTGAGCCTTCGGGGTCCATGTGACCTGGCCATTTAGCCCATGGTGTGCAAAAAAGTGCCGCTCAGAGGTAAAACAACCCAACTTTAAAGAACACGCTGGATGGCCTTGACGGGAGGCTATCATCTGTCTCCCAACAGCTGTTCCAGTGGGTCCCCTCCCCAACCTTCTCTGAGCCTTCGGGTCCATGTGACCTGGCCATTTAGCCCATGGTGTGCAAAAAAGTGCCGCTCAGAGGTAAAACAACCCAACGTTAAAGAACACGCTGGATGGCCTTGACGGGAGGCTACCATCTGTCTCCCAACAGCTGTTCCAGTGGGTCCCCTCCCCTAACCTTCTCTGAGCCTTCGGGGTCCATGTGACCTGGCCATTTAGCCCATGGTGTGCAAAAAAGTGCCGCTCAGAGGTAAAACAACCCAACGTTAAAGAACACGCTGGATGGCCTTGACGGGAGGCTACCATCTCTCTTCCAACAGCTGTTCCAGTGGGTCACCTCCCCCAACCTTCTCTGAGCCTTCGGGGTCCTTGTGACCTGGCCATTTAGCCCATGGTGTGCAAAAAAGTGCCGCTCAGAGGTAAAACAACCCAACGTTAAAGAACACGCTGGATGGCCTTGACGGTAGGCTACCATCTGTCTCCCAACAGCTGTTCCAGTGGGTCCCCTCCCCCAACCTTCTCTGAGACTTCGGGGTCCATGTGACCTGGCCATTTAGCCCATGGTGTGCAAAAAAGTGCGGCTCAGAGGTAAAACAACCCAACGTTAAAGAACACGCTGGATGGCCTTGACGGGAGACTACCATCTGTCTCCCAACAGCTGTTCCAGTGGGTCCCCTCCCCCAACCTTCTCTGAGCCTTCGGGGTCCATGTGACCTGGCCATTTAGCCCATGGTGTGCAAAAAGTGCCGCTCAGAGGTAAAACAACCCAACTTCAGTTTGAGATAAGCGACCATAAAGAAGCATTGTAAATGAACAAACCAGGCACATAAAAAGTACATATGAACATCGATATGAATGTTAGCAAAAAGTCCTGAGAATTTTCCCTTGTGAACGAATAAGTTGAATTAGTCGTAGTTTGCAAATGAAAACATCTTAGATACATAATTTGAATGGAAAGATAAATTTTATAAAAGGAAATGAAATAATGATGCACAAATAATTATGTATTAAAAAATGAATCTAATAGGAGCTTTTCAGACCTTTCGTTGTTTTACCTCTGCGCCGTCCGTCGGATGGGACGTTAAGCCGTGGCGCCGTGTGTGGGAGAGCCATACCCTCTGCACGTTAAAGAACACGCTGGATGGCGTTGACGGGAGGCTACCATCTGTCTCCCAACAGCTGTTCCAGTGGGTCCCCTCCTTCAATCTTCTCTAAGCCTTCGTGTCACCTTCACTAAAAATTAGTGATCTGGCAACCTTCGTGTCACGTGACACGAAGGTTGCCAGATCACTAATTTCTAAAAAAAATCGTTGCCAGATATTTTTTCTGAATTCTGTAATCAACCATAGTGTTCGGATACTTTTTCGACACGAAGGTTACCAGATTACTAATTTATAAACCTGGATCGTGTGGGCCCACTCACAGTAATATTGAGCGTGTGCAGTTACCGTTCAACAGCAAACTGGAGCGTGTGCAGTAACTGCACACGTTCCAGTTTGCTGTGAACGGTAACTGGAGCGTGTACAGTTGCTGTACACGCTCCAGATATTTTTTCTGAATTCTGTAATCAACCGTAATGTTCGGATACGTTTTTTGAGCGACTGTACACTGCTTCGTTCGCAAAGCACCATGAAATCTGCTAATATATGCAAAATTTCTTACTGACAGAAGTATATGCTGTCACTACGGTGTCCTATAAAAGTCGTAAAGGAGAAGATGGGTTGTTTTACCTCTGAACGGTGCATTTTTGCATACAATTGACTAAATGGCAGGTCATCAGGACCCCGAGAGCTCAGAGTAAGTTGGGGAAGGAGACCAACTGGAACAGCTGTTTGGTTCGGTTGTTTTATTTCTGAGCGGCACTTTTTTACACTCCACTGGCTAAATGGCCAGGTCACATGGACCGCGAAGGCTCAGAGAAGGTTGGGGGAGGGGACCCACTGGAACAGCTGTTGGGAGACAGATGGTAGTCTCCCGTCAAGGCCATCCAGCATGTTCTTTAACGTTGGGTTGTTTTACCTCTGAGCGGCACTTTTTTGCACACCATGGGCTAAATGGCCAGGTCACAAGAACCCCGAAGGCTCAGAGAAGGTTGGAGGAGGGGACCCACTGGAACAGCTGTTGGGAGACAGATGGTAGCCTCACGTCAAGGCCATCCAGCGTGTTCTTTAACGGCACAGGGTATGGCTCTCCGTACATGGAGCCACGGCTTAACGTCCCATCCGACGGACGGCGGCTTTTCCAAGCCCATCGGTGTCCCCTACTAACCGTGGGCAGGGCGGGGAGTTTTGCGGAGATAAATCTCAACGCTGACCCAGCTGGGACTCGAACCTGGGAACTACAGATTACGAGCCTGGCGCGCTACCGACTGAGCCACCCCCGCCCCCGAAGTATTTTAAATTTGGATAGTCAGTGTAAGAACAAATTCCAGTTCTTGTACTGACTCTAGTTTCAAAAATTCGGATCCAGCCACATTTCCGAAATTTCTTTTACGTTCTGCATCATTATTTCGCTTCCGTTTATAAAATTCCCATTATGTATCTAAGAGTTTTTCATTTGCAAACTACAACTAGCTTTTATTCAACTTATTTGGTTCACAAGGGAAGATTCTCAGGTGGATTTTTTTTTCTTCACATTCGTATGGATGTCCGTATGCATTTTTTATGTGGTTTGTTTGTTCTTTTGTAGTTTTTTATTGGGCTAAGCTCAGATTCAAGAAGGCAACATGATCTTAATACTTCTGATTCCAACTATCTTTGGTGTTAGGTAGGTAGTTTGACTCAGAAATGCGCTCTGACTAATTCACAAATTCACCAGCTGCTCTAACAATGGGCAAACTGCATATAAGGAATGACAGATTGGGTATAGTCGCTAGAAAAAGTATCCCGACACTATGGTTGATTACAGAATTCAAAAAAAAATATCTGACAACGATTTTTTTAGAAATTAGGGATCTGGCAACCTTCGTGTACCGACTGTACCGACTAATAGTTTAGTCAGAAAAAGGGAATAATACTAATTATTCAGTACAGTCGCTCAAAAAAATATCCGAAGACTATAGTTGATTGCAGAATTTAAAAAAAATATCTGACAACGATTTTTTTAGAAATTAGTGATCTGGCAACCTTCGTGTACCGACTGTACCGACTAATAGTTTAGTCAGAAAAAGGGAATAATACTAATTATTCAGTACAGTCGCTCAAAAAAATATCCAAACACTATAGTTGATTGCAGAATTCAGAACAAATATCTGACAACGATTTTTTTTATAAATTAGTGATATGGCAACCTTCGTGTACTGACTAATAGTTTAGTCAGAAAAAGGGAATAATACTAATTATTCAGTACAGTCGCTCAAAAAAATATCCGAAGACTATAGTTGATTGCAGAATTTAAAAAAAATATCTGACAACGATTTTTTTAGAAATTAGTGATCTGGCAACCTTCGTGTACCGACTGTACCGACTAATAGTTTAGTCAGAAAAAGGGAATAATACTAATTATTCAGTACAGTCGCTCAAAAAAATATCCAAACACTATAGTTGATTGCAGAATTCAGAACAAATATCTGACAACGATTTTTTTTATAAATTAGTGATATGGCAACCTTCGTGTACTGACTAATAGTTTAGTCAGAAAAAGGGAATAATACTAATTATTCAGTACAGTCGCTCAAAAAAATATCCGAAGACTATAGTTGATTGCAGAATTTAAAAAAAATATCTGACAACGATTTTTTTAGAAATTAGGGATCTGGCAACCTTCGTGTACCGACTGTACCGACTAATAGTTTAGTCAGAAAAAGGGAATAATACTAATTATTCAGTACAGTCGCTCAAAAAAATATCCAAACACTATAGTTGATTGCAGAATTCAGAACAAATATCTGACAACGATTTTTTTTATAAATTAGTGATATGGCAACCTTCGTGTACTGACTAATAGTTTAGTCAGAAAAAGGGAATAATACTAATTATTCAGTACAGTCGCTCAAAAAAATATCCGAAGACTATAGTTGATTGCAGAATTTAAAAAAAATATCTGACAACGATTTTTTTAGAAATTAGTGATCTGGCAACCTTCGTGTACCGACTGTACCGACTAATAGTTTAGTCAGAAAAAGGGAATAATACTAATTATTCAGTACAGTCGCTCAAAAAAATATCCAAACACTATAGTTGATTGCAGAATTCAGAACAAATATCTGACAACGATTTTTTTTATAAATTAGTGATATGGCAACCTTCGTGTACTGACTAATAGTTTAGTCAGAAAAAGGGAATAATACTAATTATTCAGTACAGTCGCTCAAAAAAATATCCGAAGACTATAGTTGATTGCAGAATTTAAAAAAAATATCTGACAACGATTTTTTTAGAAATTAGGGATCTGGCAACCTTCGTGTACCGACTGTACCGACTAATAGTTTAGTCAGAAAAAGGGAATAATACTAATTATTCAGTACAGTCGCTCAAAAAAATATCCAAACACTATAGTTGATTGCAGAATTCAGAACAAATATCTGACAACGATTTTTTTTATAAATTAGTGATATGGCAACCTTCGTGTACTGACTAATAGTTTAGTCAGAAAAAGGGAATAATACTAATTATTCAGTACAGTCGCTCAAAAAAATATCCGAAGACTATAGTTGATTGCAGAATTTAAAAAAAATATCTGACAACGATTTTTTTAGAAATTAGGGATCTGGCAACCTTCGTGTACCGACTGTACCGACTAATAGTTTAGTCAGAAAAAGGGAATAATACTAATTATTCAGTACAGTCGCTCAAAAAAATATCCAAACACTATAGTTGATTGCAGAATTCAGAACAAATATCTGACAACGATTTTTTTTATAAATTAGTGATATGGCAACCTTCGTGTACTGACTAATAGTTTAGTCAGAAAAAGGGAATAATACTAATTATTCAGTACAGTCGCTCAAAAAAATATCCGAAGACTATAGTTGATTGCAGAATTTAAAAAAAATATCTGACAACGATTTTTTTAGAAATTAGTGATCTGGCAACCTTCGTGTACCGACTGTACCGACTAATAGTTTAGTCAGAAAAAGGGAATAATACTAATTATTCAGTACAGTCGCTCAAAAAAATATCCAAACACTATAGTTGATTGCAGAATTCAGAACAAATATCTGACAACGATTTTTTTTATAAATTAGTGATATGGCAACCTTCGTGTACTGACTAATAGTTTAGTCAGAAAAAGGGAATAATACTAATTATTCAGTACAGTCGCTCAAAAAAATATCCGAAGACTATAGTTGATTGCAGAATTTAAAAAAAATATCTGACAACGATTTTTTTAGAAATTAGTGATCTGGCAACCTTCGTGTACCGACTGTACCGACTAATAGTTTAGTCAGAAAAAGGGAATAATACTAATTATTCAGTACAGTCGCTCAAAAAAATATCCAAACACTATAGTTGATTGCAGAATTCAGAACAAATATCTGACAACGATTTTTTTTATAAATTAGTGATATGGCAACCTTCGTGTACTGACTAATAGTTTAGTCAGAAAAAGGGAATAATACTAATTATTCAGTACAGTCGCTCAAAAAAATATCCGAAGACTATAGTTGATTGCAGAATTTAAAAAAAATATCTGACAACGATTTTTTTAGAAATTAGGGATCTGGCAACCTTCGTGTACCGACTGTACCGACTAATAGTTTAGTCAGAAAAAGGGAATAATACTAATTATTCAGTACAGTCGCTCAAAAAAATATCCGAAGACTATAGTTGATTGCAGAATTTAGAAAAAATATCTGACAACGTTTTTTTTAGAAATTAGTGATCTGGCAACCTTCGTGTACCGACTGTACCGACTAATAGTTTAGTCAGAAAAAGGGAATAATGCTAATTATTCAGTACAGTCGTTCAAAAAATTATCCGAACACTATAGTTGATTGTAGAATTTAGAAAAAATATCTGACAACGACTTTTTGAGAAATTAGTGATCTGGCAACCTTCGTGTCACGTGACCGACTGAGTTACCACACGTGACCGTCATCGTTGCCGACTGAGCTACCGCCACCCCTCCCTCTCCCAAACCTTTTCTAAACCCTCGGTGTCCTTATGACCTGGCCATTTAACTCATTGTGTGCAAAAGCGTCCCTCTCAGAGGTAAAACAACAAAACTCAATCCAAGCGAATTAATTAAAATCCTAAGCGATTCTAATTAAAACAACCATTGTGCGTATTGTGTCGTGTTTAAGGTAACCCATGATACTAGAAACGTCACAAACTTTAATTTGAGATCTAACTCATTAAGATGCACCCGAGCGAAAATCCACCCCTTTTTTGTGGGAGGGGGGAGGGATTTCGAAACAGTCTACGACGGTCCTCGTATGAGCTTTCATTTCATGTGTAACTGGCAATTGTAGGCCTTCGCATTCGGAAGACTTAGTAGAATATCAGTAGTAAAAAATCACAGGATAAGTCCTGTAGACATGGAACACATGTAATAATGAGCTGAAAAAAATTGGTTTTGCCATATGGAAAAACCATGGAACAATATGGCAAAACTAATTGGTTTTGCCATATGGCAAAATCTATGGAACCATTTGAAACCATATGGCAAAACCAATTTTTTTTTCAGCTCATTATTACATATGTTCCATGTCTACAGGACTTATCCTGTGATTTTTTACTACTGATTTATTCATTCAACGCCCTGAGCGTGAGTGACATATATTAATTCCGTCTCTAATGAGGCAACAGAGTTGTCCTCTTCCCGGATAGATGGCGCCACTTTGCGAATCAAATAAAAATATCCGGAAAGTTTACAACGTCACACAGGCTGAGAAATGGTTAGCCTTTGGTAGTGTAGTGGTTAGCATAACAGGCATGTTTCCCGAAGACGTGGGTTCGTATCCCACTCCTGGCAAAACCAATTTCTTTCAGCTGATTATAATGAAACATTTTCATACTTCCCCTTTGTTAGGGGAGATAAACAGGGGGTGGAATTTTTTAACCTGCTGACTTCCCCACATCACAAGCTTTCATTTGAATCATAACTTGTTATTTTCGGCCCTCGCATTGCGAAGATATAACGGAACAATCTATTTTTCATATTTCCCCTTTTTAAGAGAGTGCACTGGATCAATTTTCGATATTCTATAACACTCCCCCCCCCCCCCCGGGTCATAAGCTTTCATTTGAGACATAAATTATTGAGTTTGTTCCTCGCGTTCGAAAGATATGGTGGGACAACTCTTGACAAATTCACAAACCGAAAAATGAGCGAAGAGTAATTGGAAGATAGATGAAATATAAGATCATAAAATAAATAAAATATAAGAAAATAAATACATATACCTATCTAGAGTATACAGAAATTTAACTCAATATAATATGGTGGGATCAGTGGATCATAGAAATTACAGGTACTTCTGTAGATGTGCTATATAATAAAAATTCAGTAACTGTACCTGATTTTTGTGAATATGTGAATCATAATATGAATGAATTCCCAAATGTAAGTCGCTCAAAAAAAATATCCAAACACTATGGTTGATTACAGAATTCTATAAAAATATCTGGCAACGATTTTTTTAGAAATTAGTGATCTGGCAACCTTCGTGTCACGTGACAAAAAACAACCCAAAGTTAAACACATTGGATGGCCTTGACGGGAGTCTACAATCTGTCTCCCAACATCTGTTCCAGTTGGTCCCCTCTCCCAACCTTCTCTGAGCCTTTGGGGTCCTTGTGGCCTGGCCATATAGTCCATGGTGTGCAAAAAAGTGCCGCTCAGAGGTAAAACAACCCAACGTTAAAGAACACACTGGATGGCTTTAACGGAAGTCTACCATTTGTCTCCCAACATCTGTTCCAGTGGGTCCCCTCTCCCAACCTTCTCTGAGCCTTTGGGGTCCTTGTGGCCTGGCCATATAGTCCATGGTGTGCAAAAAAGTGCCGCTCAGAGGTAAAACAACCCAACGTTAAAGAACACACTGGATGGCTTTAACGGAAGTCTACCATTTGTCTCCCAACATCTGTTCCAGTGGGTCCCCTCTCCCAACCTTCTCTGAGCCTTTGGGGTCCTTGTGGCCTGGCCATATAGTCCATGGTGTGCAAAAAAGTGCCGCTCAGAGGTAAAACAACCCAACGTTAAAGAACACACTGGATGGCTTTAACGGAAGTCTACCATTTGTCTCCCAACAGCTGTTCCAGTGGGTCCCTTCCCCCAACCTCCTCTAAGCCTTTGGGGTCCTTGTGGCCTGGCCATATAGTCCATGGTGTGCAAAAAAGTGCCGCTCAGAGGTAAAACAACCCAACGTTAAAGAACACACTGGATGGCTTTAACGGAAGTCTACCATTTGTCTCCCAACAGCTGTTCCAGTGGGTCCCTTCCCCCAACCTCCTCTAAGCCTTTGGGGTCCTTGTGGCCTGGCCATATAGTCCATGGTGTGCAAAAAAGTGCCGCTCAGAGGTAAAACAACCCAACGTTAAAGAACACACTGGATGGCTTTAACGGAAGTCTACCATTTGTCTCCCAACAGCTGTTCCAGTGGGTCCCTTCCCCCAACCTCCTCTAAGCGTTCGGGGTCCTTGTGACCATGGCCATTTAGCCCAATGTGTGCAAAAAAGTGCCGCTCAGTGGTAAAACAATCCAACCCAACACAAAATTCTTTAGCGTGTGGAATTGTCTTAATTCCGCCAGCTGACAAAGTGAGCCCCGCAGCGCCTCAGGAAGGCCAATGTCCTCGTTTACGGTAGAGGCCTCAGGGAGAGGAGGGCTCCATGAAGAGCACGCAAGTGGATCCTTCGACAGGAAGGCCAGGGGCGACATTTCCTCCCCCCCCCTCTTCCTCTCCAAAAAGGAAGCAAAGGTTTTTCCCAGTCTATGCCGAAAATTATTGCTGCTCACGTGCCATGACAATGTGGAAATCAATTGTGTTTAGAGCAAGGATGACTTCAAACTTTTCAGTACGTGCCGCATCCAATGAGAAAGAGGAATTTCTTTAACTTCTCTAGTCGATCCAGAAGTGGGGTGGTCAGTCGGTAGTGCACCAAGCTCGTAAACTGCAGTTCCCAGGTTCGTTGGATTGGATTGTTTTACTTATGAGCAACACTTTTTTGCACACCATGGGCTAAATGGCCAGGTCACAAGGACCCCGAAGGCTCAGAGAAAGTTGGGGGAGGGGACCCACTGGAACAGCTGTTGGGAGACAGATGGTAGCCTCCCGTTAAGGCCATTAAGAGTGTTCTTTAACGTTGGGTTGTTTTACCTCTGAGCGGCACTTTTTTGCACACCATGGGCTAAATGGCCAGGTCACATGGACCCCGAAGGCTCAGAGAAGGTTGGGGGAGGGGACCCACTGGAACTGCTGTTGGGAGACAGATGGTAGCCTCCCGTCCAGGCCATCCAGCGTGTTCTTTAACGTTGGGTTGTTTTACCTCTGAGCGGCACTTTTTTGCACACCATGGGCTAAATGGCCAGGTCACATGGACCCCGAAGGCTCAGAGAAAGTTGGGGGAGGGGACCCACTGGAACAGCTGTTGGGAGACAGATGGTAGCTCCCGTCAAGGCCATTAAGAGTGTTCTTCAACGTTGGGTTCTTTTACCTCTGAGCGGCACTTTTTTGCACACCATGGGCTAAATGGCCAGGTCACAAGGACCCCGAAGTCTCAGAGAAGGTTGGGGGAGGGAACCCACTGGAACAGCTGTTGGGAGACAGATGGTAGCCTCCCGTTAAGGCCATTAAGAGTGTTCTTTAACGTTGGGTTGTTTTACCTCTGAGCGGCACTTTTTTGCACACCATGGGCTAAATGGCCAGGTCACATGGACCCCGAAGGCTCAGAGAAGGTTGGGGGAGGGAACCCACTGGAACAGCTGTTGGAAGACAGATGGTAGCCTCCCGTCAAGACCATCCAGCGTGTTCTTTAACGTGCACAGGGTATGGCTCTCCCGCACACGGGGCCACGGTTTAACGTCCGATCCGACGGACGGCGGCTTTTCCAAGCCCATCGGTGTCCGCTATTGACCGTTGGCAAGGAGGGGAGTTTTGCGGAGATAAGTCTCAACGGTGACCCAGCTGGGACTCGAACCTGGGAACTGCAGATTACGAGCCTGGTGCGCTACCGACTGAAGATGAATCTTCAGCCGGTACCACTCCTTAAAGAGGTTTTTAAAAACCTTGTTGACAACTGCGCGAAATATGTACAAATTCAAAAATTTTTTTTTTGTCCTCCATTACATAACATAGGTTTTTCAGACTTAGTTCAGGTTGTTGAGAATTTTGTTCCGGGTAGGGTTCGACAATTTAGCCTCTGGGGTGGGGGGGGAACATAAAGATTTCTCGTAATGTTTCACGCTGATGATTAAGGCGCGCAGCACACACTCCAATGTATTACTTCACTAAATGCTTATTGAAATGAAATAAAACGGACAATATATTTTAGAGAGCAAATATCCATGTAAAATATTATTTTTATTATTTATTCCAATTCGTAGTATAATTTTTTAGTATATATAATAGAAAAATGTTGGTGGGGCCATCTCCTCAGGCCCCTAATGATGGGGCGGGGGTGGCTCAGTCGGTAGCGTGCCAGGCTCGTAGTTCCCAGGTTCGAGTCCCAGCTGGGTCAGCGTTGAGATTTTTCTCCGCAAAATTTCCCCGCCCTGACCACGGTCAGTAGGGGACACCGATGGGCTTCGTAAAGGCCGCCGTCCGTCGGATGGGACGTTAAGCCGTGGTCCCGTGTTCGGGAGAGCCATACCCTGTGCACGTTAAAGAACACGCTGGATGGCCTTGAAGGGAGGCTACCATCTGTCTCCCAACAGCTGTTCCAGTGGGTCCCCTCCCCCAACCTTCTCTGGGCCTTTAGGGTCCTTGCGACCTGGCCATTTAGCCTATGGTGTGCAAAAAAAATGCCGCTCAGAGGTAAAACAACCCAACCCAGTCCCTAATGACGAGCCGCCATTGGCTGACACAATATTCAACTTTCGCCCATACTCAGTTCATCACTTCACGAAAAAGATTCCCGTGTGAAAAAATGTCCCTAATCTCCAAAAGAGTTTCCGCTATTTACGCGTGACGTAATTTAACGTCAGCCTAATAATGTTCGACGGGTGTCGTCCGTTTAACTAGGCATTACGTCATAACTGTTAAACATTCTGCGGTCCCTTTTAAATGGCGTTCCAAAACGTGTCTTTCGTGGGAATGACGAGACTAAGTCGAAAATCTCAAAAGTAACATCTCCAGTTGACTTCTCATTGTCGGCAATGATTCTGTTGACACGGCGATTTGTATCGTCTGACTGCTGAACCGTCGTTCGCGAATGACACAATGAGTGCCAATTGCCACGGGAAAGGGTCAACTCCTAAGGACTTAGCTGCAACAACTGGTGCAATGAAAGCTGTCACTTGTGGAGCTTTTTCGTAAAGGAAAAACGAATGAAACAGAGTTGTGTTGGGTTGTTTTACCTCTGAGCGGCACTTTTTTGCACACCATGGGCTAAATGGCCAGGTCACATTGACCCCGAAGGCTCAGAGAAGGTTGGGGGAGGGGACCCACTGGAACAGCTGTTGGAAGACAGATGGTAGCCTCCCGTCAAGGCCATCCAGCGTGTTCTTTAACGTTGGATTGTTTTACCTCTGAGCGGCACTTTTTTGCACACCATGGGCTAAATGGCCAGGTCACATTGACCCCGAAGGCTCAGAGAAGGTTGGGGGAGGGGACCCACTGGAACAGCTGTTGGAAGACAGATGGTAGCCTCCCGTCAAGGCCATCCAGCGTGTTCTTTAACGTTGGGTTGTTTTACCTCTGAGCGGCACTTTTTTGCACACCATGGGCTAAATGGCCAGGTCACATGGACCCCGAACGCTCAGAGAAGGTTGGGGGAGGGGACCCACTGGAACAGCTGTTGGGAGACAGATGGTAGCCTCCCGTCAAGGCCATCCAGCGTGTTCTTTAACGTTGGGTTGTTTTACCTCTGAGCGGCACTTTTTTGCACACCATGGGCTAAATGGCCAAATCACATTGACCCCGAAGGCTCAGAGAAGGTTGGGGGAGGGGACCCACTGAAACAGCTGTTGGGAGACAGATGGTAGCCTCCCGTCAAGGCCATCCAGCGTGTTCTTTAACGTTGGGTTGTTTTACCTCTGAGCGGCACTTTTTTGCACACCATGGGCTAAATGGCCAGGTCACATGGACCCCGAAGGCTCAGAGAAGGTTGGGGGAGGGGACCCACTGGAACAGCTGTTGGGAGACAGATGGTAGCCTCCCGTCAAGGCCATCCAGCGTGTTCTTTAACGTTGGGTTGTTTTACCTCTGAGCGGCACTTTTTTGCATACCATGGGCTAAATGGCCAGGTCACATGGACCCCGTAGGCTCAGAGAAGGTTGAGGGAGTGGACGCACTGGAACAGCTGTTGGGAGACAGATGGTAGCCTCCCGTCAAGGCCATCCAGCCTGTTCTTTAACGTTGGGTTGTTTTACCTCTGAGCGGCACTTTTTTGCACACCATGGGCTAAATGGCCAGGTCACATGGACCCCGAAGGCTCAGAGAAGGTTGGGGGAGGGGACCCACTGGAACAGCTGTTGGGAGACAGATGGTAGCCTCCCGTCAAGGCCATCCAGCGTGTTCTTTAACGTTGGGTTGTTTTACCTCTGAGCGGCACTTTTTTGCACACCATGGGCTAAATGGCCAGGTCACATGGACCCCGTAGGCTCAGAGAAGGTTGAGGGAGTGGACGCACTGGAACAGCTGTTGGGAGACAGATGGTAGTCTCCCGTCAAGGCCATCCAGCGTGTTCTTTTACGTGCACAGGGTATGGCTCTCCCGCACACGGGCCCACGGCTTAACGTCCCATTCGACCGACAGCGGCCTTTCCAAGCCCATCGGTGTCCCCTACTGACCGTGGGCAGGGCGAGGAATTTTGCGGAGATAAATCTCAACGCTGACCCAGCTGGGACTCGAACCTGGGAACTACAGATTACGCGCCTGGCGCGCTACCGACTGAGCCACCCCCGCCCCAGGAGGGGAGGCGGAGAGTAATTAAAACCGATAGAAGGGTGGTTGGCAGAGGGAGGGATCTCGAAAAATATAAACAGTGAGAGTCAAGTGACTGGACCGAGCCGGGAATAATAAATGAATAGGGGATTACAGTCGCTCAAAAAAAGTATCCGAACACGGCGTTGATTACAGAATTCATGAAAAAATATCTGGCAACGATTTTTTTAGAAATTAGTCATCTGGTTTGGTGTACGCACACGAAATTAGTGATCCAAATTAGTGTACGTAAACTAGGGTTGCCAGATCACTAATTTCGTGTACAGTCGGTCAAAAAATTATCCGAATACTATGGTTGATTACAGAATTCATAAAAAATATTTGGCAACGTTTTTTTTAGAAATTAGTGACCTTCTGGCACCTTCATGTCACGTGACACGAAGGTTGCCAGATCACTAATTTCCAAAAAAGTCGTTGCCAGATTTTTTTTATGAATTTTGTAATCAACCATAGTGTTTGGATACTTTTTTCAGCGACTGTACTCACAAATATCACTCAAAACCAGAATTTGAGGAATATTTTGTCAAGAATTTTCTGCTTATTTTGCTACCAAAGACTTATTTCAAAGTTAGGGATCTTTGAATATAGCTTTTCACACCCACAACATGGGAGTCTCCGGAAATTTGATCATTTGATGTGACTTGTTCATTTCTCATCATTATCATCCTCAAGCAGCGATGGGCTACGGAGGTCCAACCAGACCGTGCAATTTAGTTCTCCAAGCAAGTCTATCCTGAGCTATACCTTACGATATCAGCAGAATGGATAAAAGCCCTCGTGTCTTCAAATACAAAATTCACAATGTAATCTGTCATTCTACACTTTGCCATAACATTT
Source organism: Ryuthela nishihirai (assembly GCA_038380435.1). NCBI lineage: Eukaryota > Metazoa > Arthropoda > Arachnida > Araneae > Heptathelidae > Ryuthela > Ryuthela nishihirai. The sequence continues at coordinate 22,325,501 of JAWZYU010000008.1, forward strand.
TAGTTTTTGTGTTCTTAGCTCGATTATGTCAAATGCATAAATTATGCAAAAAGTATTTTAGGTTTACCTTTTACTTACTGCTTTTGCTAAAATTTTGAGAATTTTATTTCTATCTGGAATCTGGACGAGCTACGTGATCCTTGTTTCCAGCTTATTTTCTTTTCTTGTTTTATCTTGTTTGTTTTATATGTATGTGTTTTGTATATTTCTTTGAATAAACGTATATGACACAATAAAAGACGTTTAAATTCCTAGTTTTCCACAATATTCGTTTGATATTTATTAAGAGTTGTGGAAAGTTGGATATTCAATATCAGCAATGCCTATTTATAAGAATTTATCAAAAGCTTTTGGGAAATTCGAAAAGTGTGAATCATAAAAGTTTGTCAATATCTATTGAACTCAGAAAGAATTCTCGATTTCGTTTGAAAACATGAACAATTATCTCTTAAAACAAAAAAATACGTCCCCCCCCCCCCCAACATCTTTCGGGGTAAAGGTGAAAATCATTGTTGTGAGCGCAAATTTCATCACGTTCACATTTCACAACCAGAATTTCTAAACATAATTATATCGCTTGCAACATTCCTTTGAAATTATTTCAATTTTCCACTTTTTCTACCGTTAGAGGGCGCAAATTTTAGCCATTGGACGATTTCGAAATAAGAATCGTAATATTTTATCAATACGTATCCAACCCAGAGTGAAGTTTTAATTCTTCTCTAAAAACGAAGAAGTTAAATGTCTGCAGACAGAAAATAAAGGTAGAACATCAGCTTCTTTAGAGCATTCCTCACCAATTATGAAACTTGCTCAGTATTATGCAGTCTAGAATTCAAAATCTTTTTTTCGATCGTTCCTATTGCTACTCCTAACACTATTAAAAAGCATCCAAAAACAGAATGTCGTATCGGTCAGCCAATCCGCCTGAAGGCATACTTCCTGACCGATTGCCTCTCTTCTCCCTGAGAACGACCAACTGCTTTTTCTTCTATCTTTCCAGATGATTGGAAGATCTTTCGAAGATGGCGCTGCTTTACCGCGGGCTCTGAATATATTTCACTCTTAATAGATATATTTGAATGCCCATTGAATATTTTAAGATGTTAATCTACGACAATAAATCAAAAACCGAAATAAAAAACCCCGACTTCTTCCTGAGAATGGAATTATTTCAGTTTCAGAACAAAATCATCAAAGTGTCCGAAATGTTTACAACTCATATCTCGATACACGAGTCATTCTTTTCATGGGTCATTTGCATCTGATGTCGTTACACGTGCAGTGAACCAAAAAGTAACAAGGACTCGGTACTGCGACATTGCAGGGATATTTATTACTCAAGCGTCCTACTCTAGCTTCAAAAGGCCTTCGGGGTTCTTTCTACGGTTCCTGGAACTGCAGATGCGATTTATATTACGTCTGCTAACAACCCATATAGAACTCATGTCCTAGAGCTGAAAGTACGGCCTCGACTGTCAATACGGGGAATTAGAGACGGTTTTTGATTTTCCTTATTAACTAACCGTAACCATTTAAAGGTTTCTTGATTCACAAGAATTTTTGATTTCTGTTGATATCGTTTGCTGGGGTTTAATATTTTATGAGTGAGGTAATGGTCTCTACTGGCCGTGATGTTATTATACTCAATCAACTAAAGACGGAAAGATGAAATCATTTTATTCTTCCTCAGCATAGGTGAGGTGCACCTGCATGCATTTCCGGAGTCGAAAAAAAAACAACAACCGATATTCGTCATTGGCCATCCGAAACATTTAAATAATAGATAAGAATATTATTAAAAGTAATAGACCGTGTTATTATTCAGATCTTAAAGCAAACGCATTGTTACTTAAACGCAAAGACTATTAACCAGTTCTACAACCGGAATTGCGAATCTTTCCTTCTTTTAAAAAAGTATTACTGCATGATATATGAAATGCCGAGAGATAAATGATCGCCTTTGCTTGAATCATACCTGTTATTTCGTTTTTGTTGGAGGGACGGGGGGATGTCTAAGAATAAGACTTCAGTAGGCTTTCCCAACTCTAAAATATTCCATCGAACAGGACAGTTTCAAATAATATTCTGTATGGTAGGGGTTCTCAACGTGGGGTACGCGGTAAAATTTTTTGGGGTACGCCGTGAGAGTCCAAAAGTCACAAGATATATGTTTCATTTTATTCCCATTGTTATACTATACAGTACTGTGCGAATTAGTTGGGACAAGCGAAGGGACGCTAAGTCCCTTCCTCTGCAGAGGGGGCTGGGGTGGCTCAGTCGGTAGCGCGCCAGGCTCGTAATCTGTAGTTCCCAGGTTCGAGTCCCAGCTGGGTCAGCGTTGAGATTTATCTCCGCAAAATTCCCCGCCCTGCCCACGGTCAGTAGGGGACACCGATGGGCTTGGAAAGGCCGCCGTCCGTCGGATGGGACGTTAAGCCGTGGCCCCGTGTGCGGGAGAGCCATACCCTGTGCACGTTAAAGAACACGCTGGATGGCCTTGACGGGAGTCTACCATTTGTCTCCCAAATGCTGTTCCAGTGGGTCCCCTCCCCCCAACCTTCTCTGAGCCTTCGGGGGTCCATGTGACCTGGCCATTTAGCCCATGGTGTGCAAAAAAGTGCCGCTCAGAGGTAAAACAACCTAACCCAAATCCTCTGCAGAGTCTAAACTGCTGCAAGTCTAAAGAAGTTTACTGCGCGTGTCCCTGCAATGGACACGCGCAAGTTTAGACTTGCAGCAGAGCGATATCTGCAAGTCTAGAATTGTCTGTTGTGTTACTCTGCTATTATTTACACTTCCATTTTAGTCGGAATTGATATTTCATAGGCTGAGGATGTGATTATGTAAGTAGTTCAAAATTTTCATTGGAAACTTTTTTATTAAATACATCATGGACATCACGCCTCGTAAACGAGCTAAAATAATCGCTTTTGGCGAAAACACTTCACTTACTGCTAGGCAAATAGCAAAAGCAGTTGGCGTCGGGAAATCCAGCGTTTCATGGATCCATTAAGCTGCATAAGGAGACAGTGTCCGTGGACACGTCCCGAAAAAGGACATTGTGGAAGAAAAAGAAAAACCACCCCTAGAGATGATAGTCTAATTCGAAGAATTTGTATCATAGACCCGAAGAAGACCAGTGGAGACATCAAAAGGGAGATTGCGTCTCATGGGGTTCATATAGATGCTTCCACCATACGTTGTCGCCTTCTGGGGTGTGGCCGCCAGGCTCGACGCCTCTCCAAAAAGCAGCTTTTGACACCCTCTATGAAGCAAAAAAAGGCTATCCTGGGCAAAGAAACATCGAGACTGGACTGTGGAGAATTGGGAAAAAGTGATATTTTCCGATGAGGCCCACTTTGAGGTGCATGGCTACAGATCAAATTTCGTCCGCCGTTCGCCTGGAGAACCACTTCGTTCTGGCCACATCCAGCAAATCCCCCAAATATCCACCCAAGGTCATGTTTTGGGGATATTTCACAGCTTCCGAGCCACAGACGCTTCACTTCATTGAAGGAATGATGGACAGCAAAAAGTACTTAGGAGTTCTGGAGGCGAAAATGGTCCCAACACTGCAGGAGCTGATTTTTCTTCGAGTAGCGTTACTTCCTAGGAAAGAGTTTGCATCACGTACTGAGGATACATCCGTAATAAGTATTTTTAAACCATGTCACGTAACGGGGGAATTTTTAATTTCGTAGGACTTTTGTTAAAAACCATCTGGCAGTAAAACGTGGTCCGGGGTGAGGATCCGAACACGGGTCTTTTAGGTCGACCCTATTACTTTCAATATTTTTCATCATGACGAATAAAATCAGATTTTTTTTTTTCCTTTTATTAATTTTTTATTTTTACCCAATAGCATTTTTTATTTTCTGTGGGGCAGTTAAACAGTTACTGCGGGGTAGTCCTTCTTCTAGTAAAAATGCGACAACCAAGTCGAGGGGTGAAAAGAAACAAGTGTTGATTAAAACGGACTTTACGACGGTTATAAAAATACGTATATTAGTATGAAAAGACTGTCGGGGTGCAAGAATGTGTGAGATCTAAATTTTAAAAGTGGAGAGGGATCCTAGCAACAAAAACTACTTATACAGTATAAGCGTTGTTAATCCTAACATAGTGTGTAAAATTATCATTTTAACTGAAGGTTAAACGCCCTATAAAATTTACTCTGTTAACCGGGGGGTGACAGTGAATCGAATGTAGAGATATAGAAGAAACGTGTACATAGAGAAGTAAGAGTTGTGAAGAGAAACTGTACGATCGGTAATCCTTTCGACACAAATGAAGTGGTTCTGAAAAGAGCCTTTTCTTTTTTCGCTTGTTACGCTACAACTTCAACGATGTTAGCTATCTCTATTGAGGTCATAGCATCCTCCAACAGACGAACCAGCAAGTCGTCAAAGGAACGGACTATGTCCTCAGAACGCAAAGGTGAGGCACCTGATCCGTCCAGTGGGTGCACCGGGATATAGGCGCAGCTATTGGGTGTCTGTCTTGCCGCAGCAGACATACGACATACGGTGTGGAGTGCACACAAGCAGCATAGCAGGGATGTTTCGGTACGGGGACCGCAGGCGATGATGATGACTGCTTGCCCTCTAACTGGCTCACGAGGGACTGCAACTCTTCAAAGGAACGGGCTACGTCCTTTCTCTCAGCGGCCATCTCAGCAGGTTGGGTTGGGTTGTTTTACCTCTGAGCGGCACTTTTTTGCACACCATGGGCTAAATGGGCAGGTCACATGGACCCCAAAGGCTCAGAGAAGATTGGGGGAGGGGACCCACTGGAACAGCTGTCGGGAGACAGATGGTAGCCTCCCGTCAAGGTCATCCAAGGTGTTCTTTAACGTGCACAGGGTATGGCTCTCCCACACACGGGGCCACGGCTTAACGTCCCATCCAACGGATGGCGGCCTTTCCAAGCCCATCGGTGTCCTCTACTGACCATGGGCAGGGCAGAGAATTTTGCGGAGATAAATCTCAATGCTGACCCAGATGGAACTCGAACCTGGGAACTACAGATTACGAGCCTGGCGCGCTACCGACTGAGCCACCCCCGCCCCCAGCAGATTGGGCAAACTCGCGGATCGTAGACATCTCGCAAAAAGACAGACTTCAAAACTAAGAGCAGAACTTGTGACTAACAGTAAAACTTCTGACTAGCAGCAAAGGAATGACGTAGCAAGAGGGGTGCGAGCTTATATACAGGGAAATGTTATCTCATAAACACCCTTGATAGGTCTATCGACATGATCAAGGCCAACCTTCATCCGATAAACCTCCCTTAATGAGATACGTTCTGGGGTAAACACGTGAGCTAAAGCGTCATCCGAAATATTTTCGTTTATCAGTAGCAGATGTAAACAGCTGGCCACCCATCGGCATACACTCTTTGAAGGTGTAGCGATAAGAGCTGTCAGTCATTCAAGCGTACATAAAGCTTGAAGATATTAATCAGGAACAGATGCAAATACGGTGCTGTAGACAGCGTATGTGTCCAGGTCTCTTCTTATCGGGGGTGAAGGTCAAGCGGAATGTCACCACACGCTGACTTGCTTGTTGCTACACACATGACTCGATGAAGGACGAATTCCAAAAATGTTGCCGTTCCAAAGTTTACTGGACTTGGAAAAATGAACGTGGATAACAAGGGAGTTTGTGAAGTTTTAATAGAGGGAGCTTTTGATTTTTAATAAAAGGGGAGGGAATTTTAATAAGTGTTTAATTTCTAGGAAATTAGGAGTTGATTAGTGGACTTGGAAAATTTCACATGAACGTGAATACCAAAAGAGTTTGGTGAAGTTTTAATAGAGGGAGCTTTCGATTTTTAATGATGGAATTTTAATGAGTGTTTAATTAATAAGGAATAAAAATGGGTAATACAGAGAATTACCCATTTTTATTCTTTATTAATTAAACACTCATTAATACAGAGAATATACCGTCCCGTGGCCGAGTGGTTAGCACGCTTGGCTACTGATCTAAGGGACCTGGGTTCGAGCCCCGGAATTAGGCATGGATGTGTGTGTCGTTTTTCTGCTGAGGTCCTGCCATCCTCTCAGATCTCCTACTGTGGCATATAAACTGACAGGCTCCTGTCAGACCTCTGTGGCAAGCAGCTGCTTGAGGGGGTATTTATTTATTTAAACAGAGAATATACAACTTTGGGAGTTGATTTTCTAAGTTTAGTGGACTTGTAAAGGATGGGAGTTTGTGATCAGTGAAGTTTTAATAGAGGGGTTTTTGATAAGTGTTTAATTACTAAGGAATAAAATTGGTAATACAGGGAATATACAACTTTGGGAGTCGATTTTCTAACTTTGGGAGTTTGTGATCAGTGAAGTTTTAATAGAGTGAACTTTTGATAAGGTGGCTTAATAAAGAGGAATTTTATTGAGTGTTTAATCAATAAGGAAAAAATGCAAGGAACATACAACTTTGGGTGTTGATTTTCTGTGAGTGACTGTTATCGAAAGTTTTGCAATTATTCTGAGGCTTGCATCATCCCTTTCTGCGCGAGGTCGCGACCCATGCAATTATTCTGATCGTTGCCACCCATCAAAGTTTAATTACGACTAAAATCGAGGGTTTTTCCCGACATTATAGTCACTAGATGGCGCCAGGGGTTAAAGGGGGGGGGGGATTTTAATAAAGGGGCGGAACTTTTGATAGTGGGATTTTTTTTAATGAGGAGGGGAATCAAAAATTGGATAATTATGACTAAAATAGTTTTTTTTTTCTAAGAATAGTACTCCTCATAGTCACTAGATGGCACCAGGGGTTAAAAGGGCATATAAACTAGTTAAAAAAAGAGGGAGGAATTTTTTAATAAATGGTTTTTTAATAAAGGGGGTTAATTTATTTTTTATTAATTATAAATTATTAATTGGGTATTAATTAGTTATTAATTAGTTATTAATTGGTTATTAATTAGGGCGTGGCATTGACGTCACACCACGTGCCCGGAAGTGGCGGAGTCGGCCTATACTGGTATGCTACTACTGACGTCTTGCTCACCCTTTACATGGCCTCCGTAATGTAAAGTATGGACATTAAGCACTAAACCTAAAGTAGTTAAACGTTTTGTTTCTTGAAAATTACGTGAAGTTTTCGTTCTTAGGATAAAATCCAATCATTCATGTTAGTTGAACCTTTAATAGCCTACAAAAATATTGCATTTAATGAAAAAAAACGTAAAACTATCAGTTAAAAGATCACGTTATTTCTAGACTTTTTTGAAAGTAAATAGTTTGTTTGATACTACAATTTAATGAAAATAGAAACTCCTTTATTTGCTAAGGCATGTAAGCACAATACTAAGCAAAGGCGCTTGCTACGTGATTGCCTATATTTTACATGCTGGCGGCCATCTTAAGTGTGGCATTAATGAGCTTACTTTTGTTTCGGACTGGGGGCGCTGTAAAACAGCGGTTGCTCACTCTGTGTATTCTATCTCATTGGATAGGATTGATGAAATATTACGATTTTGCATTTTTCAAATCTCCCAAAATATATAACTGCGTCCTCTAACGATGGAAAAAGTAGAAAATTCCAAACGATGTAGTTATGTTAGAAATTTTGGTGTTGGAATATGAAGGTCACGAAGTTACCATTGGCAATTATGAGTTGATCCTTTCCCCCCCCCCCCCAGGGGGATGCAATTTTTGCTTTAACAGAAAATTGTGAAACTTTTACATTGGACAAGTGTTAATGAAATATTATGATTTCCATTTTCCAAATCTCCCAAAAGCCATAATTGCGCCATCCAACGGTGAAAGAAATGGAAAATTTCCAAATTTAAATCAATATTGCAAAATATTTAGTTATGGTAGAAATTTGAAATTTCGGTAATGGAATGCGACAGTCTTGGAGATAGGTAGGAAACGCAACTGTTTTGTTTTAAAAGGTAACTGGAAAAACTTTTTTAGTTGGTACTAATAATATAATTCGTATTTTCAAAGGTAGTTTTAATTTATATCTTGAAACCAATGTTTCAAGTGATCTGTTTATGGTAAAATGTTGAGATATTCCACTAACAGCAATGATCTGCCCCATTTCTTCAGGGAGGTGTGAGAAAAGCAAATTTTTAAATTTCAGAACTAAAAGACAAACACTTTTTATGTTGTATAATTACTAATAATACTGCGTGCATTCCCCCCATTAGCTCGAGTTAAAACTTTTAAAGATTGAAAAAGTAGGTAAATAGAAAACTTGATTCTCTTTGAAAACGAGATTTCCATATGCACCAGAGACGATATGCATACTTCTAGGGGCGGGTGGCTCAGTCGGTAGCGCGCCAGGCTCGTAATCTGTAGTTCCCAGGTTCGAGTCTCAGCTGGGTTAGAGTTGAGATTTATCTCCGCAAAATTCCCCGCCTGCCCACGGTCAGTAGGGGACACCGATGGGCTTGGAAAGGCCGCCGTCCGTCGGATGGGACGTTAAGCCGTGGCCCCGTGTGCGGGAGAGCCATACCCTGTGCACGTTAAAGAACACGCTGGATGGCCTTGACGGGAGGCTACCATCTGTCTCCCAACAGCTGCTCCAGTGGGTCCCCTCCCCCAACCTTCTCTGTGCCTTCGGGGTCCATGTGACCTGGCCATTTAGCCCATGGTGTGCAAAAAAGTGCCGCTCAGAGGTAAAACAACCCAAACAACAACGTACTTCTAATTACTTTACACATTTACACCATCTAACAGCCGAAATTCAAACTAATGGATGATTGGAAAAATAAACTATTATAATCTTTTTTTAGTACCTGTACAACACAAAAAATATTTTTCATTTATCTCTTAAGAAAGAAAATTTGCATTTTACCAACACTCTCTTGGTAAGGGAGTGTTGGTAAAAAACCAAAGAATTACAAATTATTACTATTAGTATAAATAACTTGACCTTTAATTTTTGTTTTTATTTACCATTTTTAGCACTCTAACAATGGAAATTTCAACTAATGGGTAAATCTAAAAATGTAATTATTTTGTTAGTACCTGCAAAACAAAAAAGAAATATTTCGTATATCTCTTAAAATAAGTTTCATTTTCCACCCCCTTTAGGGGGTGGAAAATGGCCTTTGGGGGTGGCTCAGTCGGTAGCGCGCCAGGCTTGTAATCTGCAGTTCCCAGGTTCGAGTCCCAGCTGGGTCAGCGTTGAGATTTATCTCCGCAAAACTCCTTGCCCTCCCACAGTCAGTAGGGGACACCGATGAGCTTGGAAAGGCCGCCGTCCGTTTGATGGGATGTAAAGCCGTGGCCCGGGCACCTTGATGGGAGGCTGCCATCTGTCTCCCAACAGCTGTTTCAGTGGGTCCCCTTCCACAACCTTCTCTGAGCCTTCGGGGTCCTTGTGACCTGGCCATTTAGCCCATGATGTGCAAAAAAGTGCTGCTCAGAGGTAAAACAACCCAACCCACCCACTTTGAGGCCAAAGCCTTATTGCCATTGTAAACCATCACACATAACATTCTACTACCAAAATTTCAGATTTCCAATGTAGATCGTTTCAATATTCGTTTGAAATTTTGGTATTTTCCATCCTTTTCCACTGCTAGAGGGCGCTATTGAAAGAATTCAAAATTGGTAATCGTAACATTTTAGCAATACCTATCCAACGCAAAAATAACTTTTCATTTATCTCTAAAAATCAAAAAGTTGATTGTCTACAGGCAAGATAAACCAACATTGGCATAGGCAGACGAAAAAGTGAAAACATCAGCTCGTTTTGCAAGCGAAAAAGAAATTATTTAGAATATTGTGAAAAAAATTCATTGCCGACACGGTGGGAACCGAACCCGCATCTCTCCAGATTCATGCCAGAGTGCACCACCATTGTACCACGCCTCGGACAATGAAATTTTTCCGAATAAGACCTTACAAATCTTTAAGCTTCAAGGTGTTGTAAATATGGTGAACTTAGCCTCCAGAGAAGGGACTCCCTACATCAGTCACAACGGAATAGTGAGATAGCGGATACAGAAGAATCTGCCTCTCAGCATCTCTCTGAAAAAAAGGCCCTTTTCAGGACAATGTAAAAGTACTGAACATTACACCTTGCAGAGGAGGCCAATGTTCTGAAAGAAGTCAGTGACAATATGGAAGCGTGCATGTTACAGCTTCGCACTATGGTTACCGAGAAGGGAGGTGATGGAGTAGTCAGTGGTTCCTATAGTATTGGACCACTGACTACTCCATCACCTCCCTTCTCGGTATCCTGGAACAAAGCATCTCTTTCTGCATTGTAGCGGGAGCAGAACGTGGGATACAGTCTCAGGTGTGCCGCAAGTGGCACAGTCTGGACTGTAAACTCTGCAAAGAGTGTGCAGTGTAGAGTTGCTGTAGATGACACTAACTCGGAGACGATGAAGAAGGGTCTCCTCAGATCTGAGGAGATTACCGAGGTTAGGAGCAGTGAGAGAAGGTTCAACCAGGTACCTGAATGAGGAACACCTGCTGTCCTTCTGCCACTGAGCAAGACGGAACTGGCTCACCAGTTGTGAGACAGAACTCTTGCAGTTGCTGAGAGAGAGAGGGTAATTAGTTACACACCTCTGACTCTCCAGTGCCTCCGCGGTGTGATCAGCGAGCACATTTCCAGGTATCCCTACATGGGAAGGGATCCACTGGAAATGGACTGTGACCCCAGCAGAAGTGACTTTCGAGCAAGTCTCCGTGATCTTCTGGATGAGGAAGGGGTTGCAGCTCTTGCTGTCTCACTTCTGGAGAGCCTTCCAAGGCAGACTTGCTGTCACAGAGGATGACAAAGTTGCCACTCTCGAGGCTGAGGATGAAAAGTACAGCCTCAAGAATAGCATGAAGCACTGCACAGGTGGAGGAGGTTAGATGCAGAAGACGGAAACCTCTGGCAATGCCAGTATCGGGGATGACAATGGCAGAGGCAGCACGTTGCCTCTCCCGGTCCATAGATCCATCAGTGTAGACCTCAGTACATCTCTCATATCGTGTATTAACATAGGAGGTGGAGAGAAGTCTGATGGCCAATGGATCAGAGTCGCTCTTCCGACCAAGAGAAGAGATAGTGACATTGATCACTGTTTCTCCAGGGTGGAAGGTCAGGGAAGAGAGTATTGCCAGCACCCAGCATGTCCCTGCCAATTGGTGCATCTGGAGCTGGCAGGGACTCAGTCATAGAAGTCCTTGGCGGACAGGGCGATGGCATAGTGAGGCCTGTCATGGATTGGATTGTTTTACCTCTGAGTGGCACTTTTTTGCACACCATGGGCTAAATGGCCAGGCCACAAGGACCCCGAAGGCTCAGAGAAGGTTGGGGGACCCCTCCCCCACTGGAACAGCTGTTGGGAGACAGATGGTAGCCTCCCATCAAGGCCATCCAGCGTGTTTTTTAACGTTGGATTGTTTTACCTCTGAGCGGCACTTTTTTGCACACCATGGGCTAAATGGCCAGGCCACAAGGACCCCAAAGGCTCAGAGAAGGTTGGGGGAGGGGACCCACTGGAACAGCTGTTGGGAGACAGATGGTAGCCTCCCGTCAAGGCCATCCAGCGTGTTTTTTAACGTGCACAGGGTATGGCTCTCCCGCACACGGGGCCACGGCTTAACGTCCCATCCGACGGACGGCGGCCTTTCCAAGCCCATCGGTGTCCCCTACTGATCATGGGCAGGGCGGGGAATTTTGCGGAGATAAATCTCAACGCTGACCCAGCTGGGACTCGAACCTGGGAACTAGATTACGAGCCTGGCGAGGTACCGACTGAGCCACCCCCGCCCCAAGCCTGTCATGCAACTTCCTGAGAAGCTCATGGTTAGAGTGCAGGGAATGGAGCCTCGAGAGATGACACAGTATATCTCTTCCAGTGCAGGTGGAAAGACATGTCATCAGCCTGTGCAATGACAGATGCATTAGATGTGTTAGGGCAGAGTCCGAGGCAGAGGCGCAGAGATATAGTGTGGACAGTTGCCAACTTGCTGAGCAGTGTATCAGAGGCATTGCACAGATGACCACTGTAGTTGATGCGGGAGAGGATCAAGTGCCGTTACAAGACCAGGAGGGTCTTGCAGGAACTTCCCCAGTGGGAACCAGCAAGAAACGACAGTATATTTCTCTGTGCAGTGGCAGCTGTCTTAAGATGCTGGATGTGAGGCCCCCAGCTCAGCCTGTTGTCCAGGACCACACCAAGGAACCTATGCTGATGGACAGCCTTGATGTGCTCTGGCCCAAGCAAGAGGTCAGGGAAGGTGGGTGGAAGGCGTCTCCTTGTGAAAACCATGGCCACAGTCTTAGTGGAAAGAGCGAGGCTTAGGTTGTCGAAGAACTTGACGACCGTGTCCACAGCTCGTTTCATCACGAGCTGAGCATGGTAAGGGTCCTGGCTAGGGAACGAGATGCAGATATCGTCTGTATAAATGGAAATACCCACTCTCTCCTTGGAGTCGACAGGGGAGGCCTGACAGCACGATGTACAGTAACATCGGGCTGAGGACACCCCCTTGAGGTACTCCATGATTGATGGTGTGGGAGACGCTGAGCGTGTTGCCCAGCTTCACGCGAATAGTCCTGTTGGAGATTATTCCACCCACCTTCCCTGACCTCTTGCTTGGGCCAGATCACATCGAGGCTGTCCATCAGCATAGGTTCCTTGGTGTGGTCCTGGACAACAGGCTGAGCTGGGGACCTCACATCCATTGTTGGATGTCACATCCTCTGTGCAGTTGCATCTTAAGACAGCTGCCACTGCACAGAGAAATATAGTTTCTTGCTGGTTCCCACTGGAGGGGGGGGGGGGGTACGCTGCGATCCACTGGTTGATATTGCCTCTGAGGCCAAGATCATGGAGCCTGCAGAGAATATCCGAGTGGGACAGGGAATCGAATGCCTTCTGGATGTCGAAGAAGACAGCAACAGTAGTCTCTCCCACGGACCACACCTGATCAGCAGCAGAGATGAAGTCGAAGAGATTGTCTGACGTGCATCTCCCTTTGCGGAAACCTGAGAGGCTGTCAGGGAGAACTCTAGGTACCATTCCAGGAGTCCAAGGACCAGTCTCTGTAGGATCTTGCAGAGGCAAGATGATAGAGCAATGGGCCTGTAAGAGGACAGCTCCGTGGCGGGTTTTCCCTGCTTCAAGATAGGCACGATGTGTGTTGCCTTCCTTGACTCAGGTACTGTACAGGTGGTCCTTGAGTGACTGAAGGCTTTGAGAAACACAAGCAGAGCCTCAGGTGACAGGTTAGCTAACTGAGTATAGCTGACGCCATCAGGGTCTGATGAGCGCTTCGAAGCCGCAATAGCAGAGGTGAGTTCCTGCATGGTGAAAGGATCATTATAGCAAGGCTCAGAACCAGAGCAGGGCTGCTGAGCCGTATCCGTATCCTGAACATTCACCGGTGGAGCAGGAAAGGAAGATGTGAGGTGCCGCAAAAAGGCATTAGCAGTGGCTGCTAAGTCCTCCCCATGGGCCAGGTTATGGAAGGGGAGGGCAGGCTGTGGCTTCCCTGTCAGGTTCCTGAACTTCCAGACCTTCCCAGAAGGCATGGAGCAGAAGGATCGCCACCTGAACCTTTCACGCCAGTTAAGGTACCTTCTGATCACAGCATGTAGCCTTTGAGCATGAAGAATGTCAGGAAATCTACCAGAGCGGTGGGCGTGCCGCGACGAATGGTGCGAAGCTGCTTATAGTGGATATCCGTAGGGGGAAGATGCCCGGGCGTCGAGATCGAAACAGTGCAGGCTTCAAAGGCAGCAGTGAGGGCCTCTGACACTGCACTGAGATCTGTAGCTTCGATGGCAGCGAGTCCTTCAGACGAGATCTGCTGAAAGAACTGCCAGTCAGTAAGCTTCGACGTTCTTCTCAGACCTGCACGTCCCTTGGGAAGCAAGGAGATGTACAGCGGGAAGTGGTCATTGCCCCAGGTGTCAGGATCAACTGACCAGCTAAGGCTTTGACCAATGCTGGAAGAACAGAGGGTCAGATCAATGGAGCTATAGGTACACGTAGGTCTGTAGAACGTGGGCGAGCCATCATTGGCGATAAAGAGATTGTGCTGCAAGATGACATTCTCGATATCCACTCCGCGCTGATCACTGTCTCCATCCCAGGAAGGGCTGTGAGCATTAAGGTCCCCACATAGAACCCAGGGCTGAGGGCACTGCGAAAGAATATCATGTAACGTGGATACAGGAAAGGCAGTGCAAGGTCGGATGTAACAGGATATCAGGGTGATATCATGGCTGTTCAGCCGGAAGCGGCATGCTACGAAATCACTGTTCTCATCACTGAAAGTGAGATCAATAGCATGATGTTCTTGTGCACAAGAATCGCCGCATTCGGGAGACTCTTGCTGGTGTGCACAATATGGGGATTGAAGACATAGTGATCAGGGAGGTTGGCCTCACAGAGAGCAAGGATGGGAACTGGCATGATGATGATGTAGTTCCAGACCTCAGCAGCCTTGCTCCTGAAGCCTCTGCAGTTCCACTGAAGAATGGAAGAGAAGTTAGTCTTACCTCTCAGAAGCTCTTTTTCGCATACATTGGACTAAATGGCCAGGTCACAAGGACTCAAAACTGAGTACCAAGAGATCCATTGGGCAGTTAGTAGACAAATGGAAGCCTCCCTTCCACACCATCGTTTTTTAATGTAAACAAGGTGTGGCTCTCCTGCACACGGGACCACTGTTGTACTTAAAAGATAACAGTGACAAAGTCGGGGCCTAATGGAGTAGGTGGGATGGTTAAATATGCTGAAACTCCCATCCCCCCCCCACGTGAGATTTATCTCCGCAAAATTCCCCGCCCTGCCCACGGTCAGTAGGGGACACCGATGGACTTGGAAAGACCACCGTCCCTAGGATGGGATGTTAAGCTGTGGTCCCGTGTGCAGGAGAGCCATACCCTGTTACGCTCTCCTGCACACGTTAAAGAACACACTGGATGGCCTTGACGAGAGGTCTGGCTCCATCTCTCTCCCAACAGCTGTTCCAGTGGGTCCCCTCCCCCAATCTTCTCTGAGCCTTCGGGGTCCATGTGACCTGGCCATTTAGACCATAATGTGCAAAAAAGTGCCGCTCAGAGGGTAAAACAACCCAACCCCCTCACGTAACAGCTGAAATTTATATCACTGTATTATCTACCAATATGTTAATTCAACAGTCTAATTTTAAAATAGCGTTCTTTGCACATAACATACATTAGAAAAATACGATTTATTCTTATGGAGAGTGTGATGGTGACACAATGCAAGACCTGTCTAATAATGACCCCTTTTTCCGTAGGGTGCGACACTGAAAGAAAAAAAAAATGTACTAAAACGAAAAAATGAACACTTAGTATTTAATTGCAATATATGTTTTATTTACATTCAAGGCACTAAGATACAAAAGACAAAAACCTTCACATAACAAGAATGGACGGCGAATGCATCAGCATATGACACTTTTTTCAGGAACTTTTACTCTTCTCAGTAAATTATGGCAAAACAAGAATGTTAATGCTCTGTCCATAATCTCAATTTAAACATTACAAACATTGGAGTATATGTGTAAAAATACGAAAACATTGCATATAAATGTGTATAACAATGGCACATAAAATTTAGTAAAAATGAGACAGCTTAAAATGAGACAGCTTACAAACTACGAGTGCGTGATCATTACTAAAGGGGGAGAACGTTGTCTAGTCGTCGTACAATTTGGTCTTTTAGAACGAAGAGTACTGCCTTTAGGGGAGATATACAGGAGAATGGGTTGGGTTGTTTTACCTCTGAGCGGCACTTTTTTGCACACCATGGGCCAAATGGCCAGGTCACATGGACCCCGAAGGCTCAAAGAAGGTTGGAGGTGGGGATCCACTGGAATAGCTGTTGGGAGACAGATGGTAGCCTCCCGTCAAGGCCATCCAGCGTGTTCTTTAACGTGCACAGGGTATGTCTCTCCCGCACACGGGACCACGGCTTAACGTCCCATCCGACGGACGGCGGCCTTCCCAAGCCCATCGGTGTCCTCTACTGACCGTGGGCAGGGCGGGGAATTTTGCGGAGATAAATCTCAACGCTGACCCAGCTGGGACTCGAACCTGGGAACTACAGATTACGAGCCTGGCGCGCTACCGACTGAGCCACCCCTGCCCCACAGGAGAATGTGTCTCGTCATCAAAAAACTTATGTTGCTGCATTTTTTCATGGGGCTTTGGGATGAAGAACCATAATTATTTCTTGGCAGTGGTGTCATCCCAATTTGTTACTATCCTCTTCAACTGAATTTTTATACAGTAAAACCTGAATACTGTCCCATGGCCGAGTAGTTAGCGCGCTTGGCTACTGATCTAAGGGACCTGGGTTCGAGTCCCGGGTAAGGCATGGATGTATGTGTCGTTTTCCTGCTGAGGTCCTGCAAACCTTACAGATCCTCTACTATGGCATATAAACTGACAGGCTACTGTCAGACCTCTGTGGCAAGCAGCTGCTTGAGGGGGTATTTATTTATTTTTATTTAAAACCTGAATGCTGTTCTATGGACAACATTCACCCCACCCCGTGATAAACTACACCCATCTCTCAATTTACAGTTTCACAGGGTCAAAGAAATGCAACCAGTTTCATTTTACACCATTCCATTCACACATTCCATTCACACATTCCATAAAACCAGTCGGTTTTACACGGTTCGAAGTGATGCTTTTATGGATGTAGATATAATTATGAAATTGCAGCGGTGTAGCGTCAAGGGAAGTTATTAGACTGTTATTCCACAGTAAAAATCGCTAAATGATTTTAATTCACATCATGTAACAAGGTATATTTATATTCTTTCGCTAAAATTATATTCTTGCCATTGTGACACAATCTGTCTCGCTATATCTTAACGAAGCCTGTTTGGAATCGGCAGGAGGATCCAATTTTTCTAGACTGAATTTTTCAGACTAGTAAAAACCGTGTTTACCTCATTTTTTAGCAACAAATTTAACTTCATAGGATATTATATAGACCAAATACAGCTGATTGATAAGTAGTTTCATAAAATCATATAAATACCAATTTTACAAAACAAAACACTAATGCTGTTAAAAAAAAATTTAATTTAATTAATACCCCCTCAAGCAGCTGCTTGCCACAGAGGTCTGACAGGAGCCTGTCAGTTTATATGCCAAAGTAGTAGGTCTGTGAGGATGGCAGGACCTTACACATGCTTGATTTCTAAATTTATATTCAGTACATAAATATTCTTCCAAATTTCATCTTATTTTTCGTAATAAAAAGAAACGTATGAGAAATTAATCTAAGCTTATCTGAGTTAGCGCAAAAAAAGTACAAAATAATAATTTTACATTAATTTTTATTTTGTTGAATTGAAATTTGAGATAAATATGCAAAAAATAAAACTTTCAAATTACGTTTTATTAATCAAAGATTTTATCGGATCCCATCAACCGTGTAAATCGAGGGATGGGTATAGTTTGATCTGTTTTCGCTCAATGAAAGTAGCAATTCACACCGAAATTTCTTCAAATCCATTGCTGCTGCTTCTAAGTCTAACTCGCCATAACCATACTACTAATCCCAACTACATTGGCTTCTATAAATTAAGGAAATAAAAAAAATTCAAAACACAATATCGTAAAACTCCAATGGAAATGCACGGGAGGTGTGCCTAGAAAAAAATACAATGCAGGATTGAAATATTGTATGCAAACGAATGTCACTGGCATAGATAAATACGTATATGCAAATGTGCTGAGCATTAAAGTGGGAGTTCGAATCTGTTCTGTGAAGTGCAAGTGGTGTTGGCATGACAGAAGTTGGGTTGTTTTACCTCTGAGCGGCACTTTTTTGCACACTATGGGCTAAATGGCCAGGTCACATGGACCCCGAAGGCTCAGAGAAGGTGGGGGAGGGGACACACTGGAACAGCTGTTGGGAGACAGATGGTAGCCTCCCGTTAAGGCCATCCAGAGTGTTCTTTAACGTGCACAGGGTATGGCTCTCCCGCACACGGGGCCACGGCTTAACGTCCCATCCGACGGACGGCGGCCTTTCCAAGCCCATCGGTGTCCCCTACTGACGTGGGCAGGGTGGGGAATTTTGCGGAGATAAATCTCAACGCTGACCCAGCTGGGACTCGAACCTGGGAACTACAGATTACGAGCCTGGCGCTCTACCGACTGAGCCACCCCAGCCCCCATGACAGCAGTTTTGTTGGGTATGTTTTAACCCTTAACGTGCCTAGAAAAAAAATAACTTTAAAATTTTATATTGATGTAACTAACGGACAGAAGTAGGTCGTGTTATACACCAACATAAAGAGAATTGTGAATTTTTAGAAAATATTTCAATATTTGAGGAGAATAGCAAGTATATTAATTTTAGTAGTTTATTTAAAATAATATAAAAGGGTAATTTCATTGGATTTTAACTTCATTCTGAAATAACCAATGAACAGAAGTATAATAAGATGGAATGTTTGTATATAGTATTTTGTTAGCAACTACATAACTTTTCCCACAGCCAAATCATTATCAGAAGTGTGGTCACGAGTGGTAGCTCGGCCTTTGGCAGACCAAAGTCAACTAGATCTTCCCAGATGGTCTAATGCAAGTCATTCTGTGGTGCAGACTTCAGCAGAGATTCCAACATGGACAGAACGCATTCAGATGATTCAATAGTGAACAACTATGGGCAACACCCCCAAGGCCACTATGTGGTGTTAATTAGCACCAAGAGGAGCAGGATATCAACAACACATCACCTGTGATCAGACCTCATAGCAATGAGTGGAATGAAAATATCTACTACCACTGTACGCCAAGGACTTCATGAGATTTGCCTGCAAGTTAAGCGGCCAGTGGTGAGTATGGCTTTAACTTGACATCAGAGGTGATCCACTAAACTGCTGCAGTCATCATGTCAACTGCATCCAGGAGCAATGGTGGCTTGTGCTATCCATGGATGAATTGAGATTTGCCCTCCACAGTAATTCAGTCAGTTGACAAGGAGAACAGTGACGTACCCCATGGAGGGGAGAGAGAACCAGCCCACCCTAAAATCCAGTCATCTTACACGAAATCTTATATAAAAAAACTTGTCTACCTGCTTTAAAATCTAAAAGTTGTCTTAAGAAATAACCCCATAATTTTATTTAAGCCTCCATATTTTATGCCTGACATTAAAAATAGATACTAAATCCTGGGTACGTCCCTGATGGAAGGGAACAGGAACATGCCAAAAACATCTGTGAACGGCCAACCTAAGGTGCTGGTAGTGTTATGGTTTGGGTAAATATTTTTGAGCAGATGTACTTCGAACAGGTTATATCACCAGTCACAGGTATAAAATCTTGAACCGGGTTGGTTGGGTTGGGTTGTTTAACCTCTAAGCGGCACTTTTTTTGCACACCATGGGCTAAATGGCCAGGTCACATGGACCCCGAAGGCTCAGAGAAGGTTGGGGGAGGGGACCCACTGGAACAGCTGTTGGGAGACAGATGGTAGCCTCCCGTCAAGGCCATCCAGCATGTTCTTTAACATGCACAGGGTATGGCTCTCCCGCACACAGGGCCCGGCTTAACGTCCCATCCGACGGACGGCTGCCTTTCCAAGCCCATCGGTGTCCCCTACTGACCGTGGGCAGGGTGGGGAATTTTTGCGGAGATAAATCTCAACGCTCAAAGAGATGGTATAGATAAAAAAATATGCATGTATAAAGCTTAAAAAGCAATGTCATTTATGGGGGGAGGAAAACCTGACAGTATTTCTTGAAAAAATATTGCATTAATCTTCAATAGCCAAAACAATTTAATGATTATAACACAAAAATGAAACATAAATACAATATTTAATATACTAGTCATACAGGCCCCCTTGAAGAATTATGGTCTAGGTACTGTAGACCCCCCCCCCATTCTCCCTTTCTCATCAGGCCTGCATATGGAGTGGTCAACCCAGCCTCCAGGCCTAAATCTAATAATGCATGCATGAGATGCTCTCAAGAGATGAATTGCTCTCTGAATTCTGCTTCCACCAACCTCCTGGGACGATGTGCATTGGAGCAGCAATGGAGATTACTGCCCACAGTGGTTACTGAACAGTCACATCAGCAGCACAAGGCATGATTGCAAGGTTTTGCATTGCAGTAAGAGGTGAGCACAATCTATATTGAACCACTTGCGCTTCTCAGTTGACCTTCACCGTTTTACCATGTGTATGCATTCGTATATAATTTTGGGACTTTAAAAGTGTTATTCCATTTCTCAACTGCTATTCTTATAGAATGTTTCTATATATCTATCCTTCGATTTACATGCAGCAGAGGGGCAGGGTGGCTCAGTCGGTAGCGCGTCAGGCTCGTAATCTGTAGTTCCCAGGTTCGAGTCCCAGCTGGGTGAACGTCGAGATTTTTCTCCGAAAAATTACCCGTCCTGCCCACGGTCAGTAGGGGACACCGATGGGCTTGGAAAGGCCGTCGTCCATCGGATGGGACGTTAAGCAGAGGCCCCGTGTGCAGGAGAGCCATACCCTGTGCACGTTAAAGAACACGCTGGATGGCCTTGACTGGAGGCTACCATCTGTCTCCCAACAGCTATTTCAGTGGGTCCCCTCCCCCAACCTTCTCTGAGCCTTCAGGGTCCTTGGGACCTGGCCATTTAGCCCATGGTGTGCAAAAAAGTGCCGCTCAGAGGTAAAAACCCAACCCACATGCAGCAGATCCAACAAGTTTTCAAGTTGTTCCTTAATTAATGGAAACCAGTGTAGTAAAAGGCAAAAGCAGTTCACAACATTACTTGTAAAAGGCAGGATTTTAGTTCCTTACCACAGCCCTCTACTAGTAAGATGCCACAGGAGCATTAAAGCTCCTCAATAAAAGTTTTTTTTGTGTATTTAGTATTTTTATTGCTATTACACATATTATATACACATATTAATCTATTTAATGGTATATATATATATAAACTTTCAGATTTAATGGACACCTTTTCTCCCTGTTTAAATCAAGGATTCATTGTAGCAATACTATTTTTAATATATAACATGAAATGCATTTAGGCAAAACTCCTTTTAAAATCAGTAAAAGTAGGCATAACCACAACAGTTCTCTATGCATATTTGTTGCATTTATTAATAACTGTTGTTTATATTATTAATTATTCTTTATTATTTTTATCATGTCTAAAATGATAAACTAAACTAAAATCTCATCGTTTTTTCACATCCAGTTTTCACAATGTATTTTTTTTCCACATTGTTTGAAATAAATAAAAAAAACAAATACCCCCTCAAGCAGCTGCTTGCCACAGAGGTCTGACAGGAGCCTGTCAGTGTATATGCCATAGTAGGTGGTCTGAGAGGATGGCAGGACCTCAGCAGAAAAACGACACACACATCCATGCCTAATCCGGGGCTCGAACCCAAGTCCCTTAGATCAGTAGCCAAGCGTGCTAACCAAATAACATTACACACAATTTATACAGAAATAACTTCAAATATTTTGATTTTCTATCAGTTACCACGTTAAAAGCCAATTTTCCCCAGCCACTGTGAAAAAATTAATGTGCACACAGTATGGCTTTCCCACACATAGGACCATGGCTTAACTCCCCATCCAATGGGCAATAGCATTTCCAAACCCATTGAAGTCCCTCTTCTAATCAAAGGAAGAGCAGGGTTTGGTTGTTTTTTTTTACCTCTGAGCGGCACTTTTTTGCACACCATGGGCTAAATGGCCAGGTCACATGGACCCCGAAGGCTCAGAGAAGGTTGGGGGAGGGGACCCACTGGAACAGCTGTTGGGAGACAGATGGTAGCCTCCCGTCAAGGCCATCTAGCGTGTTCTTTAACGTGCACAGGGTATGGCTCTCCCGCACACAGGGCCACGGCTTAACGTCCCATCCGACGGACGGCTGCCTTTCCAAGCCCATTGGTGTCCCCTACTGACCGTGGGCAGGGCGGGGAATTTTTGCGGAGATAAATCTCAACGCTGACCCAGCTGGGACTCGAACCTGGGAACTACAGATTACGAGCCTGGCGCGCTACCGACTGAGCCACCCCCGCCCCAGGAAGAGCAGGGTTATCAGGTGAAATTTTAATACAAGCACATTAGAGACTCAAATTTGGGAACATTAGATTACAAGCCTGGCACATTATCACCTGTCACAGAATCTATGTCACTGAAATTCTATAAGCTTCTTATTTGACCCCTTACTTTGAAAGCTGTACCAAATTTCATGATGATACAGATTAACAAACAAATACAAACATTTCAATTTCTCATCAAACAAGTTCATTTCTTTCTGAATTTGAATTAAATGATAAACAGTTAAAACAACAATGCTTATCAAAAATTAAACATACACACAAAATTACAATTTGAAAATCAGAGTATCAAACAGCAAAGAAGGTATATTAAAATTGTTCTAATGTAAAAGAATAAATACTGACACAAAAAATAAAATTGCATTGCACATGCTTATAAAACAAAATGGAAAATTATTAATGCCCATTACTTCTTTATTATAAACTTTTTCTATAACTTTACTTTAAGATTAAAAAAAAATATTCTAGGAATAGTTTAAACAATCCATTTCAAATAAATCTTTCAAGAAATGGATAAAACAAAATTATTCTGTTTCCCTTTCATCTCTGTACCAAACATATTTTAAGTTTTTCATTGTAATAAAAAAGCCTCAACTCTAAAATATGGCAGAGTAAATAAAATTATCTAAAAGACAAGATTATGCTTTTTTCTGTTTGACTAAAATTCATATGAGTTGTTGTTGTTGTCTCTGAGCAGCACTTTTTTGCACACCATGGGCTAAATGGCCAGGTCACAAGGACCCCGATGGCTCAGAGAAGGTTGTGGGATGGGACCCACTGGAACAGCTGTTGGGAGACAGATGGTAGCCTCCCGTCAAGGCCATCCAGTGTGTTCTTTAATGTGCACAGGGTATGGATCTCCCGCACATGGGACCACGGCTTAACGTCCCATCCGACGGACGGCGGCCTTTCCAAGCCCATCAGTTGTCCATCAGTCCCCTACTGACCATGGGCAGGGCGGGGAATTTTGCGGAGATAAATCTCAACGCTGACCCAGCTGGGACTCGAACCTGGGAACTACAGATTACGAGCATGGCGTGCTACCGACTGAGCCACCCCCGCCCAAAATTCATATGATTAATGAAACCTTCTTAGAGTCCAAGTCTTGATGGCAACATCAAGTTTTTATATGTTGAAGTATTTACCAGGTTAATCTATTGGCCACAGTTCTTGTTATTCAAATACGAGCTGTCTTGCAGATAAGGGCAATGAGTTTAGGCATTAAATTCAGTTGTTTTGTTCAATTTCATTTAATTGTTTAAAAACGTATTTATTTACTTATCTTTAATCTTTAAAAGTGCCATTTAAAGAAAAACTTCCATTGCAAAATCTTATCTTGAAGTAACTAATGAATAGAGATTGATTTGTTACTAATAAATATTAAGAATGACACGGTGCAAAGGTTAATTAAAAGGATGTACTCCTTTTAATTAACTTTTGTAATAAACTACCTATAACCTGGGGCGTAGCTATGGGTAAATGCAGGGAGGCTCCCCCCCCAAAAAAAAGTAACTTCGAGTTGGTAAAATTCGAAGCAACTTCGTAAAATCTAGGTGAGTTGTCAAAATGGAGGCAACTTGGCAAATCTAGGCAGTTTGGAAAATGGAGAGAGAGCAAAATCTAGAGCAGTTGGAAAAATTCGAAGTCACTTAGTAAAATACAGGTGAGTTGTCAAAATCGGAACAACTTGGCAAAGTCTTGGGGAGTTGGCAAAATTCAGAGTGACTTTGTAAAATCTTGGAAGTTGACAAAATTCGGAGTGACTTGGCAAATTTTGGAGAGATGTAAAGATTGGGATTGGTTTTGTGAAATTAAGGAGAGTTGGCCAAATCAAGGGAAAATTCACACTGACTTGCTACAATTGAGACGAGATGTAAATATCAGGATTATTTCTGTGAAATTATGGCTACTTGGCAAAATTGTAAATCAAATTGCCTGAACTTCCCACAGAGTGAAAAATCTAGGTAAAAACATGACAGAGACATTATTTGCTCAGTTGTCAAAATTTGATCTTCGAGTTGGAAAATGTTTGATTTCTCCCCCCCCCCAACCATAGTTCTTCGCTACACCCCTGCCTATAACTAGGATAAACCCAAAAATTATTACTGCACCACCCATTAAATTCATGGGAAACCTATTGATTAACATGCAACATAATAACACACAATTCATTAGTTACTTCATGTTTTAAATAACATAATACCAATATCTCCCCCCCCCCCCCAGCTGCATGGAGTCTCCTACTATGATCCACTTAGCATATTTGTGCTACACCACCAGGGGGCTTGTAGCATAAATAGTGCAACTGTACTGTAATCATCACCTGCTGAGGAACACCAGTCTGGTGGAAGAAATGCGTTTGGGGTTTTGAAAATTTGATTTTAATACTTATCCCCACATATGTTGTAAGTAGAGATTAAGTTTTTTAAATGCTTTTAGCTCTCATGGTGTATAATGCATCAAATTAGTGTCATATAAAAAGATAATGAATCATCTAAAGCATAATAATTGTTATTCAGCAAGCAAAATAATTGTTGTTCATCTCAATGAATGTCTGCCACCATAGCAAAATATGTGCAATAGCACATGGAAAAGAAAAACGGCGATACCAATGGCCGATAATGGAACGTCAACAATGGAACACAACTGAAGAACTGATGGAGTCCACAACCCCAATACAAGTTGAAGAACAACATGTGGACTAAGACAACTAGAAGTGCACCAGCCTGTTTTCAACAATTATGATGAGGAACTCTTTACTGATACCTTAACAGCAGTATGAAATAACATTAATAAAGACTGACACTAGATATCAGCAACCGGGGGCTCTGAACTTTTGCCCTAGTGGCAAGATGATATTTCAGTAGCTATGTTGCAATTATTACTCTTTTGAGAGCTAATATTACAGTGAATATTGTGGAGTAAATCCCTTTTAATTTTGTTACTTATCATATGAAAGAGTAATTAATTCCATAATATATAACAAATGAAAAGAGAAAAAAAATATAGCTAAGCATTAAAAGTATGTTGCAGGCCAATTTGTAAGGGTTTTTGAAATCTTCTATTGGCACTCAAAATGACCCAGAAAAGAGTAACAGGGTAGTAAAGATAAAGAAGTAATCCTATTCTGACTAGTATATTTCGACATTTTTTCTGTACTAGCTATACACTGACTCTGTGGCTTTGAAAGAGTAACAATTATTTCAAGGTAAAAAAAATGGGCATTGTGACTCAAGCTATTGATGAAGGTATCCTATCATCCGTAGTAGAAAAGATGAGGCTCAAGAATTTCAACTTCTATGCATTAAAAGGGCAGAAACAAGCTCACATAAGCAACCGTTATATAGCTTCGTTAAGATGGAAAATTCCCCGCCCTGCCCACGGTCAGTAGGGGACACCGATGGGCTTGGAAAGGCCGCCGTCCGTCGGATGGGACGTTAAGCCGTGGCCCCGTGTGCGGGAGAGCCATACCCTGTGCACGTTAAAGAACACGCTGGATGGCCTTGACGGGAGGCTACCATCTGTCTCCCAACAGCTGTTCCAGTGGGTCCCCTCCCCCAACCTTCTCTGAGCCTTCGGGGTCCATGTGACCTGGCCATTTAGCCCATGGTGTGCAAAAAAGTGCAACTCAGAGGTCAAACAACCCAAACTCGTTAAGATGGAAAGCTTCTCAGTATGAACCTTATAATGATGTAATGCTAATTAAGTGGGATGGTGAAATAGACAAAAGTGAGAATGTAAGATTCTGTGCAATTTATGTGAAAGGAGAGCTACCAGATGAACAAAACAAGCTTAGAGTTGTCTACTCCTATATGGAGATCTGATTGATGATCAAAGCTAGATTTGAACATGAAACTATAACTTCATCCATTCATGCTGAAATTTTACATGATGAATTCATCAGCAAAGATGGGCAATCAAGCAGAGTGGAAGAAATGCTCAGACATATGTGGAATGACCTTAGAAGCAAAATCGATCCACCAATAAGTGCATCAGGAACTAGTGGGTTGGGTTGTTTTACCTCTGAGTGGCACTTTTTTGCACACCATGGGCTAAATGGCCAGGTCACATGGAACCCAAAGGCTCAGAGAAGGTTGGGGGAGGGGACCCACTGGAACAGCTGTTGGGAGACAGATGGTAGCCTCCCGTCAAGGCCATCCAGCGTGTTCTTTAACGTGCACAAGGTATGGCTCTCCCGCACACGGGGTCATGGCTTAACGTCCCATCCAACGGAGGGCGGCCTTTCCAAGCCCATCGGTGTCCTCTACTGACCGTGGGCAGGGCGGGGAATTTTGCGGAGATAAATCTCAAAGCTGACCCAGCTGGGACTCGAACCTGGGAACTACAGATTACGAGCCTGGCGCGCTACCGACTGAGCCACCCCCGCCCCAGGAACTTGTGGAAATGCTGTGATAGTTGAAGAGGATTCTGTAAAGAAGTGACTCTGTTAAGAAGTTCCTAATTCATCTGAGTAACAAGAGAAATTGAACTGCTTTTTTTACTGTACAAAATTATCAGCAGCATCTTTTGAATTATATGTTTTTGTCTAATATGTAATAAGAATATAGTTTGGAAGTTATGTATAAATTCTGGCCATTTTGGGTCATTAAAGGGTTAAGAGTTTTAAACACATTTGTGAAGCTAAATCATCAGGTGAGTTTAAAATATCCCTTTTTATTTCAAACACTGGCAGTATGAAAACTTTGATCAATTTAAACTTTTGGATTTTAAACATATTATTACATTATAAATAAAATGCAATAGACAGAACATCAACTTGTCCACTCCAGCTTCATCATACATTGTATAAAGAATCCAATGATAACTTCTAGAACATGGATAAATAAAGATTTCATTGCAAATTTAGTTTTAACAAAATACAAATTTAAGTATGAAACCAATGAACTAAACAATATTAAAAAGTTCATTGTCAAAGAGATTTTTAGAGAAATAAACATACAACATTAATGAAAAGGCAGCAAAACTTGGAAATCATGCAGCATATTGTAATAACAAATTTACTATTGGATCAACAGTTTTTAGTAAAATTGATTTGATTATTGGATACACATCTCTGAGAGATTGAAAAGTAAGAGAATACATGAAGTGTCTATTGCTAGTAAATAAATACTGCTTACACAGTCCAAAAAATCACTGAATGAACAACAGATTAAAATCTCTGCAGAATGACCTACTACCAACACTGGAAAGCGTTAAGAACTTTATGGTTAAAACTTATCATAAATATGGGTTGGGTTGTTTTACCTCTGAGTGGCACTTTTTTGCACACCATGGGCTAAATGGCCAGGTCACATGGACCCCGAAGTCTCAGAGAAGGTTGGGGGAGGGGACCCACTGGAACAGCTGTTGGGAGACAGATGGTAGCCTCCCGTCAAGGCCATCCAGCGTGTTCTTTAACGTGCACAGGGTATGGCTCTCCCGCACACGGGGCCACGGCTTAACGTCCCATCCGACGGACAGCGGCCTTTCCAAGCCCATCGGTGTCTCCTACTGACCGTGGGCAGGGCAGGGAATTTTGCGAAGATAAATCTCAACGCTGATCATAAATATGGAACTGTGGTTTCTTCTGTGCTGTCAATGCAACAATATTATCCCACACTCGATCCATCTAACACGCAGCAGCCTCCTCAGCTTGTGTCAATGTGTGCTGCGCACAGTGGAAGGCAAGCTTCTCCATGCTCTAATACAAGAGAAAAGACGACACATTTTAAGAATTGAAGCAGAGGCTTACCAGACACATCAGGCCTTCTGCTAAAGCTGCCCCCCTGTTGTGCTTATGGATCTACTGGAAAGGCTCCATTACACAGAAGAAAAACGTAAAAACGACACTAGGGGGAAACATCTGAAAAAAGATCCAGTGGCTCATTCAAACCTCAGATAAGTCTTTTTGCTCTATTTTTAAACCCCTTTCTGTCGTAAATCTTTCCAAGAAAAATTTTCTCCTTAATGAACTGGCTGCACTGGAACATGGTCCTAAATTCAGCCCATTCCAAAGAAAATTTGGACAAAAAAGAAATCATCATCAAAATTGAAAATATTATTACAATGCACGCATACATCTGGAAGAGCATAAAATTAATGCTATAAGACAGAAAGTCTTGAAATTCAGGAACACTTGACAAAAGTCATCTCCCTACTCAGAAAGAAATTTCTCGTATGAATATTTACAGGCCTTAAAAAATGTTAGAAACATCCCTTACTTTAGCCGACAAAACGTGCCAGTTTGTTATAATGGACAAAAATGACTACGATGCCAAAGTTTTGGACTTCATAAATAGCTCCCACTGTACCAGAGTCTAAATGCTGACCCCACCAAAAGTATCAAAAACAAGGTTCGCAGGCTAAAAAAACAACAGATGGCTCCTCAGGACCTTAAAAACAGTGCAGTGCCATCTAATTGTCAGGCACCGTGAATGTTCACCCAATGCAAAGTGCACAAAATAATTACCCAATCCAACCACTTGTGTGCAAAAAAGATCATCCCCAACATTCTTTCTTGAGAAGAATTTGTCAAAAATTTTGTCTTGCTTCATTTGTGATCACCCACTTTCTATAAAGTCAATGACAGAATTTCTCAACAGACTCAAGGATCTGTCCATTCCCCCTGGCAGCAAATTAGTCACACTTGATATAGTCTCCTTATTCCCATCCACTCGTTTTTGATGCTGTCATGTTATTTTGGACAAAAATTACTGAAGCACAAAAAGTTTCTTTCCTAAAATAAACGGCATTCACAAGGCTCTAAAACTTGTCACCGAAATCAACTATTTCCAGTTCAGCAACCAAATCTACAGGCAAGACTCAGGGACCTCCATATGGGCTCATCCCTTTCTGACATCCTGTCCGAGCTTGTCCTTCAAGAAAAAAAACAAAATTATTCAACTTGGCAGCAATTTCACCCTTCTTCTGGTGTCACTACGTCAACAATATATTTTTAATTTGGAATGGAAGCAATGAGCAATTAAACTGCCTCATTGACTTTGCCAACAATGTATATCCCAAGATACGTTTTACAGAGGAGGAAAATACAAAAAAAAAACAAGTGCCATCCCCTATTTAAATGTTCTCATCCAAAAAGATAACGCAGGAGCCTTGATGACGTCTGTATACCGAAAACCTACCTATGTTCCCTCCGACATACGCATGGACTCATGCACTCCACGGGCATACAAAATTGCAGCCTTCCGTTCCCTCACCCATAAGGCCTTCACCGTATCATCCAATGAGCAGTTGCTTAAAAAAAGAAATTAAAAAAATCCACTCCATTGCTGTGTCCCATGGCTTCCACCCAACAACAACAGAAAGGTTAATCAATAAATATAGAAACGAACACAGAGGAAATTCATCAAAAATTTTTCCCTTTAATGAACTGGCTGCTCTGGAACATGGCCCTAAATTCAGCCCATTCCAAAAAAAAATTGGACATAAAAGAAATCATCACCGAAACTGAAAATATTATTACAATGCATGCATATCTGGAAGAGAATAAAATTAATGCTATAAGACAGAAAGACTTCAAATTCATGAACACCATGAAGATTCAGCTCTCCTACCAATCACCGATTCTGAACGTGCAAACCTTTGCTGAAATTATTTCTTACATTTCTGTCCTATGCGAATTAGTTCGCAAATTATTCAAAGCCCAAAATATCAAAATTGTTTTCAGCCCAGCTCCAAATTTGAAGAAATTAATCGAAAGGGACAGAGGCAAATGTAGTCTACTTCAAAAATTGGGCATATACCGATTTTCCCTACATTTGCCAGATAATTCCGTTATTTACTACATCAGAAAAACCATACGTTTTTTACAAGAGAGGTTTTCAGAGCATCAAACAGATGTCAGCCAAAACAAGCTAATGATAGCCGCCACCGGCTACAATAGACTGGGAGCACACCACACTGCTTGCATGTGCATCCACTTTCTACAGAACCATAGTCCACGAGGCTATTGAAATAGCGACCTCACCCGCCCCACCTGCAACTGAGACACTGGAATTGCCCCTCACGACATGTGGAAAGAAGCTCTAAACAGCCGTAACATCACCACATAGTATCACTTCACTGAAGACAGAGCACTGTTCTTGATCCGAAAAACTTCTGAGTTTTCTCCTAAAAACTTTTAACATGCAAATAGTTTGAAGGATAAACTTCAAAATTTTATTGCTCAACGACAGAGACTTTTTAAGTTATTTTTTAACAAAGAGTGATTGGGAAACCACCAACAACACTGTTTTCAGGCATTAGTTTACATAAAATGTAACCAATAACACAGCTCATGAAAATATAAAAGCTTGTACTAAATATTAAACTGCAACAAGGACTTAGGTCAAAGAATACCAGGATTATTTTTTTTTGGAGGGGATCTGAAAATAAGGCTTGAGTAGAGTTTTTCATTTATTAAAATATTCTGCTGAGCAGGGAAGGTTAGAATGATATTCTATATAGAATTAGATTTCATAGCTTTTTTTAATCTATTTGTAGTGTCTGACATAAAATATGGGGTTAAAATAAAATTATACAAAGACAACCGTTTTGCATTCCAAAGCAGGCAGATAGTATGAGATTTTGCATGAAATGAACAGATTTTCATGGGGGGAGGGACCCCTCAGTTATGTACTGACTTAGGTCATTTTTAAGTACAGGTTTCTTTTGGGATAATGTCACAAATGCATTCTTGTAAAACCTAATGCATTTTGGGAAGAATTTCCCATATAACCTTACCTTATATTGATATAATGAATTATGTGTTCCTAGTTCAAATGTTTCATGTAATCTTTACATAGTTATATTAGACAAAGTTTATATATCCATACATATAAGTACTAAAAATATAAGATGGCAATTGAAATACTCTAGGATATGTAAACAAAGTGTTATGAGTGCAAATTTCTTCAATGACATTGATGCCTCTTATGATCTGGTTAAAGACAAGTTGTATAAGCATGAGGAATGAACTATGAAACTGATTAATCATATAAGTAAGTGGGCCATTATCATGAATCACATCCTTAATTTTTCTGTGATATATTAGGGGGAAATTTATCTTGAATTAGCATATTTCATAGGACACCTATAGAGCATAATAAAGAGCTCCAAAAATACAGTTACACATGGAAAGCAGTATAGAACACCCTAATCCTAATCCTAATTTTTCTTCAAATATTAATTATTATTACTACTTAAATGTTTAATTGTGAAAAACTACAGAATTTGCTAATAGAGCTATCACCCATTAAGGTATTATAACAACCTCAATAAATGAATATTAAGGCTAATTTGTAAAAATATTAAGATGTAATTATTATTAAAATTATTACTCAAGATATGCATCTGTCTATTAAAAAATAGTATTACATCAAGGCCTTTTTTTTTACATTCAGGATAGGTTCCTCAAAATATGATACATATTGATACACTATTTCCCAAAAGGAATAACTTAAAACCAGACAGGTTCAGGTGCTACATTATTGCCTATTCAAATTCTTAACATATTCAAAATTTTATACCACAATTAAGCATTTAAGTAGTAATAATAATTAATATTTAAAGAAAAAATTACAGAATAGAATTGTAAATACACATTACACTATAAATGTGTAATATTATGTAATACATATTATTACATATTCATAGTGTAAAATGCTGATGAAAATTTCACATAAAAATAATAAACAATAAAAATAAATTTTTGCATATTATGGGTTGAGAAGTTGATATCCTAGATAATTTAGATGGTTAGTTACCCTGATAGAAGTATAGATAGCTCAGCTATCAAACTTGACAGCTTGCTGGAATAGTGGATGAGAAAAGAAGCTATCTAGAGTCTAGTGAATAGCTGGGTTGGGTTGTTTTACCTCTGAGCGGCACTTTTTTGCACACCATGGGCTAAATGGCCAGGTCACATGGACCCCGAAGGCTCAGAGAAGGTGGGGGGAGGGGACCCACTGGAACAGCTGTTGGGAGACAGATGGTAGCCCCCGTCAAGGCCATCCAGCGTGTTCTTTAACGTGCACAGGGTATGGCTCTCCCACACACGGGGCGACGGCTTAACGTCCCATCCAACGGACGGCGGCCTTTCCAAGCCCATCGGTGTCCCCTACTGACCGTGGGCAGGGCGGGGAAATTTTGCGGAGATAAATCTCAACGCTGACCCAGCTGGAACTCGAACCTGGGAACTACAGATTACGAGCCTGGCGCGCTACCAACTGAGCCACCCCCGCCCCTAGTGAATAATCTTTTTCTTTTCTATGTAAATTGCCTTGTAACACCTGACACCCTTGGCTAATGCCCATGCCATTCATAGCACGCAATCATTTTTTGAGGATTACAAATGCGCATGACACAAGTAACCTGATATAAACATATCAAAAAAATTTCTCAAAAGGCTTTTTAATTTTAAGCCATTGTAAAAAAAAAGCATAAAAATGCTTTCAAAATCTTGTTTGTTGCCTGCATTCATAAATAAAAATATCAAAATGAATCTAAAAAATACTGTTTTTGAAGCCAAAAAATTACATATTTCAATCACCCAATTTTAGGAGGAAAAAGAAAATTAGGTTTTAGTTAAATGAAATAAAATTAGTGAATTATTATAAGATTTCTCAAAAGAATTGAGTTTCACATAATATTTTCAGTATTATTTTGATTATTGATTTTCCACATTAATGATAGAATGTTGTGAATTTATGAAAATCACATTAACACTTAAGTGCTAGTTAATTTTTAAATGTCTTTAAAATGAAAACCAAAGAACTGTAGAATCTTATCATGTAGTAACTAAAAGAACATCATTTTTTATAGAAAATGTAATCTGGATGATAATTTCATAGATAATTTTGAACAATTTAAATGGGGATTTCCGCTATAAGAAAAAAAAAAAAACCTGCAGCAAAGTTCTTTTGGTGTCCTTTGTTATGTCTTCTGGTGCTTTAGTAGGAGTTTCAAAAGTATATATCAGTAGCTGCCACACTGCTTTTTAACCCTTAATCTGCATCAACTTTTTTTCCCCTTAATATACTTACGATGAAAATTGGTCAGGCAGGCTGTGATTCAGTTAATCTGAATGGTTGCAGTCTTGAGCAGGTGTCACAGTTTAATTATCTTGGGAGCTATGTAACAGATAATGGTGATGTGTGGCATGAGATTAACAGACGAATAGGGATTGCTGCCGGGACTTTTAAGAATCTAGGGAGAGTGTGGAGAAATAGGTGTATACACCTAAAGACTAAAATTAGACTGTATAATAGTTTGGTTCTTTCTAGGGTTAGTTATGGTAGTGAAACTTGGACACTTTGTAAACAAGGTAACAGGAAACTAGATGCTTTTGATTCCAGATGCTTACGCAGTATCTTGGGCATTAGGTGGTTCAACTTTGTAACTAATGATGAGGTTGGCAAAGGAGTCTGCAACCTCCTTTAAGCAGCATATTGTGCAGAAAGAGACTCCGTTGGTTTAGCCATGTTGCCCGTATGAATAATTATAGATTGGCGAATAGGGTTATGAACAGTGTGCCTAAAGGCCTCAGAAAGAAGGGGAGACCTAGAATGCGGTGGGCAGACAATGTCAAACAGGACCTTGTTAGAATTGGTGTGCAGTGGCCAGATGCAGTAGATGTAGCTCAGGATAGACTTGCTTGGAGAACTAAATTGCACAGTCTGGTTGGACCTTCGTAGCCCATGGCTGCTTGAGGATGATGATGATGAATATACTTATAGTTTCTGTTTTTCATAAATTTGAAAATGTAATGTTTTCTTAGCCATTTGCTAAGTCATCAATTCATAAAATTCTAAAATGTCTCAGTAACAGCGAATAATTGCAAATATTTGCTATTTTCCATAACGTATCTGCTTTTTATGTGCAAAATTTGACATCTCTACATACTGTATTTACTCATGTATAATACCTGCATGTTATCATGATCCATATCCTAACTTTAGAAGGAAAAAATCTGAAGAAAATAAAATTTATGTATTAACCACAGAATTTACAATCATATTTTTGTGCAACAAACATCACCAAATCCACAAAGCTCCATTTATCTCTAGAAGAGCATTATATTCCAAAAAAAATTCTTATATCTACGAAACTGTATCCTTGAACTCTCCTAAACAGTGTATTATGACAAAATTATCACAATTATTGCCTACTTTAAAAGCATGAAAATGTACCAGATTGATTTTAACAAGTCTGTAGAAAATTATTCAAACTCTTTGGAGTTTGCAAAGATTTTATGTATGGTGCATCCCTCTCCCCCACCCTCGTTACAATATTCAGGTTGTGGAATTGCATACTTATGGAAATTTGGAGTAGAGGTCAAAATCATTTTCAACACAACAATGCAAAACAGCAATGAATTCAGCAAAAACAAATTTTTGTTAATAAATGATTCTTTAAGAAATTCAGATCACATATCACTAGAACCAAGAAAAATACTGATTTACAGGATGAGGCCCACACCAATACCAGTACTAGTATACTTGATCTACCATTCCCTTGCTGTATATTTTTTGCATAACCAGCTCATTTAGCACTCAAAGCTTCTGGACAGCCAAGTTAAAATTTTTACAGGCATGCAGGGTAGGGCTTTCAACTGCCATCTTAGATTTTTCAACCGAAAAACCAGAAAACATGTAACATTGAGCTGCAATATGATAGCCATCCACATAGTTACTACATCAAAAACTAATGAACTCACAAGTCTCATCAATTGTGATAAGTGGATTGCTTAATGGCCAAATTATCGAAGCTATGATAGTTTGAGTGGTAAAACAGAGTAACAGTAATGATAGTGTTAATAGTGACAAGGGAATCAAGTAAAATGGCTCAGTAGAGTGGCAATAGTGTGACTGGAATTAGTGAATCAAATAAATGTAGTTCGTCAACTCTACTAAAGCATCTCGTAATAAATTTTCAAAATCACCACTAGAATATATCCAATACCTGCAAAACATGGGACTAATAAGTAAGTAATATATTTGCCCAACAAGCAAAAACCAAATGAAACTTGCAGAAAAAACTACTATCACTGATGGTTACTGTTGGGTGTATTGAAAATGATTTCAAGAGTTCATTAATGAAGCCAAATTCTTACATCCTCCTGCTGTTCATGGTGAGAAATGGGCCATGTCCCAAGGTAAATATTCTCTTTTTAACGAGTTTTTTAATTTATGTTCAACATTTTATTACATGATCTTTTTTAGTGCAAAAGCTGTGTTCCGTAATTAGCAATATGCATTGTTATTAAAATATATATATTAAACACATGTTATCTGGTGATAAGTGTTGTTAATGAAATCTACAATTGATGAGATTATTTATTTTTGGGGACCGTCTAAATGAACAGAAAAAGGCAATCACTCATTCCCTAAAGTTTGATAATCCTAGGAAAATTTAAGAAAGACCACCACTTCCTTCCCACTCTGAAATAGGCAGAAATTAAATGTTAATGATTGTCATTCAACAGCAATGATGCAAGATTGGAGATTTGGAATACAAAACATACCAAAAATATCTAATACTCGCCTCCAAAGTTGGGTTAGGTTGTTTTACCTCTGAGCGGCACTTTTTTGCACACCATGGGCTAAATGGCCAGGTCACATGGACCCCGAAGGCTCAGAGAAGGTTGGGGGAAAGGACCCACTGGAACAGCTGTTGGGAGACAGATGGTAGCCTCCCGTCAAGGCCATCTAGCGTGTTCTTTAACGTGCACAGGGTATGGCTCTCCCGCACACGGGGCCACGGCTTAACGTCCCATCCGACAGACGGCGGCCTTTCCAAGCCCATCGGTGTCCCCTACTGACCGTGGGCAGGGCGGGGAATTTTGCGGAGATAAATCTCAATGCTGACCCAGCTGGGACTCGAACCTGGGAACTACAGATTACGAGCCTGGCGCGCTACCGACTGAGCCACCCCCGCCTCCAAAGTATATATATATTAGTTTGATAACCTACTTTCCAGACTGCATATCATAAATAGCAAATCCACACTCAAGTAGATAAATTCAACAAAAAACCATCTTGGTTATCTAATAAGGTTTAACAAGAGTCACCATGCCCAAGGTAAGAAAAGAGAAACCTACAAACCAGTGCCTTTTTAAAATTTAGCTAATGCAGATCTAAGCAAGGAGGAAAAGGAATTATTGGAAGGGGCCCTAAATTTGCCACACGGACACCTGCACTACCTTTGCACAATCTCATCCCACACATCGAACAAGTAATCAACCCCATACCAGATGTACAGAAGAACAAATACAGGTTCCAGCTGTTTCATTCTATAAATTATGCACAGCAAGCAAGTAACAAAAATGTATTCATGCAGCAAAAAACTCTGAAATGTATTAAGAAAATAGCATCAGAACTTTATTGGCAGATAAAATAGACCAATTCTCATTAATAAAGAAGAAAACATGGAAATAGAGCAAGCATTAAAAGAAATTAAAGCCACACCTACTGATTCTGACCCACTGCCTAAAATGATGCACAAACTGAATGCTTTTACAAATGAACCCTTCCTGCCCCTCTTTATTAGGAAAGCATGTACAGCCTCCATTTATCCCAACATCCCCCAACTATTCATCAAAATTAAATTACATAAGGAGAACCAACCTTTCTGACCACTAGTTAATAAATCTATTGCCCCGACCTACAACTTAAAATGTGCCCTATATGATTTCTTTAAACCCCTGAATGAAAACAACCAATATACCATACCCTCAGCCCATGAATTTATCCAAACTTTGCACAACACTATTATCTTACCCCATTAAATTTTTCCACTCTTTTGATGTCACAGCCCTGTACCCCAGCACCTCTGTTTGGATGCTAATATGAGGCTAAAGACCAAATGGTTGAAAATTGCAAGGCCCTCTTCAACAGAATACTTTAGCATGCATGAGGCATTAGACCTCACCACAACCAATAATTTTTCTACGTTAATCAGCAAATTTATCATCAAACAGAAGGTGTCCCCTATGGGCTCACCCCTATTGGGACTTCTAATAAAAGTTGTTCTCAGACATATAGAGAATACAGTACTTAGCTCTCACTCCATCGGGGCGGGGGTGGCTCAGTCGGTAGCGCACCAGGCTCGTAATCTGTAGTTCCCAGGTTCGAGTCCCAGCTGGGTCAGCATTGAGATTTATCTCCGCAAAAATTCCCCGCCCTGTCGACGGTCAGTAGGGGACACCGATGGGCTTATCCGACGGACGGCGGATGGGACGTTAAGCCGTGGCCCCGTGTGCGGGAGAGCCATACCCTGTGCATATTAAAGAACACGCTGGACGGCCTTGACGGGAGGCTACCATCTGTCTCCCAACAGCTGTTCCAGTGGGTCCCCTCCCCCAACCTTCTCTGAGCCTTCGGGGTCCATGTGACCTGGCCATTTAGCCCATGGTGTGCAAAAAAGTGCCGCTCAGAGGTAAAACAACCCAACTCTCACTCCATCACCCCTATACTTTGGAAAAGATACATGGATGATATTTTTTTAATCTGGCCTGGAAACCAAATACAGCTGGATAAATTACTAGAGGAACTCGATACTGTCTTCCCAACCATTCAAATTACACATGAAGCAGAGAAAAATGGATCAATAAACTTCCTTGATGTCACTATACAGAGGCACCACCAATCTGTCAAGACCTCAGCACACTGAAAATCTTCCTCTGCCCCTAACTGCATCTGCAAGGATTCTGCCTACCCCATAAATTACCAAATATCAGCATTCCATACCCTATTCCTGCAAGCCCATAGATATTGCTCTACAGAGAAACTCTTGCAGCAGGAAATAAAATACATCATGAAATTAGGCAAACAAGCAGATTACAATAAAATTTTTTTAAATAATATCCTAAAAAAGGTACAGTCACAACAAATGCTTCCTTACCTGTACTACCAACACAAACTCAAAAAATAAAAAATTATTATGCCATTTCCTCTTATCCCACACCTGACACTTTGACAAAAATTATGAAGGAATTTAATTACACTGGGCCTAAAAAAGTCCAAAGCACTATCTCAAAATTAATTAGAAATGGCAGTGACCAACTAATGCCTCCAGGTGGCATTTATGCCATCCATATTGAGGACCCACACAAAGAACTTCAGCAGAAAAATAAATATGTAGGAAAAACCTTCAGACAATTCTCCACCTGACTGGCAGAACACCAGTAAGATTATGAAAAAGCCAACCAAAAGACAACCCAAGCAGACACCAAAATTCAATGACGCTAGAATACTATTCTCCCTCCCGATGAAATTTCAACTAAATTTTGCCAAAAACCTTGTAATATACTTAAATAGAAATGAAATATGTAATAATGACATAACTCCTTCACCTTCAGCATGGAAAATACTTTTCAATAATTACCCAAACATTAAACTAAATTCACCCCCCCCCCCCCCCCCCCCCCCCCGCCACCACCACCACAGTCTCCATTCATGCTGCTCATGCATGGTTCAAGAAGTTCAAAGGCCTTGATAGTAAGCTATGATTGGGATGGCTAATATCAGTAAATACTGATTCATTGACAAGCACTTGCAGGCTCTCATCTGAATTTGGTTGCACACAACCAACTATAGCAAACCATCATATTGAATGCTGCAGGAAACTCCCCACTAATCACATGACCACCATTTCATTAAGCAATTTGTTATGTGCAATGAAAAATGGATCTTTTTTAACAATCCAAACACCCAAAAATGGTGGATTGACCCAGGGCAGCCTGTACTTACTATTGCAAAGAGGAAATAATTCAACATGAAGGCAATGTTGTGTGTTTGGTGAAATTTTGAAGGTATAGGTGACTACAAACTGAATCATGAGGGACACACCATCAATGCAGACCTCTACTCAGCACAACTGGAGGAGTGCACTCTGTGATACTTCAAGGCTACCTAGAATTGGTAAACAGACATCAGGTACTCCTCCAACAAGACAACACAAAGCCACATACTGCATTTGAAACTGAGAAACAAAGAACTGGCTTTTCAGCTTCTTCCTCACCCAACATATAGACTGGACCTAGCATCTTCTGATTACCACCTCTTTCACTCCATGGCTCATTTTCTTTTGAGGTAGGCAGCTTCAAACATCTCGGAAAGTCGTAAACAGATGTCAGGAGTTTTTCACCTCCAAGGGACAAGCATGGTATCGAAGAGGAATTGAACAACTTGCCAACAGATGGCTACAAACTATTGAAAATTATGGTTTACATTTCATTGAGTAAGATTATTTATATTGTAATGATTTTTTTCTCAGGTTGATGATAAAATGTACAAACTTATGAATTATCCTAGCATTTCATGTATTACCAGTACCCCAAATTTGATGGGTAAACTTTGTGTGTATGGGTGGGTGGGGAGGGAAAGATTAAATAGAGTATACTGATCAAACCTTTTCAAGTCTGATTTCATATCTTGGTAGAGGTGTACTGTCCTGTTAGTCCTGAAAAAAAAAATACCCCCTCAAGCAGCTGCTTGCCACAGAGGTCTGACAGGAGACTGTCAGTTTATATGCCATAGAAGATCTGAGAGGATGGCAGGCCCTCAGCAGAAAACAACACGAACATCCATGCCTTACCCGGGGCTCGAACTCAGGTCCCGTAGATCAGTAGCCAAGCGCTCTAACCACTCGGCCACGGGACGACTTTAGTCCTGAAGGGGCTAAAAAAATTTAACAGTACATATCATATTAGCTTTCAAACTCTTCAGAACCTACTTGGTGTGCTCAGACACCTTAAGGTTATAGCTGGATATGGCTCATCTACAGAATCACACTCATATAACAAAAAAGAGATGATGAGAGAGAGAAAGAGCACATATTTCACGTTGTTTTATTTTGTCTATAGTTTAATTATTCATACAGTGATAGTTTAGTTGGATTTTATTCATTCACATGGTATGAATTCATTCTTAATAAATATATCATTCCTACAATATTGGTCACAATTCCCATAGCCCTTGGAACAAAATGGCAGGTTGTAGCATGATTCTGCAGTTTTGCCATTGTATTCACATTCACAATATTAGCTATCAAAACTGAAAGGTTAAATATTCAAATTCTTGGCTGCATAAGAAGTGCAAAATATGCTAAAAATATAATTTTTTTTGCATTTATATATATATTTGGCAATTCATTGTGCAATATTAATAAGTATATGTTTTTATACATCTTTAGTATTTTCCAGCAACAAAGGGGACACAAATGATTATACTAAACAGCACATGGTAAAGAATTAAAACTTTGTGTAAAATTTAAACTTAATTTGCTAAAAAGTAAAAATTAACAATTCATAATTTTGTGCAATGCATATTATTTTCAATTTCCATGCTGAGGAAACAAAATTATTACACAGAATAAGTTTTACTGAATGAATAATCTTTGTTTTAGTAATTTTTAAATTATAAAATCTATTTATTACTAAAATTATTGTTGCATTAGCACTTTTCATAAATGTTAAAACTTTGCTCTTTTCACACATTAAGCATTTCATACTTTAAAACTGATGCATTTAAAAAACTAAACATGGATGACTTATCAATAATTATGATAAAATTTAAATTAATTTTATGAAACTACATTGAACAGCCTAATGCACATTTATTATTAACCTGGTTTCGATAACCTTTCTTCTTCTGTTGTTCTAAGCTCAGTTCTAAAATGAATCAAAGATATTTAATTAATATGAATTAAAATTAAGATCATAATTTAATAAACAGAAATCGGTATTTAATTCTATTTAGGAAATTCTCCAATACAGTAATTTAAATTATCTGTGTGATACAATATTTCTTGCTACACATTTATTTAACTTTTTAATGAAATCTAAGTAAACAATTCAATTATACATTAATATGTATTATATTCTACATAGTGATGTCTGTCATGATTGAATGGACAGATGCACCTTTTGTGCGATGAATATCATGCACTCGTCTGGGAGGAAATATTTGAAATTAAAAGTTCTGATGATAGTGTCTGTATTTTGCAAAAATCTTGAGTCAGGTTGCCAATTTTATATTAGTATATTTGGCAAACTTTTATCACATTTTTGGATTCATAACTTCCCAGAAAAATTGCCTGATTAGTCCCAAATTATTTAAAATTCTACTTGAAAAAAAATGATAAAGTAGGGAGATTCAGTGATCAAATCTACTGATTTCCCACCAAGAGGTTCCCACACTGCCTTGCAGGATACTGAAAAGCATAACCTCTAGTACTGTGTGGATCACACATTGCACAAAATTCAATGGTCAATCAGACTTTAATTAGTTAAACTGATAATTGGACAATAAAAGGCCAGTTAAGTGTCTCTCCCAAGAAAATTTTCTGGGTATGCTACTGCTCCATGCAGCCTGCAACTGGTCATGAAATTTAATGCAATCATGACAGGTTTGGGTATGCTCCTAACTGCTTGTCTCAACATGTTCCAGATACACTCAATTAGCAATAAACTGATGACCTTAAACATCCAAGAGAGAATATCAATTGCAAGAAGTGCCTATCAGGAAATGATAGTTGTGGGAAGGCAAATATTTTGTTGTGGTGTCTGGCACTAAACAATAAATGGTAAAAGTACCTACTATCAACAAAATGGTAAAGTAGCTACTATCTACATCATGTTTGGGTTGGGTTTGGTTGTTTTACCTCTGAGCAAATAATGGTAAAGTAGCTACTATCTACATCATGTTTGGGTTGGGTTTGGTTGTTTTACCTCTGAGCGGCACTTTTTTGCACACCATGGGCTAAATGGCCAGGTCACAAGGACCCCGAAGGCTCAGAGAAGGTTGGGGAGCTGTTGGGAGACAGATGGTAGTCTCCCGTCAAGGCCATCCAGTGTGTTCTTTAACGTGCACAGGGTATGGCTCTCCCGCACACGGGGCCACGGTTTAACGTCCCATCCGACGGACGGCGGCCTTTCCAAGCCCATCGGTGTCCCCTACTGACCATGGGCAGGGTGGGGAGTTTTGCGGAGATAAATCTCAACGCTGACCAAGCTGGGACTCGAACCTGGGAACTACAGATCACAAGCCTGGCGCACTACCGACTGAGCCACCCCTGCCCCACATCATGTTTGGCATTCAGAGTTCCATCAATGAACATTAAAGGTTGCTCACAACTACTACTGTAATTGATGGTACTTGTTACCATGCCACCAGGTGTTTATGCAGAATGCCAGCCTAGTACATGATGACTTTCCAGCACACTGTCTATAAGCATGAAGCTATCTCCAGGATTCATGAATCTAGGATATATGGGTTCAAGCCCCACTCATGGTGAAATTCATTTTATCAGCAAAATTATTCCTGTATGCTAATTTTCAAATCAATACATTCCCACCTTCTTAATGGAGTAATTACAATATCAAGTAGTGTATGTGCAAGAATGAAATAATAATTATGCATAACTTACTGACAAAATCTTTAGCAATTTCTTTTGAATTCCCAAATTCAAGTTCTTTAAGTACAGCATTTGTGAATGCTAGAGATGCCACTCGAAAAAAGAAGTCTTTTACATTTTCACCTATATGTGCAAAAGAATACAGAAAAATCAATGAAAATAATGCAGTTCACAAAACAGATTCCATAGAGCAAATCAAAATATTTATTAAAAATGCATGTGATTAGGATATGCTCTTTATTACTCAATGTAACTTTAATTAACTTTTTTTGATTAAAAAGTAATAATAATAATAAATATTCTCTCAAGCAGCTGCTTGCCATAGAGGTTTAACAGGAGCATATCAGCTTATATGTCACAGTAGGTCTGTGAAGACAGCAGGACCTCAATAGAAAAACAACACAAACATCCATGCCTCACCTGGGGCTAAAACCCAGGTCCCCTTTATCAGTAGCCAAGCACACTATCCACTCAGCAAACCAAAATTAAATCAATTTTAGTTAATCTTCATATATTTTTAAATTTTATATATCAAGTTACTGTACATCAGCTGATCTAGGTATTATCTCCAGGATAAATACCTGGAAGTGATAACATCAATTGATTATCTGTACACATATAATCAAGTTGCTATATATTTGGTTATATAAAATGAAATCTTTTAACATATACAGTACATATTATATAAAATAAAACAATTATTATACTGTAATTAATATTGACAAAATTTATAAGCTACGCATAACAAAATGAACAGTAAAATTAGAAAACTAATAAATGGATGTTAACCATTATATATTAGATATTCAGGTATGCAGTCAGTGAATCTTTTGATCTATTTATATTCATAGATAGCAAAGTAAAATACACACATAACTTCTGTTATCACAAAGCTTTAATAATATTTTTATTTTAATAATTTACTTTAAAATTGGAAAATATACATAAAAATTAACATCATCCAATAAGAATATCTTTAATTTTTATTTAATTTTTTTTCTTTTTTCTAAATGCAATAAATTGCAATATGAAATAGTATTAAAATCAAAATTCCGTCTGTCCGTCCTCTCTCCCTCTCTCCTTTTAAGAACTTGAGTAATGATTATATTAACTTTCTACAATGTCGACTGATTTTTTTAGAACAAACCAAATTGATATTAAATGTGTCAGACTTCCATAACTCTTTGGATACTACATGAATTATTGAAAATCAAGATTTAGGTAGACTTGATTGGGTTCATTTTACAGTCACATTTTTCCATAAAAAGTTTATTTACGTAGTTATTGAGCTTTAAATCTGATTCCCTAATGACAATTTGTAATAAAATAATAAATACCCCCTCAAGCAGCTGCTTGCCACAGAGGTCTGACAGGAGCCTGCCAGTTTATATGGCATAGTAGAAGGTCTGAGAGGATGGCAGGACCTCAGCAGAAAAACAACACATATATCCATGCCTTATCCGGGACTCGAACCCAGGTCCCGTAGATCAGTAGCCAAGCGTGCTAACCACTCGGCCATATCTGTTCATAATAAAATGCCTACCAAGTATATGTTAATTAAACATTGTGTGAAATTTCACTACATAATTTAAGATTTCAAATATCACTACATGCAGAAAAAAAATCAAAATTTAAAAAACTCTTAAAAATGCATATATACACAATA
This sequence comes from Ryuthela nishihirai, assembly GCA_038380435.1. NCBI lineage: Eukaryota > Metazoa > Arthropoda > Arachnida > Araneae > Heptathelidae > Ryuthela > Ryuthela nishihirai. The sequence goes on from JAWZYU010000008.1 coordinate 22,369,643, forward strand.
AAGAGGAAAGAATATCATTCCTCTTTACTGATTTTATACAATTATTTTTAATGTTCATTATTCTTCTTTACCAATTTGCATAATATCCCACTGAAATAGCAGCTATCTTGAGTACAAAAGTAAACTTATCAACACATGTGAAATAGCAGCTACAGAGAGTATGAAGGTCAACTTATTAGATAAGTGATTCGAGAGAGAGTATTCAGAAGATTCAATAAAAAATTCTGAATTAAAAATATTTTTAAATGACTAAAATTTACTGCCAATGCATCTCAGATTTTAACAATGATATTAATATTTTTTAAGGTATTGTTTTAACAAACCTTAATTTTTTTATGTATAAAATATCTTAAACATAATAACATGGAAATGTAGTTAATATATTAATGCAGAGGTCATCAATATATATGGGCGGGGGTGGCTCAGTCGGTAGCGTGCCAGGCTCGTAATCTGTAGTTCCCAGGTTCGAGTCCCAGCTGGGTCAGCGTTGAGATTTATCTCCGCAAAATTCCCCGCCCTGCCCACGGTCAGTAGGGGACACCGATGGGCTTGGAAAGGCCGCCATCCGTCGGATGGGACGTTAAGCCGTGGCCCCGTGTGTGGGAGAGCCATACCCTGTGCACGTTAAAGAACACGCTGGATGGCCTTGAGGGGAGGCTACCATCTGTCTCCCAACAGCTGTTCCAGTCCCCTCCCAACCTTCCCTGAGCCCTCGGGAAAATTCTTCTTCAGGCATTGCACGTGATCTGGCTAGCTGTTATCGTGACTTAACAATGACTATAACAGAATTAATTATTCATGATTTCATTTATACCGAAATTTATATTTATTGCATTTCTCTGCTATAAGGATCACACCATTTCTTATAATGGGGATGAAATTTTAGTGTATAAGCTGCAAAAATCAATAATTTATATATTCAGTAGATGAAATGAAGGAAGCAAGATGATCATGGCAATGCTCCTAAATGTTAAAGGATCATCAGGAGCTCAAGCAAAACCATTTAAAGGCACTTTGGATAACAAACTGGTGATTGAGCATATTGTAAATTTACAGAGTGCTTGCTTTGTTGCATTTAAAATAATGGATCTTATCTAGTAGTTATTTTCTCTGACACAGACATTTTTCATTGACTAGAAAACTATTGGTCAACAATGCATCATGACATATGTCATGCACCTTTATTAATGTACCTGTATATTTAAGTTGTACGAGAAATCTCGGGGTCCATGTGACCTGGCCATTTAGCCCATGGTGTGCAAAAAAGTGCCACTCAGAGGTGAAACAACCCAACCCATCAATATATGGCAGCTATTAAAGTATTCACATGCTCTATATACTTATAAATGTGGAAACACTTAATAGACCTTCTAGTACTAGTCCACATTAGTATGTACCTTATTTTGGGATAGATATTTAAGTTAAGCAAACCGAAGTAAAAATAATAAATGAAGTTAAACATGTTAAAAGAATTTTTGTTTTTTAACCAAACTATTCTCTCTCTATAATATAAATTGAAGAGAAGCTTTGAGCAACTGAAAAGAGTCCCCATTGTTTTGGAGGTAAATAGCAAAGTTTGAAATATTAAAATATAGTTATATCATTTAACCTTTTGCACCCGAGGGCGCCAGAGTGGTGCCATCTTGATTTTATCGTAAACCTCGTGGGTGACACGCTATGATCAGTCTGGCGCTAATGTCCCTAGCAGATGGTTGTGTGTCATATCTGTGCTCCATATTATTATTCGTGATCATAATTTTTACCCATAAACAAAGCAGATAAAATAAATACCAGTGATAGAAGTTATAACCTATAAAAAAAAACTTTGAGTGCAAAGGGTTAATGATATAAATAGATTCATATCATTATATGGCTGCATTACACTGACCACTAACTAACAAATTATGTTCATGCTCAAACTGTGAAATTAAGTCAACACAAAATACCTGTTTTGGAGGAAACTGCCCAATATTCAGCTTTAATTGATTTAGCTAATTTCACTGCTTCTTTTTCAACTACCATGTATGTTGCATCAGACTGGAAAACAAAACAATATCTATTGGAAACAACACATAACAATTTTTTACACTAATCAATATTAAAACAATGTTATGAATACTGAAAAGCATTTAAAGCTTTCAGTATTAATGTATTAAACACATTTTGCTCTTAAGAGCTAGATAATGTAACTTAACAACAAAAACTGCTTTGATAATTTATATTCTAGCAAAATCTGATTTAAAAATTTGTAGTATCATAAAATATCTGTTGTACTATCTGAAAGGTAAAGTTGGTTTATAAAGTATCATAACTATCTGTTATTATAGTTTAACATTCTTACAAAAATTCACCGATGGGCTTGGAAAGGCCGCCGTCCGTCGGATGGGACATTAAGCCGTGGCCCCGTGTGCGGGAGAGCCATACCCTGTGCACATTAAAGAACACGCTGGATGGCTGTGACGGGAGGCTACCATCTGTCTCCCAACAGCTGTTCCAGTGGGTCCCCTCCTCCAACCTTCTCTGAGCCTTTGGGGTCCATGTGACCTGGCCATTTAGTCCATGGTGTGCAAAAAAGTGCCGCTCAGAGGTAAAACAACCCAACCCAACTTACAAAAATTAAATAAACAAGGATTACCTTAACACAAAACAATAATCATGTAACAAAACCCTACTATCTTATAGGAAGAAATGGCAAATTACCAAAGCTAGGTCCATATCTACAGATTTTCTACTGAAATATATGATACTCAAACTTGAGAGAATTTTTTTTTTCTATATCTGGAAGGTCATGAGCCTTCTGTTATTTAATCAATAGCTTAATTTTAAATTTAAAATATATTGAAAAAAATTGTTACTGATACATCACAACTAGTGATGCATAAAATGACATTAACTTTCATCAACCACTATCATATTCAAAGAGAGAATACATCATGTCTTCTACATCATGTTCAAATCCGATAAAGCCTGGATGTTTTCTCTATAATGTTGTTTTCCTGAGGTATAACTTTCTTCACAAATCTTCTCTATTTTCTGTTATACTGATAGACTACTTTCAAACTTCTGTAGCAAGCAGCTGCTTGAAGAGTAATTAATTTTTATTCATGATACTAATAATAGTATATATATATAGTTCCAGAGAACCAATATGTAAATCGAGACCAACAACTTATGGAATATAAGGAGATAGGTTGTAGAAAAATTCTCATTATTAATAAAATGTACATTAAAAGTTTTATTTATCTGTATTTATTTATCATAAATTTAAGGTCAGCAATACTAAATAGGATTTTTTTTTTTTTTTGGAATGCAAAATTGTTCAAAAACTAAATTATTTTGCAATATTTCAGCATCTGAAGTATGTTGTAATAAATTTAAAGAATTTATATTTCAATTCACAGTAAAATGCAAAATTAATAAATAATAGTAATAAGCTCCATTTCCGGCAATAAAATGTGAAATTCATTGAAATTCCAGTTAAAAAACAATAAATTTTGTCATCCATGTACATGTTTCCTAACATGTATTCAATTTTATATACAACAGTAGTTTCTGAACTTTTGTATTTAATTTTATATACAACAGTAGTTTCTGAACTTTTTTTGGCCCCATACCTCTTTAGAAATTAATACAGAATATCAGTATGCTTCTTTGGAGCCTATATAGAATATTCTGTACCTCCTTCCCCCATGAGAGTCATCATCATCCTCCTCCTCCTCAAGCAACCATGGGCTACGGAGGTCCAACCACATCATGCAATTTAGTTCTCCAAGAAAGTCTGTCCTGAGCTACATCTGGTCACTGCACACCAATTCTAATAAGGCCTGTTTGACATAGTCTGCCCACTGCATCCTTTGTCTCCCCCTCTTTCTGAAGCCTTTAGGCACACTGTTCATAACCCTATTCGTCAATCTATAATTATCCATATGGGTAACATGGCCAAACCACTGGAGTCTCTCTCTGCACAATATGCTGCTTAAAGGAGGTTGCAAACTGCTTTGCCTAACCTCATCATTAGTTACAAAGTTGAACCACCTAATGTTCAAGATAATGTGTGAACATCTAAAATCAAAAGCATCTAGTTTCCTGTTATCTTGTTTACACAGTGTCCAAGTTTCACTACCATAACCAACCCTAGAAAGAACCAAACTACTATACAGTCTAATTTTAGTCTTTAGGTGTATACGCCTATTTCTCCACAATCCCCATAGATTCTTAAAAGTCCTGGCAGCAATCCCTATTCGTCTGTTAATCTCATGCCACACACCACCATTATCTGTTACATAGCTCCCAAGATAATTAAACTGTGACACCTGCTCAAGACTGCAACCATTCAGATTAACTGAATCACAGCCTGCCTGACCAATTTTCATCACTTTAGTTTTCTCTCTGTTTATAACCAAACCTACTCTACTATCAGTCTCATCAACAGCTCGAATGAAAGAGTTCATCTCATCATCATTTGCCAAAAGGGCTAAATCATCAGCATAATCTATATCAGAAATATTCATATCTCCAGTCCATTTAAGGCCAAAATCTTTCCCTTGAAGTGAATTTCGCATAACATAATCAATAACCAAACTAAAGAAAAAAGGAGACAAAATGCACCCTTGTCGAACACCAGAAGTAATGATAAACCAATTGCTACAAGCCTTACCAACTCTCACACACGACTCATACTCACGTTATTATAGAGAGCTTTCATTATGTTAACTAACTTGTCTGGTATACCATATGATTTCACAATCAACCACAAATTATGACGATCAACAGAGTCAAAAGCCTTTTTGAAATCAACAAAGCTAGCAACCAAAGGTTTCTGAAACTCTAAACATTTCTCAAGAATCTGCCCAAGTGAAAATATCTGATCCACACATCCCCTACCACTTCTGAATCCACATTGCTCATCACGCAATTGACTGTCAACCAGATTCTTAATTCTATTAAGCACAATCATGGAAAGAACTTTACCTGGAACAGAGAGTAGGCTGATACCCCTATAGTTATCACAAGAACTGTGATCATCTTTTTTGAAAATAGGGATAACAATAGCTCTGGTAAAATCTTTATGAACAATGCCTTTATCATAAAAGATAAAAATTTCAATCATCCATGTGGTAACCAAAACATTCCCAGCTCAGCATTTTAGTAGTAATTCATCTGCCCCTGAGGATTTATGTATTTTAAATTTAGAAATAGCTAAAGTAATTTCAGACAGTGTTATAGCGCCAACATTAAAGCCACCAATGCATCTATCATCATTGCAAACAATGGGAGTAGAACTAACCACATTTTTAGAACATTGCTGAAATGCTCAGCCCACCTAGCCATGACAGAATACTCACCTTCTATAACCTTACCTTGTTTATCCTTCAATCCCTGTATACCTGTTCGTTTTCTACCACACAAAACATTAACTATCTGGTACAGCTCTCTGCTGTTGTGCTGTCTAACTGCTTCCTCAGCTTCGTCAGCCAAGCCATCAAGCCAAGATTTTTATCAGCAACTAACTGATCCTTTATACATTTCTTAAGCTCTCTGTAATGCTTTCTAACAGGACTAGTAGGGTATTGATTAAGGACATTCCTGCAGTTCTTTCTTTCTGAAATAAGCTCAAGTGCCTTATCATTCACATAATTCTGCCTCCTCTGCTCCTTTTTCCCTAAAAGAGTACTTTTAGTTTCCAAAAAAGCCTGTTTAAAATGGTCCCATTCTTCCTCAACTTCAGTAGTAAACAAACCATGACTGTCATAATGACTAAATAAATCATTGTAAGCTTTAGCTATAACTGGGTCTTTCAGAGCTTCAGTATTAAAGGTAAATTTTTTAACTTTAGCACAACGCTTTTTAAGTTTAAGTTGCATGAGAGTAGAAAACGGTAAAATAATACATTTGGAGATATCCATACTACAGGCTGAGAAAACTGATCCAAGTGAAGTCCTGTCATACCAATTGCTTCTACATATGAGTAGTGTAAGGAGGGCTTTTAGTAAATGCTGTTGGGTTGTTTTACCTCTGAGTAGCACTTTTTGCACACAATGGGCTAAATGGCTAGGTCACAAGGACCCTGAGGTTTCAGAGAAGGTTAGGGGAGAAGACCCACTAGATAGCTGTTGGAAGACAGATGGTGGCTCCTGTCAGGTCATCCAGTGTGTTCTTTAATGTGCACAGGTATGGCTCTCCTGCACATGGGGCCATGGCTTAAAATCCCATCCGATGGATGGAAGCCTTTCCAAGCTCATTGGTGTCCCCTACTGACCATAATCGAGGAGTTTTGTCGAGATAAATCTCAAAGCTGCTCCAGTTGAGACTAGCCTGGCATGCTACTGACTGAGCCACCCCTGCCCCATCAAATGCTATGATTAGAAACAAACTACATTAAAATTATGCTTATGGTACCAAGAGAATTTTAGAAAAATTGACCAAATAGAAAGGGAAAAATATTAATAACTGTATAAAGACCCATTTACTTTTGGTGGTAAATAAAGGTTGGCTACTTCTATTTCTATATATTTATTGAAAAGTACGTAGGTGGATCAATTAGCAGCTTTTCTTGCGAGTTAATGCACAATATGTGGCAATGCAGAAACTCTTTATGGGCATGGAACAGTGTGTGTGGGGGGGGGGTGGCTCAGTCGGTAGCGCGCCAGGCTCGTAATCTGTAGTTCCCAGGTTCGAGTCCCAGCTGGGTCAGCATTGAGATTTATCTCCGCAAAATTCCCCGCCCTGCCCACGGTCAGTAGGGGACACCGATGGGCTTGGAAAGGCCGCCGTCCGTCGGATGGGACGGTAAGCTGTGGCCCCGTGTGTGGGAGAGACCCTGTGGACGTTAAAGAACACGCTGGATGGCCTTGACGGGAGGCTACCATCTGTTTTCCAACAGCTGTTCCAGTGGGTCACCTCCCCCAACCTTCTCTGAGCCTTCGGGGTCCTTGTGATCTGGCCATTTAGCCCATGGTGTGCAAAAAAGTGCCGCTCAGAGGTAAAACAACCCAACCCAAATATAACCATATTACTTGAACCTTAACTTCCCTAGTGGCATTATTTAAAATTCCAATAACACAACTACTTAGAGCTCCACCACTGATTTCATGATAGTAAATGAGGGTTAACATTAAATCATGGAAAATTTGTACTTCAAAAAAAAAGGCTAATTGTTAAGCAACTTTTTGCATAAAATGCACACAAAAAAATACATACCACAATATCTTTTTTTGTTCCTACAAGAAATATAAGAGGGTTCTGATCATTATTTCCTAGTGTTTCATCCAGCCACTGGGTAGTATTGTGCAGAGAGAACAAGTTTGATAAATCAAATGTTACCACTATCACTGTAAAAGTAATTAAAAAAAAAAAGAAAATACAAGAATTAAAAAATTAAGTAGATATTACAATTTTACTATTCATTGAAAAATAAAACAACTAAAAAAATGAATCCTTAAGTGCAAAGTTTCAAAAACTGGATACAAATTTGCCTAATTTAATTTTAAGTGCTTTCAGAACAAAAAAAAATAACTTTTCCCATGCCTAGCTTGAAAAACTGGAAAGAATCCAGTCTAGCTAATTTTTTCCTATACTCAGACAAAACAGAATTAATTTTAGAATTTTTTCTGCCAAATAATTAATGAAGAGAAATAGATTGCTATAGACCAAATTAATATTTCATTCTGAATTTTATTAAAATAAAATATCTAACCAAAATGTGGTATACAATTTAAATAAGACTTTTTTTTTTCAGAGTAATAGGCTTAATTTCAGAAAATACAATGAATAGAACTTTCTGAATAATACAATAAAAGATTTCACTTCAAACAAGGCTTTTTTTTTTTAAATTATGATGCAGTGTAAAACATGGACCAGAACTGCACAAGATGACTTTGCACTGTTTGCACTCATGTGAGCTTTGTTCTGTTTGTGGCAATGGAGCAACAGTTTTTGCTTGGCTTTTTTTTTTTCAATACAAATCACACATTTTCTGCTTTGGTATTGAACTTTGGAGATCCTGGCAAAGTACCTAGAAGTTAGGTGCACTCAGTGATGGATTACCACACAGGCACATAAGACCTCAACTCAATACTCACGGCGGGGCCTCAAAATACTAAAAATTCAATATTTTTTGCAACATTTTATTTAGTAATATACTTCACAATCAGTATAATCTACTACTTATGTACACATCTTGGGTTTTTTACTTAGGTTAAATGCCAAAAATAATGTTAATTCAGTTAAAACACTACAAAGAACAGATATTTATTTTTGTTTCTAATTATTTTTTGCAGATTTTTTAGTATGTGCAAGTTTATATATTACGTATCAAATTTTCTATTTTTGCATTTAGGAATTCAATTCCCAAATTTTTGCAGATTCAGTATCTTCCCCCTCCCTACTTCCCAGACAGCTGAGGGCTTTCTCAAAACTTTTTCATCTGGGACCTTCAGATGCCTTAATCCACCACTGGGTGCACAAAACATTCAATATCTTCAGAGTGTCACAGCCAAGGCTTTTTTGAGAAGAAGGTTAAAAGTTATTTTCACCATTCAATAGACTCATGAACAAATAATTTCTTTAGTAAAAATTCTCAAAAGGATTTTAAACCACTTTAAGCATAGTAAACGTCCCGTGGCCGAGTGGTTAGCGCGCTTAGCTACTGATCTAAGGGACCTGGGTTCGAGCCCCGGGTAAGGCATGGCTGTACGTGTCATTTTTCTGCTGAGGTCCGGCCATCCTCTCAGACCTTCTACTATGTCATATAAACTGACAGACTCCTGTCAGACCTCTGTGGCAAGCAGCTGCTTGAGGTTTTTTTTTTTTTTCCAGCATAGTGGCATAGAGGGGGTGATAAAAAAAAAAAACCCGTAATGAAATTTCATCATTATCTTCCACTATCGACAGCAGAGGAACTGATTTCCAAGCCAAGGAAATCATATTTATTTCTGTATCTGAGACTTCATCCATTCTCAGGAAATTATAACAGATCAAAGTTTACAATTAGAAAACCAAGAAAAAAATTAAGACCTTATATTAATTTATTTTAAGCCACTATCTTCATTGCTGTATTCTGCTAGTACTGGATATAGGGGGAAAATTGTTTTGAAGAAAAAGAAAACAATTAATTATTGAACTAAACTGACAACAGAGAAGACAGTGGCCTCAAATAAACTTAATGATCACTGTGAATTCAAAAGATGACTTTTCATCAAGTGAAAAAAAATTCCACAGCAACAAGTTGTAAGACTTCCTCATACAAAAAAAATTGGCAAATAATAGCCCTAACTCTAAAAGATCAATAATTATAAGTAAATCTAAATCTATAGAAAAAAAAATGAAAGTTCAATGCAAATATAGTGTTGTGCTGAGTAAACGCAGCTTATCCAATATTATGACTTGTCAGACCAGCACTGCAAAGACATTCCCACAGATATGTCTTCAATTACTAAAGCAGTGTCTCTGCTTCACCCTATTGAATAAATAACATTTTCAGAATCAAAATTCTTATCAGTTTCACTTTCAAGAAATAACATATATTTAAAACATTTAAACTAGAAATTTTCCTTTTAAGTGTTTGTTATGGTAGCAATGCTCACCTGCACAATTGTAACCTCTATTAAAAAATTTAAAATGCTCTACAGTACCAATGCTGTCAAAGACTTAAAACCTTATCCCGAAACAACTATGAGAAATAAGTCTTGTTATATAAGAAAAGTCAATACAATTTTACCATTATTTTGCAACATGTAGCCAATTAGTCTGAGTATTTTACATTAATAATGATTCTGTTCATAAAAATTCACCTGCTTTTATTATTTCTGCTATTATCTTTGTTTAATTATATCTAGACATATCATAACAACATCCATCTGTTAGTGTATCAACTGCTGATCATCATATAACAACACAGCTATGACAACTATAAGTGTGTTGGGGTTGTTTTACCTCTGAGTGGCACATTTTTGCACACAATGATCATTTTGCATATCAAATGTCTAGAGATGGTTGAGGGAAGAGGACCCACTGGATAGCTGTTAGGGGACAGATGAAGGCCTCCTGTCAAGACATCCAGTGTATTTTATAATGTGCACAAGTATGAGTGTGTGATATCAATACATAAACATTATGCATGCATTGCAACAGACCTGACAATGGAAACTTTAATAGTTATTTTTGTACAGTTTTATTACACAATTATTTCTCAGTTATGCAAATGCTGTTGTAGGGTCTACAATGACTGTATAAAAAGTAGAAATATAAAAAAAAAAGTGCACAGTACTGAATAAATCATAATAATTTCCATTTATGTGAGTATTATCCCACACCAATAGATTATAAAAAAATAATAACTTTCAACTCTTGTTTAAATGTTGTTTATTAATTCATCACACTTTTATGGGGTGGAGTTGGCTCAGATGATAAGTACCAGGCTCATAATCTGTACTTCCCAGGTTTGAGTCCACCTGTGCCAGCACTGAGATTTATCTCCACTAAACATCTTCCCTGTCCTCAGTGAGTAGAGAACACCACCTCTACTTTCCAATGGGCTAAGACCATAGTCTGTCTGGTGGGATGTAAAGCCAGGGCTCCATGTGCAGGAGAGCCATAAACACATTAAAGAACACACTGGATGGCCTTGACAGGAGGCTATCATCTGTCTCCAAACAGCTGTCCAGTAGGTTCTGTTCCTCCAACACTTGGGGTTGTTTTGACCTAGCCATTTAACCCATTGTATTTCCAAAAAAGTGCTATTCAAAAGTAAAACAACCACCACACTTTTGTGCTGCAAACCATAATGTCTGAAACTTCTATGCATCTAGGATTAGAAGAAAAACTGTCTTGAACCAGATAGAATACAAACCAACAATATTCCTGATACTATGCAAGATGCTCTACTGTTGAGCAACCAGTCCCTAAACAAGATTTCTTCTATTAGCAGTTATGAATATTATGCTAAGTAGCCAAACTTAAGAAGTACTTGACTGTAAGTGAAAAATTCAATCAAAGGAAATATCTTTGCCTTTGTACCTCAATCAGAAGCACAATCACCACAATTAGCGTCATTCAATGTAGTATTATAGCTAACCATGTTTAATCAAGTATAGTAGTCAGTACTAAGAAATCACAGGTAAGCACTTGGAAAGGAAATGTTAGAGGATAAACTGTCTTGAGCTGGGTGAGGTATGAACCCATGAGCTCCCAATGTAACTGGCTATATACATTTCATACTGGCTATATATATATGTCACTAATTCTATATTCTTCTGGCTGATGGACAAATACTTTTTCAGAAATTGAAGTCTTTCAATTAAGGCACTTTTAATGACTAATTACATTTTGTAACATTTATAACTGCTAATAGGGAAAGTCTTACTCAGTGGTAGAGTACCTGATATGTCATAAGGAGACTGTAGGATTGTATTTCACCCCCCCCCCCTCAAAGTATTATTTCTTTTAACTTGACCTACAGGTGCTTTACATGCATTTCTTGGTAATTAGCTATACATCTACATGGTTGAATACCTTGAAGACCATGAGATAAACATACTTCCTGTATGTGTATCTCATGAGCTTTCTGTTCTCTCATGAGCTTCCTGTACATAAAGATTACAGGAAGCTCTACTCTTTCATTAGTGATATCCTATACAAATTTATAAAATAGACTGAATGAAGTTCTCATAGATTTATGACAGCAGATGGAAGTTAAAACTCAGACTTGTTTGTACTATGGAAAATATTGATTGCTTGGCAAATTTATTAAATAAATGTGCTTCAATAAAATACTCTCAATAACAATATCACTTGTGACTGAGGTGCATTATATTGGTAAAGGTGCATGAGAAATGATGGCAAGGGTTAATTAAAAATACAGGGTGTTTCCAAAAGGTCTCGTCAAACTTTGAACATATTCTACTGTGCATAGTGGTGAAAAAAGTACTTATAACATTGGGCCAGAAACATTTCCCTTCCTAGTTATAACACAAATTGAGAGTGCAGGTAAAGCCTATCAAAGGGTATGATGCTATGTAATTTGCATCATTTCCATGTCTTATGGCATGGTAGAAGTATGCAAATGTTGGACAAAATCTCACCACTCCTGGGTGAAGTAATGCTATATAAAGTGAGTCAGCAGTTGTTCTGAAGTTACATGTAAGTGAATCAGTAGTCACGTTGTTATTGTCAATCACTGTATTATTTGACCCTGACCATGAATAATCAGTACACCAACACTGAAATGACAGACATTCATTTTATTTATGGACAAGTGAATGATGAAACTGCAATGAAGCTCAGCATCTTTACAGGATAGCTTTTCCACAATGATGACATCCAGCCAGGGATAGTTTTGCAGTCATCTATCAGCATCTTCAAGACACAGGATCCATTTCACCTGTTACTGCAGATTGATTAAGCAGGGGGACATGTTCAAACATCTGCTGGACATTGTCACAGATGATTCCAGGACTAGCATGAGAAGGTAGCAGCAGACATAGGTGTTTCACATTCAATTATACAGAGAATTTGTCATCAGGAACAACTCTACCCATATCACGTGCAGTAAGTACAGGCCCCTCTCAACAACTGATTTTCATCCATAAGTCGTGCTTTCCCAATGGCTTCTTGTTTTTGCAATATCTTGCACCTGGTTTTCTGAATTGTCTACTTTTTACCAATGAATCAAATTCACAAGTGATGGCATTGCGAATTTTAATAGCATTCACCAATGTGCAAGGGAAAATCCTTATGAAAACACCCAATCATAGCATCAGCACAGGTTTCATGTGATTGTGTGGGTGGTATCATTAATGACTACCTGATTGGTTCGTTTTTCCTCCCACCAACACTCAATGGTCGGCAATTACACGCATTTCTTGGAAGCAGAATTACCTGCAAAGCTGGAAGACATTTCATTAGCAGCACGCCATCACATATGGTTGATGCATGATGGAGCTTCTGCACATTTCAGCCTCACTGCTTGAGAACATCTCAATTGTATGTATCCTGCCCATTGGATTGGAGACATGGACTAACTGCAATGCTATTAACACTTTCCTGATTTGAATCCACTGGATTTCTTCTTATGGGTACATGGTAAGGCTGATGTTTACACTACCCTGGTTTCTAATACACAAGCTCTCCACAAAAAGATTGTGGATTGTTGTCAAAGAATTTAGAATGCTTCCAGTGTATTAACAAATGGGACTTTCCAAATGTGTTGGACAGTTGATGAGAAGATGCTGTGGAGCATTGCTGCTCAGGGAGGCCATTTCAAACTCTTGATTTGATGTAGACTTAAATAATTGTTCTCATCCAATCACTTAGGAGTGTGCTGTAATAACTGGAATAAAAATTAATTAGCTTCACAGGCTTTCTTACTTGCACTTTCAAAATGTGGTATAATTCAGATGGGAAGAGTTTCTGGCCCAATGTTCATATGAATTATTTTCTTCACTATGCACAGTAGAACATGTTCCCAAAGTTTGACTAGACCTTTTGGAAACACCAACATAGTAATGTTTAACATCAGATGAGAAGTTAAAAGCAATGCAAGTTCACAAGAGCAGAAGAAGTTTTTTGCAAGGAGGATAACCTTACTTTATGTAAAGTCACAATTTATTTAGTTGTAACATAATAGAATACCAATGTATTCTACATCAAGTAAATTTAACTAATTTCAAGTAAATTAGTCTACAATTATTTCCAAACTTTTTGTTTTGGATACTAATATTTAATATTTATTAAATGTATGATTGTTTATTTAAATGAAGGCATTCACTTCTAATTCCATTTATAAAAGTTAAATATTAACAATAAAATTAATTAATGATATCATTGCTTAGCTTTTAGATTATGATATCATTGCTTAGCTTTTAGATTTAAGATAAATGAAAAAATACAATTACCATTTAGCCAAATACAAAATACAGAACTGAAAAATAACACTAAAATTACCTTGAGCACCTCTGTAATAAGCAGCAGCAATACATTTAAATCTTTCTTGCCCAGCAGTATCCCATCTTCAAAAAAAGTATGAAATACTCATTTTATGCAGCAATATGATTTTAAAATAATAAAACATATACATAGCATGATCATTTAATTTGTGGACAGAAGCAAAAAGTTACATTAAATATCATCCTCTGAATCTCCCTGGCATTTCTCTTTCTCAAAATACTCTCCCTTGAACTTCACACATTTTTGCCATCATTGTACCATGCATTAAAAGCATCTTTGAAGCCATTTTTCGAAAGCATGTGAAGTGTTGTGATTGTGGCTCTGCAAGCTTCGTCGTCAGATGCAAAATGTTTCCCTTCCATAGATTTCTTTAGTCATGGAAAGAGGAAAAAATCGCAGGGTGCTAAGTCCAGGGAATATGGAGGATGTGGCAGAACCTCAACACCTATGGAAGTGATCACTGGCTGCGCAATATTAGCCATATGGGGCCTGGCATTGTCGTGATGGATAAACCAAGTCACACCAGAAAGTTCTGGACATTTTTCACAAATGGCATGCTGAAGTTTGGTTTTGAGAACTTCGAGTAGGCTTCCTTATTCATGGTTGTTCCACAAGGCACAAAGTGAGTAACGACAACACCTTTGATGTCAAAAAAAATAAGAGCCATTTGTTTCTCAGCTGAACAAGAAACCCGAATTTTCTTGGGTCTCGTCTCGGTAAATCAGGATGTTTCTATTGACTCAACTGTTGTTTTGTTTCGGGATCATAGTGAAAGATCCAAGTTTCATCACAAGTCACAATTCAACTCATGGAGGTTGGACCCTGGCTTTCAAAATGATTATGCATCTCCTTGCACTGTTGTACCCTTTTCTGTTTTTGTTCTGGAGTCACACTGTGTGAAATCCATTGAGCACAGATTCGTGACATCTTCAGATGGGTTTTCACAATCACGTGAGCGCTTCCGTAGGAAACTGACATTTTCACAGCCACTTTACAAAGTGTTATTCGTCTGTTTCCATTCAGGATTGCCAGGGATCTTTCGATTTGCTCAGGAGTTACTGAGGAAGAAGGCTGGCTAGGTCTTGGGTCATCGGCAAACAGATTCGCGTTTTTCTTTGAATCGCTTATGCCAATTAAAAATGGCAAGCCTATGAAGACAGTCATTACCATAGGCTTCATTCATCTCTTTAACAGTCACAGCAGCACTTAGGCCTCACCTAACACAATAACAAATGAAATACCACTGTTCTATCTGAATTTCCGATGTTCTGAACAAACGTTTATGACATGCAACTCAAATCAGTCTTAACACAACAGCCGTCGACGCCAAATGACCTTGGCACGTGGAGCCACCTTCACAGCGATCACTCACAGCGCCATCTAGTGTTACTTTGGAAAAAGTGCCATATATGAGTACTTATGGCATCAGTCCACAAATTAAATGATCACCCCTCATACATAATAATGCACACAATAATATAATCAACATTTTAAAATTTCAATATTTTATACATTAATCAATAAAATATAATCTGTTTTATGTATATGTGAGATTTCACTGCAAAACAGTAAAAGGCAAACTTTTGCAAAATAAAAAGTTTGACAAACTTAAATACATACACTAATATAAAAAAAATGTATAAATCATAGTTATTACATTTAAAGAGCTAATAAATACAGGTGTTTGAAACTCTAAACATTCCTTGAGCATCCATCTGACTGAAGAAATTTTTCTACTCAGGTCCTGTCACTTTTGAAACTATATTGTTATTTTGAAATAGTCCATCAACCAAATGTTTAACTCAATTAAATATGATTATTCAAAGAAAAACTTTACCAGGAACAGAAAGTTTACTGATGCATATGGAATACGAGTATAAAATTCGTGGTTAAAATAAGATAACTAAAATTCATGTTAGTGACACAGGTATATATTTGTGGAAATTAATTTTTTACAACTAATTATATTTAATTTTTAAGTATTATTGACCAACACACAAAAAATATGATTTAAATTTTAATATGCAATCTCATTTTTTATTCTATTAAAAAAATCCTCAATAAAAAAATCTAAACTCAAATTATAAACTTCTTAATGTTAAACTTAGACAAAAAAAGTGATAAAACTGAACATAAATATTTAATAATAACAAATGAAAATATATAAGAAAAAGTAATATATTTCTATGATATAAAGTGTTTTATACATAAAGTCCCATACTTTGGCTGATGGGCTAAGAAAAGCTACCATTTGTCAGAAGTAACATTAAGTCCTGGCAGTATGTTCAGGAGAGCCACACCCTGTGTACATTAAAGAATACACTGAACAGCCTTGATAGGAAGCTTTCATATGTCTATTGACAGCTGTCAGGAGGATTCATTTGCAACCTTTTCTAAACCCTTAATGTCCTCATCCCATTATGTGCAGAAAAGTAAACTGACCATACTTTAGCCAAAGAATGTAAAGGGAGAAGAAGTTAAGCTTCCATAGAGATTAATGTAAAATCGAGTATCGTGCATTTGGCATAGAGGTGAAACGAACATTACAGGGGACGAACGCTTTTGTAATTACATGTTACTGTCAACTTCCATTCTCTTCGCTTTTCCTATGTAATAATTTCCCATTGATATCCTTGCAGAGTATATTAATATCAATTCTGTTTCCTGTTTCTATGCAACCAAGAAAGCTTCTAATTGTAATAATTTATTCTATAAATTAACTTCAGGTGTATTTCAAATCTTCTCTATCCGTTCAATTTATAATTGTTAGTTCAAAAAAATAATTCCAATGGAGAAAATAAACCTTTATTAAAATCATGATATTAGTTTTTTCAAATACAAAGTGCAGTTACTTTTTTTTCTTTTTTAAAATATAAATTTTTTTGATGCATAATTCATTTGCCCCTTATTGTTTGCTTCCCAGCTTAAACAATGCACGATATGAATCGAAACACCACTTGAGGCCGCCACTTACGCTTTGTCAAAGCTGAACTTCTTTTCCTTATACGTTCTTTGCTATAGCTATCAGATTTAAGAATTTAAAAAAGTAGAGCTCTATAATTGAGATTTCATTACAAGACAGACTTTTTAGGCCAAAGATGTAAAAGATATGTTGAGTGTGAGAGTAGACACAGTTGGCATGACTTAAAGAACATAGAATTATATTTCTGTGTTCTTTAAGTCATGAAAACTATGTCTCTTATATCTTTGGCCTAAATCTTATACACTCAACAGATCTTTTATATCTTTGGCCTAAAAAAGGTTTGCATTGTTTTTAGCCTAGCTTTGCTAATACCTAATTGACATACTTTGACCTAGCTTTTTTTAGCCTAGTTTTGTTAATATCTAATTGACCTGCCAGCTTACTATAGCCATGTATTCAACTCACCCAGACCAGGTTTGAGGTGATAAAACAAAATACCAGTCCCATTCATTCTACAAGCCTATGCTAGTGCAACACTAAAAATAACCTAAGGTATAAAATTTAAAAAAATAATAATAAATACCCCCTCAAGCAGCTGCTTGCCACAGAGGTCTGACAGGAGCCTGTCAGTTTATATGCCATAGTAGAAGGTCTGTGAAGATGGGAGGACCTCAGCAGAAAAACAATACATACATCCATGCTTTACCCGGGGCTCGAACCCAGGTCCCTTAAATCAGTAGCCAAGCATACTAACCACTCGGCACCTTATCTAAAGAGTTGCATTCTTTGTAAACTTCACCTCACGAAAATCTGCATTCATGTGATGTAAAGTGGCCCATCACATATAGTACTATAAGCAGCCCACCATATGTAAATAATTAAACTTATATACAGTAAAACAATGTCATTTAGTTAATTAAATAAATATTATATATACCATATATTTCCGCAGATAAGACGACCTTCAGATAAGACGAGGTATAAATTTTCGTCAAAGTTTTATAGTTTTAGCATATATCTGTCCTATAAGACGACCCCAAACTATCAACAGATTGTGAATTTAGTTTAGATCGGCGATCATCATCTGGATAATAATACTGTATAGCGTATACAGAATTATGTCCTATTCGCAAACATTCGCACTGATTCGGGCATTCAGGTAAATGACCTTGACTATTCACAAAAGTGTCGTATGGGCTATTCTATTTTGTGGACATACCCTACTCTGTACTAGTAAATAATTACGGTTTGTCCGTTTTTTCCTCAGTAGCTCAATAAACATAACTTTTAATATTTATTTTGTTTTAGTATTGTTTTACTATTACAATGTAATGTATTATTTACTATTACAATGTAATGTATTATCATATAGCATATTTAAATAATATGATAGATTTTTTGACAAGTTGCAGTAATAATGGTTTCAATTTATATAAATTTCAATCTAATTTTTTTGTATCTGTCCTATAAGACGACCCGGATTTTGGGGGCCTTTTTTTATGATTCAACTATTGTCTTATCTGCGGAAATATACGGTATATAATTTATTATTATTTTATATAATAATAAATTTTATACATAATATTTTATACAATATATTATATTGTATAAAATTCATAAAATAAAAAAGAGTAATTTAATATACATTGCTCATCAAAGATTAAGCATCAATCACCAAAAGAGAATGAAAAAAAAAATAATCATTAGAAGTGAATACAAGATTTTTTAACATATCTAAGAAATTTAATGTGCAGTTTGGAAAAATCAACATATAAATATTGTATAACATCACAGAATATACAGGGTGATTCAAAACTCTTGGGCCAAACTTTAAGGGGTGATAGAACACACCTAAATAAGCATTTTTCGTCATACAACACATGGTCAGAACTCGAGCAGTGAAGCGCTAGGGGTTAGCAGGTTACTGTGTCAGGAAATGAAGAAACACAAGAATGACAGAAGAGGTTTGAAACAATTGCAGAAATTACAGAACAGAAAGTACAGAATTTTATTGAACAAATTACAGAAACTGCTCAAAAGAGCAATCGCCAACATTAATGAAGGCTTCACACCTTCGACGTAGTGATTGGCAGACATGGGCGAAAACACCAGGCATTTCTCATACAGCGGCAATGGCAATAGAAATCCTAGCAACTAGGCCCTCATTGGAATTGATGGGGCTATCGTAGGTGAGGCTTTTCATATGGCCCCTAGGAAAAAGTCCAGACATGAGAGATCGGGCGATCGTGGCGGCCAAGTGATGGGACCACCCTGACCAATCCATTGTCCTGGAAATGTTGCATCCAAGGTGTTCTGCACATCCACGCTGAAATGGGATGGCGCTCCGTCGTATTGGAACCACATACGTGTTTGAATGTTTGCTGGAACAGGGTTCAGTAATTCTGGCAAGACTTCTTGTAACAAGGTACGTTCTCCCTTTCAGTCGGGCTGGCAGAAGGTATGGGCCAATCAAATGGTCATGGAAGATTCCAGCCCAAACATTTATGGAGAAAAGCCGCTGGTATGAATGTGGATGTATGGTGTGTGGATTACTGGTGGCCCACACATGTGAATTGTGGGTTTAAAAATGCCCTCACATGTAAAGGTGCATTTGTTAGTGAATAAGACATATGCATCAAAGTACGGTTATGCTGCAGTCTGCTGCAGGAACCACTTTGCAAAATCCACACGAGGCCAATAATCTGCAAGTGTCAAGGTGTGCACCCTCTGTGCATGGTAGGGGTGTAATCGTTCATCTCGTAGAACTTGCCACACCGTCGATTGGGGCACACTTACGGCATGGGAAATTGCTCGCGTGCTACATTCGGGACGATCTCCAACCAACCCTAGATAAAATTTGCTCTGTAACACGTAGCATCCTCCACTCCTTGCATGCCCTGTGTCCTGCAAGCCTATTTTGCACAGATACTGGTGCAATTGCTGAAAGGTTTTACGATCAAGCACTCGTGTGGTCGGAAAGCACTCCTGGTACAGTCTTTGGGCTTCCCTCACATTCCCGTCCGCAGCTCTGTACGTGAAATGTATGTCCGCCTTCTCCTGATTCATGAAACAATCCATCCGTTCTGCAATCCACGGTAGAAATGACGACGAGTGCGAAAACCGTGCTTATAAGTGTTCACTGGAAAGCGCCCTCTAGCGCTTCACCACTTGAGTTCTGACCATGCATTGTATGACGAAAAATGCATGTTTAGGTGTGTTTTATCACCCGTTAAAGTTTGGCCCAAGAGTTTTGAATCACCCTATATATATATAAAACAGATACTCTATAAATGGAGTATTTTCATGGATGCTTGATCATTTCAAAATGAAATGCTGCATTGTCAGTCTGGAAAAGTTGAATGTTTCATGATGCCTCAAAAAAAATGCTTAGACAACTCAAAACAATAGAGAGCTGTTAGAAGGTTGAGTAGCTGTATTCTTTGGTTTACACTAGTCTGCTATCTCAAGGCAGTAATTCCAAACAACTCTAAAAGACCTATTCTAGGGCATCCTTTGGTTAAAACACCTCAAGATGAGAACTATATTGAACTACTGTCCCAATGGAACAGGAAAGCAACATCATCTGTGCCTTCAGATATCATTGTAGTCACAGAAGAGAAGTATATGTCTCAACTATGACCAAATATTTTCACAAGGCCAAACTATAATTGACTCATAGGCATCCTTTTAACCTTCAGACACATCAGCTCCAGGCAGAGTGCCCACTTGAAATGATGTCACGATCACATATCCTGGATTCTATTTCTTAATTTCATTATTAGTATTTCTTGTTTGCCAGTAAAGAAAAACTCTGATCTTTTATCATTTCTCAAAACTGAAGAGTCTTGGAAATGAAAACAACAAGGATTCCCTTGGCTGAGAAATCACTCCCCCCACCCCCAATGATGGGAGGTAGTGATATAATTTTGTCAAGAGGGCCTTCTCTGCTCTATGCTGAGGGAAAACTAATCCTCCTCCATTCATTAAGTGATTTTTTTTATTAATTATTGTTCATAAGTTAATATTGAATGACTAAAAAACATTTAACCCTCTTACCACCCATCCCCCCAAAATGTTTTTGCAATGCCACTCTGGAGATATTAGAAATTTTTACCCTTGGTGTATCTAACATGTAGGCACTTTGTCACGATGATCTTCAAAGTGCCAAGCAGAAAGTGTGCATTGCAAAATAATATCACCAACTACAAATTAATTGTGAAGTTGCCTTATTCAATACTGCTCTTATTTTTAATTGTACCACAGAGAAAAAAATTACAAAAAAAAAATGATCCTCCTATTTCAGGTTTGTTTATTATATTATTCAAAAGAAACTTTCTTTATATTGATATATAACTAACTATTTCTGTTTCTTAGGTTTTCAAGATTTAAGCCTTAATTGCTTTGCCAGATCATCTCCCCCCCACCACCACCCTATATCATTCTGAAAAATTCTTTAAATGTATTCCATTTTGATTAGATTTTTTTTTTAAACTTGAAACTAAATACTATTTAATTTGGTATATAACATAACCTATTTCTGCAGATTAGTTATTTGGGGAAAAACTTCTAAAGTTCATCTTTTTTTTTGATTGAGAAGAGTTGACAAAAAAGCCTGGACTTTTCTCAATATATCATTGAGAAATAAACTGCAGAAAAGAGTACTTTTTCTCTTTCAAATAAAAATATACTTTCTTATTACTCAAGAAGAAATTTTCTTCCCATTCATATGTATTATAGTTATTTTAGCCTATTAGTTTTGTTTTTTTATATAAATGTTTGCTTGTCTTCCCAGATCCTTTTTTTTTATTACATCATTCTGAAAAAGTCAAATATTAAGTTTAATATTTCTCCTCTTTTTTAAATATTTTATTTACACAAAATCTAGGATTAAATCCTATTTAATTTGGTGCATAATGTGAGTTATTTCTGTTCATTAGTTATTCAGAAAAAATGTTCTGAAGTTAATTTTGTTTCATTGGGCACAGTGAAAAAACAGTTGGCCTGTGGATGCAATCCACCTTTTCAGGCTGGAAGTGTTAACATCTATCTCGTTTATGTCTAGAATTTTTTTACATATAATTTGTTCTTTCTTTGATAATATTCAGTGGATTGAAGCTCTGAAAGATCCAGTTATAGCCAAAGCTTACCATGATAGGTTACTTAGTCATTATGACAGTCATGGTTTGCTTACTACTGAAGTTGAGGAAGAATGGGATCATTTTAAACAGGCTTTTTTGGACACTAACAGTACTCTTTTAGGAAAAAAGGAGCAGAAGAGACAAAATTATCTGAGTGATAAGGCACTTGAGCTTATTTCGGAAAGAAAGAACTGCAGGAATGCCCTTAATCAATACCCTACTAGTCCTAATAGAAAGCATTACAGAGACCTTAATAAGCTTGTAAAGGATCAGTTAGCTGCTGATAAGAATCTTTGGCTTGATGGTTTGGCTGACAAAGCCGAGGAAGCAGTTAGACAGCACAACAGCAAAGAGCTGTACCAGATAGTTAATGTTTTGTGTGGTAGAAAACAGACAGGCATACAAGGATTGAAGGATAAACAAGGTAAGGTTATAGAAGGGGAGGATTCTGTCATGGCTAGGTGGGCTGAGCATTTCAGTGATGTTCTAAACAATGTAGTTAGTTCTACTCCCATTGTTTGCAATGATGATAGATGCATTGGTGGCTTTAATGTTGGCCCTATAACACAATCTGAAGTTATTTTGGCTGTTTCTAAACTTAAACTTCATAAATCCCCAGGGGTAGATGAAATTACTACGGAAATGCTTAGAGCTGGGAATGTTTCGGTTACCACTTGGATGACTGAAATTCTGAATCTCTTTTATGATAAAGGCATGGTTCCAAAGGATTTTACCAGAGCTATTGTTATCCCTATTTTCAAAAAAGGTGATCGCAGTTCTTGTGATAACTATAGGGGTATCAGCCTACTCTCTGTTCCAGGTAAAGTTCTTTCCATGATTGTGCTTAATAGAATTAAGAATCTGGTTGACAGTCAATTGCGTGATGAGCAATGTGGATTCAGAAGTGGTAGGGGATGTGTGGATCAGATATTTTCACTTAGGCAGATTCTTGAGAAATGTTTAGAGTTTCAGAAACCTTTGGTTGCTAGCTTTGTTGATTTCAAAAAGGCTTTCGACTCTGTTGATCGTCATAATTTGTGGTTGATTGTGAGATCATATGGTATACCAGACAAGTTAGTTAACATTATGAAAGCTCTCTATAATAACACTGAGTCGTGTGTGAGAGTTGGTAAGGCTTGTAGCAATTGGTTTAGCATTACTTCTGGTGTTCGACAAGGGTGCATTTTGTCTCCTTTTCTCTTTAGCTTGGTTATTGATTATGTTATGCGAAGTTCACTTCAAGGGAAAGATTTTGGCCTTAAATGGGCTGGAGATACGAAAATTTCTGATTTAGATTATGCTGATGATTTAGCCCTTTTGGCAAATGATATTGATGAGATGAACTCTTTCATTCGAGCTGTTGATGAGACTGGTAGTAGAGTTGGTTTGGTTATAAACAGAGAGAAAACTAAAGTGATGAAAATTGGTCAGGCAGGCTGTGATTCAGTTAATCTGAATGGTTGCAGTCTTGAGCAGGTGTCACAGTTTAATTATCTTGGGAGCTATGTAACAGATAATGGTGATGTGCGGCATGAGATTAACAGACGAATAGGGATTGCTGCCGGGACTTTTAAGAATCTATGGAGAGTGTGGAGAAATAGGCGTATACACCTAAAGACTAAAATTAGACTGTATAATAGTTTGGTTCTTTCTAGGGTTAGTTATGGTAGTGAAACTTGGACACTTTGTAAACAAGATAACAGGAAACTAGATGCTTTTGATTCCAGATGCTTACGCAGTATCTTGGGCATTAGGTGGTTCAACTTTGTAACTAATGATGAGATTAGGCAAAGGAGTTTGCAACCTCCTTTAAGCAGCATATTGTGCAGAGAGAGACTCCGTTGGTTTGGCCATGTTGCCCGTATGAATAATTATAGAATGGTGAATAGGGTTATGAACAGTGTGCCTAAAGGCCGCAGAAAGAAGGGGAGACCTAGGATGCGGTGGGCAGACAATGTCAAACAGGACCTTGTTGGAATTGGTGTGCAGTGGCCAGATGCAGTAGATGTAGCTCAGGATAGACTTGCTTGGAGAACTAAATTGCACGGTCTGGTTGGACCTCCGTAGCCCATGGCTGCTTGAGGATGATGATGATGATGATGATGAGTACTGCTTAATTGGTCAAACAGTAAGGATGGGCAAAAATTTGAAAATATTATAGAACATACCAACAATACAAACTTAAACCATGATAAAAGTTAATCAAAGGTACAAGGAATAATTTGTAATAAATACTGGAATATAGTACTGATTAAGGCATAATTAGATTAAGGGCTATGTAGTATTTTCTTTGCCTATTAAACCTAAAAAAATATTGAAGTACCTCTGAAATTATTAATTTTTTCCCATATATTTATACCAGCAAACAATTGCTAAACTTTTGATTTTCATTCTTTATTAAAATCTCTTTGATGCTTTTCAATATCATTTATTCTCAACAATAATAAACTTAATAATATCATAGTGATAATCTTGCTAATGTTAATAATCAAAGGTAAAAAACACATGTGCAGTTAAATTGAAATTACTCTATAACTGTAGGTATTATACTAGTCATATGGCATCAAAGAAAAAACAATCTGCTCATTGACAACTAATGAACTTACTGATAGTTATCTGTCAGCGTAGTGAAGTTCAAAGTTAGTTAGTCATGCCTTTATTGCATGGAAATTAAACAGCATGAGAAGGGAACAGGACAACCCAATGCATCATATAATACACTTTTGACTCTTTCCCTCCTCATGTTACCTCAGGGACTCATCCAATCTGCATCTTAACCTTGGCGACCCCATGCATCCATGTGCATCTACAGATCAAGCACATCACATTTACAATACACTCCACCCAGTACCTCAGATAGTGCCTGCCTCACAACATGCTAAAGTGGATGGCATAAAATGCATAGCAATGCTTAGTCACAGGTATTTAGTAAAATCAACAAGCTCAACTCACTAATAGGAGATATAGCTCAAAATCCTTGGATATGCAGTGAGTGATGCTACAGCAACGATTACTGATACAGCAGAGTGTCCATTAATAACACCACTTCACAACAGAGACCTTGGTTGGCAACGAGTGAAAAGAATCAACACTGAACCCGTAAAAGCCCCAATGCCAGCTCCTGGGAGGAACAGTACACACTCTGACTTTTCTTTATTGTACAACTGAAAAAAAGCTGTCCCAAGAAGAGCAAAACCATGCCAACACAGGTATGACTAATTAACCTTGAACATCACCATGCACATAAACAACTATCAGTAAGTCCATTAGTTATCAATGAGTTGAATGTTTTTTTTTCCCTGATACCACATGACTAGTATAGCACCTACAATGTTCATACAGAAATTTTAACTTTGTCAATATTTCCAAACTAGGGACTTTATATTATATAGAGCTTTTAACATTATTTACCAAAAATACAAGACACCATACATAACTGCTCATCAAAAAATAAACATGGATCACCAATATGTTAATAAAAAAAATCATAAGAGATAAGTAAAAGTTTTTCAATGAACACAAGTAATTTATTGCATAGTTTGGAAAAATCAATATGTAAATACCATATAACATCATGGAATATGTAAAATGGAGATTCTATAAGAGAGGTACTTTTGTAGATGCTTGATAAATTTATATTAAAACTTTACATTATCAGTCTGGAATAGTTAACTGCTTTATGATGCCTCAAAATAATGAAGAGCCATTAGAAGATTGGAGGCTGGTCACACAATCACAGAGGTATCCATATTCTTTGATGTCCACCATTCTGTTATCTCTAGGTTATGCAGTAATTCCAAATAGTTATCAAAAGATCTGCTCAAAGGCATTCTAGGATTACAATTCCACAAGATTACTGCTATATTCCTGTCCAACTGACAAAGAGAGCAAAAGCATCATCTCTGCCTTCAGATTTTATTGCAGCCACATCGAGACAGGTATCTGTCTTAACTGTGAGCAAAAAGCTTCGCAAGGCTGGATACTATGCCCATCAACCCATTTTTGCATTCCTTTAACCTCCAGACACAGAAAGGCCCAGTAAAAAAAAGTTGTCATGATCATGTAGCCTGGACCAGATAATAAGGAACTCACATCCTATACACAGAGATGAGTCACAATTTTATCTACAGTCAAACAGTATATGTTTATTTTGTGTATATAAAATTTTATCAGTAAACAATACCAGTGGTCAACTTTCATGCACTATAAGAAATTCAAACTTCAAACACCAGTTTTTCATAGTACTACAATCTTAATGCAGGTCCAACAAGACTGCAAAATTTAGTTCTCCACACACATCTATCCTGAGCACAGATGTTGTATTTGGCCACTGCAAGTCAATTTTAGCATAATCTTGTTTAGTATTACCCCCCCCCCCCCCCAATCACCACAATTCAAGGTATCTTCCTTTTTTTTTTGAAGCCTTTGGACAACACTGTTCGTAACCTCTATTCACTAATCTGCAGTTCGGCACATGGGCATTCTGGCCAAATCAATGACTCTCTACATAAGATATTGCTTCAAGGCAGTTGATAGCACTATCTAACCTCATACTGATCTACATATAAAAATAAAAAAATACATACCCCTTCAAGCAGCTGCTTGCCACAGAGGTCTGACAGGAGCCTGTCAGTTTATATGCCATAGTAGAAAGTCTGTAAGGATGGCAGGACCTCAGCAGTAAAACAACACAAACATCCATGCCTTACCTGAGACTCAAACCCAGTTCCCTTAGATCAGTAGCCAAGCATACTAACCACTTGGCCACGGGGCAGCAACATCTACATATACCTCGATACAAAAATACATTAAACAAAACATTTTCATGGCTAGCAATGTTAAACCACTTTAAAAAGGCAATATAATGAAATCTGAGAAGGAAAAAATTTGGTACTTAATGCATAATACAAAGAAAAAAAATGCTATTAGATTTTGTTTTATATACTTACATTTGTAAATTAAAAGGCGTGTTCAAAATATCAAACCGCTCTACTTCAAAATCAACACCTATTGTTGCTTTGTAATTGGAATCAAATACTTCATGACAAAACCTAAAAAGAACAAAAGCATTTTTTATAGAAAAAGAGCAAACTTGCTTTTGTAATTTACATAAAAGAAATATAAATCTATAACAATGCAAGTTTAGCTCACTTTGCTTTTACAACTAAAGTATTTCCAAATATGGAATGTGAAAAAATTGTACTATTAGTTAGAGTTCTGAACTGACAAAAGAAAACATAATTTCTACTTTGACAATGAATTAATTAATACCATTTGTTTACATGTCAGTTTTTGCAACAAAGCATTCTCTTGAATAAGGAAAAGCATAACTGCCTTTATGTGCTCTGCTGCCAAAAAATTTCATTTAGCTATGAATTTTAAAATGTATTTATGGTGAAATATTATAAAACAATAAAAGAAATCATGTGAGCTTCTTCTAATCATATGACACTGGTAGATAGCTGAATGCTTATTTAATTAGTTATTATATTTGAAGATGATAATTTAAATGCTCTTGAACAAATGACATTTTCCTTTTCTGAATGAGTGCATTTATTTTTTACTAAAAACAACACTGTGAAAATGCAAATCCAATATAATAAAGTTATTGTAGATTATGTTTAAGTTGGGACATCATCCTTCTAAATATATTAATTCCCCTGAAAAAATGTTTCTAAGAATTAATAATAATTTGACATTGATGACAGCCAGCATGACTTTTTTTGGAAGGCCACAAAGTTACATGTTGTAATTTCACTTTTATTTATTTGGTTTGTGAGCCGTCCTGTGGCTAGCACGCTAAGCTACTGATCTATGGGGCCTGGGTTCGAGACCCGGGTAAAAAGCATGGATGTTTGTGTTGTTTTTCTGCTGAGGTCCTGCCATCCTCAAACACCTACTATAGCGTATAAACTGACAGGCTCCTGTCAGACCTTTGTGACAAGCAGCTGCTTGAGGGGGTATTTATTATTTATTTTTTATGTGAGCTAATTAAGATAAAGCAGAATAATTAACTGTTTCCTGCACATAAAATTATATAACTTGATAATCTTTTACAAAAGTTATTTATGTATAGAGTGTAAAATTATTTCCTCTCATATTGCTGAAACACACATTATATTTGAAAGTTTTGAACTGGACTTTGGAAGAATTTTAATTCTATATTTTTGCTTAAATAATAGCATGTTATATAATTGTAATTCAGCCGAACATCTGCATCAGCTGCAATAAATTGCATAAGTTCTATACAAAGAGATTTAAAATCCAGAGAGTGAAACTTAAAACCATTTATTTTGTTCTCTAGTTGTGAGAGAACTCTTTCATTCGAGCTGTTGATGACACTGGTAGTAGAGTAAGTTTGGTTATAAACAGAGAGAAAACTAAAGTGATAAAAATTGGTCAGGCAGGCTGATTCAGTTAATCTGAATGGTTGCAGTCTTGAGCATATATCACAGTTTAATTATCTTGGGAGCTATGTAACAGATACTGGTGATGTGCAGCATGAGATTAACAGACGAATAGGGATTGCTGACGGGACTTTGAAGAATTGTCGGAGAGTATGGAGAAATAGGCGCATATACCTAAAGACTAAAATTAGACTGTATAATAGTTTGGTTCTTTCTAGGGTTAGTTATGGTAGTGAAACTTGGACTCTGTAAACAAGATAACAGGAAACTAGATGCTTACACAGTATCTTGGGCACTAGGTGATTCAACTTTGTAACTAATGATGACGTTAGGCAAAGGAGTCGGCAACTTCTTTTAAGTAACATATTGTGCAGAGAGAGACTCAGTTGGTTTGGCCATGTTCCCCGTATGAATAATTATAGATTGGTGAATAGGGTTATGAACAGTGTGCCTAAAGGCCTCAGAAAGAGGGGGAGACCTAGGATGCGGTGGGCAGACAGCGTCAAACAGGACCTTGTTAGAATTGGTATTCAGGGCCAGAAGCAGCAGATGTAGCTCAGGCCAGATAAGCTTGGAGATCTAAATTGCACGGTCTGGTTGAACCTCCGTAGCCCATGGCTGCTTGAGGATGATGATGATGAGTTGTGCAGCTAAGTAAATGTCTTATGTGCATTACTAAAAATAGAAAAATTGCTGTAACACAACTTGAATAAACTGCAAATGAAATAGCAAGTGATTCATTCAAAGAGGTATGTATATTCAAGAATTTATAGCAATTTAAGTTTCTAACACTCATCCAGTTCTTGATGGATTACTACAAAAAAGTAAACCACTATGTGAAAGGTATTAACACAGAAAACTCATAATCTGCTAACTAATAGACAACTAAACACAAAAATATATACTTTAAAATGAATCCCAATTTTTGTCAAGATATCTCAAAGAGTCTGGCAGAAATGAAATGCAGTTTGTTAATGTGTAAATTATTTGGTTTTTCACATGAACTAGAGTAATTCTGATGTCTCATAAACAGCTTTATAGCACATCATCATCATCATAAATATTCAGATAAACTCAGATAAACTTGACAGTTCAACATTCACTAATAAATAGGCACTTTGATGTTGATTTCAATTTTAGAGGAAAAATTGTCTGAGCCAGGTGGGATATGAACCCACGACCTCCTGATAACACATCAGGTGCTCTGGACTACTGAGCTACTGGCCACCGATCAATATCTCTTCTAATTAACGCTATGAACATTCCCTTTATGTCACATATAGGTGTTATTTTAGGAAATTTTTAGCCCTAGTGGCTTTCTATTTTTTGCCAATAGATGGAAAGCATGTCTTACAAGTATGCCAATGATAATAAATATTGAGATAAACTCGATGGTTCAACATCCAGTAATAAATAGGCACTTTGACGTCGATTTCAATTTTAGAGGAAAAATTGTCTGAGCCAGGTGGGATACGAACCCACAACCTCCTGATAACATGTCAGGTGCTCTGGACCACTGAGCTACCGCCCGCCGATCGAGATCTCTTCTAATTAACGCAATGAACATTCCCTTTATGTCACATATAGGCGTTATTTTAGGCAATTTTTAGCCCTAGCGGCTTTCTATTTTTGCCAATAGATGGAAAGCATGTCTTACAAGTATGCCAATGATAATAAATATTGAGATAAACTCGACGGTTCAACATCCAGTAATAAATAGGCACTTTGACATCGATTTCAATTTTAGAGGAAAAATTGGCTGAGCCGTGTGGGATACGAACCCACGACCTCCTGATAACATGTCAGGTGCTCTGGACCTCTGAGCTACCAGCCGCCGATCAAATTCTTCCCTAATTAACGCTATGAACATTCCCTTTATGTCACATATAGGCATTATTTTAGGCAATTTTTAGCCCTAGCGGCTTTTTATTTTTGCCAATAGATGGAAAGCATGTCTGGAAAGCATGAACTAGAGTAATTCTGATGTCTCATAAACAGCTTTATAACACATCATCATCATCATAAATATTCAGATAAACTCAGATAAACTTGACAGTTCAACATTCACTAATAAATAGGCACTTTGATGTTGATTTCAATTTTAGAGGAAAAATTGTCTGAGCCAGGTGGGATATGAACCCACGACCTCCTGATAACACATCAGGTGCTCTGGACTACTGAGCTACTGGCCGCCGATCAATATCTCTTCTAATTAACGCTATGAACATTCCCTTTATGTCACATATAGGTGTTATTTTAGGAAATTTTTAGCCCTAGTGGCTTTCTATTTTTTGCCAATAGATGGAAAGCATGTCTTACAAGTATGCCAATGATAATAAATATTGAGATAAACTCGATGGTTCAACATCCAGTAATAAATAGGCACTTTGACGTCGATTTCAATTTTAGAGGAAAAATTGTCTGAGCCAGGTGGGATACGAACCCACGACCTCCTGATAACATGTCAGGTGCTCTGGACCACTGAGCTACTGGCTGCCAATCAAAATCTAATTAACGCTATGAACATTCCCTTTATGTCACATAAAGGCATTATTTTAGGCAATTTTTAGCCCTAGCGGCTTTCTATTTCGTCAAAGTGCCTATTTATTACTGGATGTTGAACCATCGAGTTCATCTGAGTTTATCTCAATATTTATTATCATTAGCATACTTGTAAAACATGCTTTCCATCTATTGGCAAAAACAGAAAGCTGCTAGGGCTAAAAATTGCCTAAAATAACGCCTATGTGACATAAAGGGAATGTTCATTGCGTTAATTAGAAGAGATCTTGATCAGCGGGCGGTAGCTCAGTGGTCCAGAGCACCTGACATGTTATCAGGAGGTCGTGGGTTCATATCCCACCCAGCTCACACAATTTTTCCTCTAAAATTGATATCGACGTCAAAGTGCCTATTTATTACTGGATCATCATCATCCTCCTCCTCAAGGAGCCATGGGCTATGGAGGTCCAACCAGACTGTGCAATTTAGTTCTCCAAGCAAGTCTGTCCTGAGCTACATCTGCTGCATCTGGCCACTGCACACCAATTCTAATAAGGTCCTGTTTGACATTGTCTGCCCACCACATCCTAGATCTTCCCCTCTTTCTGAAGCCTTTAGGCACACTATTCATAACCCTATTCACCAATCTATAATCATTCATACGGGCAACATGGCCAAACCAACGGAGTCTCTCTCTGCACAATATGCTGCTTAAAGGAGGTTGCCGACTCCTTTGCCTAACCTCATCATTAGTTACAAAGTTGAATCACCTAATGCCCAAGATACTGCATAAGCATCTAGAATCAAAAGCATCTAGTTTCCTGTTATCTTGTTTACAGAATCCAAGTTTCACTACCATAACTAACCCTAGAAAGACCAAACTATTATACAGTTTAATTTTAGTCTTTAGGTGTATATGCCTATTTCTCCACACTCTCCATAGATTCTTAAAAGTTCCGGCAACAATCCCTATCCATCTGTTAATCTCATGTCGCACATCACCAGCATCTCTTACATAGCTCCTAAGATAATATATAAATTAATTAATAATTTGAATAATAATGTATAATCATGAAATGATTTTATCAAAAAATACCAAATGCTTGTAACTTTATAACTTAAACAACTTATTTGGGTTAGCTTAAAAAAGTTACAAATTCTTGTAACCTTTGTCAGCTAAAGTTATCAAATAGGTTATATGGGTATGAATATACCCATATAGCCTATTTGATATGATTTGATATTACTTTATTTATCTGTAATGATGGAAATTGTAATTTCTAAAAGAAAAAAAAAAACTGTCAGTAGCAACCCTGTGTTATAATTAATTCAAACTTCAGGAGTTGAGTTGTTTTACCTCTGAACAGCACTTTTTTTGCACACCATGGGCTAAATGGCCAGGTCACAAGGACCCCAACGGCTCAGAGAAGTTTGGGGGAGGGGACCAACTGGAATAGCTGTTGGGAGACAGATGGTAGCCTCCCGTCAAGGCCATCCAGCGTGTTCTTTAACGTGTGACACACGGGGCCACGGCTTAACATCCCATCCGACAGACGGTGGCCTATCCAAGCCCATCAGTGTTCCCTACTGACCGTAGGCAGGAAGGGGAGTTTTGCGGAGATAAATCTCAATGCTGACCCAGCTGAGACTCAAACCTGGGAGCTGCAGATTACGAGCCTGGCGTGCTACCAATTGAGCCACCCCAGCCTCTCAAATTTTAGGAGAGCAAATAGAAAGACAATGTAAACATCTATGCCTTTTTTCAAACTTGAGTCTGCTCCATAGTTATATGGGTATTAGATTCATACCCACATAATCAATTTAATTTTTTTTAAAGAAAAACACACATAACAATAAATGTTCATAATCATATATCATCCTAAAAGATATCTGCAGTGATGGAAATTGAAATTTCTAAAAGAAAAAAACTGTCAGTAGCAACCCTGTGGTATAATTAATTGAAACTTTGTTATCAGGCAGCCTAGTTGTTATGGAGGCACTTATCAGTGCATATCACCATTAGAAAAAATTTTAGGAGAGTAAATAGAAAGACAATATAAACATCTATGCCTTCTCTAAAACTTGAGTCTTCTCCTTAGTTAAACCAATTAACTGCTCATTTCTTTTTAAGTGGATAGTTCTTTATCCTAAATACTTTAGTGACAAATCCTCAGTTAACATATCTTCAAAAAAAAGAAGTATACTGTTCTGCTCAAATAGCTCCATACATATGTAGAAATAATAAATACCTCCTCAAGCAGCTGCTTGTCACAGAGGTCTGACAGGAGCCTGTTAGTTTATATGCCAGAGTAGATGGTCTGTGAGGATGGCAGGACCTCAGCAGAAAAACAACATAAATGTCCTTGCCTTATCCAGGGCTCGAACCCTTACATCAATAGCTAAGAGCGCTAACCACTCGGACATGGGATGGGCCATACAATAGAAGGCACTATTGTACCTAGTGCAATGTTGTGCATTCTGCATCTCCCCCCTCCCTCAATAAAATAAGAAAATATTTCGTAATATTATTTATTCAACGTGGAAATTTATATATCATAGTTTAAAATAAAATAGGCTTGTTGATTTATCTGTCCATGGATGAAATTTCAGAAATAATCTGATCAGAACATTTGACACTCTAAGGACACCATTATTATGAGTTCACTAATCCACCAACTCTGGTTGCTCTCTTTTGAATTAAAAAATGTTTTAATAAAACTATTGAGCAAGATGTTTATGGAATGTTACCCTTCTTAAATTTTCAAAACTTTTGTACAGTTTTTCAAAACCGTATAAAACTGCAGCAATAATAGGGGGGGAAAAATCTGTTTTTCATTGGCGTTATTTACATGTTTCAAGAAGTATGTACTTTATTTTTTCTTAACATCTTATACATAATTCAGAAAATTCTTTTTCTGTTTGTCTATTTACTACGCATTTGGGGGCCTTTTACAATATCACAACCAAATTTTGTATGATTCCTGAGATCATGGAGCAAGTTTTGGTCTATGTTGGGATATAAGGGTTTGACCTACAAAACTTTTCTTCCTCACCCAAGAAAAACAGAACTCCTAAGTGGTAAGAACTAGGATGGCCAAATTCAGTATACAGCTTCCTCTTATCATAACTTAAGCAATATGTTTGCCCTTTAATCTTTTCCTATAACCAAAAAGGCTCCTTCCCCATACACATAAAAAGAGAGGTGAGGGAACTCCTCTTAAATGTCACGTTTTGGGTTGGGTTGTTTTACCTCTGAGCGGCACTTTTTTGCACACCATGGGCTAAATGGCCAGGTCACATGGACCCCGAAGGCTCAGAGAAGGTTGGGGGAGGGGACCCGCTGGAACAGCTGTTGGGAGACAGATGGTAGCTTCCCGTTAAGGCCATCCAGCGTGTTCTTTAACGTGCACAGGGTATGTCTCTCCCGCACACGGGGCCACGGCTTAACGTCCCATCCGACGGACAGCGGCCTTTCCAAGCCCATCGGTGTTCCCTACTGACCGTGGAATTTTTGCGGAGATAAATCTCAACGTTGACCCAGCTGGGACTCGAACCTGGGAACTACAGATTACGAGCCTGGCACGCTACCGACTGAGCCACCCCTGCCCCTTAAATGTCAAGAGCCAAGACAACTAAATTCAGTATAAAGTTTATTGTGACCATAACTTAAAGCAATGTAAAGTTGGCTAGGCAATAAGGAAGTCCTGGAGTGTTTGGGAAGGGGGTTGAAGGCCAGCAATATGTCGATTTAATTCCGCAATTAATTACTGTACAAATAATAAAAATTTAAGTCCAGAGGAGTGCTTACAATTCCTTAGAGTCAACAGTGCATTGAACTGTATTGTTCTTAAATAGTTAAATTTATTTAATTTAATTCAGCAATATGTCTCCCCCAGATGTTATACTGAGTTGAGATCTGGAGTAGAATGCAGGCTACTCCATTCATTGGATACTTTCTTCCTCAAATTAATGGTTGGTCAGTCTTGCTCTGCGTGGATGTGCATTATCATTCATTAGAAGAAAATACTGTAACACCGTGGAACTTGATATCAAATTACTTGAATCAAAATATCATGATACCTTAAACTATTCACAGAACCTCCATCAAACACGTGTGTGACTTCCATGGGTTTGATGAAGGTTCTGTAAAAACCCAGCTCACAGTCAGACTTCCACCACCAAATATACTTCTCTCAACATTATCAACTGATGCAAGTTTTCACCTCTCCAGAACAGCACACACTACTTTTAATTAAAGAGAAAATCTTGACTCCTCTGTCAACAGGATGTGATGCCACTGGGTCCAGACTACACGATCACACAATTTTAAGCAGGCCTCTCTTGTGTCTGGTGGTTAAATGGACAGATACAACAGGTTGATGAGCACAGATTCTGTCCTTATCAAGCTTTCTGTTGTTCTTACCCTCTATTGAGATGAGATTTTTGATCTATATGTCAAACTCTATGTTGGTGCAGTATTTCCCCCTAATGGACAATAATGCCCATCCCCACAGAGCAAGACTGATCAACTAATAATTTTAAGAAGAAAGTTTCCAACGAACAGAATAACCTGTATTCTCTCTAAGTCCCAACCCAATATAACATCTATGGTAGGTTCTGGGGTGATATATTGCCACCCTTCAAACCTCTTCCCAAACCCTCCAGGACTGATCTTATTGCTCAAGACTTATTGCCTTACCGCTCTCTGGATTATCTTATTGAGGGTATGAATCAGCATTGTCAGGCCTACATTAGTGTTAAAGGGACCACATTCCCTACTGACTATACATTTTTGCATTCAAAACCACTTCCCCATTTCTACATACTTTCCGTTATTCAATTTTTCAGAGTATATGTAAATCACTTTGGCCCAAATTTTGATGATTTATCACAGCATTATCTTTGTGAAATTATTGTGAAATTTGATTAAATTTGTTCGCATATTTTATTGATCTGTGATTCTGATGAACAGTGTATATATTTACATAAAAATTTCAAATGGAAATATACATTTCAAAAAATTGAAGTTTCATATGTTGTACTAGAAATGTCTATGTCTGTTTCTGGACTATCATTTCAGAATCTGTCAAATGTCTGCTGATAATGAGGACCGTGAAAGAGTTGTTAAAATAATTATCATTTCTTTTTGTTTCAGCACATATTTGAGGAACAATAATTCTAGGAGTAGCAAAGTGAAATAACCTATTTTTTAAAATGAAAGTTTACTAAAATATTGGCTGAAATCCATGTACATAGTTGCTGGATGATGATACACACAATATTTACATGTACTTATCTATGTACACAAATTGAGTTTTTTTAAAGATGTTTTACTAAAAAAAAGGAACAGCATTACAGAGAATCATTAAACAAGGGTTATCTGTATAAGTAAGTGCTTGTAAGTAATCATATAATCAAAATAACCTTAAGGATTATATTTACAAGTATAATATACAAGTAAAAAAATTATGCTTTTTTTTAATGTAACATTTCGTATTCAATTAAAAATTCCAATTTCTGTTAGAAAAAAAATCTTTTTTCAATCTTGAACCATGAAAGTTACCCTTTCATGTGCCACTAAGATCATAAACGGGAAATGGTAAATTAAGACAAAAAGACAAAAGTAATTGCCACATAGAATAATGATATTAACAGTACATTTATTGTTCTTTCTTCTGTTATGCAATAATTTATTATATTCAATCTCTAATTTATTATTTGCAGTCTTTTAATAAGAACTATTTAGGGTTCTGCTATGAAAAAATGAACAAAAATTTTAACATATTTTTGTTAACTTGATTTTCATTCCCCTCTTTTCAACTTATCAAAAACATTAACTGTTAAACCAGTGGTGTGCTGGTCAATTTTTAACAACTGGCTCGCTAAAAAAAGACCAGGAATGTGTGTGTATATATTTAAGTTTTACTGATTTACAACAATTTGGAATACAAAAATTTCAAACAATATTGACTGGAATAAAAAAATATTGATTTTTTATTGTAATTTCCATGTAGCCAATCGATTCTCACAAAATGTTTTCATTGATTTTTGTTGAGCTCTTGTATCTGTAGCCAATCCGTGGTTGTGATTCAACCTGATTTGACAAATAGAGTTGCATCCCAATCTGCTTACTCTTTTCCCAATAAATTTATCGTCATTAAATCATTATGTGATCTATTGTTAAACTATTTCTCACCCTCAAACAAATTATGTTCATTAAACTGAAACCTCTTTCAGCTTCAGCACTACTGATTGCAATAGTGCTAACTATCTTTTTAGCTTTTTGAATACTTGCAGGGATTGAAACATTATTACCTACAAAATCCTGAAAATCGTTCAAATCAATTTCATATTTTAAAATTTAACCTAAATGGTAAAATTTTTTTCATCATCTATCCATGGTGAAATTAGTTCTTCATAAGGTCAAGTAGATAGTCCTAATAAATTGAAATAATTTAAAATGTTTTCAACATTTTTTTTTCTGTCCGATAAAAGACGAAAATTCAGGTGTTAAATTATATTTTCTAGTAACGTATTCCTATGAAGAGATCTGAATTCATTACTTTTATTAAATGCAATTTCTTTAAACTTATCTGATTTAATCAAATATTCAACTTCAGATTCATGTTTTCCAGGACTAATCTTTAAATTTTTCAAAGCTAATTTGAATAATTTTTGCACTTTCTGAATGATATTTGATCTTGACTGAAGTGCAGTTGAAAGTAATGAAAATTCCATTATCAGCAAATATCTGCCTAATTTTGACTGAGCTGCTTCTTCTTAGATAATTCCTATAGAGGCTGCCACGTAGGGAAAAGAGTGGGGGAAAGGAAGTACAAATGGTGACAAAATAAGAATTCCTTGACTGGATTTTTGTCACCATATACAAGCTTATTTTCCAAATGTAACTAGTCATTGTGGATTGAAGTTTGTGTCATTGCACAGTTTACAGCTGTTGTCAACTTAACAACTGGCTCGCAAAAATTCTTGAAAATTTAACAATTGGCTCAAGCTGCCTTCAGAACACCACTGTGTTAAAAAAAAAAAGTATTTTGTTTTCAAATATATATTGTTATCACAATAATTATCCCCAATAACCACAGTCACATTACTGCTCAAACATCATGTCACAATGTAGTAATTCTCAAAAGGGGTAACACAAGACATGTCTACAAATATTTAAAATTTTGAGTACCATAAAATTTGGCAAAGATATTGTAACTTACAGATTGTCTTTCATTTTGTCACTTGAGTTATGTTCGTGTAGAGTTTTGAATCCATTTTTGATTTTTTAATTACGAGTAAGGTGGGATACTTCATTTATTTTTTAAGAGAAGTGTGAAGCTGGCAAAATTAAAGATGGGTTTGATTATAATCAAAATGAGGTCAAGAATCACTATTATACTGACTTCTAAGTACATAAGTAAATATGTCTAAATTATTAATACTCACAGTCTTTAATTCAGTTTTTGTTTCGCAACACAAACACTCATTTGTATTGAAACCCGGTTTAATACCATTACAAGCAAATGTTAAAAAATTAAAGAATTTTTGTTGCTAGTAAGGGTAATATTTAACATATTTAAGTATTTTACTTTATAGCTCAAAATTTCTAATATCTTTTATGAAACTACACTTTTCTTCTTACCTGTTTACAAGACATGTTTTCCCAACAGCAACATCTCCAACAGCTATCACTTTGGAAATTTTGAGTCTAAATAAAAATTTATACATATTATATTTCCTTTTAAAAGTGTCATATCAAAATGAATTATTGAAATGCTAGAAGTTGCAAAAATATGGGTCAATTGTTGTTAAACAATTTTTACACATCATTTTTTACTTACCTTTTCATTTTTTTTTTTAATAAATATACCAAATTATGAACTTAGATTATTAAGTTACACTCTGGAAGATTAAGAATATAGCTTTAGAATGTCTTGAACCACACAAAAAAAAATGACTTAAATATCAGTGTAACTTGTTCAGTTAAAAAAATCCAATGTGTAACTTCAAGCAACTTTAAAATAGATGTTACTTTTTGATTAAAAGCAAAAATGTACTTCACTGTTTTTAAGAAAAAAATAAGAAAATCAAAATCTGACTAATAACACTGGTCTGCAAAAAAAAAACTTTTTTTCTCTCCCTTCCAATATTTTGTCTGATTTTTATGTTTTTGAGGTTGCTGAATCCGAATCTGACAGGCGATTTGTTCTATCACCTACAGTTTTCTAGAGATATGGGTTTAATTTAAAAAAACACTATTTTATTCAGAGAAGATAAATATATTTTGCCACTATTTATTTACAAAGTCAAAGCTGACACTAATAAATCCTGATACATGTAAACACTTACACAAAAAATTATTTTGCTGTCTTCTGTCGCTTATATTTTATCTCTGGAGCCTCTCGCTGCAGGGTCCAACAGTAGTTCACCAACATACTCTCATTCCATTTGCTGCTATATCATTTTTCCATTTCAGATATGTCTTGATGGAACCTTTCTCCATGCTCATCCAAGACCACTCCCATCAATTGTAAAAAAAATCAGGTGTGAATGTACAAAATGCAGCATTAGTGACATATTACATCCTAATATTCTATATGCTCTCCCACAAAATTAGTGCCTGATATAAGCATTTGGATGCTAGATTCGGATTCAGCACCCTCAAATCTATAAAGTACACCCATTTTTTTCGAGAGGATTTTTCATGCAGACAAGTGTAATAAAGGCTTTGTTTTAACTTTTAAATGCAAACCTTATTAATGTTACTGATGTATCCATTAGGATATTTTACACATAGAGAGTGAACATACCCAATTCGGATGGATCTATCACTTTCACAAGCATTTTTCACATTTTGATTGAAGTCATTATTTTTGTAAGGTGTAGCAGAAGACATGAAGGGCTGTTACACGAAAAAAACAGAACATTAGTGTTACTTCAAGAAAATGTTTAGAAATGCAAATCAGTTAATAAAATATATAATTAACATTTATATGTTTATTTTAATGTTGCTGTGGTTACATATACAGGGTGAATCTGAAAAAGTGGGCAAAACTTTATGGGGTGGTAGAACGCAGCTATACGAGCAATATTCGTCATAGAAAGTATGGGCGGAACTCAAATGGTGAGCCGCTAGGTGGCGTTGGAAATGGTATAAAAGGGTCGGTCCTCGCACCCAACGGCATTTCTACCGTGGATTGCCGAGAGGATCGGTCTCTATCCCGCAGGTGTGAAGCCTGCATTACAGCTGGTGGCAGCTCTTTTGAGCAATTTCTTTGAGCATGTACCTCAATTACATTCCTGTTAATAAAATGTTTTCTGAAGTATCTCCTCTCCTTCTTGTGTTCATTCTTTAAATGTGACAGTGGAAAACTACCTTTTAACTTTTCACCGCTTGCGTTCCGACCATACATTCTATGACGAATATTGCTCGTATAGCTGCGTTCTACCACCCCGTAAAGTTTTGCCCACTTTTTCAGATTCACCCTGTATATTCCAAACATAATCAAAATTGTTACTAATAGTGATGGTGTAATACTAACTCTTCCAGGGTCTCTGATGAACACAAACATTGACAGAATCCGAAATGAGAGTCCCAACACATTTATGTTCGTTTTCAGTACAACAAAAAATCTATTTTCAACCCTTCCAGTGTCTAGCCTGAAAAACTGGTTTCCATCCAGAGGCCAAGCTATTTTCTCCCTATGCTCAGCTAAAAAATATTAACTTTAAAACTTTTTTATTAAATAACTAATGAAAGGAATT
This sequence comes from Ryuthela nishihirai, assembly GCA_038380435.1. NCBI lineage: Eukaryota > Metazoa > Arthropoda > Arachnida > Araneae > Heptathelidae > Ryuthela > Ryuthela nishihirai. Next base: position 22,410,328 of record JAWZYU010000008.1, read on the forward strand.
ATGGCATGTTGTATGCCAAATTAATCAGCATTCTGGATTTTCTGAAAATAAAATATTTAACAAAGACAATAAGTTTAATTTTAATGGGACTTTTTTAGAGTCATGTAGTAAAAAAATGCATCTGGCAGCACAAATAAAAATTTATTAAAAAAATTAATAAACAGAAATGATTACAATGCACATGAATAGAAAGGCTATTTCTAAATAACAAAAAAAATAATTTTTTGGTTTCAAATAAATATTTCTCTTATTTTGCAATTTTTTCGGTACCATACTATGAGAAAAATTCCAGGCTTTCAGCCAATTGTACTGAGTCAGATAAACAAGGCAACTTTAGAATTAAAAAAAAAACAATCAACAGAAATAGGTCGTGTTATATACCACATTAAACAGAATTTAATTTAAATTTTATGAAAATAAATATTATAAACAAATTTACAAGCATACTGATTTTAATAAGCCTTTTTCAATGTAATAGGTGAAAAAAAAATCACACTATACAATTAATGCTTCATTTTGAAAAACCTGATGAATAAAAGTAGTTAAATTATATATTTATCAAAGGGAAATTTACTCCCGAATAATATAATATTCAACCTGAAATATGATTTTTTATTTCTTTTAATGATATTTTTCAGTATCATATTTGAAACATGGCCAGTGTTATACAAAGTGATTTGGATTTCTCACATTCACGGGATTTTCTGAACTGATTATGAAACAGAAAAAACTTCCTTAGTTGCTTTTTTGTTTTTTTCTTTAGGTGTTAAAGTTTGGCAATCTTGGTTAAGTGCAGAAAGGTTTTTGCACCAAAGCAAAAAAAAACAGCGTTATATCATCTGTGTAGCACGGCTAAGGTACTGAGGGGAGAGAGGGGGGTGCCTTTAAAATCATTCAATATAAACATAAAAACTCACAATTTAAAAAAAAAATTATATTTTCATAGAGGGGGGGGGGCAAAACTTTTACCATGAGTTCAGCGGAGGGGCTACCTTCCCGAAATTGTCTTCCCACATCACGACTGATTTCCATAGCAAGGAAGTCTATTTTGCTTCCGTATCCAAGACATTTTCAGAAAACGGTACAAGCTCAGTCTATTTTGCTTCCGTATCCAAGACATTTTCAGAAAACGGTACAAGCTCAAAGTTTTTTTTACCAAAAAAAACAAGAAATAATAAAAGAAAAATTACATACAGCTTAATGGGATGTTAAATAAAATATCCACAACAACTTTTAAGCCAGCCTCCGATCAAGCATAACTCGGAAAAATTGATAAATCAACCAAATGAAAAATCACTAAGTAATGGAAATAAATCTACAGAAATGAATTTGCTTCCATATCCAAGACCCCATTTATTTTCAGAAAATGATACCAGATCAAAGTTTTACTTGAAAAGTAATAAATAATAAAATTAAAATTAATATATAGCCTAATGCGATGTTAAAATATCCACAGCAACAAGTTGTAGGCCAGCCATACGATGTAGCATAACCATGAAAAATTAATACTTATTGATTAGCCAAAAGATCACAAATTTTAGAAAATAAATCTACTGAAATGAAAACTAGGTTTAAGTATAAAAAAACAAATACTAACTTTACAAAGGGTATCAAATATGCTGGACCAAAACACCATGGGAGACACTTGTAGAACATGTCAGCCATCTGCCACTTGTTTGTCTCAGTGAAGAATAATTAATTAAATGCAGCTGCAACCAGAATTTCTAAAAGGATATGTTTACTTCCAGTTTTGTTTCTAAGAGTGGGAGAGATGCATAGAAATGTTGGGAAAAATAATTTGTGAATACTGAAATAGGTTTATGACAGAAAAGAGTGTGAAACAGAAAAAAAAAGGCGGTAAGTACCTTTTAATTACTTCCAAAATCTACCGTTTTTAAAAATAGCAGTTTTTTTTGGTTAATTTTTAGGAGATTTTTGAAAATTTAAGGAAAAATTTGTTGATAATAGTTCAAATCAAACTTGTGATCTTAAATCAGGTTGCTTCAGCAAATAGGAAGTTAACAAGCAAATCGGCAATACCGTTCAGTGCTTCTAAAAAATGGCTTTATAAAATTATTTATATTATAGTTAAAAATAAATTCCCATTTGAAAATTTCCTTACATACATCTTTTCAAAATATGCAATTCAAGTTCGAAAAATAACATTTTCCTTTCTCATTTCATGCATATTTTATTAGCTACAATATAAATAATTTGTTAAAGCCACCTGATTCTCATTTCTTAGAAGCGATATATGGTATTGTCTTTTTTTTTTTGTTAATGTTACTCTTTGCTGAAGCAACCCCCTGATGTAAGCTCAAGTTTGATTTGAATTATTATCAAAAAATTTTCCTTCATCATCACCTCAAGTAGCCATGAGCTACGGAGGTCCAACCAGATGGCACAATTTAGTTCTCCAAAATATCTGTCTTGAGCTACATCTGCTGCATCTGGCCACTGTACACCAATTCTAACAAGATCCTGTTTAACATTGTCTGCCCACCATATCCTTGGTCTTCCCCTCTTTCTGAGAGCTTTAGGCACACTCTTCATAACCCTATTTGCTAATCTATAGCTATGCATACAGGCAACATGGCCAAACCAAGAGTCTCTCTGCACAACATACTACTCAAAGGAGGTTTCTAACTCCTTTGCCTAACCTCATCATTACTTAAAAAGGTAAACCACCTAATTCCCAACATACTGTGTAAGCATCTAAATCAAAAGTAACATAATCAATAATTACACTAAAGAGAAAAGGAGACAAAATGCACCCTTGTCGAACACTAGAAGCAATGTTAAACCAACTGCTGCAAGTCTTACCAACTCTCACATGACTCAGTGTTAGTATAAGAGAGCTTTCATTATCTTAACTAATTTGTCTGGTATGTCATATGACCCACAATCAACCATGACAGAATCCTCACCTTCAATAACCTTACCTTGGTTATCCTTCAACCCCTGTATATTTGTCCATTTTTTCCCACACAAAACATTATCTATCTGGTACAGCTCTTTAATGTTACCCTATAACAGCTGCTTCCTCGAATTTATCAGCGAAGCTATCAAGCCAAAGATTTGTATCAGCTGCTAACTCCTTTGCACATTTATTAAACTCTTTGTAACATTTTCTGTTAGCTGGTTAATACAGCTAATAAAAAACTTGGTTTTGGTTAAAAATATAAGATTTGTATTGATTAACAACATTCCTGCAGTTCTTTCTTCCCAAAATATGCTCAAGTGCCTTATCACTCAAATAATTTTGCCACCTCTGCTCCTTTTTACCTAAAAGAAAAGCATTTTTAATAGTTTTCAAGAAAAGCCTGTTTAAAATGGTCCCATTCTTCCTCAACTCCAGTAGTAAGCAAATCATGACTGTCATATAATTAAGTAGCATATCATGGTAAGCTTTAACTATAACTGAGTCTTTTAGATCTTCAGTGTTAAAGTCAACTTTTTTAACCTTAGCACAACATTTTTAACAATGTATTGGTTAGATCCAATTTCAGCTCCCCTCTATGACCTGGTATTCCTAACAGAATTAGCCCATTTACTGTTAATTAATATATAATCAATCATATTCCTATGCAGCCCATCAGGTGAAACCCATGTGTACTTATGTATATCGTGGTGTTTGTAATAAGTGTTAGTTATTCTGAAACCATTAAGTTTACTTACCTATAGGAGACATTGCCCATTGCAGCCTACCAATACCAAAGGGATCTATCACCCTCTCCAAAGGTCAGAGTCAGTACTAACTTTAGCACTGAAGTCACCTAGAATAATGGTATATCTCCTTTCTTGACAGAATTCAAAATATCCTGAAGTTGTCCATAAATCTATCTTTCTCATCCTCATCAGGATCCTCAGTGGCAGCATAACAACAGATAACATTCAAGTCTTTAATGCTTGTCTGAAATTTAGCTTTAAGAAACCTTTCATTAATGCACTCATATCCTAAAAGAGCATCACTAACATGTCTGCTGAGAAGCAAATCTATGCCATGAAGATGCTTTTTATCTTCCATTCCTGAAGAGAGAAATTTAAGATTATTTTTAAGAATTTGACTTTTATCTGTCCTTCTGGTCTCTTGCAAGCCGAGAATATCTAAATTACAATGGTAGAATTCTTATGTGAGGACAACAAGAGAATAATCTCCGTGCAGAGTCCTCACATTCCAACTACCTATGGAGAGAAAATGATTTGTGGGATGTTTAAAGAAACTTCGTTTATTGACAAAAGGAATGGCGACAATATCAAAAACAGCCACCTAATTGCAGGCATGGGGCAAAGACTTGTTCCCCCACTACTAAAGGCTGAAGCCATCTACACTGGAAGACTTCCTCCAATGTAGGATTTGACAAGCCCATAGAAGTAAGAGTTCAGGTACCTGCAATGGCCTCTGATCAGGATTATTCACCAGCTGATAAACGTATCCTGTGAATCTATTCACTTGGGGCTGTCAACCCACAAACAGAAAACACAGCGGAAGATTTTCTCTCAACAGAAGCCCACCAGTGCAGCAAAATCAGGATCCATAATCAAGTTCAGAACTATTTTTCATTCAGGTTGCTATAAAAATTTCTAAAATTTCCTGAATATTAATAAAAATAAACTGCTATCTTTAAAAATATAAGATTTTGGATGTAATTGCAAATTTTTTCACTCCTTTCTGCCTTAACGCTATTTCACTATTCCTAGAATTATTTATATCATTTATCCCACCATTCTATGTATCTTTCTTACTCTTCAAATCAAAATTGTAAATAATAAAAAATAAGTCTTCATAGCTACCTTGAAGACTGGCTGCAATGCACAATGTCATGGGTCATGGGAAAGGAAGTTGAAGGGTAATTGTTTGCTCACATGTAGAAGAGTGGGAGAGCTATCTGCTAAGTTGCTGCATGGCAAGTTGTGTACATGGATGATTCAAGTCCAAATACTTCCTCCCAACAAATTGGATATCAACTTCCTTCATAAAGTTAGTATTTTATTTAATTGTTTACAATTATACCTTAGTTTTCGTTTCTGTAGATTTACTTTATTTCTGTAAATTATTGATATTGGTTGATTATTTTTTTTTTGAGTTATGGTATATTATGGCATAGAAATCAGTCCTCGCATAGGAGGGTAATTTCAGCAAGGGTTTGAACACCTCCTTCCCCCACTACACTCAATGAATAATGCTTTACATTTCACTGAATAAGGTTCATTATTTATATTCCAATAATCATTTTTCAAGTAGACAATAAAACACACAGACTTATGAATCACCCTAGTAAATTGTGTTTCAATGGACTTTTGAACTAAATTGTTATGATCAGCGATGCTGATTTATATGATTCAGGCTCCATAGCTTTTTATTATCATATAAATATTGTTGAACATCAAAGAATTAGTAAAATCTGCATGAAATCATCAATTTTGTTTCAAACCAGTAATATTTTCCAAAAAAAAGCTTATTTTCAAAGTTAGGGAGTTCTGAATGAATCTTTTTACATAACGTGACAGGAAACCTTTCATAATATAATGTAAAAAAGATAAAACTCTTCAATAATCATTAAGCACCATTTACAAAATACTTCATATAATAAAAACTCTGTACTCTTGAAACATGATTTTTATTTTTATAGTTTTGATTTTAATTTTATCATCTGTTTTGTATTTTTGTTTCAATTTTCTTAAACTTGATTTTTTTTGTTCTAAATTCATTCCCTAAGTGATTGCCTAGTTCATCTATATGGATGGGTGGCCCTATCCATATAGATGAACTAGGCAATCACTAGGCAAGAACTATATGCCATGTCACCAATGGTGACCATAAATTTAATTCCAGTGGCTGAAATACTATCATTGTACCACCGTTGCATCTCTACAAAGTACTGAGCATGGATTACACTTCACAACATATTATAAAATTATTAATTACAAATCGTTAAAAATTAATAGCATTATTAAATGCTTTACATGTTTATTAAGCTCTTTGTAACACTATTAAAAATTTATAGTATTACAAAGAGCTTAATAAACGGGGAAAAAACAGACAAGTATACAGGGATTGAAGAATAAACAAGGTAAGGTTATTGAAGGTGAGGATTCTATCATGGCTAGGTGGGCTGAGCATTTCAGAGATGTTCTAAACAATATGGTTAGTTCTACTCCCATTGTTTGTAATGATAATAGATGCATTATTGGCTTTAAAATTGGCCCTATATCACAATCAAAAATTACTACTGAATGCTTAGAGCTGGGAATATTTCTGTTACCACATGGTTGACTGAAATTTTGAATATCTTTTATGATAAAGGCATTGTTCTTAAGGATTTTACCAGAGCTATTATTATCTCCATTTTTAAAAATGATGATCGCAGTTCTTGTGATCTATATAGGTATCAGCCTACTTTCTGTTCAAGGTAAAATTTTTTTGCATGATTGTACTTAATAGAATTAAGAATCATGTTGATGGACAGTTACATAATGAGCAGTGTGGATTCAAAAGTGGTGGGGAATGTGTAGATCAGATTTTTTCACTTAGGCAGATTCAAAATGGCTTTTGTCTCTGTAGATGATAATAATTTGTGGTTGATCATGAGAACAAATGGCATATTAGACAAATTAGTTAACATAATGAAAGCTCTCTTATAATAACATTGAGTCATGTGTGAAAGTTCGTAAAGTTTGCAGCAATTGGTTTAGCATTGCTTCTGGTGTTCAACAAGAATGCATCTTGTCTCCTTTTCTCTTTAGTTTGGCTATTGATTATGTTATGAGAAATTCAATGCAAGGGAAAGATTTTGGCCTGGAGATTAGAAAATTTCTGATTTAGATTATGCTGATGATTAGCCCTTTTGGCAAATGATGTTGATGAGATGAACTCTTTTTTTTTTTCAAGCTGTTGATGAGACTGGTAGGAGAGTAGGTTTAGTTATAAACAAAGAGGAAACTAAAGTGATGAAAATTGGTAACACAGGCTGTGATTCAGTTAATCTGAATGGTTGCAGTCTTCAGCAAGTGTCACAGTTAATTATCTTGGGAGCTATGTAACAGATGCTAGTGATGTGCAGTATGAGATTAACAGATGAATAGGGATTGCTGCCGGGACTTTTAAGAAGCTTATAGAGTGTGTTGAAATAGGCGAATACACATAAAAACTCAGACTATATAATAGTTTGGTTCTTCTAGGGTTAGTTATGGTAGTGAAACTTGAACGCTTTAAACAAGAAAACAGTAAACTTGATGCTTTTGATTCTAGCTGCTTACACAGTATCTTGGGGATTAGGTGGTTCAACTCTGTAAGTAATGATGAGGTTCGGCAATAGAGTCAGCAACCTCCTTTAAGCAGCATATTGTGCACAGAGAGACTCCATTGGTTTTGTATGTTGTCCATATGGATAATTATATATTAGCGAATAAGGTTATAAATAGTCTGCCTAAATGCCTCAGAAAGAGGGGGAGATAATGTCAAGCAAAACCTTGTTAGAATTGGTGTGCAGTGGGCAGATGCAGCAGATGTAGCTCAGGACAGATATGCTTGGAGAACTAAATTGCAGCGTCTGGTTGGACCACCATATCCCATGGCTGCTTGAGAATGATAATTATTACACTTCACAACAAAATAAATGGTAGCTATTAAAAATGAAACTAGATTCAAATTATGACTTTTTAAATACTGATATTGTTGTAACAGGCAATATCAATAACAAGTGCACAGTATCAGAATAATTATTTTTGAAATACATTTATTAAAATATTGCAAATACTTTGGAAGCTTTTATTAGAATACATTGTGTTGCATGTTTTTTTAAACTTTAAATCCATAATGTCCTCATCTTCCCATAATTCATACAACCTCATTTCTTTTAAGTTGAATTTATTTCTCACATGGTGTATATGTATATATACTACTGGTTTCATACATTCTATGGTAAATGAAAATGATCAAACTTCATAATTAGAGAAATAATATATTGCCTCAGGAGAATATGGGAGCTTATTTTCAAAGAAAATTAATTTTCCATTTTTTTTTTAATTTTGCAACCTTTCATGGATGACTGGAAAGTGTAAATAGTAATATATGATTCATCTTATACAATATAAAAAGAATTTCTCATTTATCTCTCAAAATTAAAACACAGAGTTTCTTATCCCCTAGTGTTAAGGAACAAATCAATCAGTGTATATAAAATAATTTATTATTACTCTATTAAATTTAAAGTAAAATTTACTTAATTTTAAAATAACCTTTAAGAATAATAAGCAACCGGTCAAAATTTAACTTACAGTACATTTTTCTGCTGAGGTCCTGCCATCCTCTCAGACCTACTATGGCATATAAACTGACAGGCTCCTGTCAGACCTCTGTGGCAAGCAGCTGCTTGAGGGGGTATTTATTTTATTATTAATTTAACGAGAATGCATAAAAATTCAAATTACATTTGTCTTAGTTTGTTACCTGGATATCTGTTCTTAACCAACACATTATAACACCAGAATTTCCAATTTCTAGCAAAAAGTGTTTTCCCACCCACCACCTGAAGGTAAAGGGTGAAATCGTTGTTGCATATGCAAACTCCATAACCTTTGGATTTTACCATCAAAATTTCTAATTTCTACCATAAATACACCACTTAAAATACTAGTTTAACATCTTACCATTTGCAACTTTTTCCTCCATTAGCAGGCACAATTATAGCTTTCGAAAGATTCTAAAAGCACAAATCATAAAATTACAGCAACACCTATTCAGCTCTAAAAAAATTTTTATCTCTAAAAACAAAAGCTGTTGAATATCTAAAGACAGAAAGAGATTGCTACCAGGACTTTTAAAAAACTTTGGAGCATGGAAAAATAGGCATATACAACTAAAGACTAAAATCAGACTGTAAAATAGTTTGGTTCTTTCTAGCATTAGTTATAGTAGTGAAACTTGGACATGGTACCACAAAGGAAAAATGTTAGCTTGTTTTTTCTGAAAATGAGCTAAAACAAATGCCTTATTAGTGAACTACTCAACTTATTTTATAATAAATATTATCACCATGAATCATCACTTCATTTAAACCATTAATAGAACATCATTTGCACTGCACATAATAATCAGTACTGGAGAGTATAATAAATAGCAGTATTCGTGATTTTTTAATCTTTTGTTATGCTGTTAATAATCAATATCTAGAACTCATAAATTGAATTTGCAATGAGCATTATGCAAATAAAATAATAACAGAACATGAAAAAATAATTTTCTTAATAAGGACTTCTTAAGATTTTTAAAATTATTAAAGTTTTAAAAATCATCCATAAATAAATAAATAAATAAATACCCCCTCAAGCACTGCTTGCCACAGAGGTCTGACAGGAGCCTGTCAGTTTATATGCCACAGTAGGAGATCTGAGAGGATGGCAGGACCTCAGCAGAAAAACGACACACACATCCATGCCTAATCCGGGGCTCGAACCCAGGTCCCTTAGATCAGTAGCCAAGCGCGCTAACCACTCAGTCATGGGACGGCTAACTGTACATAAATACAAAAATTTGCAGAACTGTCATTTGTAAACTGCAAAAAAAATTATTGCTCTTCAAAAGCCAATACAAAATATTAATATGAATTGAGAACAATTATTTACCTTGGGAAAATGATTTATTATTCGATCCTCTGCAGCTTTTTCTCTTAACATTTTTTTACAAGATGATTCCTTCATTCAGGACATTTATTAGAGTGACAGGAAAGTTCTATGGAAAACAAACTTTACATTATTTTTATTGAAACAGCAAAAGGTTTGGCTATGGTGCATTGCAAGACCCTCAGCCGCCATGTTGGGCTTTTCCCCAGGAAAGCTAGAAAACCTGTAAAGTTAAGCTGCAATATGATATTCATCTACTTGTGCTAATATTTACGACTGATTGACTGATATACATTGTTTAAAAAAGTTCTCTCTAATGAGATTATTTGTTTTGGAGCTTTTCTTCAGTCGATTGTTTAGTGATGAGAGTTATTAAGGAAATTTATTTTTTATATTTATTTATTTTAGGAGCTGTTTTTAAAGTGGGAAACGAGGTTTCATTGTTTAGTGATAAGCATTGTTAATGAAATCTTTTGATGATTATTTATTTTGGGGGCTTTTCTTCAGTAAGGAACAAGGAGTTATTCCTTAGTGATAAGAACTGCTAATGAAATATAATTCTGATGAAATTGTTTAATTTTTGGGAGGGGGGATTAAGTGCAAAATGAGGGTTCATTTAGTAGCAATAAGCATTTTTAATAAGATCTTGTTTTGATGAGATTATTTTCAGTGTTTTTCTAAGTGAAGAAACACGATTTTCTTCTACATAGGATTGCTACATTGTGTACCTCTAATCTAATTTTTGAACATTTCTATATATCCTCTAAACGAATCTCAAGGTAGATGCGGACTACTTTTCCATTCGGACTTTTTTTCTTCACCACGAACACAAGATAACAGCTGAGGGCTATACACTGCACTTCTGCCAAATTTTTATTCGACAATATTATGGTATTACACTAATAAATAATTCTTCTGATTAAAAATATCAAAGTTTTCAAAATCATTATATAAACTCATAATGTAAAAGATTTTTCCAGATGCAAAAATTAACTGTATAATCATATCTGATACTGTTTTAGGGAATATGTACAAAATACCAATGCCTAAATGCGATATAATTTGTGCCTCAGAATGGAATCTCTCTATGGAAGTGCTTATAAAAATGTACAAATTTCAACGTGACAGACATCGGCATGACTCGTGCTTGCGCTGTCCAAGAAATCAGTTTGTTAGCTATTAAGATGATAATTCATATAATGTACAACTAAACTTAAACATGATCGTAAAACATAACTATATACTTACTCGTAGATAAAATTATAGTATTTATGCTTCCGAATATTGCAGTGCTCATGCTGCTAATATTCAATATATTGGATAAACTTCTTTGTTTTGATTGCGATCTTTTTAGATGGAGGCATATTTGAAATATATATCATAAACCCACTACCTTAAAAAACACCATATAATTAAAAATAATTTTTATTTTAAGATGAACATCAAATCAAACGTTTACTGCAAGTTGTCATCATGTCATTCATCAGAACACGAAATCATCAACCAGCATAAAAGATCAGAACACATGATGTTTAGAACATTATGCTGCCACTTCTGAAGCAAACATTTTCAGCATTATTTGAATATTATTTGGAAACAGAATGGCAGCACCTGTTATAATTCCAGAATTCGTTGGTGCCCTGTGAAAGGAAAATATCTGGTCGACAGTATCTGACGGGTGGACGGACTGAACTTTCCCTCCCCCCTCCCTTTTAATTTTATAAGCCCCCACTTATTATTATTGGAAGGAGCATGATTTTTGTTATGAAAAATATTATTTACTTCTCCTCCCCTCAAGGGAATTATCTCCAAACCCTCCCTTTTACGCCTATTCCACCCCCTACCTCTTCCCCTGAGAACCCCCCATGCTCGCTTCCCTGGGGGGAAGATGGGGGGGAAATCCATTTTTCCAACACTTTTCAGCCTCTTTTTGCCTCTTCCTTTTGCCACAGAGGTCTGACAGGAGCCTGTCAGTTTATATGCCACAGTAGAAGGTCTGAGAGGATGGCAGGACCTCAGCAGAAAAACAACACGAACATCCATGCCTTAGCCGGGACTCGAACCCAGGTCCCTTAGATCAGTAGCCAAAAGCGTTAACCACTCGGCCATGGGACGGCACCTCTGCCACATACCTCTTGTTAATTTCCTTCTCCACCGACTTCTCCAACCAACTACTACCAGGCACTGTTTAGAATTGCAACGTCTTCAATTCATCTCACAGGGTGGCCTGCGGTCTTCATGCCCTTTCGCAAGTTGTAGGTTCGCTTGCTTCACTGTTGCATGGGATGACTTACCTTCACTTTCCACATTGCCTCCACTGTACTGAACAGAAAGTACAGAATTTTATTGAACAAATTAAAGAAACTGCTCAAAAGAGCGACCGTCAACATTAAATGCGGGCTTCATACCTTCGACGTAGTGAACGGCGTACATGGGCGAAAACACCAGGTATTTCTCGTACAGCGGCAGCGGCAACAGAAATCCTGGCAACAAGGTCCTCATTGGAAACAATGGGGCTATCGTAGATGAGGCTTTTATATGGCCCCATAGCAAAAAGTCCAGACATGAGAGATCGGCGATCGTGGCAGCCAAGCGATGGGACCACCCCGACCAATCCATCGTCCTGGAAATATTGCATCCAAGGCGTTCCGCACAACGAATACCTTCCTTATTCTGTGTTCTGCACATCCACACTGAAATGGGGTGGCGCTCCGTCGTGTTGGAACCACATGCGCGTTTGAATGTTTGCTGAAATAGGGTTCAATAATTCTGGCAAGACTTCTTGTAAAAATACGAGGTACGTTCTCCCTTTCAGTCGAGCTGGCAGAAGGTATGGGCCAATCAAATGGTCATGGAGAATTCCAGCCCAAACATTTATGGAGAAATGCCGCTGGTACGAATGTGGACGTATGGAGTGTGCAGATTACTGGTGGAGCACGCATGTGAATTGTGGGTATTAAAAATGTCCTCACGTGTAAAGGTGCATTTGGCAGTGAATAAGACATGTGCATCAAATTCCGGTTGTGCTGCAGGAACCACTGTGCAAAATCCACACGAGGCCGATGATCTGCAGGTGTCAAGGCGTGCACCCTCTGTGCATGGTAGAGATGTAATCGTTCGTCTCGTAGAACTCGTAGAACTCGCCACACCGTCGATTGGGGCACACTTACGGCATGGGAAATTGCTCGCGTGCTACATTCGGAATGATCTCCAACCCTACGTAGAATTTCCTCTGTAACACGTGCCGTCCTCACACTTCTTGCACGCCCTGTATCCTGCAAGCCGCTGACAAAGGAGCCCGTTTCGCACAGATACGGGTGCAATTGCTGAAAGGTTTTACGATCAGGCACTCGTCTGGTTGGAAAGCACTCCCTGCACAGTCTTTGGACTTCCCTCGCATTCCCGTCCGCAGCTCCGTACGTGAAATGAATGTCCGCCTTCTCGTGATTCGTGAAACAATCCATCCGTTCTGCAATCCACGGTAGAAATGACAACGAGTGCGAAAACCAGCGCTTATAAGTGTTCACTGAAAAGTGCCCTCTAGTACTTCACCACTAGAGTTCCGACCATGCATTGTATGACGAAAAGTGCTTCTTTAGGTGTGTTCTATCACCCTTTAAAGTTTGGCCCAAGAGTTTTGAATCACCCTGTATATATGTTTTATTTTATTCCCATTGTTTTACTATAACTATAGTTTATCTATTTACACAAGGGGTACGCTAGTTACATACACATTTCCAGGGGGTATGTGAAGCATAAAAAGTTTGGAACCACTGCTTTACACTGTATACCTGTGCCTGTCCTAATGTCACTCTGAAGTACACTATGTTGAAAAAAGTGTCTGAACACTTCCATGTTATGTGAATGGAAAGCCACTTTCAAAGCTCCCTAACATTGAAAATAAACCTTTTACGCAAAAACTGTTATTGGCGATAAATTGCAAATGTCACTCAAATCTCTAAATATATTTCCCGCAATATTCGTTTAATAGTTAAAGAATGAATGGAAGCTGAAGCAGGTGAACATTAAACAATGTCATCTGCTGTTAAATGGTCCCGCTTTAATGACTCTTTAAATATTGATCGAAGATTGTTGAAAATTGACACTGTCACATTGCCTCCAAATTGATGAAATCTTAAAAAAATCGTCATACAAAATTTAGATATTTAATTTATGTTAGTGAAAAAATTGTTACAAGAGTTGTGTTTTATGTATTGAAGTATTCTTTCATAAGTGCCAAAAGTTGAAGATAAATACTTCAGCTTCCATTCATTCTTTAAATATTAAAAGAATATTGCAGGAAATATATTTAGAGAGATTTGAGTGACATCTACAATTTATCTCCAATAACAGTTTTTGCGTAAAAGGTTTATTTTCAATGTTAGGGAGCTTTGAAAGCTTTCCATTCAAATTCATAGAAGTGTTCCATTCAAGGCTTTCCATTCAAATAACATAGAAGTGTCTAGACACTTTTTTTTTTTCAACATAATGTATGTCATGGGCGTCCGCAGAAAATTTTCCAGGGCGGGGGGGAGGGGGGAGGGGCAAATCTTGGAGACAAATAATTACATCGATAAATTTTTATTTAATTATTTGATTTTTTAGGGGTTTTTTCTCACAAGTAGATTATAGAATACAGTATTGCATCAATATAAAAAAAAACATACATAATGTATATAAATTAATTACATTTAAATTGTTACGATTATAATTTGTGGAATTTTTTACACGATCCAGGGGGGTCAAGCGTCTCGTTTGCCCACCCTCTGCAGACCCCCATGGTGTATGTGGACTTTTGTTCTGTGTACCCTCATGTTTCAAGGAAGGCAGATATCCTATTGGCCACTCTGTTAGGATCTCCCAAAATTTTAATTATGAGAAGGATGCATATTTAGCATAATTAAAGCAACTGTTTTGGCACCCCAGGGGCTCTATCTACCCCTGCTTCCCCTTAAGAGTCACGATCGTTTGCTCTTCCCTCTTTGCTTTTCTTGCTGTGAGGATCGTGCGCATTCCAAGTGTACTCACACCCCAGAAAAGAGAAGGTTTACAGGGTCGTGGACCAAAGGTATGGAATATTACAGGACCCTAGATCTAGGACACATAGCCGTCTGCATACACAATGTGTGGCATTACTCTCAGTGGGAAGGGTACAATAAACCCATAGTCCGGTGTTTTGTGGGGCGGGGGTGGCTCAGTCGGTAGCGCACCAGGCTCGTAATCTGTAGTTCCCAGGTTCGAGTCCCAGCTGGGTCAGCGTTGAGATTTATCTCCGCAAAATTCTCCGCCCTGCCCATGGTCAGTAGGGAACACTGATGGGCTTGGAAAGGCCGCCGTCCGTCGGATGGGACGTTAAGCCGTGGCCCCGTGTGTGGAAGAGCCATACCCTGTGCACGTTAAAGAACCCGCTGGATGGCCTTGACGGGAGGCTACCATCTGTCTCCCAACAGCTGTTCCAGTGGGTCCCCTCCCCCAACCTTCTCTGAGCCTTCGGGGTCCATGTGACCTGGCCATTTAGCCCATGGTGTGCAAAAAAGTGCCGCTCACAGGTAAAACAACCCACAACCCGGTGATTTTTTCACAGAATATCTGAATACGTTTATAGGTGCCAAGCAACAGATTCTGGTTTTCCAACCAGTGTGACAATGGCATCTCAAAAACAAAAATATTGTGATGATTTCTTTGAAGCAGAGGGGGTTCGACTCAATCCAGATGACATTGCCAAGAATCCTGTAAAACGTGCCGAGGTCAAATTTGCATGCAACGCATTATGGGTGAAATTGGCACAGGATTCGAACAAGAGCCAAAACGTCATAGTGGATTCATCCCTAAAATGCATGGACTTGCTCACTTCCCCTGAAAAAACTGTAACTGATGTTTGTGAAATCAAGAGTGAACCACTCTTGGTTTTTTTCCGTTGCAATCAAAATTTTATCCCTTGAAATAAAAAAGGAAATTTAGTCAGAGCAGCTTTTGTCACATTTCATGCCAGACTTAAATTGTACTCTATCTTGGAACCCTTGCAGCACAGAGTTTTTTACTGTGATACAGACAGCATAATTTATACTTCAGAACCTGGTGACAGCTACCATCCCAAGCTGGGTTCCTATCTTGGCGAACTAGTGGATGAGGTAGAACAGGGCCGCCGACAGGGGGGGGGGGGGGGAGCAAGGGGGACTAGTGCATAGGGGCCCGTCAGCAATAAGGGCCCGTCAGATTAAGTGACTCTACTTTTTTTTACAAAAATTATTCTTAGTTAGGCTATATATCGATCCTATGCTAAAAAGTTTTATGTGACACAAACTGTGTAGGCCTATGTTTTTGCATACCTGACTGCACAACAGGCTTTTTTTCCTCTGTATGTCATCATTGTGTCCAGAATAATTGCTATTAATGATTTGTAAAGATAAAAAGTTTTCAAGGGGGGGGGGGGGCGAGCATAATATTACATAGGGGCCCATAAATTCTCTCGGCGGCCCTGAGGTAGAAGCAAAGTATGGGCCTGGCATCGTTATTGCAGAATTCATTTCTACAGGACCCAAAGTATATGGTTTTCGGTTGTCTAACAATGAGACCATCCTGAGCTGTAAGGGGATTTTCCCTGAATGAAACAAACAGTGAGAAATTCACAGTGGGATTATTAAAGAGTATGGTTTTTGATTCGAATCAAGAATCTATACGCTTTGATATCCCACTGAATTTAATCAGGGACAAGTATCTGGCCACTTTAGTGAATAGCCATCATTAAAAATGTTTAAAATGTTTTTTGACAAGCGTGTGCTAGACAAAGATTGTGTCCACACTGCCCTATGGCTTCATTTGAGCTTTCTCCCTTTACTCTTTCCCAGTAATTGTTTTTTTATCTCAAAGGATGTGTGTATACAGGGTGAATCTGAAAAAGTGGGCAAAACTTTACGGGGTGGTAGAACGCAGCTATACGAGCAATATTCGTCATAGAAAGTATGGTCGGAACGCAACGGCGAGCCGCTAGTTGTCGTTGGAAATGGTATAAAAGGGTCGGTCCTCGCACCCAACGGCATTTCTACCGTGGATTGCCGAGAGGATGGCTGGTTATACTAACCACGAAATGGCGGATATGCACTTTGTGTCCGGTGCGGCGGACGGGAATGCAAGTGAGGCACATAGTATCTCCTCTCCTTCTTGTGTTCATTCTTTAAATGTGACAGTGGAAAACTACCTTTTAACTTCTCACCGCTTGCGTTCCGACCATACATTCTATGACGAATATTGCTCGTATAGCTGCGTTCTACCACCCCGTAAAGTTTTGCCCACTTTTTCAGATTCACCCTGTATATACATATATTATTTATTTATTTATTTACTTTGCACTGTCATATAAGGGAAAAACGCTAACATTTTGTGTGTGTATGTATATAACCTTAGTAATTTCAATAAATTGTTAATTTATTATTTCCTGTGTCTGTCATAGCCGTCCCGTGGCCGAGTGGTTAGCACGCTTGGCTACTGATCTAAGGGACCTGGGTTCGAGCCCCGGATTAGGCATGGATGTGTGTGTCGTTTTTCTGCTGAGGTCCTGCCATCCTCTCAGATCTCCTACTGTGGCATATAAACTGACAGGCTCCTGTCAGACCGGGGCGGGGATGGCTCAGTCGGTAGCGTGCCAGGCTCGTAATCTGTGGTTCCCAGGTTCGAGTCCCAGCTGGGCCAGCGTTGAGATTTATCTCCGCAAAATTTCCCGCCCTGCCCGCGGTCAGTAGCGGACACCGATGGGCTTGGAAAGACCGCCGTCCGTCGGATGGGACGTTAAGCCGTGGCCCCGTGTGTGGGAGAGCCATACCCTGTGCACGTTAAAGAACATGCTGGATGGCCTTGACGGGAGGCTATCATCTGTCTCCCAACAGCTGTTCCAGTGGGTCCCCTCTCCCAACCTTCTCTGAGCCTTCGGGGTCTATGTGACCTGGCCATTTAGCCCATGTGTGCAAAAAAGTGCCGCTCAGAGGTAAAACAACCAACCAACCTGTCAGACCTCTGTGGCAAGCAGCTGCTTGAGGGGGTATTTATTTTATTTATGTGTCTGTCACTCTTTTCACCAAAACTTGTACCGCTGATCCATTTAATTATAGTCGGCTTGGGTTAGGAGAGAGGCGGCAGCAAGTCTCCCTTATGCATACGGTTGGGTTGGGTTGTTTTACCTCTGAGCGGAACTTTTTTGCACACCATGGGCTAAATGGCCAGGTCACATGGACCCCGAAGGCTCAGAGAAGGTTGGGGGAGGGGACCCACTGGAACAGCTGTTGAGAGACAGATGGTAGCCTCCCGTCAAGGCCATCCAGCGTGTTCTTTAACGTGCACAGGGTATGGCTCTCCCGCACACGGGGCCACGGCTTAACGTCCCATCCGACGGACGGTGGCCTTTCCAAGCCCATCGGTCATTATGATTACTATGATTCAAAATTTTAATGATGTCACTGTCTAGATCCGACAATTTTCTTTTCACTAGAAGTTTTTTGGAAGGAAAAGGTTTTTTGGCAGGAAATCGCTAAAGCTCATCTTCTAGATATTAAGCCTGTTATCGAGGGTGGTATGGCCGATATCAGAGGTAGTATAAAACCAGACTATTTTTGAATTAATAAACGTTTTAGTGTACAATTTCAATTTCCTTGAGGGGAATTTCTGTAGAGCGCATCTATGTTTGGTCAACTGTCTTCGATGTTTGAATGAGAGTGGAACGTACCATGTAGGGTCCGCACGAGTTGAGTTCAGCGCATTCCCCGGAACCGACCCCGCACTTTAGAAAAGCTCATCGTATAAAAACGACGCCATTTTCCTATCTTTAACACAGCAGCCGACACAATGTATCCTCGTTCCTCTAGCTCCACGTCCACCACCAGAGCGCATGTCAGTTATTTTCCAAACACCAATAGCAAATCCAATCGCAGAATCCGCTAATCGATGACTAACTATTCTTTCAATAGAAAGCGAAATCGGTCAATTTTGATGACGCAATTAAAAATTTAAAAAGGTGAGAAAATTGTGTAATATTTATAATACACTCTGTGTTCCTATAAGTTGTATGTATATATGTACCGCACTTTGTACTTATAATAAATAATTTGTTATTATAAAATTTAAAAGTACATATAAATGAGGTTTCTTTTACCCCCCCCCCCTGGGGCGGGGGTGGCTCAGTCGGTAGCGCGCCAGGCTCGTAATCTGTAGTTCCCAGGTTCGAGTCCCAGCTGCGTCAGCGTTGAGATTTATCTCCGCAAAATTCCCTGCCTTGCCCACGGTCAGTAGGGAACACCGATGGGCTTGGAAAGGCCGCCGTCCGTCGGATGGGACGTTAAGCCGTGGCCCCGTGTACGGGAGAGACATACCCTGTGCACGTTAAAGAACACGCTGGATGGCCTTGACGGGAGGCTACCATCTGTCTCCCAACAGCTGTTCCAGTGGGTCCCCTCCCCCAACCTTCTCTGAGCCTTCGGGGTCCATGTGACCTGACCATTTAGCCCATGGTGTGCAAAAAGGTGCCGCTCAGAGGTAAAAGAACCCCCCCCCCCCCCGCACAATTTTGGAACCCAGCCCCAAAAAGTTCACGCCGGCCCTCTTACCACGTAGCATGTTGTGGGATACTTCACAGAGAGTGTTAAGCTGCATTGGACAGGCTATTCTTAGAGCAAGGAATCTCTGCTTAGGTGATGCATTTACTAAATAACATAGAAATCTGGCATTCTTCTTCACTCCCACGACTTTTTATAGGATGAAAATCATTTCACCTCCTTCGTCAGGTAATATTCTAGAGTGCAAGTCATGGTTCTGAGGTGTAGTCGGTCTGAAATCTAAAAACAAATAACCTTTTCCATCATGCCTTGCTTGCATCTCTGATCCAATTAAGATGTCGAGGAAACATGTGAAGCCCCAAAAACTTAATTAGCTGCATATCGCGCGGATTTCGGAAAGCGATTATGTAATGACAGTTAAGAGAAATCTCTCTCACTTCTTTCCCTTGGAAGAATAAATTTTGTGTTATCAGAATTACGGATATGTTACGATGATGGATGAAAATTTGTAATAATTCACAAATCTGATCATTGGAACTACCTGACGTAATGATATCATCTAAGATTAATAAATTAACTTTTGGATCAAAGACAAGGTCGTGCGAGGGAAGCCCTTCATGAAATTCTGCATTCACTTTAGAAAAACAATTTTGCCATTCACTAAAACAACAAACAATATGTTCTAAAGGAGGAACAAATATTTCATTAACGTGTTGTAGCCGCATGACAAAACGGGTTGTATTGAGTTGTTTTACCTCTGAGTGGCACTTTTTTGCAAACCATGGGCTAAATGGCCAGGTCACAAGGATCCGAAAGGCTCAGAGAAGGTTGGGGGAGGAGACTCACTGGAACAGCAGTTGGGAGAGAGATGGTAGCCTCCCGTCAAGGCCATCCAGTGTGTTCTTTAACGTTGGGTTGTTTTACCTCTGAGTGGCATTTTTTGCAAACCATGGGCTAAATGGCCAGGTCACAAAGACCCCGAAGGCTCAGAGAAGGTTGGGGGAGGGAACCCACTGGAACAGCTGTTTGAAGACAGATGGTAGCCTCCCGTCAAGGCCATCCAGCATATTCTTTAACGTGCACAGGGTATGGCTCTTTCACACACGGGGCCATGGCTTAACGTCCCTTCCGAAAGATGGCGGCCTTTCCAAGCCCATCGAAGTCCCTATTGACCTTGGGCAGGGTGGGGGGTTTTGCAGAGACAAATCTCAATGCTGACCCAGCTGGAACTCGAACCTGGGAACTGGAGATTACGAGTCTGGCACACTACCAATTGAGCTACTCCTCGCCTCGACAAAACGGGGTTTTCCCACTTGGGTAGGACCCGCAATTAAAAGATTACATGGAGACATCATCATGACAACTGACAAGAGAATAAGATAATTGAAACATTTTATTGAAATATTCTTTCATATCAGCTAGAACTAAACATTCGTTCAATGCTGGAATACAGGTATAATAATCAGACGTTAACCTATGAAGAGACACGCCTCTCGTTTTCTTTAACAGAAACATTAAACAGTGCAAACTACAGGTATCTGTAACTTCATGTTGAACAGGTTTTCTCAGGTACTCTTTTCTCTTGGCTTTGGGTTGGGTTGTTTTACCTCTGAGCGGCACTTTTTTGCGCACCATGGGCTAAATGGCCAGGTCACATGGACCCCGAAAGCTCAGAGAAGGTTGGGGGAGGAGACCCACTGGAACAGCTGTTGGGAGACAGATGGTAGCCTCCCGTCAAGGCCATCCAGGGTGTTCTTTAACGTTGGGTTGTTTTACCTCTGAGCGGCACTTTTTTGCACACCATGGGCTAAATGGCCAGATCACATGGACCCCGAAGGCTCAGAGAAGGTTGGGGGGGGGGGCCACTGGAACAGCTGTTGGGAGACAGATGGTAGCCTCCCGTCAAAGCCACCCAGCGTGTTCCTTAATGTTGGGTTGTTTTACCTCTGAGCGGCACTTTTTTGCACACCATGGGTTAAATGGCCAGGTCAAATGGACCCCGAAGGCTCAGAGAAGGTTGGGGGAGGGGACCCACTGGAACAGCTGTTGGGAGACAGATGGTAGCCTCCCGTCAAGGCCATCCAGCGTGTTCTTTAACGTGCACAGGGTATGGCTCTCCCGCACACGGGGCCACGGCTTAACGTCCCATCCGACGGACGGCGGCCTTTCCAAGCCCATCGGTGTCCCCTACTGACCGTGGGCAGGGCGGGGGAATTTTGCGGAGATAAAGCTCAAAGCTGACCCAGCTGGGACTCGAACCTGGGAACTACAGATTACGAGCCTGGCGTGCTACCGACTGAGCCACCCCCGCCCCATTCTCTTGGCCCCACACCTAATATAAGAGGACGTCTGTGTCTACACATACTGATCAAAATGTTCCACTGTTCACCGTAAGCTGCAATCCAATGTTACCTTTTTTACCCAGTTTAAAAATCATCTTTCTAACGGCTCCCAGGCTCAATAAACATAGAATGTGTCGAATTCAATACCCTTTACCATCTTAGGATGCATTCCTTTTGCACCTGATGATTCAATGAGTCAAAGTCACATTTATGCCCTATGTGCTTCTAGACGATTTCTTGTAATTCGTGCAATACACTGGCCACACTCCAGATTCGTATCCATCTTTCAACCCTTCTAATTGTTTAAGGTACAGTCGCTCAAAAAAGTATCCGAACGCTACGATTGATTACAGAATTCAGAAAAAATATCTGGCAACGATTTTTTTAGGAATCAGTGATCTGGCAACCATCGTGTCACGTGATTACAGAATTCAGGAAAAATATCTGTAGCGTGTACAGCAACTGTACACGCTCAGAATTTCCGTGAGTGAGTCCACACGATCTAGTATCAAAATAATATGACCAAATCAGTGATCTGGCAACCTTCGTGTCACGTGACACGAAGGTTGCCAAATTACTGATTTCTAAAAAAAATCGTTGCCAGATAGTTTTTCTGAATTCTGTAATCAACCGTAGTGTTCGGATACTTTTTTGAGCGACTGTGCACATCCATCTTGATTAGATTGATAGATTGATAGTCAACCTTAATTAATATGTTCCTCTGGGCACAAAACTAGATTGACATATGCATTTGCAAACGAATTAAATGTATTAATTCAAAAATTATGAAATTAAAAAAAAAATGTTCAAATTCCTGCAAATAACTTGACTACCTATTCCTGAAAGGTGCAAAATGCTCATTTAATAATTCAGGACACTGTAAACGTATTGATTGGATTGGATTGTTTTACCTCTGAGCGGAACTTTTTTGCACACCATGGGCTAAATGGCCAGGCCACAAGGACCTCGAAGGCTCAGAGAAGGTTGGGGGGGGGGACCCACTGGAACAGCTGTTGGGAGACAGATGGTAGCCTCCCGTCAAGGCCATCCAGCGTGTTTTTTAACGTTGGGTTGTTTTACCTCTGAGTGACACTTTTTCGCACACCATGGGCTAAATGACCAGGTCACATGGACCCCGAAGGCTCAGAGAAGGTTGGGGGAGGAGACCCACTGGAACATCTGTTGGGAGACAGATGGTAGCCTCCCGTCAAGGCCATCCAGCGTGTTCTTTAACGTTGGGTTGTTTCACCTCTGAGCGGCACTTTTTTGCACACCATGGGCTAAATGGCCAGGTCACATGGACCCCGAAGGCTCAGAGAAGGTTGGGGGAGGAGACCCACTGGAACAACTGTTGGGAGACAGATGGTAGCCTCCCGTCAAGGCCATCCAGCGTGTTCTTTAACGTGCACAGGGTATGGCTCTCCCGCACACGGGACCACGGGTTAACCTCCCATCCGACGGACGGCGGCCTTTCCAAGCCCATCGGTGTCCCCTACTGACCGTGGGCAGGGCGGGGGAATTTTGCGGAGATGAATCTCAACGCTGACCCAGCTGGGACTCGAACCTGGGAACTACAGATTACGAGCCTGGCGCGCTACCGACTGAGCCACCCCCGCCCCCCACTGTAAACGAAAAGACCGGATCTAAGCAGAACCAGATCTAGGGGGAAAGACGGGAGCATGCCCAGAACCACCTAGAGGTTCAATCAATGGTTTATCAATACTAATTATAGCCGAAAAATAAGTTGTCTCTAAAAAATAGAATGTTAAGAAGGAAGCGAAAGTAATTTTTTTTAGTTATCATATGAAAATGAACTAAAAATGTTTTACTGATGATTTATCCGAATAAATCATCAAAATATTCGGAAAAGCAATAAATATTCAGAAAGTTAAATGAAAAAAAAATCTATTTACAAGGAAAGCTGGCTCCCATTATGTTCTCTCGGCAGTTCCGTCCACTAATGCTGACGTCACGAATGACTGATATGGCCTTCTCCTCTAGGTGGAGTTGGCCTTCCCTCCCCTCTTTCAGAATGAAAGTAAGTGTAAAAGAGGCTTTACTAAATCTCAAATTTGTATACCTGCTTTGAAATCCAAGACAGTTCTCTTTGCATAATTTTATTTTAGCCCCATATGTCCAACACTAAAAATAGATTTAAACTAGAAGAAAGCATATCGCCTCAGTGGTGCATGGGAATCTCGTTTTTAAAGAGAATGAAGTTTTTCCTTTAACTACTGTTTCATTCCTTAAAAGCTTTAATTTGAGCTAGTGGGTGATGGGGAAAATGCAAATAGTATTTCATTAGTAACCCGTGGCCGAGTGGTTAGCACGCTTGGCTACTGATCTACGGAACCTGGGTTCGAGCCCCAGAATTAGGCATGGATGTGTGTGTCGTTTTTCTGCTGAGATCCTGCCATCCTCTCAGATCTTCTACTTTGGCATATAAACTGACGGGCTCCTGTCAGACCTCTGTGGCAAGCAGCTGCTTCAGGGGGTATTTATTTTTATTATTATAATTATACATCATAAGAGTGTTTTTCTTTTAATTCTTAAATCTAAAATGTTGCATTTTCCACACCTCTTTCAGAAAAATGGGTAGATTATTGCGGTCAGTGAAATATCTCTTAAAAACTACAAATAATTTTTCAAATTTCTATTCTACATATATTATTTGCAAAACTATTTTACTCCAATATATTACTGACAAGGGATTCATTGTCGATGCGCCCAGTGAGCCGACGTTTTACCCCTTCAATACTATGCATAGACCTGTCGTCCTCGATCTGGCCATTTTTGGCAACTTCTTGCCAAACTATGATCTTAGTGTCGTCAACCAACTCAACTCTGATCATTTGCTGGTCTGTCTGACTTTACACCTTTCCATTCCTGTTGTGACTGGTTCGTTTAATCGGACTGACTGGCAATTTTATAAGGTTCTTGTAAACAACAAGATTCTTGGAACCTGCCAACTTTCTAATGGTAGATCCATTAATGATGCCATAAATGACTTTACAACCCCATTGCTAACTTCCAAAACCGAAGCTAGCGTGGATTTTACAACAAAGCGAGATTTTTATGTCCTGCCATCGCATCTCTCTTGCCTCGTTAAGGAGAAAAACAAGGTAAGACATGCATTGCAGAGACAGGGATTGACATCTGATAAGAGGCTTTACAACTCTTTAAAACTCAAGGTCAAATCCAGCCTCAAAGCGTTTAGAAGTGAACAATGGAATAAGAAAGTTGAATCATTGTCTAGAATCGATAATTCCATTTGGAAGATGACTAAAACTTTAAAGAAACCATTTACCAATTTCCCACCTATACATGGAGAAACTGGTTTAAATTTCAGTGATGAAGATAAATCCGAGGCTTTTGCGGATGCCCTCGAATTGCAATTCCGTGAGAACTTTGATCTCTCTGACCATCATACCATATGATTGGTGAGGGAATCCCTTCTCCATTTCGATCAGGTGTATCGGAGCAGGGTGAATTTTACATCACCGCTGTAAATTCAGCTGACAATCAAACGCCTAATATTGAATAAAGCCTCGGGTCAAGACAAAATATCGAACAGGATGCTCAAGCATCTTCAAAAGAAAGCCATTGTGTATCTCTGTTAGATATTCAATTATTTACTTCGAAATCTTATGTTTCCTGATGTCGGGTAAAATGCTATTGTCAAGCTTTTACATAAACCAGGCAAGGACTCCGCTATTCCACCCAGCTACCATCCTATCAGCTTGCTGTCTACAATTAGTAAGCTTTTTGAAAAGATTTTGCTCAATCGTACTGACGACTTTCTTGGTTGCCACCTTATTCTGCCTGAGATCCAGTTTGGTTTCAGGCGGAATCGATCTATTGAACATCAGGTCCTTAGGGTGGTGGAGAATGTCGCCGAATCCCTTAACAAAAAGGAGTCCGTTGCAGCCGTCTTCCTGGACGTGGCCAAAGCCTTTGACTGCGTCTGGTTGGACGGCCTTTTACACAAGCTTATACAAGTCGAAGTGCCATCTGGACTCATCTATTTGATCCAATCATATCTCTCCAATAAGACATTTCAAGTCCAAATTAAATCTGCCATGACTACAAGAAACGTCATCTCTGCAGGTGTGCCACAGGGCTCCCTTTTGGGTCCTATCTCTCTCTTTATACTTATACGATTTACCTTCCTTTGATCGTATTCATCTTGCACTTTACGCAGATGACCTTGCCTTACTATCTCCCTCCCTTGGTCCTGCTATCGCTGTGAAGAGGCTGCAGCATAGTTTGACCGAGGTGGGCACATGGTACGAAAAATGGAAGATAATCAAGATCTGACAAGAGTTCTGCCATCTTTTTTACTGGAAAGCGTATTATGAATCCCACTTGCCTCCATTTGCAAGATATTCCCATTGACTGGAGTGATTCAGTCAAATATCTTGGGGTTGTTATACATAAGAGGTTAAAGTGGGACTATCACATAAATAATATAATCTCCAAAGTCAATTCATTTAGGGGCCAGCTAGGCCCACTCCTCAGGAGAAATTCCATTTTAATTATTGATCGTAAGCTCTTACTCTACGATATGATCATCAGACCAGTGATTCTCTATGCTTCACCCATATGGGCGAATACTACACCCACCAATATTCATAAGATTCAGGTCTCTTACAGAGCAAGATTTTGAGAACTGCGGTCGATGCCCCCTGGTTTGTCACTAACAGACAACTCCATAAAGACCTGAGCATCGACCGTATATATATACACATATAAAACGCACCTGAAAAAGATTTTTTGAGGCTGTAAGCAATAATCCCAATGAGATTATTTCTTCCCCGATTCTTTACCATCATACTGTTTTGAACAAGTACAAGAGGCCTAAAACGGTAGCGTCCTCTGAGGAGACCTACCCGTTTTAGGTTTCTTACGCAATTTTACTGCTATTTTTAGCTTCTCTGATGATCCTTAGGGGCCCACCTAAGGGTGGTTTACTTATATATTTTGTTCTTACTCATGCCAAATAGGCATATCTTTATGATGGAGATGGTTAGAGGAAAAAGTATTACCCGGTACATCGAATATGATTCTACGATCTACGATCTACGTTAACAGTTCTATCATTTCGTATTTAGTGATCTGTAAAAATATATATATTAAAACTACGTGTTTGAAAAATGCGAATTATAATATTTCATTAGTACCAATCAAATTAAAATGAGTTTTCTAATTATCATTTTCATTGTTTCCAACGGAAACTTCATGACGTTCATATTCCACCACCAAAATTTCTTAGTTCTATCATCAATATATCGTTGCAATATTCGTTTGAAATTTTGGAATTTTCAATCTTTTTCACCTTTAGAGGGCGAAATTACAGTGTTCGAAAGATTTAAAAAGTGAGAATCATAATATTTTAGCAATTCCTATCTAACCCAAAAAGAATTTTACATTTATCCCTAAAAACAAACAATTATCTGCTAAAACTAAAAGGGTGTTTTCTCACCCCCTCTGGGTTTAAATTTCTAGCATAAATGCATCGTTCCTAATATTCGTTTGAAATTTTTGCCTTTTTCCACCTCCATAGGGCCTAATTATAGCTTTAGAGAGATGTTGAAAGACCATATCGTATTATTTCATCAATACCTATCCAACACAAAAAGTATTTTTAATTTATCTCTGTAAACAAAAAAAGTTTGATGTCTACAGACGGACAGACAGACGAAAAAGAGAAACTTATCTCGTTTTCAAAGAAAACGAGAATATCGTTTCAACCTTTGCTATTAGATGGAATATTTTAGAAATTAAGAAACCCTACTCAAAGTTTATTGTCAGACCTCCCCCTTTCCACCGCCGTGAAAGTTACATTCTCGAAGCCTCCCTGTAACTAAATTCTTGGACTTCCCAAAAGAAATTTCTTCCCCCTTTAAATATGGTAGTAAAATTAATATTAATGGAGGCAAAAGAAAAATTTAAACTTGCATGCATTTTTCAAGAAATTTTCAAAGACCTCTAAAACAGATGGGGAAATGCTATGCTGCAATATAAATCCAGGGAAAACAAAGCTGATGGCTTTCTTCTTTATTTATCTTTATTCGTTGATTGTTTACGATTCATTTTTATTCGTTGATTGTTTACGATACATCTTTATTACTTGGTAAAATTTGTTTGGATCTTATTTAACCATCCATCTTTATTCCTTGATTGTTTACGATCCATCTTTATTCGTTGATTGTTTACGATCCATCTTTATTCGTTGATTGTTTACGATCCATCTTTATTCCTTGATTGTTTACGATCCATCTTTATTCGTTGATTGTTTACGATCCATCTTTATTCCTTGATTGTTTACGATCCATCTTTATTCCTTGATTGTTTACGATCCATCTTTATTCCTTGATTGTTTACGATCCATCTTTATTCCTTGATTGTTTACGATCCATCTTTATTCGTTGATTGTTTACGATCCATCTTGATTCCTTGATTGTTTACGATCCATCTTTATTCCTTGATTGTTTACGATCCATCTTTATTCCTTGATTGTTTACGATCCATTTTTATTCGTTGATTGTTTACGATCCATCTTTATTCCTTGATTGTTTACGATCCATCTTTATTCCTTGATTGTTTACGATCCATCTTTATTCGTTGATTGTTTACGATCCACCTTTATTCCTTGATTGTTTACGATCCACCTTTATTCCTTGATTGTTTACGATATATCTTTATTACTTGGTAAAATAAGATATTTGTTTGGATCTTATTTAACCATCCAGCTTTATTCCTTGATTGTTTACGATCATCTTTATTCCTTGATTGTTTACGATCCATCTTTATTCCTTGATTGTTTACGATACATCTTTATTACTTGGTAAAATAAGATATTTGTTTAGATCTTATTTAACCACCAAGCTTTATTCCTTGATTGTTTACGATCCATCTTTATTCCTTGATTGTTTACGATCCATCTTTATTCGTTGATTGTTTACGATCCATCTTTATTCCTTGATTGTTTACGATCCATCTTTATTCCTTGATTGTTTACGATCCATCTTTATTCCTTGATTGTTTACGATACATCTTTATTACTTGGTAAAATAAGATATTTGTTTGGATCTTATTTAACCATCCAGCTTTATTCCTTGATTGTTTACGATTCATCTTTATTCGTTGATTGTTTACGATCCATCTTTATTTCTTGATTGTTTACGATCCATCTTTATTCCTTGATTGTTTACGATCCATCTTTATTCCTTGATTGTTTACGATCCATCTTTATTCCTTGATTGTTTACGATCCATCTTTATTTCTTGATTGTTTACGATCCATCTTTATTCCTTGATTGTTTACGATCCATCTTTATTCGTTGATTGTTTACGATCCATCTTTATTCCTTGATTGTTTACGATCCATCTTTATTCCTTGATTGTTTACGATTCATCTTTATTCGTTTATTGTTTACGATCCACCTTTATTCCTTGATTGTTTACGATCCATCTTTATTCGTTGATTGTTTACGATACATCTTTATTACTTGGTAAAATAAGATATTTGTTTGGATCTTATTTAACCATCCAGCTTTATTCCTTGATTGTTTACGACCCATCTTTATTCCTTGATTGTTTACGATCCATCTTTATTCCTTGATTATTTACGATCCATCTTTATTCCTTGATTATTTACGATCCATCTTTATTCGTTGATTGTTTACGATCCATCTTTTTTCCTTGATTGTTTACGATCCATCTTTATTCGTTGATTGTTTACGATCCATCTTTATTCGTTGATTGTTTACGATCCATCTTTATTCGTTGATTGTTTACGATCCATCTTTATTCCTTGATTGTTTACGATCCATATTTATTCCTTGATTGTTTACGATCCATCTTTATTCCTTGATTGTTTACAATCCATCTTTATTCCTTGATTGTTTACGATACATCTTTATTACTTGGTAAAATAAGATATTTGTTTGGATCTTATTTAACCATCCAGCTTTATTCCTTGATTGTTTACGATCCATCTTTATTCCTTGATTGTTTACGTTCCATCTTTATTCCTTGATTGTTTACGATCCATCTTTATTCCTTGATTGTTTACGATACATCTTTATTACTTGGTAAAATAAGATATTTGTTTGGATCTTATTTAACCATACATCTTTATTCGTTGATTGTTTACGATCCATCTTTATTCGTTGATTGTTTACGATCCATCTTTATTCCTTGATTGTTTACGATCCATCTTTATTCCTTGATTGTTTACGATCCATCTTTATTCCTTGATTGTTTACGATCCATCTTTATTCGTTGATTGTTTACTGATCCATCTTTATTCACTGATTGTTTACGATCTGAATATTATGATTGAATTTTCTGATAAAGTATAAAATAGAATATTTTAAAGTATACAAATGTATGTGTGTGTCTCTGTGTGAGGTAATGGTGAGATATGTAGTTGTTTATACTGCAGGAAATATTAATATAATTATGAGATTGCAATATATCATATTTGCAATAACTGTGTGTTATTTTATTTGGCTCTGTAGATTGCAAAATTACCTGAAAGGTATGAGTCTCCTGTCAGACCTCTGTGGCAAGCAGCTGCTTGAGGGGTATTAATTTTTGTTTGTTTACGATCCAGCTTTATTTTTGATTGTTTACGATTATCTTAATTCCTTGATTATTTACGATGCATCTTTATTCGCTGATTGTTTACCATCCATCTTTATTTGTTGGTTTTTTATGATCCATCTTTATTCGTTGATTGTTTATGACCCATCTTTATTGTTGTTCACGATCCATCTTTATTCATTGATTATTTACGATCCATCTTTATTTGCTGTTTACGATCCATCTTTATTCGTTGATTATGATCCATCTTTATTGTTGTTTACGATCCACCTTTATTCGTTGATTATTATCCATATTTATTCATTGATTGTTTACTATACATCTTCATTCGTTGATTGTTTTCGATAAGTTTTGCTGATTTCTTATGACTGATTACACTTGTTTACAAGGTTTTTATAACATGAACAATTGCAGCTGCCTTTGACTATTTTTCAGGTGCTGATTTCAGATCTGATCTTAAGAAATGGCTAGCACGTCACGTTTTTATGTTATTGGTCATTTTGACTCCTATTAAAATCTTCCTATACCAACACCTCCAAGCAACTGGGAAGATACTAGATATTTTACTTTTTGTGGCTGGCAACACTGATTGCCAAGTGGGAGAAAACCATGGAAGTAGGAATAGGAGGAACTGCTATGTTACTTCTACCCTGAGAGTCGTGCTGAAAGGTCAGTTGTCATCGTATATGTGAATATTTGTACAAATGCTGGCTCAATTGAATCGTAATATTTCCTAATAACACTAGTATCATTATTAGGCACATGGAAATTTACTCTCTTTTTTAATTAATTTTTGTTCCTTTTTTTTTGGGGGGGGGGGGCTCAGTCGGTAGCGCGCCATGCTCGTAATCTGTAGTTCCCAGGTCGAGTCCCAGCTGGGTCAGCGTTGATATTTATCTCCGCAAAATTTCCCCGCCCTGCCCACGGTCAGTAGGGGACACCGATGAGCGTGGAAAGGCCGCCGTCCGTCGGATGGGACGTTAAGCCGTGGCTCCGTGTGTGGGAGAGCCATACCCTGTGCACGTTAAAGAACACGCTGGATGGCCTTGACGGGAGGCTACCATCTGTTTCCTAACAGCTGTTCCAGTGGGTCCCCTCCCCCAACCTTCTCTGAGCCTTCGGGGTCTATGTGACCTGGCCATTTAGCCCATGGTGTGCAAAAAAAGTGCCGCTCAGAGGTAAAACAACCCAAATTAAAAGAACACGCTGGATGGCCTTGACGGGAGGCTACCATCTGTCTCCCAACAGCTGTTCCAGTGGGTCCCCTCCCCCAACCTTCTCTGAGCCTTCGGGGTCCATGTGACCTGGCCATTTAGCCCATGGTGTGCAAAAAAAGTGCCGCTCAGAGGTAAAACAATCCAATCCTTTTTTTGTGTTTGAATGCGTTTGCAAAAACGGTAGTTGAACACCGTGATCAAATTTATCTTTTTAGAGTTTTTAAAAACGGTTCTTGAGGTCCATAT
This sequence comes from Ryuthela nishihirai, assembly GCA_038380435.1. Classification (NCBI taxonomy): domain Eukaryota; kingdom Metazoa; phylum Arthropoda; class Arachnida; order Araneae; family Heptathelidae; genus Ryuthela; species Ryuthela nishihirai. The sequence continues at coordinate 22,441,908 of JAWZYU010000008.1, forward strand.
TGGACGTCTATCGTAATAAATTACAGATGAAATAAAAACAATTCAACAATAATATCCTACAGACAAAAAGAGGATGAGGGGACATTTCAAACAAGAAGCAATTTTAGCAATATATAACAGTTGGATTGGATTGTTTTACCTCTGAGCGGCACTTTTTTGCACACCATGGGCTAAATGGCCAGGTCACATGGACCCCGAAGGCTCAGAGAAGGTTGGGGGAGTGGACCCACTGGAACAGGTGTTGGGAGACAGATGGTAGCCTCCCGTCAAGGCCATCCAGCGTGTTCTTTAACGTGCACAGGGTATGTCTCTCCCGCACACGGAGCCACGGCTTAACGTCCCATCCGACGGACGGCGGCATTTATCAAGCCCATCGGTGTTCCCTACTGACCGTGGGCAGGGCGGGGAAATTTTGCGGAGATAAATCTCAACGCTGATCCAGCTGGGACTCGAACCTGGGAACTACAGATTACGAGCCTGGCGTGCTACCGACTGAGCCACCCCCGCCCCAATATGTAACAGTAGTAGCAGTTGTTTATGCTACATTCCAATATAATTAAAATAACGAAAAATTTAAAAATTCCGGAAATTTATTTTTAAAATCCCAGGGTCGTTCTTTGACAAAGATTGTGAAGAAAGCATATAACTAGTATTTTGGATGTCATGTTGGAGATTAGGACAAAACATGGGTTCCACGTGTGCTGAATTTCGTGCTTTGTTGGCAAGATAAAATCCATGCCCTTTGCAGTTCCAATGGTTTGGCATCAGTCAACTAGTCACTTGCATTATTGCTATTTTTTTGTTTAACTAAAATGATTGTTATTTCTGTGGGGAAGGTCATCCAACCAGTCAGCTATCACGTTCCATAACAGTTGGAGGTACAGTCGCTCAAAAAGGTATCCGAACGCTATGGTTGATTACAGAATTCAGAAAAAATATCTGCCAACTTTTTTTTACAAATTAGTGATCTGGCAACCTTTGTGTCACGTGACACGAAGGTTGCCAGATCACTAATTTCTAAAAAAATCTCTGCCAGATATTTTTTCTGAATTTTGTAATCAACCGTAGTGTTCGGATACTTTTTAATATATATAATGCGTATGAATATATAATGCAATGAATATGGAACGTGTGCAGTTACCGTTCACAGCAAACTGGAGCGGTTGCGGTTAATGTTCACAGCACATTCGATCGTGTAAGCTCACAAAGACCTGGATCGTGTGGGCCCACTCACAGAAATATTGAGCGTGTGCAGTTACCGTTCACAGCAAACTGGAGCGTGTGCAGTAACTGCACACGCTCTAGTTTGCTGTGAACGGTAACTGGAGCGTGTACAGTTGCTGTACACGCTTCAGATATTTTTCCTGAATTCTGTAATTACGTGACACGAAGGTTGCCAGATCACTAATTTCTAAAAAAAAACATTGCCAGATATTTTCTCTGAATTCTGTAATCAACCATAGTGTTCGGATACTTTTTTGAGCGACTGTACATTCAATTTGATATTCCCTCATAGAATACTGGTTCAACAAATGTGTTGTTCCAAATACCACAACAGCCATTATACTTGATGCCTCGCTGCTTATCCAAGGGATGGGTTTGGAACCTGTTCCGTGGCCGAGTGGTTAGCGCGCTTGGTTTCTGATCTACGGGACCTGGGTTCGAGCCCCGGGTAAGGCATGGCTGTTTGTGTCGTTTTTCTGCTGAGGGCCTGCCATCCTCACAGACCTTCTACTATGGCATATAAACTGACAGGCTCCTGTCAGACCTCTGTGGTAAGCAGCTGCTTGAGGAGGTATTTATTTATTTATTTTTTAGCCGTCCCGTTGCCGAGTGGTTAGCACGCTTGGCTACTGATCTGAGGGACCTGGGTTCGAGCCCCGGATAGGCATGGATGTGTGTGTCGTTTTTCTGCTGAGGTCCTGCCATCCTCTCAGATCTCCTACTATGGCATATAAACTGACAGGCTCCTGTTAGACCTCTGTGGCAAGTAGCTGCTTGAGGGGGTATTTATTATTTATTTTATTTAACGAGTATTCTGTCTATTAACGATTTCCACCCATGTGAATTGCACCTCATCTGTCCAAAGGTTCTAGACAAAAAGGATGGGTTATCCTTTAGTATCAAACTCCAAACTGTATTTAGTACAGTCGCTCAAAAAAGTATCCGAACACTATGGTTGATTACAGAATTCAGAAAAAATATCTGGCAACTTTTTTTAGAAATTAGTGATCTGGCAACTTTCGTATCACATGATTACAGAATTCAGGAAAAATATCTGGAGCGTGTACAGCAACTGTACACGCTCCAGTTACCGTTCACAGCAAACTGGAGCGTGTGCAGTTATTGCACACGCTCCAGTTTGCTGTGAACGCTAACTGCACACGCTCAATATTTCTGTGAGTGGGCCCACACGATCCAGGTCTTTGTGAGCTTACACGATCCAATGTGCTGTGAACATTAACCGCAACCGCTCCAGTTTGCTGTGAACGGTAACTGCACACGCTCCGTATTCATTGCATTATATATTCATACGCATTATATATATTAAAAAATATCCGAACACTGTGGTTGATTACAGAATTCAGAAAAAATATCTGGCAACTATTTTTTAGTCAGACACGAAGGTTGCCAGATCACTAATTTCTAAAAAAATAGTTGCCAGATATTTTTTCTGAATTCTGTAATCAACCACAGTGTTCGGATACTTTTTTGAGCGACTGTACCAAACTGCATAAACCTAAACGTCTGTGACGATCTCATGGCATCAAACTGTGTGTCAGGACAGGATGGTATAGTCGTGCACCATGCTCCTGCAGGATTTGCTATATGCGAAATGCTGTTAACCCTTTCACGACTAAGGGAAACATTTTTCCCATTTTAAAATTGGTGATTGTCGTATTTAATTATAACCTTATCTGCATTTTTTATACAGAATGTCAAAATAGAACGTATGCCGAACGCAATTACGTAAACGGGAACGTTTAGAAAAAAAAAACAGAACTGTCAGGACGCATAATATATGTACTATGTGCAATGTCCATCTTTGCCTCACTACCAAAAGAAATTGCTTCGCAGAATATCATAATTAGCACATCATTTTGTATAGTAATTTTATTTCATAATTTTGTATTATTTTAGTTAACATTTTGTTCTAATAAACCAATAAATAAAAGACATTGCATAATAAGCCTAACTATAATTTGTGTTACCTTTATAGTCCATTGGGAAAAATATTTCCCATAAAATTCCAAAAAAACTACACATTGTTATGTATTTTTCTTATGATTTTTATTTATTTTACGTCTAAACAAACTAAAATAAACAGTTACATACTAATATTTACTCTTAGAAACCTTATGGTCCTGAAAGGGTTAAGCTGCAGGACTCACTGACTGTTGTGGTACTGATGCATGTGTGGTTGAGGATATATCCCAGGACATCGTCTGGATGCACTGAAACAATGGATCCTGTCAGTCTGCCTGATTGTGCATATTCTGTTATGATCTGAGTCTGTCTGAGTCCTCAAACAACGTGACAAATGGTCACCGGAGCTGGATGTGGACCAGGCTGAAAATGTATGGCATGCTGCCGTATAACTTTCCCGGCATTTCGTTGACAGTCAATATACAGTAACATTAACTCAAAGTACAGATCGTTCGAGTAGCCCATCATCTGAGTCTGCAACTGGTACACCTACTTAACCCTTTCAGAACCATAAGGTTTCTAAGAGTAAATATTAGTATGTAACTGTTTATTTTAGTTGTTTAGACGTAAAATGAATAAAAATCATAAGAAAAATACATAACAATGTGTAGTTTTTTTGGAATTTTATGGGAAATATTTTTCCCAATGGACTATAAAGGTAACACAAATTATAGTTAGGCTTATTATGCAATGTCTTTTATTTATTGGTTTATTAGAACAAAATGTTAACTAAAATAATACAAAATTATGAAATAAAATTACTATACAAAATGATGTGCTAATTATGATATTCTGCGAAGCAATTTCTTTTGGTAGTGAGGCAAAGATGGACATTGCACATAGTACATATATTATGCGTCCTGACAGTTCTGTTTTTGTTTTCTAAACGTTCCCGTTTACGTAATTGCTTTCGGCATACGTTCTATTTTGACATTCTGTATAAAAAATGCAGATAAGGTTATAATTAAATACGACAATCACCAATTTTAAAATGGGAAAAATGTTTCCCTTGGTCGTGAAAGGGACAGTTGGACAAATCGAGGTAACAACAAAATCTAGGGCAGTTGGCAAAATTCGAATCCACTTGGAAAATACGGTTGAGTTGTGATCATTGGGATTGGGTTTGTGTAAGTAAGGCGAGTTGACAAAATCTAGGAAACTTGGGGAGTGTGCAAAATTTGAAATGATGGGAAATTTAGGAGAGATGCATAAATTGGGATTGGTTTTGTGAAAGTAAGGAGAGTTGGCCAAATCAAGGGGAGTTGGGAAAATCGCCAAGAAAATGTGACCGGAGATAATCGAAAAGTACCAAAACTTCTGACTGCAAGCATGCATTTGCGAAAACCATTGTGGAAAATGCAGCTAATGGAGACGAAGATTGGAAGGAAGAACAATTTTTTTTTAACATACGATATCCAGGGATGTATCTGGGGGGTTACTGGTTCCCGCAAGTTTGATATTTCGTATAAGACTACCAGATTTTCTAGGGACACCGATGGGCTTGGAAAGGCCGCCGTCCGTCGGATGGCCTGTGCGGGAGAGCCATACCCTGTGCACGTTAAAGAACAAGCTGGATGGCCTTGACGGGAGGCTACCATCTGTCTCCCAACAGCTGTTCCAGTGGGTCCCCTCCCCCAACCTTCTCTGAGTCTTCGGGGTCCATGTGACCTGGCCATTTAGCCCATGGTGTGCAAAAAAGTGCCGCTCAGAGGTAAAACAACCAAACCCAACCCGAAGCGACTTCGTAAAATCTACGTGAGTTGTGAAAATTTGTAATCTTTTTTTTTTGTAAAATTAAGGGGAGTTGTCAAAATGGAGGCAAGTTAGCAAATCTAGGGCAATTTGGAAAATGCAGTTGGCGAAATTCGAAGTAAAATACAAGTGAGTTTTCAAAAGCGGAACAACTTGGCAAAATCTTGGGGAGTTGACAAAATTCAGAGTGACTTGGCAAAATCGTGGGGGAGTTGACAAAATTCAGGTGAGATGTAAAAACGGGAGTTTTTTCTGTAAAATTATGGCGTGTTGGCAAAATCGAGGCAACTTCCTTATAATATCTAGGAGAGTTGGCAAAATTCAGAGTGACTTTGCAAAAATCAGGTGAGATGTAAAAATTGGGATTTTTTTCTGTAAAATTGTGGCGAGTTGGCAAAATTCGAATCCACTTGGCAAAATATGGGCGAGTTGTGAAATTAAGGAGAGTTGACAGAATCGAGAAAACTTGTCATTGAGGGGATTGAAATTGTTCACAAATCAGAACAAGATTTTTTTTTTTGACAATATGGATTTGAACCAGGATTTTCAAATTGCAAATCCAACGTGCTAATCACTAGACCAAATAACTGAGTTCCAGTCACCTTTAAAATTCAGTTATTAAGCGTTAAAAGTAAGTCTAATGTAAAGGATAGGCTAAAACTAAAAGATGTCTTTGTCGACTATATTCCATACAGAAAAAATATAAATATATTAATCGATTTTTTTCCGTCATCTAAGGAAATTAATTATCGATGCTATTTCCAATTAGGAATGAAAAAAATATTTTTTTTTACTTCTCAGTGCAAACTGATTAAAATGATATAAACAGAAATCCCTTCTGACAGTCCCCGTCCCCTTGAAAGGTAAGTTTCGATGGGCGATGGAGCAGGGGACGAAACGCATCAGAACCTTCAAAGGTTCACATGCCGAAGTACTGAAGAGGATGGACCATTTGCATCATAGTAAGCGTTCAGTTTTAATTTTCAAATACAGCATAAAACGAACATTGCTTTATAATCGTGATCTGAATAAATAAAAAATGAAAGCTCATATAATGATCTTCGTAAAAAATACAATACGGGCGAGTTGTGAAAATTGGGATTGTTTTTGTAAAATTAGGGAGAGCTGGCAAAATTTTGAGAGTTTGAAAAATGTGAAGTGACTTGGCAAATTCAGGAGTGATGTAAAAATTGGGATTGTTTTTGCGAAATTAAGGAGAGGTGGTAAAATCGAGGCAACTTGGCAAAATCTAGGGGAGTTGGCCAAACTGAAAACCACTTCGTAAAGTACAGGTGAGTTGTAAAAATTGAGACTGGTTTTGTGAAATTAAAGAGAGTTGGAAAAATCGAAAACTCTTGGCAAAATCCAGGGGAGTTGACAAAACTCGAAGCTACTTGCTAACATATAGGGGAGTTGTGAAAATTGTGCCTTTCTTGTGCAATTAAGGAGAGTTGATAAAATTTGAAGTGACTTGGCAAATTCAGGGAAGACGTAAAAATTGAGATTTTTTTCCGTAAAACTACGGCGAATTGGCAAAATTCGAATCCACTTTGGTAAAATATAGCCGAGTTGTGAAAATTAGGATTTGTTTTGTGAAATTAACCCTTTCAGGACCATAAGGTTTCTAAGAGTAAATATTAGTATGTAACTGTTTATTTTAGTTTGTTTAGACGTAAAATAAATAAAAATCATAAGAAAAATACATAACAATGTGTAGTTTTTTTGGAATTTTATGGGAAATATTTTTTCCAATGGACTATAAAGGTAACACAAATTATAGTTAGGCTTATTATGCAATGTCTTTTATTTATTGGTTTATTATAACAAAATGTTAACAAAAATAATACAAAATTATGAAATAAAATTACTATACAAAATGATGTGCTAATTATGATATTCTGCGAAGCAATTTCTTTTGGTAGTGAGGCAAAGATGGACATTGCACATAGTACATATATTATGCGTTCTGACAGTTCTGTTTTTTTTTTCTAAACGTTCCCGTTTACGTAATTGCGTTCGGCATACGTTCTATTTTGACATTCTGTATAAAAAATGCAGATAAGGTTATAATTAAATACGACAATCACCAATTTTAAAATGGGAAAAATGTTTCCCTTAGTCGTGAAAAGGTTAACTAACAAATACTATATCATGTACTGCCACACCTGATTTTTATCTAGCTGAGCGAATACTACATTACCGTTATCATATGCATAAGTTTGTGAATCTATCTGTGCCGTTGCACAGCATTTTGTGGTGGCTAAACATCGAGCTTCCGTTTTCGAATGATCAGTGTTTTTATAGCCTTCCTTCCACTCATTTCCATGTGTCATTTCCTTCTGATTAGAAGATATTTTACAACTTACATTTTTTTTCTCTATTTGTCTAGGGGACACCGATGGGCTTGGAAAGGCCACCGTCCGTCGGATGAGACGTTAAGCCGTGGCCCCGTGTACGGGAGAGCCATACCCTGTGCACGTTAAAGAACACGCTGGATGGCCTTGACGGGAGGCTACCATCTGTCTCCCAACAGCTGTTCCAGTGGGTCCCCTCCCCCAACCTTCTCTGAGCCTTCTGAGTGAGTCCCCCCAACCTTCTCTAACCCCAAAGGCTCAGAGAAGGTTGGGGTAAGGGAACCACTGGAACAGCTGTTGGGCCATTTAGCCCATGGTGTGCAAAAAAGTGCCGCTCAGAGGTAAAACAACCCAACGTTAAAGAACACGCTGGATGACCTTGACGGGAGGCTACCATCTGTCTCCCAACAGCTGTTCCAGTGGGTCTCCTCCCCCAACCTTCTCTGAGCCTTCGGGGTCCATGTGACCTGGCCATTTAGCCCATGGTGTGCAAAAAAAGTGCCGCTCAGACGTAAAACAACCCAACCCACACAATGGGCTAAATGACCAGGTCACAAGGACCCCGAAGGCTGAGAAGGTTGGGGGAGGGGACCCACTGGAACAGCTGTTGGGAGACAGATGGTAACCTCTCGTCAAGGCCATCCAGTGTGTTCTTTAACGTGCACATGGTGTGGTTCTCCCACACACGGGACCACGGCTTAATGTTCCATCCGACCGACGGCGGTCTTTCCAAGCCCACTGGTGTCCCCTACTGACCGTGGCCAGGGCGAGAAGTTTTGCGGATATAAATCTCAACGCTAATCCAGCTGGAACTCAAACCTGGGAACTGCAGATTACGAGCCCGGCACGCTACCGACTGAGCCACCCCCCCCGCCCTGAGTGTAAAGAGAATGGATTTTCATAAAGTATAACATTTCCCCTCCGTTTCAGAGATCTTTAAAACATTTCTTGATAAATTCATAAGTTTAATAATTCTGTGGCACTATTACCCTTACCAGCATTCTCAAGGGGGAAGGGTGGTCAGGGCCTGGGCCTTCGCCGGCCTAGATCTGACCCTGCATCATATAATTATATATTAAACGAAGATTCTGGAGAAGAAAATTACACAGTCTGGTTGGACCTCCATAGCCCATGGCTGCATGAGGATTTTGTATGTATGCATTTATGTATTACAAGACTGAATTTCAAAAAGCTCTCTTCTTCAGGAACCATCGTGAGTGTTCATTGGAGTACTGCTCTACGTCTGTTGTTACTTATTGGAACCCAGTAACTGAGTGTTTAGAATGCTTGGCTACGTCTTAAAGAGACCTGGGTTCAAATTCCAGATAAGTCACGTTTATCCTGTATTGTGTTTCTGCAGGAATCTCACCTTCACATATTTTACTGACTAGCTCCCACCAGGCCTCTGTGTAAGCACTTGAGAAGTAGAATATATGCATTATTTATTGTACTACTTATGATATCCTCTTGTTTGACAGTGTAGCTACCATCACCACCAAAAAATTAATTTCAGGTGACCAACCAGCTAGGGGCGGAGGTGGCTCAGTCGGTAGCGCGCCAGGCTCGTAATCTGTAGTTCCCAAGTTCGAGTCCCAGCTGAGTCAGCGTTGAGATTTATCTCCGCAAAATTCCCAGCCCTGCCCACGGTCAGTAAGGGACACCGATGGGCTTGGAAAGACCGCCGTCCGTCGGATGGGACGTTAAGCCGTGGTCCCGTGTGCGAGACAGCCATACCCTGTGCACGTTAAAGAACACGCTGGATGGCTTTGACGGGAGGCTACCATCTGTCTCCCAACAGCTGTTCCAGTGGGTCCCCTCCCCAAACCTTCTCTAAGCCTTCGGGGTCCTTGTGACCTGGCCATTTAGCCATGGTGTGCAAAAAAGTGCCGCTCGGAGGTAAAACAACCCAACGTTAAAGAACACGCTGGATGGCCTTGACGGGAGGCTACCATCTGTCACCCAACAGCTGTTCCAGTGGGTTCCCTCCCCCAACCTTCTCTAAGCCTTCGGGGTCCATGTGACGTGGCCATTTAGCCCATGGTGTGCAAAAAAGTGCCGCTCAGAGGTAAAACAACCCAACGTTAAAGAACACGCTGGATGGTCTTGACGGGAGGCTACCATCTGTCTCCCAACAGCTGTTCCAGTGGGTCCCCTCCCCCAACCTTCTCTAAGCCTTCGGGGTCCATGTGACGTGGCCATTTAGCCCATGGTGTGCAAAAAAGTGCCGCTCAGAGGTAAAACAACCCAACGTTAAAGAACACGCTGGATGGTCTTGACGGGAGGCTACCATCTGTCTCCCAACAGTTGTTCCAGTGGGTCCCCTCCCCCAACCTTCTCTAAGCCTTCGGGGTCCATGTGACGTGGCCATTTAGCCCATGGTGTGCAAAAAAGTGCCGCTCAGAGGTAAAACAACCCAACGTTAAAGAACACGCTGGATGGTCTTGACGGGAGGCTACCATCTGTCTCCCAACAGCTGTTCCAGTGGGTCCCCTCCCCCAACCTTCTCTAAGCCTTCGGGGTCCATGTGACATGGCCATTTAGCCCATGGTGTGCAAAAAAGTGCCGCTCAGAGGTAAAACAACCCAACGTTAAAGAACACGCTGGATGGTCTTGACGGGAGGCTACCATCTGTCTCCCAACAGCTGTTCCAGTGGGTCCCCTCCCCCAACCTTCTCTAAGCCTTCGGGGTCCATGTGACCTGGTCATTTAGCCCATGGTGTGCAAAAAAGTGCCTCTCAGAGGTAAAACAACCCAACCCAACCAACCAGCTAATTTCAGTATTGTCAATAGCGAAGTTTGGATCAGTACAATCTCCAACTTATTTTGGTGTAACATTAAGTTGAAAGAGAGGAGCAAGTACGACATCTGACTCCCCCTCTCTGGATTTGTTGGGTTGGGTTGTTTTACCTCTGAGCTGCACTTTTTTGCACACAATGGGCTAAATGGCCAGGTCACATGGACCCCGAAGGCTCAGAGAAGGTTGGGGGAGGGGACCCACTGGAACAGCTGTTGGGAGACAGATGGTAGCCTCCCGTCAAGGCCATCCAGCGTGTTCTTTAACGTGCACAGGGTATGTCTCTCCCGCACACGGTGCCACGGCTTAACGTCCCATCCGACGGACGGCGGCCTTTCCAAACCCATCGGTGTCCCCTACTGACCATGGGCAGGGAGGGGGAATTTTGCGGAGATAAATCTCAACGCTGACCCAGCTGGGACTCGAACCTGGGAACTACAGATTACGAGCCTGGCGCTCTACCGACTGAGCCACCCCCGCCCCCTGCTTTCAATGAAACATCCAGCTAGTTTCAGTCTGACCTCAAACTAGTTCCAATGTTGCATCAAGTTACTTTTAGTGCAGGTCTACGACATCAGTAAAAATTAGAATAAAGAGTCAAGCGTACTGTTGCCACAACAACTTAGGCAAAGTTGTTAAAAAATATATATATATGCCTATTGGAAAAAGGAATAAATCTTACTATGATAAAGATATTATTATTAACGAAATATTTCACTAAAAACAACTATTTGGTGTTCTCATAAAAAAATAGATGATAGTCACACTGAAACTAACTGGTGGTCACATCAAAACTAACTGAAGGTTAGTCTGAAATTTGTTGCTTCCAGCGTGCCCTCCAGTTATTTTCAATGCGACCTGTAGTCAGTTTCAATGCTAACTATAGTCAGTTTCAATGCTACCTGTAGTCAGTTTCAATGCGACCTTTAGTCAGTTTCAATGCTACCTGTAGTCATTTTCAATGCGACCTCCAGTCAGTTTCAATGCTAACTAGTCGGTTTCAATGCGACCTGTAGTCAGTTTCAATGCGACCTTTAGTCAGTTTCAATGCTACATGTAGTCAGTTTCAATGCGACCTCCAGTCAGTTTCAATGCTAACTGTAGTCGGTTTCAATGCGACCTGTAGTCAGTTTCAATGCGACCTCCAGTCAGTTTCAATGCGACCTGTAGTCAGTTTCAATGCTACCTGTAGTCAGTTTCAATGCGACCTGTAGTCAGTTTCAATGCTACCTGTAGTCAGTTTCAATGCGACCTGTAGTCAGTTTCAATGCGACCTCCAGTCAGTTTCAATGCGACCTGTAGTCAGTTTCAATGCTACCTGTAGTCAGTTTCAATGCGACCTGTAGTCAGTTTCAATACGACCTCCAGTCAGTTTCAATGCGACCTCCAGTCAGTTTCAATGCGACCTGTAGTCAGTTTCAATGCGACCTGTAGTCAGTTTCAATGCTACCTGTAGTCAGTTTCAATGCTACCTGTAGTCAGTTTCAATGCGACCTGTAGTCAGTTTCAATGCGACCTCCAGTCAGTTTCAATGCGACCTGTAGTCAGTTTCAATGCGACCTCCAGTCAGTTTCAATGCTAACTAGTCGGTTTCAATGCGACCTCCAGTCAGTTTCAATGCGACCTGTAGTCAGTTTCAATGCTACCTGTAGTCAGTTTCAATGCGACCTGTAGTCAGTTTCAATACGACCTCCAGTCAGTTTCAATGCGACCTCCAGTCAGTTTCAATGCGACCTGTAGTCAGTTTCAATGCTACCTGTAGTCAGTTTCAATGCTACCTGTAGTCAGTTTCAATGCGACCTGTAGTCAGTTTCAATACGACCTCCAGTCAGTTTCAATGCGACCTGTAGTCAGTTTCAATGCGACCTGTAGTCAGTTTCAATGCGACCTCCAGTCAGTTTCAATGCGACCTGTAGTCAGTTTCAATGCGACCTATAGTCAGTTTCAATGCTACCTGTAGTCAGTTTCAATGCGACCTGTAGTCAGTTTCAATACGACCTCCAGTCAGTTTCAATACGACCTCCAGTTAGTTTAGGTGCAACATTAACTAGCCTCAGTGTGACCGCCAGCTCGTTTCAACATGACCTTCAGCTAATTTTAGATTGACCTGCAGCTACTTCTAGTGTGGGCTCCAATTACTTCCAGTGTGACTTCCAATTACTTTCAATTTGACCACCAGCTATGGACAGTGCAAGTATCATCTAATCTTTATGTGAACACTAAAGAGTTGTTTTTAGTGATATCTTTCGCTGCTCTTTGCCACAATAAGTTATTCTTTTTTTTCCAACAGATATTTTTTCGTTTCTAACAACTTTGCTTTGGTTGTGGCAACAGCACTACGCTTGACTCATATACATAAAGTTCGTCGATTGTTGTTCTGTGATTTTGATGACGCAGAGATAAATAAAATAAATATATTTTGATATTCAAATTCATTGTCTATAAAAAAAAAATTGAACGACAAAATACCAATATATATATAAAGAAATATTTAAAAATGAACACGGAAATTTTAACCTGATCACTTTCGTTTTAGGAAAGTCTCTGGGCTATAATATATAACAGTATTAGCTTCAAAGCGGGGCGGGGTTGGCTCAGTCGGTAGCGCGCCAGGCTCGTAATCTGTAGTTCCCAGGTTCGAGTCCCAGTTGGGTCAGCGTTGAGATTTATCTCCGCAAAATTCCCCGCCCTGCCCACGGTCAGTAGGGGACACCGATAGGTTGATAAAGGCCGCCGTCCGTCGGATGGGACGTTAAGCCGTGGCCCCGTATGCGGGAGAGCCATACCCTGTGCACGTTAAAGAACACGTTGGATGGCCTTGACGGGAGGCTACCATCTATCTCCCAACAGCTGTTCCAGTGGGTCCCCTCCCCCCAACCTTCTCTGAGCCTTCGGGGTCCTTGTGACCTGGCCATTTAGCCATGGTGTGCAAAAAAGTGCCGCTCGGAGGTAAAACAACCCAACGTTAAAGAACACGCTGGATGGCCTTGACGGGAGGCTACCATCTGTCTCCCAACAGCTGTTCCAGTGGGTCCCCTCCCCCAACCTTCTCTGAGCCTTTGGGGTCCTTGTGACCTGGCCATTTAGCCCATGGTGTGCAAAAAAGTGCCGCTCGGAGGTAAAACAACCCAACGTTAAAGAACACGCTGGATGGCCTTGACGGGAGGCTACCATCTGTCTCCCAACAGCTGTTCCAGTGGGTCCCCTCCCCCAACCTTCTCTGAGCCTTCGGGGTCCTTGTGACCTGACCATTTAGCCCATGGTGTGCAAAAAAGTGCCGCTCGGAGGTAAAACAACCCAACGTTAAAGAACACGTTGGATGGCCTTGACGGGAGGCTACCATCTGTCTCCCAACAGCTGTTTCAGTGGGTCTCCTCCCCCCAACCTTCTCTGAGCCTTCGGGGTCCTTGTGACCTGGCCATTTAGCCCATGGTGTGCAAAAAAGTGCCGCTCGGAGGTAAAACAATCCAATCCAAAGCTTCAAAGCATTAATTGTCGAAAAATGCAGACATTTCGTCATATTTAATTCCATTGTTGCTGTAAACAAATAACAAAAAATGCAATTTCCGGTTTATTTCGTCACTTATGTCGTCATTATTTGAATTCAAATTATTTAAAAGAAATTTAATATTTCCATCATGATTAAAAATTTAGAGTTAACTAAGCTGTAATTTTTCAAACTGTGCATGCATTAACCCTACATCCTACTTATAAGGCAGTAAAATGACTTCAATGCAGGTATTGCTAAAAGGATCCTTCAATTTGCAGCAAATCGTCCTATAAGCAAATAAAATAGCTTTCTATCCATTATAAGCATCTTGCAGGTGTGTACACCACGCACATGGTATATTACGTAGTACTTTTATCTGCATTCTCTAAACTGTATATTACGTGCAGTGTCTTTGGATTTGTGCCGTGCACAGTGAAATCATCCGAAAGGGATTTGAAAGAATCACCAAAAACTCTTCTAGTCGATCAGGAAAATACAGAAAATTTAAATTTAAGAATTTCGGAGCAGCAAAAGACATTAATGAACGTTTTCAACGGCTACTTGCTCAACAGGCTTATCACTCAGGAGCAGTCCCCATGGGAACAAAATGGAAAACTTTTACCATTTTTCGCTCATTTATTACAAAATAGTCGTTTGTGGCATCCAAAGCCCGAAAAGGTTGATGTTGAAGAAGCAGAAATAGATCAAGGTGAGTTAATTGAGACGAATAGATTGCTGCACAACTCTGAGATACATAGAAGTGGTCGTGACATGACTCACGGTTTAGAGAAAGAGAACAAACCTAATAATGCAGTGATAAGTACCTCTGAAAATTACAGTTTCGATAATGATACAGAAGAGAATACCACCGATATCACGAGTAATGATTGGTTCATGATGAATTGTACTAATAATGGATGCATCAGAGCAAACGCTTCGAACGCAATTGCTTCAAATATCGGTTGGATGCTTCACAATTGCACTAAAGACGGATGCGTAGGTGTAAATGGTACGTTTGTATTTGACAAGAAAATCTTAGCGTCTCGAAAATTCATAGCTGTCCTATTGGTGTTGACGAGCAGTTGTGTGATACTAGTGCTGGCGTTTATGATTCTATTTTACTACTGCCGTAGAAAAAATCTAGAACTGAATCGAGTGAAGAGTAATCTAGAAGTTGGCAAAAAACCGTCACCGCAGTCTTCGCGTGTCGATGTTGTTTTAAGTAATGAGGAGAAATCCGAAAACAACGAGAATAATAATTTTTTTCCGAATATTTCCTCACTAAAGAATCAAAAGGCTAGTTAGCAACTGCAGGTCAAAAAAGAATGGCTTAAACATTAGGACAACATTGTCATCGTAATCGTCCTCATTATAACGTGGAAATGATGGCCTTAAGTGTTTATTTTGGGATTAAATAATCATCAATCTTGTGAATAAAAGGGAGCTTTGCAATTGGTGATAATTTGTTGTGTTTAAAATAGAGAGTTTATCGCGCTGCTAGTTTTTCCAGTGTCAAGAGATGAATCGTCTGCTCGTCGCACTTTCGATCTTCTTCAATCATGAGGAAAGATCTGTTCGTCTTTTCCGTCACTTCAGCACATTTCTACTGAGCAGTTTCATCCCCGGCAGCCTTTGAACTGAGATTACTGTCCTCCATGAATGGACAGAATGGAGGATCACTGTCCTCCATGAATGGACCAAACGATCAAAGAGTGGGAATATGTCGTCATGGAAAGTGGAACATATTGAGTGAGGTAAGTGACAAGACTTTCTGATTAAATATAGACAGGCAGGGCTTATCCAGAAAGAAGAGAGGGGGAGGGGGCGGACCTCCCAGAAAATCCGGTTGGGTTGTTTTACCACTGAGCGGCACTTTTTTGCACACCATGGGCTAAATGGCCAGGTCACAAGGACCCCGAAGGCTCAAAGAAGGTTGGGGGAGGGGACCCACTGGAACAGCTGTTGGGAGACAGATGGTAGCCTCCCGTCAAGGCCATCCAGCGTGTTCTTTAACGTTGGGTTGTTTTACCTCTGAGCGGCACTTTTTTGCACACCATGGGCTAAATGGCCAGGTCACATGGACCCCGAAGGCTCAGAGAAGGTTGGGGGAGGGGACCCACTGGAACAACTGTTGGGAGACAGATGGTAGCCTCCCGTCAAGGCCATCCAGCTTGTTCTTTAACGTGCACAGGGTATGGCTCTCCCGCACAGGGGCCACGGCTTAACGTCCCATCCGACGGACGGCGGCCTTTCCAAGCCCATCGGTGTCCCTAGAAAATCCGGTAGTCTTATACGAAATATCAAACTTGCGGGAACCAGTAACCCCCCAGATACATCCCTGGATATCGTATGTTAAAAAAAAATGTTCTTCCTTCCAATCTTAGTCTCCATTAGCTGCATTTTCCACAATAGTTTTCGCAAATGCATGCTTGCAGTCAGAAGTTTTGGTACTTTTCGATTATCTCCGGTCACATTTTCTTGGCGATTTTCCCAACTCCCCTTGATTTGGCCAACTCTCCTTATTTTCACAAAACCAATCCCAATCTTTGCATCTCTCCTAAATTTCCCATCACTTCAAATTTTGCACACTCCCAAGTTTTCTAGATTTTGTCAACTCGCCTTACTTACGCAAACCCAATCCCAATGATCACAACTCAACCGTATTTTCCAAGTGGATTCGAATTTTGCCAACTGCCCTAGATTTTGTTGTTACCTCGATTTGTCCAACTGTCCTTAACCCTTTCACGACTAAGGGAAACATTTTTCCCATTTTAAAATTGGTGATTGTCGTATTTAATTATAACCTTATCTGCATTTTTTATACAGAATGTCAAAATAGAACGTATGCCGAACGCAATTACGTAAACGGGAACGTTTAGAAAACAAAAACAGAACTGTCAAGACGCATAATATATGTACTATGTGCAATGTCCATCTTTGCCTCACTACCAAAAGAAATTGCTTCGCAGAATATCATAATTAGCACATCATTTTGTATAGTAATTTTATTTCATAATTTTGCATTATTTTAGTTAACATTTTGTTCTAATAAACCAATAAATAAAAGACTGCATAATAAGCCTAACTATAATTTGTGTTACCTTTATAGTCCATTGGGAAAAATATTTCCCATAAAATTCCAAAAAAACTACACATTGTTATGTATTTTTCTTATGATTTTTATTTATTTTACGTCTAAACAAACTAAAATAAACAGTTACATAATAATATTTACTCTTAGAAACCTTATGGTCCTGAAAGGGTTAATTTCACAAAACAAATCCCAATTTTCACAACTCGGCTATATTTTACCAAAGTGGATTCGAATTTTGCCAATTCGCCGTAGTTTTACGGAAAAAAATCTCAATTTTTACGTCTTCCCTGAATTTGCCAAGTCACTTCAAATTTTATCAACTCTCCTTAATTGCACAAGAAAGGCACAATTTTCACAACTCCCCTATATGTTAGCAAGTAGCTTCGAGTTTTGTCAACTCCCCTGGATTTTGCCAAGAGTTTTCGATTTTTCCAACTCTCTTTAATTTCACAAAACCAGTCTCAATTTTTACAACTCACCTGTACTTTACGAAGTGGTTTTCAGTTTGGCCAACTCCCCTAGATTTTGCCAAGTTGCCTCGATTTTACCACCTCTCCTTAATTTTTCAAAAACAATCCCAAATTTTACATCACTCCTAAATTTGCCAAGTCACTTCAAATTTTCCAAACTCCCCAAAATTTTGTCAAGTTTTCTCGATTTTGTCAACTCTCCTTAATTTCACAACTCGCCCATATTTTACCAAGTGGATTCGAATTTTGCCAACTCGCCACAATTTTACAGAAAAAAATCTCAATTTTTACATCTCACCTGATTTTTGCAAAGTCACTCTGAATTTTGCCAACTCTCCTAGATATTATAAGGAAGTTGCCTCGATTTTGCCAACACGCCATAATTTTACAGAAAAAATTCCCGTTTTTACATCTCACCTGAATTTTGTCAACTCCCCCACGATTTTGCCAAGTCACTCTGAATTTTGTAAACTCCCCAAGATTTTGCCAAGTTGTTCCGTTTTTGACAACTCACTTGTATTTTACTTCGAAATTTGCCAACTGCATTTTCCAAATTGCCCTAGATTTGCCAACTTGCCTCCATTTTGACAACTCCCCTTAATTTTACAAAAAAAAAAGATTACAAATTTTCACAACTCACCTAGATTTTACGAAGTCGCTTCGGGTTGGGTTGTTTTACCTCTGAGCGGCACTTTTTTGCACACCATCGGCTAAATGGCCAGGTCACATGGACCCCGAAGGCTCGGAGAAGGTTGGGGGAGGGGACCCACTGGAACAGCTGTTGGGAGACAGATGGAGCCTCTCTTCAAGGCCATCCAGTGTGTTCTTTAACATGCACAGGGTATGGCTCTCCAGCACACGGGACCACGGCTTAACGTCCCATCCGACGGACGGCGGCCTTTCCAAGCCCATCGGTGTCCCCTACTGACCGTGGGCAGGGCGGGGAATTTTGCGGAGATAAATCTCAACCCTGACCCAGCTGGGACTCGAACCTGGGAACTACAGATTACGAGCCTGGCGCGCTACCAACTGAGCCACCCCGCCCCCCCATAGCTACTCCTCTGACCACATCACACAGTTCTTCACACAGGGACAGGATCTATGGGCAGTTCTACCGCATATGCGACCAGTGAGCCGCACCGGGCAGCAAATTTCAAAACAAAGTAATGAACATAGCTGCAATAAGGTTGACTGGGGTAAGCAAACCTACTTTTCAGCAGATAGTCTTCATTTTTTTTTTAAATGACATTTAAATATAGGAAAACTAGTCATTAATATCGAAAATCAGGTTTGGAGAAAGGGGTGGCAGAATCGAAGTTCGCTCCAGGCGGTAAAATAGCTAGCGCAGGCCTGACTTTACACCCTTTGCAATTCGATATCAATGATAACTTCAAGTAATGCAGTTCTTAAAAAACAAGACCAAAAAATTTGAAAGGTGTTGCAATAATTGGCAATTAGATATCCATTTCACATAACTGGGAGGCGTGGGCTCAAATCCCATTCACCATTGAAACTCGGGGGGCGGGGGTGCTCAGTCGGTAGCGCGCCAGGCGCGTAATCTGTAGTTCCCAGGTTCGAGTCCCAGCTGGGTCAGCGTTGAAATTTATCTCCGCAAAATTCCCCGCCGTGCCCACGGTCAGTAGGGGACACCGATGGGCTTGGAAAGGCCGCCGTCCGTCGGATGGGACGTTAGGCCGTGGCCCCGTGTGCGGGAGAGCCATACCCTGTGCACGTTAAAGAACACGCTGGATGGCCTTGACGGGAGGCTACCATCTGTCTCCCAACAGTTGTTCCAGTGGGTCCCCTCCCCCAACCTTCTCTGAGCCTTCGGGGTCCATGTGACCTGGCCATTTAGCCCATTGGTGTGCTAAAAAGTGCAGCTCAGAGGTAAAACAACCCAACCCCAACCCATGCACAGAGTCACCACTTAACATCGCATCCAACAAATGGTGACCTTTCCAGGCCCATCAGTGTCTCTACTCAGGGGTGGGCAGGGAGTTTTGCGGAGATAAATCTCAATGCTGGCCCAGGTGGCACTAGAACCTGGGAACTGCATATTAGGAGCTTAACATGCTCTGATTGAACCGCCTCCACTGAACTAGATATCCATTGAGAACCTAGTCTCATTTCTTTTGGGGCAACCTTGTATAAGCTATACACTGTCGCATCAGAATAATATGACCACCTACCATACATGTACCACCTACCGTACATATATGGTAAGGGGGCGGGGGTGGCTCAGTCGGTAGCGCGCCAGGCTCTTAATCTGTAGTTCCCAGGTTCGAGTTCCAGCTGGGTCAGCGTTGAGTTTATCTCCGCAAAATTCCCCGCCTTGCCCACGGTCAGTAGGGGACACCGATGGGCTTGGAAAGGCCGCCGTCCGTCGGATGGGACGTTAAGCCGTGGCCCCGTGTGCGGGAGTGTCATACCCTGTGCACGTTAAAGAACACGCTGGATGGCCTTGACGGGAGGCTACCATCTGTCTCCCAATAGCTGTTCCAGTGGGTCCCCTCCCCCAACCTTCTCTGAGCCTTCGGGGTCCATGTGACCTGGCCATTTAGCCCATGGTGTGCAAAAAAGTGCCGCTCAGAGGTAAAACAACCCAACCCATGTATGGTAGGTGGTCATATTATTCTGATACAACTGTGTATATCAGTAGGTTTCAGAGTCATTTTTAATTTTCCTTTTGCTTCTATAAAATGCTATCTAAACCTTGATTTTAAGTGTTTAACAGAATATTTCCTGAACATTTCTCAATTTTCCAATCAGCAAAAGTGCTTTTATCTTACAGTTTGAACAAAGGTCTGTGGAATTGTGCTGGTGCCTCCTGAAGCGAATCTTCAACTTGACTATAAGAGCGGTCCAACTTCTAGAAGGTCGATTATGGAAGATGTGATGACAACAAAGATAAAAAAAAAATTGAATGATGAGTCGAATCTCTTCTATCACTTCCAGACTTAAGGCATACAAAATCTCTGATACCAGCTTGTAATTAAGTCTCATCGATTCAGCTGAGAAATCTGCCTCTTTTCTTCATCAAGTCATTAATTTATTGAACGGATTCACCTTTTACAGGTCAAGAATATTTTTTTTGAAAACTGTCACTTGACGCATGTACTTCTTCATGTATTTTGTATCATTAAAATATTTATTTCATGTCCAGCCAGTTTCTTATATTTAAAACGACAGAAGAGACTTTTAAAATCTTTTTGCATTCTAGGCTAGGGGCGGGGGTGGCTCATTCGGTAGCGCGCCAGGCCCGTAATCTGCAGTTCCCAGGTTCGAGTCCCAGCTGGGTCAGCGTTGAGATTTATCTCTGCAAAAATTCCCCGCCCTGCCCACGGTCAGTAGGGTCACCGATGGGCTTGGAAAGGCCGCCGTCCGTGGATGGGACGTTAAGCCGTGGCCCCGTGTGCGGGAGAGCCATACCCTGTGCACGTTAAAGAACACGCTGGATGGCCTTGACGGGAGGCTACCATCTGTCTCCCAACAGCTGTTCCAGTGGATCCCCTCCCCCAACCTTCTCTGAGCCTTCGGGGTCCATGTGACCTGGCCATTTAGCCCATGGTGTGCAAAAAAGTGCCGCTCAGAGGTAAAACAACCCAACCCATTCTAGGCTAAGGATTCCCATGTAACATGTACACTCATTTCAGTTTTTTTTCTAACAAGAAATTCAAAAAAAAATAGAGACCAATCAAACTATTAATAAATAGTTTCCTTGGTCATTCTAAATGCACACACACACACAAAAACAGTAACTGAAATAGTTTTATTTGATGACAGAAAAGTTAAATGTGTCCCCTCTTTTAAATTACATCTACGGGAAACGGGCATATACCATAAATAAATAATATATATATATAAATATTCCCTCAAGCAGCTGCTTGCCACAGAGGTCTGACAGGAGCCTGTCAGTTTATATGCCACACTAGAAGGTCTGAGAGGATGGCAGGACCTCAGCAGAAAAACAACACGAACATCCATGCCTTATCCGGGGCTCGAACCCAGGCCCTGGGTTCGCATATACTATAAATAAAATAAAAATAAATACCCCCTCAAGCAGCTGCTTGCCACAGAGGTCTGACAGGAGCCTGTCAGTTTATATGCCACAGTAGATCTGAGAGGATGGCAGGACCTCAGCAGAAAAACAACACACACATCCATGCCTAATCCGGGGCTCGAACCCAGGTCCCTTAGATCAGTAGCCAAGCGTGTTAACCACTCGGCCACGGGATTTTGCAGTGTATAAATTATTTTCGAGCAACCACTGTGCTTGATTAGCAACACTTACAAACTCACAAGTGGCTATCTATCTCCCAAAAGAAATTTTGGGAGGAGATAGGTTATGACCCTTCCTTAAAATTCCGGACAATGCATAACGTCTAAGACAGCTTATCGCTATATCAAAATCCCTCTGTCCAATGGAATTTTCAACGCAAGTTACTGGCAATATCACATTCAACATTTGTTTTATATTTGCAAGTGTCATAAAGGTAAAAAATTAAAAATTCAAGGCAATGCTCTTATATAGTGGTACCTGCATTAAAAAAAAAATCCTGAAGCAGACAGAGTTGGGTTGGGTTGTTTTACTTCTGAGCGCCACTTTTTTGCACACCATGGGCTAAATGGCCAGGTTACATGGACCCCGAAGGCTCAGAGAAGGTTGGGGGAGGGGACCCACTGGAACAGCTGTTGGGAGACAGATGGTAGCCTCCCGTCAAGGCCATCCAGCGTGTTCTTTAACGTTCACAGGGTATGGCTCTCCCGCACACGGGACCACGGCTTAACGTCCCATCCGACGGACGGCGACATTTCCAAACCCATCGGTGTCCCCTACTGACCGTGGGCAGGGCGGGGAATTTTGCGGAGATAAATCTCAACGCTGACCCAGCTGGGACTCGAACCTGGGAACTACAGATTACGAGCCTGGCGCGCTACCGACTGAGCCGCCCCCGCCCCTAAAAAAAAAATTCAAGGCAATGCTCTTATATAGTGGTACCTGCATTAAAAAAAAATCCTGAAGCAGACAGAAAGAATACTATACACAAAGTATGAAACATAGTAGCATAACTACAAGTAATAGGGGGAAAATGGAAACTTTCCATGCTAGATCAATGAAGAATGAAATTCGAAGATCGGTAATTTTCACAATAAGCATTTTCAGGAAAACAGGACTAGATAAATTAAAATCTCATTCAATTCTCTCTAAATCTCGATTTGAATTATCAGTTCCTTAAACTTAAAAAGAGTTTTAGAAGTTTGAATATTGAACAACAAATAAGAATTTATCTCAGAAGTTGATTAAAACGTTTTAAAAAAAGTATTATTTGAAACTATTTATTAACATAAGTGTATGTTTTAGAACTTTCTGCAAATAACTATCAGTAATTGTCAGTTTTGCATAAGTTTCTTAGGACCGACTTGCTGCCATTAAATATTCAAGCTTCGATAGTTTTTTATACACCCAAAGGATATTGTTGAAAATCGAGATTTGGAGAGATTTGAACGCGATTTTATCTAGTTCTATTTTCCTGTAAAATGCTTATTGTAGAAATTACAGTTTTTCGAATTTCACTCTCCATTGATTTAACATGGGAATGTTTCCATTTTTCTGTCCGTTACTTGCATATACACTGAAGAGCCAAAACATTATGACCAGCAAGTCTTTATGTAAATTAAAGCAACTGCAGGTAAAGATGGCACGTGTGAAGGTCATGAAATGGTATAAATAACATCTGATACTGAACTCTGTAATCAGTATTATTCTTGTTCTTCAGATGGGAAAGGTTGGGTTGGGTTGTTTTACCTCTGAGCGGCACTTTTTTGCACATCATGGGCTAAATGGCCAGGTCACATGGACCCCGAAGGCTCAGAGAAGGTTGGGGGAGGGGACCCACTGGAACAGCTGTTGGGAGACAGATGGTAGCCTCCCGTAAAGGCCATCCAGCGTGTTCTTTAACGTGCACAGGGTATGGCTCTCCCGCACACGGGGCCACGGCTTAACGACCCATCCGACGGACGGCGGCCTTTCCAAGCCCATCGGTGTCCCCTACTGACTGTGGGCAGGGCAGGGAATTCAGATGGGAAAGACAGCAGACTTAAGTGAGTTTGACAAAGGCCAAATTGCAATGGCCAGACTGGGTCAGAGCATTTCCGAGACGGCAAGGCTTGTGGGGTACTCATGGTCAGCCGTAGTTAGTACCTTCAAAGAGTGGTCCAAGGAGGGAAAAACCACGAACTGCCAGCAAGGTGTGGGTCAACCACGACTCATCGTTGCTAGAAGTGAGTGAAGGCTATTCCGTATGGTATGAGCCAACAGAAGGGATACTGCAGCGCAACTCACCCGTAATTTGAATGTACATCGAAACACAGTAACACACAGTACATCGAACCCTGCTAAAAATGGGGTTGTGTAGCCACAGGCCACTGTGAAACCCTGGATCCAGTCATTCATGTGCAGGAAACTATGATGTCTACCACTTACCTAAACATCATTGCAGACCAGGTACATCTTTTCTTGGCAACAGTATTCCCCTCTAGTGGTGCATTCTTTCAACAGGATAATGTGTGTGGGGCGGGGGTGGCTCAGTCGGTAGCGCGTCAGGCTCGTAATCTGTAGTTCCCAGGTTCGAGTCCCAGCTGGGTCAGCGTTGAGATTTATCTCCGCAAAATTCCCCGCCCTGCCCACGGTCAGTAGGGGACACCGATGGGCTTGGAAAGGCCGCCGTCCGTCGGATGGGACGTTAAGCCGTGGCCCCGTGTGTGGGAGAGACATACCCTGTGCACGTTAAAGAACACGCTGGATGGCCTTGACGGGAGGCTACCATCTGTCTCCCAACAGCTGTTCCAATGGGTCCCCTCCCCCAACCTTCTCTGAGCCTTCGGGGTCCTTGTGACCTGGCCATTTAGCCCATGGTGTGCAAAAAAGTGCCGCTCAGAGGTAAAACAACCCAACCCAACCCAGGATAATGTGCCATCCACACTGCTCAGATTGTTCGAGAATGGTTCACGGAACATGAGGAAGACTTTCAGGTATTGCCCCGGTTTCCAAATTCCCCAGACATCAATCCAATCAAGCATCTGTGGTTTGTGTTGGAACAGCATATCCGATCTGCAGTGGCTCAACCATAAAACTTACAAGAGTTAAAGGATCTGCTGGTAACATTTTGTTATCCTATACCACAAGACACCTTTAGAAATCTTGTAGCGTAGCCAGGTAAGAGTTGTTTTGGCGGCATGTGGAGGACCAACATCATATTAGGAGATGGTCATAATATTTTGGCTCTTCGGTGTATTCACAAGTATACATATTATCAGTTATCATTAATATTTTTAAATAGTAACATAATTAATTTTTATATTCATAAGGCTTGCAGAAAAGCAATATTTACCAAAATCTTGAAAATATACGATTTTTGTTTAAAATAATTCAGTCATCTTTGTTTTGTAGTTTGCATTGCAACAATGTCATCTTCTTTGTAAGTTCATATGATTGTTTTTAGGCTGTGTTGTGTTGTTTTACCTCTGAGCGGCACTTTTTTGCACACCATGGGCTAAATGGCCAGGTCACATGGACCCCGAAGGCTCACAGAAGGTTGGGGAGGGGACCCACTGGAACAGCTGTTGGGAGACAAATGGTAACCTCCCGTCAAGGCCATCCAGCGTGTTCTTTAACATTGGGTTGTTTTTACCTCTGAGCGGCACTTTTTTGCACACCATGGGCTAAATGGCCAGGTCACATGGACCCCGAAGGCTCAGAGAAGGTTGGGGGAGGGGACCCACTGGAACAGCTGTTGGGAGACAGATGGTAGCCTCCCGTCAAGGCCATCCAGCGTGTTCTTTAACGTGCACAGGGTATGGCTCTCCCGCACACGGGACCACGGCTTAACGTCCCATCCGACGGACGGCGGCCTTTCCAAGCCCATCGGTGTCCCCTACTGACCGTGGGCAGTGCGGGGAATTTTGCGGAGATAAATCTCAACGCTGACCCAGCTGGGACTCAAACCTGGGAACTACAGATTACGAGCCTGGCGCGCTACCGACTGAGCCACCCCCGCCCCATTTTTTTACAGATGGCAAATGTGCATATAAATACAGCTGAAATGCTGCACCTGTTAGAGTAGTCTCTTTATATTCATATATTTGCTGTATTATCTCTTTATATATATATATGAGCCATTTATTTCGAAAGTGGGACAGGTCCATTTTTGAAAAAAATGAAGCTAATGATAATCAAAGGTAGAACCTAATATGATAAACACTATTGGATAATAAATTTACATTATCTAACACCATAAAATACATTAAAGTTGTCTATTAATGTGTACCAATATTTTTTAATCTATTAAAAATTAATCTGTTAAATATCTTGCAATAACAAAAAATGGATTTGCCCCACTTTCAAAATAAACGGCTCATATATATATTTCAGATAGACATATTTGCCAATGGTAACTGTTACACATGCTTTTGCAATAAATACAAACTGTACAAATCAACAAAGGGAATGAGATGACAGGAATTTCAGCGAATTAGGTACATCAGCTGATGATACAACAGAGTGAACTTTACTGTGATGAGATGGCACTTCCAAATGCACACCTTAGACGTTACAGTCCATAAAATATGCTTAATAAACACACATAGTTTTTTTTAATGCACCTCATAAAAATCAAAATTTTAAATTATTCACCATCATGTAACTGACTGAACCTTTTCCTAAAAACCGTCATAATCTGTACATATTAAAGAATACACTGGATGGACTTGACAGGAGGCTTGGCAGGTCCTAATAAATGTCTAGTGCATCCCCTTCCCCAAACTTCTAAAGCCTTTGGAGTCCTTTTGACTGGGCCATTTAGCTCACTGTGTACAAAAAAGTGCCACTCAGAGGCTAAACAGCACATCTTAAAGACCTCGATTACAAGTCATAAGTACAGAAATACTACAAAACAACAACTAGACAAATCATTTTGAATATTTTTGAAATATTGACTGGACAAACCTTTGAAAGTTTCTGGTTATATAGAACATTGTTTATTGTGACTCGTTGGTTATTTGCTGATAGAAACAACACTAAATTTTCAAATGTTTGGTACAATGCAACACTGATTGATTAAAAGGGCCTGAGCAAAAAATATTATGATACAGGAAAATGGCACTTTACATCTCAACGAGTATGTCCTTCCGATGCATTCAAAAAAATAAAAACTATCAACTGGTTTTTAAGGAAAGTAAATGAAAAATGGGAAGCACTTCATGCTTGTATAATTGACATTAACACTGACCTGTGAAAGATGTAAACCATATTTTCTATGTCATTGTGAAAATTATTCTTGCACAGATAGTAGAAATATCAGTGTTTTTTAACTTGATTGTTTTACTTATGAGATATGATGGCTTATGCAAAGATTACTTATAAAATGAAAAAAAAAATCAGAATTACATATTTCAGTCTTGGTAGTTATATATTATATCCTTGCAGAGCAGATAGGTTTAAAACCATTATGAACTACTTACTTTCAAAATTAAACCAAAATGAACCTATATTTACTTTAAAAATGTTTTTAAAAAATGATAATCAGTGACTATTACATGCTTTGTATTTCTTGATAATTGTAGACAGTGCCCAGGATATTTCAAAAATGGTTCAGTTGAGAGTAGTGATTAGGTAATTACAGGTAACCCCCGTTCATCGCGACCCCGGCGAGTGCGGATTCGTTATATTGCAATCTTTTTTTATCTTGGCACTTGCGTGGCTTTGAAACATGCCAGGAAAAGTCAAAAACAATGTTGCACGTGCGTGCTAACTTTCTTTCTCGCTCAATCACATCATACACATGTACAGTCGCTCAAAAAAGTATCCGAACACTATGGTTGATTAAAAAAATTCAGAAAAAATATCTAGCAACGTTTTTTAGAAATTAGTGATCTGCCAACCTTCGTGTCACGTGACACGAAGGTTGGCAGATCACTAATTTATAAAAAAATCGTTGCCAGATATTTTTCTGAATTCTGAAATCAACCATAACGTTCGGATATTTTTTAATAGAATTAATAATATTTATTTTATTAGCAAAGTGTTTTTTCGAATTTTAAAATATTTTTTTAAAATCCCCCGTTGATCGCGACCATGTCCAGAACGTATCCTTCGCGATGAATGGGGTTACCTGTAATAGGAAAAGCACAAGGTTAAAATTTTCTCAAAATTTTCAAAAGAAAGGATCAAGCTCATCAAAATTTTGATGATAAAAATACAAATATATTAGGCAGCAATAACTTAAATTGAAACAAGTGTTGTAGGCAAAGTCATATCTTTGTCATATCTAGTATTACAAATATGTGGAAAGTACTGCAAATTGCAAGCAAGGATCAGGGAAAGTAAACCAGAAATTGAATATATATATATACCTTGTGCTACACATAATTTAAATCTTGTACTAAATGAGTCAGTGAAAAATATTGCAGAAATAAGCTGGTTCTATAGGCGAGTTCATTCTAAATAGTACTAACATTTTAATTTTGTCATAAAATGACTATAATTAATAATATAAGAATAAAATAAATGATTAGTGACATCCATTTCTGTTTATAAATCTTATGATGTATCAGAGAATTTTTTTCCCAAATGAAGTTCAGAGGTGCTCAGGCTCAACAACTGTCGAAATGGTTTGCGCTAAGTTGGATTTGAGCTCAATAATTTTGGGCTCAGGAAGACATGGGCTTGAAAAATGAAGCCCAAACCCATCTCCCAAGGAGAACTATCCAATTGAGTGTTGAGTAGTTTTTAGTAACTTACTAACTGCAGAGTTGTATATAGTAAAAAAAAAATGCTCATTCATCAAAGGATTAAAG
Organism: Ryuthela nishihirai; assembly: GCA_038380435.1. Lineage (NCBI taxonomy): Eukaryota > Metazoa > Arthropoda > Arachnida > Araneae > Heptathelidae > Ryuthela > Ryuthela nishihirai. Next base: position 22,469,923 of record JAWZYU010000008.1, read on the forward strand.
TTTTGAATTAATATACTTGAAAATCAAGATTTAGTGAATATGTATTCCAATTTTTAAAGTTATTTCCAGTGACATTTTTCATAAAATACTTATTTTACGTGTTATGAACTTATGAAGTTGGCTTTCTTTAAAAAAAAAAGGTCTACATACCTTTATCTGCAGATTAAGAGCCTGGTATACTACAAACTGAGCTATTCAGATGGTAATACACATAAATATAAAATTTCAGCTCAACAGTTTGACCAGTTCAGGTATTGGAGGCCCATATAGTTGGGTTGTTTTACCGCTGAGCGGCACTTTTTTGCACACCATGGGCTAAATGGCCAGGTCACATGGACCCCGAAGGCTCAGAGAAGGTTGGGGGAGGGGACCCACTGGAATGGCTGTTGGGAGACAGATGGTAGCCTCCCATCAAGGCCATCCAGCGTGTTCTTTAACATGCACAGGGTATGGCTCTCCCGCACACAGGGCCACGGCTTAATGTCCCATCCGACGGACGGCGGCCTTTCCAAGCCCATCGGTGTCCCCTACTGACTGTGGGCAAGGCGGGGAATTTTGTGGAGATAAATCTCAACGCTGACCCAGCTGGGACTCGAACCTGGGAACTACAGATTACGAGCCTGGCGTGCTACCGACTGAGCCACCCCCGCCCCAGGCCCATATAGATACAAGTGGCACTGAGAAAATGCTTTTTCACTTAAGTGACACCTGACACATGCTCCTAATTGAAAATCTTGAAAAAAAAAAACTTTTCACAATAATGTATTTTTCAAAACTTGGCCGAGTGGTTAGCGCGCTTGGCTATTGATCTACGGGACCTGGGTTTGAGCCCCGGGTAAGGCATGGATGTGCGTGTCGTTTTTCTGCTGAGGTCCTGCCATTCTCTCAGACCTTCTACTGTGGCATATAAACTGACAGGCTCCTGTTGGACCTCTGTGGCAAGCAGCTGCTTGAGGGGGTATTTATTTATTTTTATTTAATCCTTTGATAAATGAGCATTATTTTCATTATATACAACTAATATTAGTATACCAAAGGTTTGGAATAACTTAAGAATTAATTATTGATGAAAGTAAGGAATGGCTGAAACTTATCATATTAATGAAATTAGCTAAAGAAATGGAACCACTGATATAGATGGATTAAAAGGGAGAGAACCAAGCATAAGTGGGCTCTACTTGGAATTCTTTTACTGATCAAAGATCATAAATGACAAAAAAAGTACTGGGCCAAAGGCCCATACCAGGCTTGTAATCTGTAGTTCCCAGGTTCGAGTCCCAGCTGGGTCAGCATTGAGATTTATCTCCGCAAAATTCCCTGCCCTGCCCACGGTCAGTAGGGGACACCGATGGGCTTGGAAAGGCCGCCGTCCGTCGGATGGGACATTAAGCCGTGGCCCCGTGTGCGGGAGAGCCATACCCTGTGCACGTTAAAGAACACGCTGGATGGCCTTGACGGGAGGCTACCATCTGTCTCCCAACAGCTGTTCCAGTGGGTCCCCTCCCCCAACCTTCTCTGAGCCTTCGGGGTCCTTGTGGCCTGGCCATTTAGCCCATGGTGTGCAAAAAAGTGCCGCTCAGAGGTAAAACAACCCAACCCAACTCTAAATCTGAGTTAGTCTAAAATATAATGAGGGAAACTTAGAACTAATATGGAAATTGCCAGGGCCCAAATGGCTAAAATGGACTACTTATGGAGATCACGGACATCTAGGTAAGCTAACAGGTAAAGGAAAAAGAAATTAAATGAGGAATGGAAAGATGAAAATGGGCAAAGGAAACAAGGGGGGGGGGGGGGGGAAGGAAAGAAAAAAGATGAGAAAGAAAGCAAAATACCACCCAATCAACTGAGCAAAGGGGCTCTTAATACGTTTGATGAATTCAATGCCATATTCATCAAGTCCAGGTAAAATCATAACCAGAATCTCCACAACAAATTCAGTCTGAATGAATAGAACCTTGCCATGAAGTATGTGGACAAACTCAAGGAATTTGCATTGATCTCTCCATTTGAGTCCACTAATCTTTTCAAAACATCAAGTTCCTCGTGAATTTCAGTGGTAGAGACATTCTAGTTACCTGTAGTCAGTGTTTAAAAAACTTTTTGAACTGCATATTCACAAATTTTTTACTCCAGTTCATCGTTTTTTGGTTATCTTTTCCAGCTTCAGAAAGTTTTCCAAAATTTAGAAGTGCTAGAATTATTGTGATTAGAAGAAGTGCTTTCGGCAATTTTTTTTTCCTTTTTGTTTATATGTCTTCATCAATGACCATTTTATCTTTAGGGATCTCTTCAACTTTTGCAAAAGTGCTTTTTCTTGTTGTAAAGGGAAGAGAATTGAAAAAATGGCCAAAACCAATGGAGCTTCAACTAAACCCCCAACCATTGCATTTTCTTTGGCTTTGTTGTTCTTATTCACCAGTTCAGACTTTTTTTGACGGTAAAGAAGCAATTTTGACAGTTTTTTTTTTTGCCTAGACAAAGATTTAGGATAGTTATCTGTGAAATGGCCATGTAGCTTATGTCTTCTACATAATTTGGCTTTACTGAATATGAGGTAGTAACTGTAAAGTCTGAAACATGTAAAATGCTAAGAATTTCACCCCCCCATTTCCACTCTTACAATTTTATTGTGTTATGATATTCTTGAAGTTTCCCTCATAGTAAGTTTCGCTAATAATGTTGCACAATTCCATAAGTCGATAATTCTTTTACGATTTCCTCATTCGAGATGTTGAAAGGCAATTTTGAAATGAAAACCTTTCAACTGACAAGACCAGATTACGAATCTCAATCTTTTCATTTCCAATCATAGAAAACAGCTAGAGAAAAACCTTTTCTTTTGCTTCCAGCAAATTCATGGTGAAGATCCACATTTTTTGAAATTTCTTGAATAACTTCTAGCACATCACAGTCTACCACAACAGTTTGAAGTTGCAGAATAATTTCTTTAATGTGGACTCCACAGTGAAGAAATCTGAAGGATCTTCTCATACAATGATTGCATGATGCAATGAGGAAAAGCATGATAAAAATTGTCTCATAAAGACAATTGAAGATAGCTGGTAAGTCATGTAAAGACAATCAAAGATAAACAGTACATCTCATAAAGACTAATAAAACACATACAATATGGCAATGAAAAAGAGATTTATACACCAAACAAGTCACACTCTTGGAATCTCCTAAGCATGTCTTGTCAGCTCAAACTCCAACCACTCTGGCCTCCTGCCTCATTAAAGACTAACTTTGCCTGTTCCACAAGGTAATTTTCAAACAATTTCTGGAAAATCTCTTTTATTGTTATTCAAAACTAATCCTTTTATTGAGCCTTGTGAGATTTGGGTTGTTTTACCTCTGAGCGGCACTTTTTTTGCACACAATGGGCTAAATGGCCAGGTCACATGGACCCCGAAGGCTCAGAGAAGGTTGGGGGAGGGGACTAACTGGAACAGCTGTTGGGAGACAGATGGTAGCCTCCCGTCAAGGCCATCCAGCGTGATCTTTAACATGCGCAGGGTATGTCTCTCCCGCACATGGGGCCACAGCTTAACTTCCCATCTGACGGACAGCGGCCTTTCCAAGCCCATCGGTGTCCCCTACTGATGGTGGGCAGGGCGGGGAATTTTGCGGAGATAAATCTCAACGCTGACCCAGCTGGGACTCGAACCTGCGAACTACAGATTACGAGCCTGGCACGCTACCGACTGAGCCACCCCCGCCCAATTGAGCCTTGTGAGACAAGTATATAAAGATAAAACAGATAGTAATTAAAACTAGCAAAAATATGGAATTAAAAATGCTATTAATTTAGGTAAAAGTAATTTAGTTGAAGCAAATCAAAATTTTCAAATATCAACTGCAAGAAATATTTTTTCTATAAAGAACACAAAATTTAACAATGCAACAGAATATCAATAGTATGTTCTGTAATTAACGAACCTTTGTTATTACTATTTAATTAATAATAGCACTACATAAAATGACACTATATTGTTCAATACTCACCAAATCAATACCTATATTTGCTAAACTTTAAATTCTTGACATCACTACTTTCACATTCTAGCTACTATCCATATGTAGATCACGAGCAACATCTATTGTCTGAATGAAAATAGAAAATTTAAAGTTTCATTTAATATGCATTATATACTAAACTTGGTGACACTAAATCAAGTTAATCTCTTGAAATCTACAAGCAAAAAAACACACTTTCACTCACTTTTCACAAGAGTTAGAATTCACTCACAATGCATAGTTAATATAACAATTTCTAACTTTTGTAATGTAATATATGTAACTCTACACATCACATTTATATACAATTCATGCCATCAATCACAATCTCAACAATTTAATAACCACATTTTAAGTTCTTTAGAGATTTTTTATTATAATTTTTAAGTTATTTGGTATACAGTTAAACAATTGCAATCCACTAAATAGATTTTTTTACACATTTCTTTGTTTGGTTTCAGTATACAAACATCTCTAGCAATCACTACTCTCATATTTATTTCCTACTTCAAGTTTATCTTTATTATTAAAATTGGGTTGGGTTGTTTTACCTCTGAGCGGCACTTTTTTGCACACCATGGGCTAAATGGCCAGGTCACATGGACCCCGAAGGCTCAGAGAAGGTTGGGGGAGGGGACCCACTGGAACAGCTGTTAGGAGACAGATGGTAGCCTCCCGTCAAGGCCATCCAGCGTGTTCTTTAACGTGCACAGGGTATGGCTCTCCGCACACGGGGCCACGGCTTAACGTCCCATCCGACAGACGGCGGCCTTTCCAAGCCCATCGGTGTCCCCTACTGACTGTGGGCAAGGCGGGGAATTTTGCGGAGATAAATCTCAACGCTGACCCAGCGAACCTGGGAACTACAGATTACGAGCCTGGCGCGCTACCGACTGAGCCACCCCCGCCCCTTTATTATTAAAAACAGCACAGAAAAAAGCCATTTTCAGCATCTGAATCATATTTAGCACTTTGAAAATTTTTTTGCAACTGGTTCTCTAATATTTTTTTCTCATGAAAATCACACTTTTCTTAAGTGCCATGCAAGTCAAAAAATTAATTTCAATTAATTATATAATAAATAAAATATATTAATATTATATAATATTAATAAAATATTATATTAATATTATATTATATTATAATTATATAATAATTAAAATCAAACTAATTTTTAAATTTTGAATTGCTACTTGATTTTCACTTCATATTTTTATATTTGGTTTACTATTTAAAGAGCTTTTCAATGCAATACAGCTTTAATCGTGGATTAAATAGATTTCTTTCCGCCCAGCTGAGGAATGGTCGACTTCACTGCATATTTGTGCTGGCCATTTAAACTTACCCCACTCTCTATTAGAACTACAGGGAAGCTGAATGAAAGGGCTAGTTCTTACAAGAAGTTGAGATGGGTCCTGATTATCCTTTAAAATCTGTAGTATTATTGAAGTTTAAGAAACATTCTGATAAGAGCAGGACCACTGTGAGGTTCCACAAGGCCCAGAGCATAATTCTGCCACGAGAGCCTCCTTTTCTCTCTTTGCAACACATTCTACTTCAGTATGCAGCATGGGAAAAAATGATACTTTTGTTGTCTATTTCGGCAGCTTGTCTGAGAGTATGATTACTGCAATTTGATACTGAGACTTTCAGGCATTTTTTTTTTTAGAATATAATTTTTATTCATAACAGTAAAGAATACAAATACATTTACACTTTGACCCGCAAAGCTAAATAGCTTATCTGCAGGAAAATGAATAAATTATATTAAACATAGGTCATTCAGCCACAAAAATGGTGTACATCAAATAAATCCACAAAACACAACACATAAAAATCAGCTAACTAGAAAGTACCAAATAATTTTTTAATTCCATTTTAAGTCTTCTAAAAGAATCTATATTTAGTAATTCTTTTGGAATAGCATTAAATATAAGTGGTACTTGATATTCAGAGGTATGTTTCCCGTAATTATTTCGAAAATTTGGCAATTTGTAATAACCTTGGTTTTGAAGTCTTGTATTTTTATTATGTTGAATTTTTAGTTTGTAAGTTTCGTCAAAAAATTTTTTAATTATTACATTATATTTATATAAATTGCTGTAGGATAAAAGATTTAAAAATTTTAATCTATCGGTAGAAGTTTTATAAATTTTTTGCAAATGAGACGGAATAATATTTTTAGCTATTATAGACTGCAGTTTTTCTATTTTATTTATGTTAGTTAAGTTAGTTGTTCCATGCACAATTATTCCATAATTTAAAATAGATTCGCATATTGTTTTATAAATAGTACACGTTTCCATATTTAATATGTATTTCAATTTTTGAATTTTTATCGCCGATATTCTCAAGCTTTCACATATGTGGGATATATGGGCATTCCACCTAAAATATTCATCAAAAATGATTCCTAAGTAATTTATTTTATTTACTTGCTCATCAAGTGGGCAACTGCATCAATTCATAATTTGAAGCATCCTTTTTTCTGCAATTTATTTTATGAGTTTTGATAGAGGTTTTGATGAATATGAAATCCTGGTGAATGAATAATCATCAGTTTTTTTTTTCTCATTTAAATAGATTTTATTATGATTTAACCATCTAATAATATTATTGTAATCTGTTTGAACCTCTGAAATGCTATAATTTAAATATTTCTGACTGTTTATTAAAACAATGTCGTCGGCATATAAGATAAATAGCACTATTTAATTTTGTACTGAACAAATCATTTATGTATACTAAGAACAATAAAGGACCTAAAATTGAGCCTTGGGGAATTCCACATCGTGTAATTACTTTTCTGCTGTAGCAGTTTTTTTATTTTAGTAATTGTGTATCTGTCTGATAAATAATTTCTAAACCAATCTAACAATATAAAACAAATACCGCAATTTTCCAATTTATTTAGTAAAATGCTATGATCTATTGTATCGAAGGCTTTCTTTAAATCTAAGAACATAGTTACAATTTTTTCCCTATTATTCAATGATTTATTAATATTATTTGCAATTTTGGAAATTAGTTGAATTGTGTTTTTTCCTTTTTGAAAGCCAAACTGATTTTCATTAATTATGTTGTGTTTAAGTAAAAAGTTAAAAACAGTATTATAAATATATTTTTCCATTATTTTCGAAAAAATAGGCAGAATTGTTATTGGTCGATAGTTAGAAAAATCCTCCTTAATACCATCTTTAAAAATAGGTCTTAAAATACCTGTTTTGAGTTCAGTAGGTATGTTCCCAGTAAATATAATCTGATTTATAATTTTTGATATAATATTTAGTAGTGTCTCTTTATTAAATTTTATATGTTTAATGCAAACATTATCGTAACCAGGTGATTTATTGGTGTCTAATGAAGTAATTATTTCATCAGTTTGTTTTTCAGTGATTTCATGTATATAGATAGATTTCAAAACTCTTTGTATCATGGTTGGAACATAATTTATATCGTCTTGGTGATTTGTATTTCTTATCTGTAAAATTAGTGTATTATAAATGTCATTGTAATTATTTGCTATTTCTTCCACAGATAATTTCTTTTTGGCCATATTGTCAAGTATTACATCGTCCGATGATTTTTTCTGTTTTCCTTCTAATATTTCATATATTAATTGCCAGGTAGCCTTCATATAATTTTTTTTCATTATAAGTTTATTTCTATAATAAAGTTGTTTCTGATTTCTAATCTGAATATTAACCCTATTCCTTAATTTTTTATAGTTATTTTTATAAGCATCACTTTTATCATTGTTTTTAAATTTAATCCAAGCTTTATCTCTTTCTTCAATTAATTCTATCAAGTTCGGTGTTATCCAATTTTTGCTATGATTTATTTTTACCTTTCCAACTCTCCTCATATATATTCTATTTTTTCCTAAAATCCCATCATAAATGTCTTTAAATACTTTATATGGGTTTAATTCATCCATTGGGTTGTCTCCATAATTTTCTAAAGTCCAATTCATTTCAGAAATAGCTTTGTTTACATTGTTATGGTCAAATGACCAATTCTTATTTTCCTGGTCTGTTTCACTATAATTAGTATTATTCAAATTGTTATTGGTGTTGCTAATCAGTGTTAAAATCATATAGTGATCTGCTATTTTGCTTGTTTGAATTATTGAATTTGCTGACATATTTTTAATCAGTTTAATATTAATATGGTCTATACAGGTTTTGGTAATTTTATTTTTTACTATTTCTTCTCTTGTAGCTTCCCTTATTGATCTTTCAAAATTCATTTCAGCCAATAGGGTGATATATTTTTCTGTGCCATGTTTTTTAGTATTCATTGTATTGATATTAAAATCACCTATTAAAATCTGATTTTGATCTTTTTCTGTATTTTCCATCCAGTTTCGGAAATTCAACAGAAAAGAGTTCACATCTGTACTAGGCGATCTGTATAGTGCTAAAACATGATATATTATATTATTTTTTTTTTACTTTTACATATATAGTTTCCGCTGGAAGTGTTTGTTGTGAAATAATTTCAATATCTAGATTTTCTTTATAGTATACTGAAATCCCCCTAATATTTTTATTTATATTATCATTTGTGATTTTATTAAATTTATCAATATTATATAAATAATTTTCATATTTATTTACATTTGTTTCAGTTAAAACAAGCAAATCAATGTGTTCCATGTAATTGTTAATACTTAATTTTAATGAATCCCAATATTTTCTTTGACTTCTTATATTAACATGAGCAATTCCTAATTTATTTTTGTGAATAAATTTACTATAATTATTTTCGAACCAAGCCTCCACTTCTAAACCTGTAGTTACATAAGCAACATCATAGTTGCTATCAAGACCTTCAAAATTCACATCAGACATAGCTAACAAGAATATTCATAAAAAAAGCAAAAGAAAAGAGCAAAAAAAAAGGGAGAAAAAAGCAAGGTTTATCGGACATATCTAAAAGTTCAAAAATCATCAAAGTTGGTGAACATATCCACATTGATAATTCTTTCACCATTTGATTTCCTCATTAGAACTTTTCCATTTTTGAACCAAACATACTTATAATTTTTTTCTTTTGCACACATCCTAGCTCTCCAGAAAAGTTCTCTGTTAATCATAGTCATGTTTTCATTAATATATATTGGTGTTCCTTTATCATTAAGGTCTGCAATAGTGGTTGTAATTTTTTTTTTCCTGTTTTGTATCCAAATGTCTCTATCTTTCCGTGTAACGAATTGGACATTATATATGTTGGGATTATAATACAGAACTTTTTTTAACCATTGTGGCAAATATGGTTTGCTTAATTCTGATACTATATCCACTGTGCAGCTTGAATAGTATTATTTTTGTTTCTTGAACATGAAATATTTACTTGATATTTTAAATAAATTAAACCAAAGCAGAATGATTTTGCCTGACAATGTAGGATAGTGTTTGTTATAAAAGCACTGTTTTTCTATTTTAGGTGTATATTAGCTTATATTTATTTTACTGTTCTATAAAAGTATGGGTTATACATATTACTAAAACACTCTTATAACACATAACAAACAGTCCTGTGCTTATTTAACCAATAAAATTAAGTCCTAAATATCTACCAAGAAAATAAATAATACAACCCAGCTAACTAAATATGTCAGTGATTTAACACCCATAACTATTCAAAAGAGGATATCACAAATAATAAATCTATTAACTAGCAGGTGTAATACTGGGGTTTGCTCAGTAATTACTGGGGAAACAGCACAAAAAATGAATTAAAAAAAATTTCAAATACACTATAAAACTTAACTAGAAAGACCAACTAATGCCCTAGATGCACCAAATGGAAACCTAACAGGAAACATCAACTACAGGTTGAAACAAAGCTTTCAAAGAGAACCTAATAAACATTTCTCTTCTTAAGGAGAGTTACTTTGAATTTCATATAAAAATGCAGTATGAAGAAGAAACAGTTCTGTATACTTTTTGCAAGTGTGTAGAACTTAAAGGAAAAAAAGCTCAAATTTATCATAATAAAATAAACTATCTTGAGTTTCTTTATATAAATATATATTTATCACATAAATTAGATGGGCTTGCATAAAAATTGTGCAGATTCCAAAAACCCTCAAAGCCTCTTACACTTTGCAATTCCCATTATAATAGAAAATCTTAACATTTAAACAATTTACATACAGAGAAATCACCAAAAAACAATGCAAGATCTAAAACTTTCTGCAACATTACATGCACTTCCTGGACAAAAAATGAAGAGAATTTACATATGGAAAATAAACTCAATGTATAACTTCTGAAATAAACTTTTTAAGAAAAAAATGTGACTCAAGATAAATTACAGATCTACATCATATATCTAAATTCTAAATTTCAAAAATAGTCAAGTATACATCAATACAATAATAATAATAATAAATATCAGCATTGCCAGTATTAAAGAATTCTGGAGGGCTAGAATATTTATCATAGCAATGCAAATCCCAAGAACTTATAATTTATGAACATTTAATTATTCACATAAGCTTATAAAACATGCACTTATTTTATTAAATAGTTTGAAAAAATATTCATAATACAAATTTTAAGGTGAATTCATATGATTGGCATTGCTGTTGTTAAATATTCAAACTTCAATAATTCTTTAAATTATTATTGAATGAATAATGTTGAAAAATCAAGATTTAAATATATTGAGATACTTATCTTCAGTTACATTTTTTCACAAAACACTTATTTTAGAAATTATGAATGTTGGGTTGTTTTACCTCTACAAGGCACTTTTTGATACATTGATGGGCAAAATAGCCAGGCCACAAGAACCCCAAGGGCTCAGAGAAGATTGGGGGAAGGGACTCAGTAGACAGCTGTTAGGAGACAGATAGTGGCTCCCTGTCAAGGCATCCAGTGTGTTCTTTAGTGTGCATAGGGGGTGACTCTCCTGCACATGGGACCAAAGCTTTATGTCCCATCTGAAGGAAATTAGCCTTTTCTAGTCCAATGGTGTCCCCTACTGACCGAGGGCAGGGTAGTGGGGGTGGGGGTGGGGGTGGGGGGTTGCAGAGATAAATCTCATTGCTGACCCAGGTAAGACTTGAACCTAGGAACTGAAAATTACAATCCTGGTACAATACTGACTGAGCCACCTCTGCCTCAGAAATTATGAAGCATCAAATTTGGATTCCCACTGAATAACATGGAAAAAAATTGTTCAAGCAGTGGGTTGGGTTGTGTTGTTTTACCTCTGAGTGGCGCTTTTTTGCACACCATGGGCTAAATGGCCAGGTCACATGGACCCCGAAGGCTCAGAGAAGGTTGGGAGAGGGGACCCACTGGAACAGCTGTTGGGAGACAGATGGTAGCCTCCTGTCAAGGCCATCCAGCATGTTCTTTAACGTGCACAGGGTATGGCTCTCCCGCACACGGGGCCACGGCTTAACGTCCCATCCGACGGACGGCGGCCTTTCCAAGCCCATCGGTGTCCCCTACTGACTGTGGGCAGGGCGGGGAATTTTGCGGAGATAAATCTCAACACTGACCCAGCTGGGACTCGAACCTGGGAACTACAGATTACGAGCCTGGCACGCTACTGACTGAGCCACCCCGCCCCTGTTTAAGCAGTGTAGTATAACTATATATGTAGAGTAATAGCATAAGAAAGCTGCAAATTTCAAGCATAAGGACAACAATAACTGGTAGCCATTTAGACTACCAGTCTTTGATAAGGCTAGCAAAAATGTTTGCACTAGAAATTTAGGTAAGATATCTATTAGTATGCAAATCTAATAACTTTACACAATACGAAAATAGTGTAACCCTAAAAAACCTTAGTATTAATGAATATAAGTCACATTTGTTCATCACCTGGTTGCTTCTCTTTTAATCAATTTATCATGTAGAAATAAATGAATCCCTAATCTATATGCAAACCAAAAGCATCTTTTTAAATATGTTAGCTGTCTGTCGTATCTTTTGTGAACTGTATGCTGAAATGCTTGCCTCATTTTTTTTTAATCAGCAGTAGCTCAATTTTTTTTTCTCCACCCATCTAGCAGTACATGAATAAAATTGTCAGTAACAATGTTAAGTTCATTAGCACACAAGTACATGCTAATTGTTGAATGTGTGAGCATAGGTAGTGCTGCCCTTGTACAGAAAGATATTGCCTTTAAACAAAGGAAACAGAAAACATGACAAATGTCTTAAAAAGTTTATTTTTTTTAAAAAAAGAGGCAGCTGTACCTGTGTCTAAAGAGGATGAAGTAAATAATCCCACTCCCGGTAATTCTCCTCATCAATTTCTCCCCCTCTCCCCCATGGCTATTACACCTGGCACAAAGGCTTTCAGTGGGAATAATACTGAGTCAGTTTTGAAACCATAACTGCCTAGTGATATGCATGTAACAATTTACTTTTAAGATGCAGAAGTATTAAATCTGTATTAATACATAAGGTAAAGCATTTTTTCATATGATGGTATCAATATATTAACAATATATTTTGCAATACTTTAAAGTGTGCATTGCAAAAATGAGTAAAATTGTGTCATATATGTAGTTCATTATAGTATATTATAGAATATTTTCATCATCAGAACATATCTTCCACAAAATACATGTCAACAGGTTAATCTGCTAGTCTTTCTTATTTGCCATTTTGTTATTTATTGTGACCTACAAGAATACATCTATGAAGAACAATGAAGACTTACTGTACATTTTTACCACAAAATAAATACACATACCTGAGATGGTACCAGCCATGAAAATAACAACAGTATCAAATGCTCAATGACTGCTAAAATCATAAAGAAAGATCTTGCAATAGGCCCTTGTTTTCGAAACCTAAAATAATAATCGAATTATCACTTTTATGTGATTATCATCATCATCAAAAGTAAAAATAAGAACTACAATATCATACACTGGGCATGGCCAAATAATGACTTGTGAGAAACATATATTTCCTGAAAATACTCACTATGAAAAAAAAAAAAGATTTTGAATTTCTAATTTTTGTTATGGTTTTGATCAACATAACTAACATCCACTCGAAGTTTATATGCTATGATTATTATATATAAGCAGCCCCTATGTTTTATGCAAGGAATGCATTCCTGGATTCCCGTTTTTGAGGATATTTTTAAGCAGGGACAGGGGACAATATTTCTACAGAAATGTATGTGATAAAGAGGGTGGGTATCCTAAAGATTTGGGCATTGAATATATACCATCATAAATAAATGCAAATCAGGTCCCTAATAACTTTAAAAATATACATCATACACTGGTTTCCATAAATTAAGGAACAAATGAAAAAAAAAACATAATATAAAACTTGAACTACAGAAATGCATAGCAGCCATGTATAGTATGTAAAATACAATGCAGTATTGAAGTATTGTATGCAAATGAATGGAGCTAGCTTTGGGTTGGGTTGTTTTACCTCTGAGCAGTACTTTTTTGCACACCATGGGCTAAATGGCCAGGTCACATGGACCCCGAAGGCTCAGAGAAGGTTGGGGGAGGGGACCCACTGGAACAGCTGTTGGGAGACAGATGGTAGCCTCCCGTCAAGGCCATCCAGCATGTTCTTTAACGTGCACAGGGTATGGCTCTCCCACACACAGGGCCACGGCTTAATGTCCCATCCGACGGACAGCGGCCTTTCCAAGACCATCGGTGTCCCCTACTGACCGTGGGCAGGGTGGGGAATTTTTGTGGAGATAAATCTCAACGCTGACCCAGCTGGGACTCGAACCTGAGAACTACAGATTACGAGCCTGGCACGCTACCGACTGAGCCACCCCCGCCCCAATGGTGCTGGCAGCAGTATATGCAAATGCATTGAGCATTAAAAGCAGGTGTTTTGAAGCTGTTCTTCAGTTCTCCTGCAAGTGGAGTTGTCGAGATAGCAGATTTATTAGATATGTCTATCAGATATCATTTATTGGAAGAAGTGTAGTAATGAGCTGTACATCAGCTCAGGCAAGCCAAAGTCAAGCAGATGTTGCAACATGGTTTAATGTGAGTTGTTCAGTGGTATATAGATTTTGGCAGAGATTCCAACAAGAACTGAGCACATTCAGATGATTTAGTAGTGGATGGCAATGGGAAACAACTCCAAGGGAGGATCACTATCTGCTGTTATGTGCCCAGAGATGTCAACATCCTGTCCACTGTGATCGAACTTCAAAGAAGTAATTGGAACAGCAATATCTGCTACCACCATACCTCAAAGACTTCATGAGATGTGCCTGTGGTGTGTGTGCCCCTGACCTGATACCACAGGAAGGACCATCTAAACCAGTGTAGAATTGTGTAAACCAGACACAGGAACAATGGCAGTTGGTACTCTGCATGGATGAATCAAAATTTGCCCTCCAGAGCAATTCATGGCATCAGCTGACATGGAGAGAAACAGGAACACACTATCATGACTCAAATATCCATGATCAAGACATCTATGGTGGTGGTGGTGGTGGTAGTGTCATGGTTTCGGGAGAGACATCTTTCTGTGGCCACACAGATCTGCTTGTGCTTCCAACAGACTATGTCACTGATCACAGGTATATGGATGAAGTTAATAAGAATATCTTTTTTTAAGTTGAAATTTCTTTAACTGTACTACTTATGCTCAGCAGCTCATCTGAAATGCTCCCAATGTCGATGTTGCTCAAAGTTTTAAAGTCTACTGGCTTTGAATACAATCATGGATTCTGGACTTGCTGATTGGTGGGCTCTGTGTTAAAGGAGAATTTACTAATGTGTTTTCATTTATTTTGTGAGTGTGACACTCCAAGTGATCAGCTACATAGTATACCTTATATCTGTTATTATATGTTATATGTTGTTATATTATAGTAGTTTACCTCTAGTCTCATAGTATACCTTATACCTGCCTTTAGTTAAACTGATCATAGCTCATCACAGGTATCAGAACCTTTCTGATTTAAGTATCATTGCCAATCTTGAACTGGAATAATTGTACATGAAAGTTCTTCTAGTAAATTCTTACTAATGTGGAGCTACACCCTCACTGAAGATTCCAATAAAAGTGAGAAGAGCATGTTTTATGAAGAACTTCAGAATATTTCATGTTATCATAGGAAAAGAAATATTATTTTTGTTCTGGGTTACTCATTGATTGCTTGGGGTTTTAAGGAATACAAGCTACTAAGACTATAGTGCACCTTGTACAGAAAGATATTGGTGTGGCAGGGTGTCTTCAGGGCAAAAGCTAAGATTAACTCTTATTTTGGTATGAAGTGATAAGCTCTTTTGGCAATGGAGATTACAATAACAACGAGGAATGTCTCCTACATCTAGATAACACAGTGCTGTCTGAAGTTCCTACTAATGTGGCACTATACCATCAATAAAAGTGAAAAAAGCAAGTTTTATGAAGAACTTCAGAATATTTTGTTATCTTAGGAAAAGAAATACGAAGCTTAATAGTTTGAGAACAACAAATAATAAATAATAGAATATTTATTATTTACAAATAGCTTGGGTTTCACACAGATATTTTACACTAGGTTATCACTGATTATATAATATTATTACATATTATATATATATGTATCATGATTATGTTATTTCTTCTTATGCACAGTGAATCTGTCACATTAACAAGTGCAAGTTCAAATATAAATGATGTAAAAGGTTATTATTGCAGGTAATGTGAATAAATTTTACAGCAATAATGTATTTGAGCTTGATTTCTTCACACTAACACTCCATGAATATTCTTGAATCTTATTCAAGTATATTATTTGAGCCTTATTTGGTACATTTGTCCTAATAAGAACCATATATAAACATTTACTAAATTATGACACAATCTGATTTCATCAGGTTTTTTTATTAACTGCTAGAAAAATTATGGTAGTGCTTGTTCATGTTTTCAAACTTGGTGAAAAAATACGAAAAATATCCAGAAGGTTTAGCTAATTTAATAAACATACTTTTGTAATCTGGATGACAAATTATCTCCAGGCTCACTATCCACTAGATCATAAATTGTTTCAGTTCTGCAAGCAATATCTTGCCAATGATACATAGCAGCAACTCTTCTGTGTGCTTCATAAGGGGAAAGCACTCTACCATTCTCAAGATCTGTAAGAGCTTGCTGAAGACCTTCAACTAATCCTAAAGAGGGAAAAAAAATCATAATAACTAAAGACAAAAACAAACAAAATGCAAAATTATAGGAGTTGAGTTTTTTACCTCTGAGAAGCACTTTCTCTAATGGTGGTATCTATTATCAGGAATGGCAAATTCCAATGCTGCTCTGAATAAGATGTAAATAAGAAAAATCACTCACACTCAAGGCCTTATTAATGAAGTAATCAACCAATAATAAATACAGAGTTTACTGTTGACAAAGAAGTCAATAAATCACTAAATTTATTGAGTTCTGTGTCAACAGTAAATTCTGTGCGTTTTCAATTTGTTGATTACTTCATTAATAATGCCTTGAGCATGAGTGACTTTCTTATTTACATTTTATTCAGAGCAACATTGGAAGTTGCCATTCCTGATCATAGATGGCACCATTGGTAACATGTGTGGGATGACAGATATAGTCACATTAGTGGCCAATTCTAATTCAGTGATTAGAACACTCTGGCATGAATCTGGAGGGACATGGGTTCAAGTCCCCATGAATTGGCAAACTCATTTTTCCCACAAAAACTATTTATTTAATTCACAGCAGTTTAGAAATGCTATTAAACAGCAGTTACAAAATAATAGCCTGCTGTAAGGTATCCAGTGTTTTCTTACTGTGTACAAGTATTGCTCCCCTGGACATGTGACCATAGCTTAACATAGGCTCATGCAACAGGCAATGATATTTCCAAGCTCATTGGTGTCTTATCTTCTGTAAGGGCATGGGCAAAGAACTGGCAGAATTAAAATTTGAAGCTGCCCACCTCAGATTGAACTTGGCACACTACCTATCAATTATACCATACATGTCATTATACATATTAAATTTTCATGCAGTTTAGCTAAAAATTAAATTTACAATTATAAAATGAAGTATAAATTGTCATTTAACAAATGATGAAAATAATGACAATTTTTGGGTTGTTTTACCTCTGAGCAGCACTTTTTTGCACACATTGGGCTACCTGGCCAGGTCATAAGAACCCTGAGAGCTCAGAGAAGATTGTGAGGGGATCCACTGAATAGCTGTTAGGGGACAGATGGTATCCACCATCAAAGCCATCCAGACCATCCATCTTCAGCATGCACAGGGATGATTCTCCTGCCCATGAGACCACAATTTAACATCTCATACAACGACATACAGCCTTTCCAAGATCTTTGGCATCCCCTACTGACCAAGGGCAGGGCAGAGAATTTTGTGGAGATAAATCTCAATGCTGGCCCAAAACCTGAGAACTATACAGTATGAGCTTGCCATGCTTTCAGCTGAGCCACCCCTGCCCCTAATGACAACAACAATAATGTCACAGGGATAGTAGTATAAGCTGTTCACAGACTTTTTTTTATTTTACATTAATTAAAATTATTAGCTTTACTTACACAGCTTTTTTTCCCTATTAATAGAGTTAAATGCTTCCTTAATACAGCAGCATTTGGGAAATATTTTTAAGTTGCATACCAGTTTCTCACTAATCCCTGTAGAAGCTTAAAAATAAAGTTGAATTCTGTATTGATCAGTAAAGTCACTAAATCAATCAATAAATGTAAAAAATGAAAGATGGCATATGTCATCTTTATTCTGGATAGCTTCCACTACAGCTCATAAAGATTTGTGCTGTGATTTGTCAATTTTAACTGCACCAAATAGTGCTAATGGATTATGAAAGCATTTAACTTATAAAAATTAATAAAAAAAAAGGTGATATTTTACATTTGCTCATTTACAACAATGTTAACTTTACATCTTCTCTCCAACTTTTAGGAGTGGGGGTGGCTCAGCTGGTAGTGAGTCAGGCTCATAAGCTGCAATTCCCAGGTTCGAGTCCACCTGGGCCAGTTTTGAGATTATCTCCACAAAACTCCCTGCCCTTGGTCAGTAGGGGACAGTGATGGGCTTGGAAAGGCCACCGAATGGGACATAAAGCTGTGGTGCCATGTTCAATAGAGCCATATCCTGTGCACATTAAAGAACACACTGGATGATCTTGATGAGAGGCTACCATTTGTCTTCTAAAAGCTGTTCAGTGGATCCCCTCCTTCCAACCTTCCCTGAGCCTTGTGGGTCCTTGAGACCTGGCCATTTAGTCCATTGTGTGAAAAAAAGTGCTGCTCATAGGTAAAACAACCCAACTTCCAACTTCTGATACAGTCAGTATACTAGTTAATGTGAAAAACTATCTGTTGATGAAAATAAACTTCACACATTAGCTTTGGGTTGTTGGGTTGTTTTACCTCTAAGCGGCACTTTTTTGCACACCATGGGCTAAATGGCCAGGTCACATGGACCCCGAAGGCTCAGAGAAGGTTGGGGGAGGGAACCCACTGGAACAGCTGTTGGGAGACGGTAGCCTCCCGTCAAGGCCATCCAGCGTGTTCTTTAACGTGCACAGGGTATGGCTCTCCTGCACACGGGGCCACGGATTAACGTCCCATCCGACGGACGGCGGCCTTTCCAAGCCCATCGGTGTCCCCAACTGACCGTGGGCAGGGCGGGGAATTTTTGCGGAGATAAATCTCAACGTTGACCCAGCTGGGACTCGAACCTGGGAACTACAGATTACGAGCCTGGCACGCTACCGACTGAGCCACCCCCGCCCCACACATTAGCATTAAAATTATTTACTCTTTTGATAAGTTTTACAGAAGTTGAAAATTTTTGTATAATATTAAAAACTTAACTGAAAATTAATTAATCATAATGAGAATATTTACAATTAAATTTACAGATAATTACTCTACACTCTTAAATAAATATGTTCAGTGGGCAACATCTATTCAGATACGTAACTTTAAGTCTGTTACCTTACAACATTATAAAGTTGTATATAATATTACAGTAAACAGAACTTTAATAATGCTATTACTGTTAAATATATTAATGATTTGATACAATTAAGAGAGATTATTACTAGCTCCATTTCATGTAATATTAATAATTCCTATTGTATTAACTTCAGCATGGACTCTTAAAGTTAAGGCTATAATAACTTCAAAATAAAACTTAAATGTAATAACATTGAGGCAGCATAAAAAGACATCACCAACATATGATGATTAATGTTGAAGACTGTATAATCAACAAGTAGCTCTTAATTGAGTACATCAGCATTTTCAGAATACTGTAAGACTGGCCTATATAGGAATTGGAATATCTCTTAATTACATTAAATCATCAAATTTACAGTAATGTAAATTCTGATTAAATTTACAGTAATGTAAACAGTCTGAGTTGTTTTACCTCTGAGCGGCACTTTTTTGCACACCATGGGCTAAATAGCCAGGTCACGTGGACCCCGAAGGCTCAGAGAAGGTTGGGGAAGGGGACCCACTGGAACAGCTGTTGGGAGACAGATGGTAGCCCCCCGTCAAGGCCATCCAGCGTGTTCTTTAACGTGCACAGGGTATGGCTCTCCCGCACACGGGGCCACGGCTTAACGTCCCATCCGACGGACGGCGGCCTTTCCAAGCCCATCGGTGTCCCCTACTGACCGTGGGCAGGGCGGGGAATTTTGCGGAGATAAATCTCAACGCTGACCCAGCTGGGACTCGAACCTGGGAAGTACAGATTACGAGCCTGGCGCGCTACCGACTGAGCCACCCCCGCCCTAATAGCTTTATTAGTTAAAGCTTTATTTACTGTAATATTATTGATTGGTTAATTGGAACAACAGCATTTCAACTTCCTTATAATGATGTAAAGTAATAGATTGAAAGTTAAGTATTTGAATTCAAGTACATTCCAAGAACTTTCTAAGCTACTCAAAATTTTAAAAAAATCAATATTTTTAACCACATAATCTGCATGAAAATATGAATATAAACAAGTTAAACTAAGATGAGCTATCGCTAACATTTGAAAACGTAGCATGAATATCAGAGCAAAATAACAAAGATCAGCATAGTATGTGCGATTTTGGATACTGTGATTCCAATTCCTCATACAATGATTATTTAAAATAATCTTCCGCAATGATTCTTAATATTGAGAATGAATTTCTTCTTAGGTGGCCCACTTGCCATGCAGAATTGACAGGATCCTGTCAATCTAATATGACATAGAAATAAACCTGCAAATAATCAAGAACTCAGCAGAGAGAGAACAAAATCTTGGGAGGGAAGGGTTGTGGGTTGGGTTAGGTTGTTTTACCTCTGAGCGGCACTTTTTTGCACACCATGGGCTAAATGGCCAGGTCACATGGACCCCGAAGGCTCAGAGAAGGTTGGGGGAGGGGACCCACTGGAACAGCTGTTGGGAGACAGATGGTAGCCCCCCGTCAAGGCCATCCAGCGTGTTCTTTAACGTGCACAGGGTATGTCTATCCCACACACGGGGCCACGGCTTAACATCCCATTCGACGGACGGCGGCCTTTCCAAGCCCATCAGTGTCCCCTATTGACCGTGGGCAGGGCAGGGATTTTTGCGGAGATAAATCTCAACGCTGACCCAGCTGGGACTCAAACCTGGGAACTACAGATTACGAGCCTGGCAGCTACCGACTGAGCCACCTCACCCCTTTGGGAGGGAAAAAAAATCTCATATTTGTTTTTATTTTCTAAAGGAAGTAGAGAACATAACACAAATGTTGGAAATAACTATTGATAGAAGCTTTATCTAGCTTGTCCTTGTTTCAACATAAATATATATAAGATCATGACCACTCACTAGATAATAAGATTTGCTAACCATTATACAGTCTGAAATTTCAATCAAGGTCCCTTTACTCTGCTGTTAAACATATTGATCATAACAAGGCATTAAAATTTATAATAGGTACAATAAAAAACGCTACGTAAATGCAGAAATGTGGGAAAAGTTCTACACATATTTTAATGCTAAAAATGATTTTGCTCTGAGATGAATATGCCATCTAAAGTTATTGTATATTAGAGTTAATATATTAATCTGCATTGTTCACACTCTAGGAACCTCCTCAGTAGCAAAAATGCTCAAATTTGCAATTTTTTTTATTAACTGCACTTTTTTTTAGATTAAATATTCTCATCATATCATTTGTATAATAATATTATATAAATTGGCACTGAATTCACACCATTTAACAAATCAAAGAAGCAGCATAAGATGAAAATTTATCAAAAGTAAGAGATACAGAAGTAAGGATATGTTCACAATAAAACAACTTCTACATCCAATTTAGAGTATGCACCATGGTAATAAGAGATTTCATGCAGAAGTAAAATGTAATAGCCCGTGATCAAAAGTATATGCCCACTTCATTAGCAATTTAATTCATTCCATGCCAAAAACATGTTCCTAGGTTTGAGTTGGGTTGGGTTGTTTTACCTCTGAGCGGCACTTTTTTGCACACCATGGGCTAAATGGCCAGGTCACATGGACCCCGAAGGCTCAGAGAAGGTTGGGGGAGGAGACCCACTGGAACAGCTGTTGGGAGACAGATGGTAGCCCCCCGTCAAGACCATCCAGTGTGTTCTTTAACGTGTACAGGGTATGTCTCTCCCACACACGGGGCCACGGCTTAACGTCCCATCCGACGGACGGTGGCCTTTCCAAGCCCATCGGTGTCCCCTACTGACCGTGGGCAGGGCGGGGAATTTTGTGGAGATAAATCTCAACACTGACCCAGCTGAGACTCGAACCTGGGAACTACAGATTACGAGCCTGGTGCACTACCGACTGAGCCCCCCCCCCCCCTAGGTTTGAGCCACAACCAGGTATGCATTCATATTATCATTAATTCTAACAGTTATCTTGTTGAGAAAGGGGTGACCAATTGGTTTGAAAGGTTTGCCATCCTTTCAATGGAATGTTAACTCATCACCTCATATACAGAACATAACACTCACAGTGTTAAAGAAAATACTGGAGAGAGAAAAAAAATCATCATCTTCAAATATGCAATTAACAAACCATATATATAAAAACAGGGTTAGTTAATACCTCTTTTGAAGTTAATACAATAATATTTACCTCTGACACTTGGATCTGTGAGCCATATAAAGTTAGGGGGCAAAACTTCTGGAATCCCACCAACTCTTGTGCTTACAATTTGAAGACTGAAAAACATAATATTATTTAAAAAAATTATCTTGACATTAAGAAATACAGCATTTATGATGACCATTTTTGTTTAAAAAATAGTTATTGTTTTCTTTTTGTTGTCTAATTGTTTGTCTGTTTATAAAAATTGAACTTTTTTCTTTTAACATATAATTAAAAAAATTGTTTGGGAACTTGTGCTAGAGAGGATATTATTATTTGCATATTCTAAATCAATCACAAAGACTCCATGGGCACAGAGAAGGTTGGGGAAGAGGACTCACAGGACAGCCATTAGAGTTGGGCTGTTTTACCTCTGAGCGGCACTTTTTTGTACACAATGGGCTGAATGCCAGGTCACAAGGACTTTGAAGGCTCAGAGAAAGTTGGGGGGAGGGAACCCACTTGGAACAGCTGTTGTAAGACAGATGGTAGCCTTCCATCAAGGCCATCCAGTGTGTCCTTTGATGTGCATAGGGTATGACTCTCCTGAACACGGGGCCATGGCTTAACATCTCATCTGATGGATGGTAGCTTTCCCAAGCTCATTGGCATCCCTACTGACTGGGGGCAGGGCGGGAAGTTTTATAATGTAAAAAAGGACTTATTTTACTCTACATTCACAAAAAAAAAACACATTTTGATTTATAACATTATCTGATAACTAGAAGGATAACATATCACCTCTGGCGAATATGGGATGCTTGTTTTCAGAGAAAATAAAGATTTTTTCATTTTCCTAATTTTGAACTATTCAACAATAGTAATTTGTACTTATGAGTGACTGGAAATGTACATAATAATGTATTATTAACCCTATAAAACACAAGCATAGCTCATTTATCCCTTAAAATGAAAATCTTTTTTTTTATCCCCTAGGGTTAAGGAGTAAATTATCTAGTGTATATAAAATAAAATTATTTATTTATTATTACTACACTGAAATATTATTGAAAGTTTTAAAATTAAATCCTAAATTTATATTTTAATTAAAACACATATGACAATCAATTATTCTGTTCTTCATCAATGCATTCTATCACCGAATTCAATTATTCAAATTTCTAGCATAAATACACAGTCGTATCAGAATAATATGACCACCCACGGAATCACAGTGTGCTGCCCAGGCGCATCACAGAATGCACATGATAAGGGTTGGGTTGTTTTACCTCTGAGCGGCACTTTTTTGCACACCATGGGCTAAATGGCCAGGTCACATGTACCCCGAAGGCTCAGAGAAGGTTGGGGGAGGGGACCCACTGGAACAGCTGTTGGGAGACAGATGGTAGCCTCCCGTCAAGGCCACCCAGCGTGTTCTTTAACGTGCACAGGGTATGTCTCTCCCGCACACGGGGCCACGGCTTAACGTCCCATCCGACGGACGGCGGCCTTTCCAAGCCCATCGGTGTCCCCTACTGACCGTGGGCAGGGCAGGGAATTTTGCGGAGATAAATCTCAACGCTGACCCAGCTGGGACTCGAACCTGGGAACTGCAGATTACGAGCCTGTCACGCTACCGACTGAGCCACCCCCACCCCTCACATGATAAGGTCGACCACACAGAGATATAAAGCGGCTGGCCAAGACAGATGAGCCATAGTGCTTAATGTGAGCACAATGGGCAGAGGTATTGATTTGATGGATGTTCAAAAAGGAATGATCATCAGCTACCATGCCAAGGGTGGAAGCACCTCAGAAACAGCAGACTTTGTGGGCTGTTTGTGAGATGCTGTAGTAAGGTGTACCAAGAATGGACCGCTGGCACACCGAGTACCTCCAGACGTCACAACTGTGGAGCCCCAAAGGCCATCAACCATAGAGGAGAACGTCGCATCCGTTGACTGGTAAAGTGAAATTGACGTGCAAAAGTGCAGCAACTGACTACTCAAATAAATGCTGGGGCACCCAGGATACGTGTCCCCAATAACAGTAGAACAAATTCTGTTATGCATGGGTCTCCAGAGTCAATGCTGCATAAAGGAGCCCATGTTAGCCAAGGTCCATCGGTAATGATGTCTGACCATCATTAGACAGTGGAAGAGTGGAAAAAGTTTGCCTTCCTCGATGAATCGAGGTTTCTACTCCACAGAAATGACGGGTAGTGGCAGATACAGAGTCAGACACACGAGAACCAACACCCACTTGTCGGTCAAGTACAGGCCGGTAGTGGCAGTGTGCATGTCTGGGGGATGATTTCCTGGTATGACCTGGGACAGCTGGTACCATTGGATGGGTCCCTGAACGCCAATGGCTACCTGTCCATCCTCGCTGACCACATGCATCCCTTCATGTTGGATGCTTACCCTGGTGGTGATGGTGTCTACCAACAGGACAATGTGCCCTGCCATGTTGCTAAGGTGGTGCGTGACTGGTTCCAGGAACACAACAGCAATGTCCCTTGGTCTGCGAAATCGCTCAACCTCAATCCCATAAAGCACTTGTGGGACCATTTGGATCAACAGGTTCGAGTGCAGACCCACAACCACGTCATCTCCGGAACCTCCATGCTCTGCTGGAGTCTGAATGGGCACGTGTGCCTCTGGCAACCTTCCAGGGCCTAATTGCATCCATGCTGCGCTGTCTCGCAGCTGTCATCAGTGCCAAGGTGGTTATTCCCATTATTAAGTAGGTGATCATATTATTCTGATATGACTGTGTATATTGTTTTGCAATATTACTTCAAGTTTTACATTTTCTACATTTAGCACCCTGTAACAAAGGTAAATTAAAGCCATTTGGAGGATTTGAAAACTATGAATCATCATACTTCGTTAGTATCTGCTCAACTTAAACAGAATTTTCATTAATCTCTGAAAACAAAAAGTTGAATTTTCCCACCCACCTTGGGGGTAAAGGAACAAATTGTTGCTGCCAATGTAAACGCCCTTGATCATCACACTTCACCATTAAAATATTAAATTTCTATCCCAAATAGATCATTTGCAATATACATTTAAAATTTTGAAATCTTCAAACTTTTCCAACATCAGAGGATGCAATTAAAGCTTTTGGAAGATTCTAAAATTGTGAAATAGTTTACCTTTTGTGAAATAGTTTATGTTTATTGTAATACCTATCCATGCCAAAAAGAATTTTTAGTTCATCTCTAAAAACAAATCATTTTTCTCTTAAAACACAATAATTGTTTTTCCTCTCCATCTGGGGGTAAAAGGGAAAATCATTGTTGTCAATGCAAACTTCATAATATTCATATTTCACAACCAAAATTTCAAATTTCTTAAGTAATTACATTGCTGGCAATATTAGTTTGATATTTTACAATTTTCCACTTTTTCCACCATTAGAGGCACAATTATAGCTGTAGGAAGATTTTGAAAGTGTGAATATAATATTTTGTCAATACCTATCCAACTTGAAAAGAATTTTTATCTCTTAAAGTAAAAAAAAGTTAATTAAAACACATATGACACTCAATTATTCTGTTCTTCATCAATGCATTCTATCACCGAATTCAATTATTCAAATTTCTAGTATAAATACACAGTCGTATCAGAATAATATGACCACCCACGGAATCACAGTGTGCCGCCCAGGTGCATCACAGAATTTTCTGTCAACATTGAGTTGTCAAACATCATTCACTGTCAACATTGAGTTGTCAAACATCATTCACTGTCAACATTGAGTTGTCAAACATCATTCACTGTCAACATTGAGTTGTCAAACATCATTCACTGTCAACATTGAGTTGTCAAACATCATTCACTGTCAACATTGAGTTGTCAAACATCATTCACTGTCAACATTGAGTTGTCAAACATCATTCACTGTCAACATTGAGTTGACAGACTGACAGATGATAAAGAGAAAACATTAGCTCCTTTTCTCTGAAAATGAGCTAATAAAAGTTACCAAAATAGTAATTAAAAAAAAATGCATTACACCATTTTTCTTAAATCTAAAATAAGAACTAGATCATTTTGAACTAAAATAGCTCGTTAATTTGGGGCAAAATATTTTTTATAATATTTTATTAAAAATTAATAGTATGTTTCTTTGATAAGCTTACCCACAAGAAGCAGCCTCTACAATAGCCATACAAAATGCCTCAGTCAGTGATGCATTTAAAAATATATCTCCTTGAACAAGGACCTGATGAAAAACAATTATTATTTCAAATATTTTAAAGTATATTCAAAACAATAATGTAAAATCAAACATAGAGTTAACATAATGGTTTGAATTGTTTTAAATTTGAGCAACATTTTTCTTCAGGTCATAAGGATTACAAAAATAAAGTTGAAGAAGGGACCCACTTGTCAAGGCTGGGTTGGGTTGTTTTACCTCTGAGCGGCAGTTTTTTGCACACCATGGGCTAAATGGCCAGGTCACATGGACCCCGAAGGCTCAGAGAAGGTTGGGGGAGGGAACCCACTGGAACAGCTGTTGGGAGACAGATGGTAGCCTCCCGTCAAGGCCATCCAGCGTGTTCTTTAACGTTCACAGGGTATGGCTCTCCCGCACACGGGGCCACGGCTTAACGTCCCATCCGACGGACGGCGGTCTTTCCAAGCCCATCGGTGTCCCCTACTGACCGTGGGCAGGGCGGGGAATTTTGCGGAGATAAATCTCAACGCTGACCCAGTTGGGACTCGAACCTGGGAACTACAGATTACGAGCTGGCGCGCTACCGACTGAGCCACCCCCGCCCCACCCACTTGTCAAGGCATTCAGCATTATTTTAATATACACACAATATAATCCTTCAAAAGGGAACATATTTTTTGTTCACCTGACAAATAGGGCTTTTTCAAGCCCAGTTTTCCATTTGAGTAACAGGACACCACAGAGGAAACCAGAAATTAACTATCACTTACATGTATTACCTCTTGTTAACTGCTCTGCCAATAAATTTCATCAACACAGAGCAAGTCAGTTCAAAATGTAAGTTCTTGGAGTTTTAGTCAGCAGTCTCTAGTTATAAAATTACTTCAGTTTAATTAAAAATAGTACTAAAAGTCCTATCATTTAAAAATGTCCTAATAAAATGTCTCGAAAAGTAGCTACCATATTAAGTCACATATGCCTAATGATTTCATTTTCGGTCAGGCTTCAAATAATTATTCTTTCTAATTGCAGTATATATTTCAGAAGCAATATAAGTAATTCTAGAAGTAGTGGAATCAATATCCCCCCCCTCCTGAATCAGAGTCAATGAAATATTTCACAAAAAGCTCACAATTTTCAGGTTCAACTTGCTAATATCCATTGGTTTTTTTTTCCTTCAAAAACTATATTTCATCAGCAAAACAAAGCACAATATCACTTCGGTACTTTCTGAATGCGGTATAAATATCTTATCTGTACAGCCAAACATGTACACTAAGTTTGAAACCAAAATCAGATTTTTGCTGATCGATATCAAACTTTCATGATGTTACCAATCACATGACCAAAGAAATATCGATTTTTCTCTCCATATTACTTTCATAAAAGATATCTGATGATAGATAAAAATAATTTAGAAATACCAAAATTGTTTTTCATCGCAAAATATATTAAAGTGAAGCAAAAACGTATATGGCTGTATTTTCATGCAAATCACAAAAATTCTCCAAAAAAAAAAATGTTCCCTTGGCATCTGACTTCGTTTTATTGAGAACACATATAATGAACACTTTAGTAAACAAATCAATCAACTTGCTGGAGTTCTCTGTCAGCTAGTGGGTTAGTTGGGTTGTTTTAGGGTTGTTTTACCTCTGAGCGGCACTTTTTTGCACACCATGGGCTAAATGGCCAGGTCACATGGACCCCGAAGGCTCAGAGAAGGTTGGGGGAGGGGACCCACTGGAACAGCTGTTAGGAGACAGATGGTAGCCTCCCGTCAAGGCCATCCAGAGCGTTCTTTAATGTGCACAGGGTATGGCTCTCCCACACACGGGGCCACAGCTTAACGTCCCATCCGACGGACGGCGGCCTTTCCAAGCCCATCGGTGTCCCCTACTGACCGTGGGCAGGGCGGGGAATTTTGCGGAGATAAATCTCAACGCTGACCCAGCTGGGACTCGAACCTGGGAACTACAGATTACCAGCCTGGCGTGCTACCGACTGAGCCAACCCCGCCCCAGGTAGGAGAAGAAACTTAGCCCATGGCAATCCAATCTCCTGCACGTGCTAATGGCAGTTTGAGCAATAGGAAAGGCTTTTTATTTACTGATACATGAAGAATAAATTGAAAAAACTGGCATTATTTAAGAGCTCTGAAATATCTATGTAAATAAATATATAAATATATATATAAAAATTAGTTCAAACTTTAATATTTTAAAAAATGTTTATTTTTTATGGTACTTAAGATGGAGTTTATGGTACATGCAATCTTCATGAACCTGAATTTCAAGGTAATGGCAGCATTAAGGTTTAAAGGTTATTTTCCTTTAATCTTTAATACTTAAGCTCCAAATGAAAAATCTGACATCTTAGCAATACTATTTTAAACATTAATTAATAGATTCTGAAAAAAAATTCATTGCCGACATGGTGGGAATCGAACCTGCATCTCTCCAGATTCATCCCAGAGTGTGCTACCATTGTACCATGTGTCGGACAATGAAATTTTTCAGAATAAGATCTTATTTAATAGGTCTTATTCTGAATAAGACTTTATTTATTAGACCTTATTAATAATTTTAATAATTAATAATTATTTATTAATAAGACCTTATTTATAAGGTCTTATTCTGAAAAATTTCATTGTCCGACACGTGGTACAATGGTAGTGCGATCTGGCATGAATCTAGAGAGATGCGGGTTCGATTCCCACCGTGTCGGTGATGAATTTTTTCAGAATCTATTAATTAATATTTGATGTCTGTCTTAACAGGGAATACTGTGCATTCACTTTGGATTGATTTTTAATACTGTTTTATATAAACTGATCAAAATGTTGAAAAAAAATTAATATTGCAATATTCAAAATTTTGCAGATCCTATCAGGAAGATAGCACGGCAATTATATTTTAGGAATTGAATTACCCTCTTAGGTACAACTGTAATCAAACACATTTACATTATAAGCACAAACTGAGAAACCTAAGCATTCAAATTTTCACTCTACTGTTTGTTTTTTACAATGCTTATGAGATGAGAGAGACATGAAATGTTCAGAGTAGTTAAATACAGATTATTTGGTATACAGAATCTCTTTCTGTGAATTTCTCATAGTGTTAAAAATTAATAAAATGTTGAACACACATCACTTTTACAGCTATATGCATATTTATTTTGTGAATCATTTAATATTGTTATAGTCTTGTAATTCGATACTGTTCTTATCCAACAGAGTATCATCTTAGTGATTTTGCTCAAAACTACCTTTTTTTACATATAGGACAGAAAAGAATCCTAGAAGCTACTCCTAGCTTTTACAGGCATTCTCATACAAGGACATACCCAACTCAGACTGGAGTCACTGCTGACCACTTTTGTAGTCCAAGATGAAGTTCAGGTCTATCAATGATTCACTGTACATGCAATCTACACATGTCTATTACCCTCTTCCAGTAAGAATCTTGTCTATATGAGTATCATCACTGACACTATGGAAGATTCCAAAGAAGTGATTTCGCTTTTAAAAAACAGGCTTCCTCATTTCACACACATTGAATCAAATTACAGAAAAAATTTAACAAAGGATCACAGGAAATTTCCTGTGATCCTTTATTACTGAATTATTTATACAAGCTGTGAGAATGAGTGACATACACTGAAGAGCCGAAACGTTATGATCACCTGCCAAATATGATGTTGGTCCTCCCCATGCCGCCAAAACAGCTCTTACCCGGCGAGACATGGACGCTACAAGATTTCTAAAGGTGTCTTGTGGTATCTGGTACCAACACATTACCAGAGATCCTTTAACTCTTGTAAGTTACGTGGTTGAGCAACTGCAGATTGGATATACTGTTCCAACACAAACCACAGATGCTAGATTCGATTGATGTCTGGGGAATTTGGAGGCCAGGGCAATACTTGGAAGTCTTCCTCGTGTACATTATCCTGCTGAAGTATTACAGTATGGCATGGCACATTATCCTGCTGAAAGAAGGCATTACTAGAGGGGAATACCGTTGCCATGAAAGGGTGTATCTGGTCTGCAATGACGTTTAAGTAGGTGGTAGACATCATAGTGAGTGCAATGAATGATCATAGTTTCCTGCAATGAATGACTGGACCCAGGGTTTCCCAGCAGAACATTGCCTAAAGCATCACACTTCCTCCACTGGCTTGTTTTCATCCCCATGGTGCATCCTGGTGCCACTTCCCCCACATAAATGATGTACATATAACCAGCCATTTACATGGTAGAACAGGAAATGAGATTCATCAGACCAGATGACCTTCTTCCAATCATTCAGGTCCAGTTTTGATGCTCACCTGCCCATTGTAGGCGCTTTCGATGGTGAACCGAGGTTAGCATGGCACTCGGAGGAGCCTGTGGCTATGCAGCCCCATTTTCAGTAGGAAACGTCACCAGCATTCAAATTACAGGCGAGTTGAACCACAGTATCCCTTCTATTGGCTTGTACTATACGGGATAGCCTTCACTCATTTCTAGCATCGATCAGCCATGGTTGGCCCACACCTTGCCAGCAGTTCATGGTTTTTTCCCTCCTCAAATCACTTATTGAAGATACTAACCAAAGGTGACTGTGAGCACCTCACAAGCCTTGCCGTCTCGGAAATGCTCTGACCTTAAAAATGCTCTGACCTTTGGAAATGCTCTGATCATTACAATTTGGCCTTTGTCAAACTCACTTAATGGGGCTGCTTTCCCATTCGAATAACAAGATCAAGAACAACACTGATTAACAGGGTTCAGTATCAGGTGTGATTTATACCATTTCATGACCTTCACATGCACTGTCATTTACCTGCAGTTGCTTCAAATTGCATAAAGACGTGCTGGTCATAATGTTTTGGCTCTTCGTGTCTACTGTATCTGTCATACGAGGCAGCTCAGTTGCCCAATTCCCGACAATGACAAATCAACAAAAATATGTGGGAATGCTTATGTCATGTTGTTGATGAAAATGGTTAGTCTCTGATGGTCTAATGGTTAGTGTCTTAGCAAGCTTCTAGGAGACATGGGTTTGTATCCCACTGTGATGGTCCACTCATTCACTTTTACTTTTCCTTAACCAGTTTTACTTTATTTACATTATATTTATCATTTCAGGGATTATTTTTAGTTGGCCATCATTTTTTCTCATCCTGATCCACTAAAGGAGTTGCACATGCACAACTCTGACTTTTGATTGACAGCCGCTAATGCACAAGTTAAGGGCATTGCACCCTCTTGCATCATAGCAAGCACGTGAGCATAAGTTTATGCAAATGTTTTACCCAGCATGCAACACACATGTATCAATTGTATGCCGCATGTAATATTAAGTGACATTAGGTCACAGAGTCAGACAGTGATGAAAGATGTAGAGTAGGAAGAGTAGTAATGATAGTGGAGAACAATGTTAACTGAGAAGTTTGTCAGTTTTGGAGATGTTTAAATGAGCTTTTATTTGCTCACACTATTTTTTATTCATCAGTTTATATGGTGAGTCATGAATTTTTCCTGGAAATAAACTTTGTTTGTTATATGAATATTTTGACTTTTCTATTTTTTCTCTTGAGCAATGATAATTGGTATTGATTAAGATATAACTTTTCAAAATTTGACAATCTTTTGATTTCTTACTCAATAAGTAACGCCCGTATATCTAACGAACCCTCATTTAGCTTTATTTGGCAAATTAATATTGCATGGTGCCCTATATGCTATCTGGAGTTTTAATTTCGATCAGTCAAAAGGTCTAAAGAGAATAAGTTTAACAATCTTTCAGAGCATTACACCACTCGGGATGAAACCAATTTTTTTCTGCAAATTATTTCAAATAATATACTTTCCTAATGGTTCCAATGGTCTGTATAAAAAAGAAAGGAATTTTATCAGTGGATTATTGAGAATGTTCTTTTTTTATTGGTCACATGAAAAACCCTTACAATGGAATGGACAAAACCATCAAAAGATTAACATCCAAAGCTAGTATATAGAGAAGTACCAATGATCAGATTACAAAAGTACAACATTAGTTGCAATAAATTTTTTGTTCCAATAGATGTTCCTAACACTTTCAAAGGAGATGAGTGCTTTTGGATATTATACAATCTAGAGAAAAAAAATCTCAAAGGATATTAGTTGGAATATTGTTCAATCACCTCAAATATCACGATTTTTTTTTACACCTTTATTCCATTTATTTCAGACATTGACATGCTAGAACAGTAACAGAATTACCATATGTCGAGTGCATTGCAAGAAAAAAAAATACATTATTGCAAAATCAGTAAGTCTACTTATCATTTTACTGAAAATTATTCAAAATTCATTTTAAAAAAATGTGTATTCAAGTAACTTTATTAAGCTTCACAGTTTTATGGCAACAGTACATGAAAATGTTAATCTCTCTTATTTCATAAACATTGTGAAAAATAACCTCCAAAAGGTACAAATCTGACATTTCTGCATATTCAGATGTCTGAATTTCTCAGTATGGTTACCTGTAACGTGAATATGTGGAATTATGGATGTACCTAATGTACCTAATATTATATGTATGTACCGTATATTATATGTATGTACCGTACCGATGTACCTAATATTATATGTATGTGAAAATCTGGTGACACAGCATCATGGTATATTCATCACTAATTTTATATAATTTGACAAAAAATGAGAAAATTTCACTATTGAAAATTCATAGATATATATTCATAATATAGGGTACATTTAACACCTAAAATGATTGTCATACTGGTTCTTACATGGGAGCTATGAATTTTCAATAGTGAAATTTTCTCATTTTTTGTCAAATTATATAAAATTAGTGATGAATATACCATGATGCTGTGTCACCAGATTTTCACATACATATAATAAGCATTAAAAAAGGATTACTATGCCCTTTGGAACATTATCTTAGCAAAATTACAACCAAAGATATAAGTATACAGCAATTCCTAATAGAACAACACAGTTGCATTCCTGAAAACACACATTTCATGTGAAAACATTCAATGTGGGGATTATTTTAGAATTAAAAAATAATGGAAAAAGCAGGGGCTGTGTTCTTGATTATTATTTCATGCTAATTTTATTTTGCTATTGTGAACAAATATGTTAGCATGCTTGTACATACCTTAGTATATTTATTAGTATGAATGCATTCTATATTTGTTTATATGTTTGTTGTCTTGAGGTGTGTATGCATCAACAAGTTTCTTTAAAAAATTATGCTTAACAAAGATGGCCTAACTTAAATAAAAGCATGCATTGTATACTATGAAAATAAATCTGTACACTTGCCTATTTCAAGCTCCTCTTCTAATGTTATGGCTTTTCCATTACTTTTATTTGCAGTAGCTTTGGTATCAATTTGGACACATTTGCTACTGATAGTAAAGGATAATAATGTGACCATATAAAGGACCATGCAAGGCAAGGGCAACTAGATCATCTGCTCTGGGTACAAGTACAAAAAAGGCAGTTTCAAATTATTACAGGTTAATTTTTATTATGTGCAAAATCTAACTTCCTGACAAATTTAAAAATAACACCCAGAACAACAATTGCCTCATACACAAAACTAGCTAAGGGAGGCCTTGACTGCATACAATTGAAAATATATTCAAACCACACAAAACTGTGGACATCTGACTCAATGGTAAAGAAAATACTGAGAAAAGTGAATAGTAGCAATGCATTCCTCTATGCAGGGCCGCCGAGAGAATTTATGGGCCCCTATGTAATATTATGCTCGGGGCCCCCCTTGAAAACTTTTTATCTTTATAAATCATTAATAGCAATTATTCTGGACACAATGATGACATACAGAGGAAAAAAAGCCTGTTGCGCAGTCAGGCATGCAAAAACATAGGCCTACACAGTTTGTGTCACATAAAACCTTTTAGCATAGGATCGATATATAGCCTAAGAATAATTTTTGTAAGAAAAAGTAGAGTCACTTAATCTGACAGGCCCCTATGCACTAGTCCCCCTTGCCCCCCCCCCCCCCCCTTGTCGGCGGACCTGCCTCTATGAAGGCAAATATCCACGGCATGCTGTAACTTAATGGCCAGGTGAGTAGTCAGTGCTCTTGAGGATAATGTGCTTAATGTGAAAAATATTGCCACCAGGTTTTTTTTAAATATTTCCATCGTTTAACTTATGGTTACTGAATTTCATTTTCAAACAGACTTTTTAATTTTTCCTCCCATATCCACTTTCTTCTGGAAACAAATTATGACAAAAAATGTACTAAATGTTTATTTAGCTACTATTAGGCTGTTTAAGTAACAGGATGAAGAAAGATGTAGAGGAAATATTGTCTTGAGCCAGGTGGTATCTGAACCCACAACCTCCTGATAACATCACAGGTGCTCTGACCACTGAGCTACCAGCCACTGATCAACCTCTCTTCCACTACTGATGCTACGTTATACACCATCATGTCAATCACTGTCTTTAAGTGCTTTGATGACTCTATTTCTTCTGAACCATTCCAGGCATGTGCACTATTTAGGCGATTACGTCAGGTGCTCTGACCACTGAGCTAAGATGGCTCTGAAGAAATAGAGCCACTATTACACTGTTTAAGTAACAGGATGAAGCTAGGTGTATAGGAAAACTTGTCTTGAGCAGGTAATAGGATGAAGCTTGGTGTAAAGGAAAACTTGTCTTGATGGAATATTTTTTAATGGAACCAGAGATCTTCATCCTGTTACTTAAATAGCATAATAGTGTCTAAATACTTAGTAAATCGATGATGATCTGTGGATTCCTTTGTCTAAAGGTACTAGTGATTATAACAAAAGTGAGATTCAGATTTGCTCACAAAAGAAAAATAGTCAAGAGGCTCTTGGATTGTAGCTAGTTTTGTGTGCACATGCCGTGATGGCTCTGAAGAAACAGAGTCCCCAAATACAATCAAAAACAGCGATTGACCTGATGGTGTAAAGCATAGCATCAGCAGTAGAGAAGAGATTGATCAGTGGCTGATAGCTCAGTGGTCAGAGCACCTAACATGTCATTAGGAGGTTGCAGGTTGATATTACCTGGCTCAAGACAATATTTCTTCTACATCTTTCTTCATCCTGCTACTTAAACAGCCTAATAATAGCTAAATAATCGCATTTATTTGGATGGGTTCATCCTACCCGGTTCAAGACAATTTTTCCTCTACAGTTATTTTCATCCTATTACTTAAACAGCCTAATAGTGGCTAAATAATGTGCTGTAGATTCATTTGCATAGAAGAAAAAAAAATGTACATAAGACAAAGATAAAAGGAAACAAAATTACACTTATATAAGATGTTACTTATATTTTAGTGGTTCATTTGATTATTTTCATGTTTCTTTCCCAAAAACCAGCATTTGCTTGTATTTTTCATATATTCTCTATGGGGTGCAGAATTTATCTCATGGCTCAGATGTGGTCCACACACAGTTGCCATCTGAATAACCCTGCTCTAGCTGATTATGAGAGATCAACTGCACACATCATTTGGCAATTTGAATGAAATGACCCTATTTTGATTTTCCATAGCATAATACAATACTTACATCTCTTACATTTTCATGCTCAATTGCACCAAGCAGAGTAACTCTTTCTTGAAGCTGATGTTGTTCCCTTACCTCTTCTAAAACTATACGCTTTGGCCCATCCCCTCCTGTTAAATAATTTATTACCAACTCAATTAAGAAATTTTTTAACTGATATAATAACATAAAATGAATCAAAGTTAATGGAATATTTTTGCATGCACTGACCAGATGCTTAAATAAATATTATTATCATTATTATCATCAAAAATTTATAATAAAAAATTTAGAAAAAGACATTATTTAAAATGATTTCATCTTCTCTCTACAGATAAAACTACACAATACATTAATGCACAGTATTAAATGCAAAGAAAAAAACCCACAGAAATATAGTTTTATATACAAATCTACAAAAACATTTTCAAAAGACTATGTTCTAAAATTTCAGAAAAATACTTTAGGTAATACAAAAAATGCAAAAAACAATGATGCAGTCTTACAATCTCACATCTTTTACCAAAGTATGATTAATATACAGAAAATAAACTTAAATTTATGAAAATAACTTATGAAATAAACTTTAATTTATGAGAAGTGAAAATAAGAACAGTAACTTTAAAAGTAAAATTTAATGTTCAAACATTATGAAATTTAGTGCCATTTCAAATAAAAAAAGGTGCAACTCAATGAATTATAGTTTCCATATAGAACAATTACTAGATTATTGGATGAAGAATGACCCATAGTAGAGCATGGTTACAATATATTCCTTGATATAAATTCTTTTATATATTGGGATTTAGATATAACACTGCTGAAACAACATTCACAAATCCTCCATCTTTCTTTTAAAATTTCATTTTGTAGACTTTATAGTTATATCCTATTAAATAAACTATAAAAATAGGATGATTATTTTGAGCTGCACTATACTTTACTCATATTCATTTCAACAATGAACAGTTATCCCAGAAGCCTGGATGATGTTAATCATACTTGGGAATAAAATCAAGATTTCACTCAAGAGTGGCACTTTTGTTTCATAATAGACTAAATGATCAAGTCACAAGGACCCCAAGGATCAAACTGGCCAGGAAAAAAGGGGACCAAATTGACAGCTGTTAGAAGACATATGAAAGCCATCCAAAATATTCTTCACTATGTGCATGGTATAGCTCTCCTGCACACCATATCAAGGTTTAACATCTCATCCAATGGATGGTGGCTTTTTCAAGCCCATCAAGTCCTCTTTCTCACTGAAAACAGGATATGGGTTAGCAGAGATAAATCTCAATGCTGGCACAGTTCAAAGCAAACCGAGATGCCAGATTACAAGCTTGGCATGCCAAACCCTACCCCAAAAAGTAAGGATACCCACTCTGCAACTATTAGTGACAATGAGAACTTCCCATTCAATATATTTTTTAACCCTTTGTGTGTGTCAGGGCAGTGTTAATCAGTTTCCTCCTTCAAATAATAACAACATGAGAAGTAAACTTTGTTACAGTAGTAAAAGATTGTAAAAAAAATTCTGAATAGAAATCTGCAGCTTTTTTAACTGTTTCTAATCAAATATCAAAAATAACATTTAAATCTATGATATATATTTTTACCTGTTGATTTTGCTTGAAAAAATTACGATAATGTTTAAAAATAAATCTATTTGAGTCTGCAGTGAATGTATGTACATGTTGAATGACCTAAATATCATCAAGTAGTGATGATTTATTTATGCTTTTATTCTGCTTACTTTAGTAGATTATCGATTGATTTCTGATTTCCAGCATTCTGACCTACTTAGTGCTCTAGCAGAGTTGTAATGCTTTCTAAACTTTTAGCATATATTGATTTTATTATTACCAGGAATTGCATTATCCGGGAACTATGCACATTGGCTTTCAATCAATATTTTAGCAGACTTCCGATTTTAAAGATTTTATTTTTTCACTATTGCTTCTAAAATTATTTTTATTGCTTCTCAAATGCATATTGTGGTTATAAACAAAAAATAATTTGAAACAATCAAAAACAAACCACCGGTGATCTTTAAATGGCTAATATCGGAAGAACCATAGGATTAAGCAATTAGCTTCAAAGTGTGATTTTTAAAAGATAGGACTTACTTTAGCAATACTTTTAATTACATGTCAACCAAATTAACTAATTATGGTTAGGAAATTGCGATTTTTAACCAAAATTTCCACCGGAATTTTAAAACAAAACTTTTCTGTGGCAGTTATGCAGCTTCACACTAAAATGATTAATACACAATTTCAGTGTTTAGGTTAAACTTTAAACGCTTTGTAACATTTTATCGAATTTTTTCATAGTGTTTTATCACATTTAAGATATATTTTTCAATTTTTATTAAAATTATCTATTTTTAAAGCAAAATTTTTTTATGATACTGCTTTTCTTAGGCTTAGAGCTTGCCGATTGTCAAAAGTTTAAGCATATGCATTATGCGTTAGATGCATAAATGACCAAAAATTTAGAAAAAACTAAATAAATGAAATATTTACACATTACACAGAAATATTATGAACTGTTTATATTAGAATAATAATGTAGAAAAAAATACATTTTTTAATTTTATTAAAGTTAAAATGGAAAAAATACAGCTATTTTTCCATTTTCTGAAAACACCTAAAAATAAATCTGACCACCACAGTAAGTTAAGTTCAGAAACTCAACACTGTAGGTTTATGATACAGAGTATGGCTGGTCTCTGCATGAGGCATGGTTTAACATCAAGTGGATGGCAGCTTTTAAAAACCTATTAGTATCCATATTCCCATTGATAATGAACAGAGAAATTGTGTAAAAACTTCATTGCTAATTTCAGGAAATAACTTGGTGTCCTGGAGCATCTACACACTATAGAAGTTTTTTTTTTAAATTTTCTGAAGACATAAAACTTTTTATTTCCAATTTTTTTTCTGTCAAAATCTCAACCAAAAGGTGGTAAGTCAAATGATAATAAAAAAAATACATTCTCGTAATTTTTATTTACACATGGCAACTTATATGTTTATAGTATAGAGTTATTTTAACTTATCAAAAGAAATTTTAATCCTTGATGGAACCACATCAAGATTAAAAACTCTTGCCCTAAGAAAATAAAAATTTAAATTTATTTGCCCAATATGCAAATTTATTTTAGAATAATAACACTAAAACACACTTACCAATGAGAAAGTCAACATTTGGATACTGTGAGCAAATTATTGGAATCACTCCTGCTAACAAATCCACACCTTTTCGGTAAACTAGTCTACTTACCACCACCACAGTAACTAAATGGAGAAGAAGAAAAAAATTAAAGATATGTGAAATTATCAGGTGAAAAAATATTCAAATATCAATAATGTATTAATTTTTGGTTAAAGTTAAATGCATTTATTTAATGTAAGGAAACAATTCTAATTTAAAGAGATTTTTCACACCAATTCACTGTTCTTCACGGTTTACTTGCACAAGTGGTTATTGCAAAATATTTGTCTTGTCAGTGTTAGTAAGATTTTATAATATTGTTATGACAGATGAACGTGCAACAACAAGACCATGATGCAATATGTCATTTGTGATGCTCGCATATGGTACAATGTGAAATCTACGTCATTAACCAATTGGAACAGAGACTCAAAAATACCAACAGCATATTTTTAAGAAGGATTTTGTGAAGAACTGGATGGATTGGGTCTGTGCAGTTAGTCTAGACAAGAGAATCTTTATTGCAGTGTGAGCAGAAGTTGTAAAAATTGTATAATAAGTTATAAAGTAATCGAAAGAGGGTATTCAACTGTTGTTGAATGATTTGTTGTTTAAGAAAAGTTGAGTTGCGAGTTTTTCGCTAGGATTCTAGGATTCGAACAAAGTTAGCATTATGAAACCTAATTCTGATGGCGTAATGTGTTAAAGAAGTCTGGTAGTGGAAAAACAAAAGAGGATTAGTGTAAAATAAGGTGTTTAAGGTAAATACTACAATAAGAAAAGTAAACAATACGTTTATTCACAAAGATGATTGTGTCACTTATTTAATGTTAATTAAGATTATTTGCTTGGAATAGAATCTATTGAATTGTAGTTTAACTGTTTAAAGTGTGGTAGAGAATTGCTTGACATTCTTACAGGTTTAATTTCATGAAATACATTTGTGATTGGTTTGAATTTTTATATATGTGAACTGTTTGTCTAAGTTAGGGGTAAATGGTCTGTAAATGGTAGCTAGGTAGTCACTGGAAAAAGAGCTCTGCATCAATCCCCTGTGATGATGCATAGAACCGCCAGGCCTAGCACCTAATGTCCGACCCCGCCTTCTCGTGGTGCAGACCGTTAGTACCTTTCAAAAGAGATACTCTCTTGTGGAAGTGAACGGAAGGGGAGGGCTGCCAGTTAGTGTGGCCTACTGATCTGGACAACTATGGCTACTTTTCTTTTTTTTTTCTACCCTGCTGAGGAGTGGTCAACCACACAGGGTCCTGGTGCTGACCATATAAACCCACTGGACTGGACAGATATATGGCTCTGAGCTTGATTATGGATCCTGATTTTGCTGCACTGATGGGCTTCTGTGGAGGGAAAATCTTCCGCTGTGTTTTCTGTTTGTTTGTGGGTTGACAGCCCCAAATGAATAGATTCACAGGATATGTTTATCAGCTGGTGGATAATCCTGAGCAGAGGTCATCGCAGGCACCTGAACTCTTTGCTTCTATTGGCATCGTCAAATTCTACATTGGAGGAAGTCTTCCAGTGTAGATGACTTCAGCCTTTAGTGGTGGGGGAACGGGTCTTTGCCCCATGTCTGCGATTAGGGGGCTGTTTGATATTGTCGGCATTCCCTCTCTCAATAAACATAGTTTTTTAAACATCCCACTAACCATTTTCTCTCCATAGGTAGTTGGAATGTGAGGACTCTGCACAGAGTTTTTTCTCTTGATGTCCTCACACAAGAATTCCACTGTTATAATTTAGATATTCTCGGCTTGCAAGAGACCAGAGGACATATAAAGGTCAGATTCTTAAAAATAATCTTAAATTTCACTTTTCAGGGAGGGACGACAATAAGCATTACTAAGGCGTGGGTCTGCTTCTCAGCAGACATGCTAGTGATGCTCTTCTAGGATATGAGTGCATTAATGAAAGGTTTCTTACAGCAAAATTTCCGACAAGCATTAAAGACCTGAATGTTATCTGCTGTTATGCCCCCACTGAGGATGCCGATGAGGATGAGAAGGATAGGTTTTATGAACAACTTCAGGATATTTTGAATTCTGTCAAGAAAGGAGATATTACCCTTGTTCTTGGTGACTTCAATGCCAAAGTTGGTACCGACTCTGACCTTTAGGGAGGAGTAATAGGCCCTTTTGGTATTGGTAGCTGCAATGGCAATGGGCAACGTCTCCTACAGGTAAGTAAACTCAATGGATTCAAAATAACTAACACTTATTACAAACACCGCAACATATATAAGTACACATGGGTTTCACCCGATGGGCTGCATAAGAATATGATTAATTATATATTAACAGCAAATGGGCTAGTTCTGTTAGGAATACCAGGTCATATAGGGGAGCTGAAATTGGATCTGACCATTACCTTGTTAAAAGTGTCTTGCAATTTAAACTTAAAAAGTGTTGTGCTAGGGTTAAAAAATTTACTTTTAATATTGAAGCTCTGAAAGACCCAGTTATAGCTAAAGCTTACCATGATAGGTTACTTAGTCATTATGACAGTCATAGTTTGCTTACTACTGAAGTTGAGGAAGAATGGGACCATTTTAAGCAGGCTTTTTTGGAAACTAACAGTACTCTTTTAGGGAAAAAGGAGCAGAGGAGACAGAATTATTTGAGTGATAAGGCACTTGAGCTTATTTCAGAAAGAAGTAACAGCAGGAATGTCCTTAATCAGTACCCTACTAGTCCTAATAGAAAGGATTACAGAGAGCTTAATAAACGTGTAAAGGATCAGTTAGCTGCTGATAAGAATCTTTGGCTTGATGGCCTTGCTGACAAAGCTGAGGAAGCAGTTAGACAGCACAACAGCAGAGAGCTGTACCAGATAGTTAATGTTTTGTGTGGTAGAAAACGAACAGGTGTACAGGGATTGAAGGATAAACAAGGCAAGGTTATAGAAGGTGAGGATTCTGTCATGGCTAGGTAGGCTGAGCATTTCAGTGATGTTCTGAACAATGTGGTTAGTTCTACTACAATTGTTTGTAATGATTATAAATGTATTGGGGGCTTTAATGTTGGCTCTATAACACAATCTGAAGTTATTTTGACTATTTCTAAACTTAAACTTCATAAATCCCCAGGT
Source organism: Ryuthela nishihirai (assembly GCA_038380435.1). Lineage (NCBI taxonomy): Eukaryota > Metazoa > Arthropoda > Arachnida > Araneae > Heptathelidae > Ryuthela > Ryuthela nishihirai. The sequence continues at coordinate 22,512,060 of JAWZYU010000008.1, forward strand.
GTAGATGAAATTACTATGGAAATGCTTAGAGCTGGGAATGTTTCTGCTACCACTTGGATGACTGAAATTTTGAATATCTTTTATGATAAAGGCATGGTTCCTAAGGATTTTACCAGAGCCATTGTTATCCCTATTTTCAAAAAAGGTGATCGCAGTTCTTGTGATAACTATAGGAGTATCAGCCTACTCTCTGTTCCATGGAAAGTTCTTTCATGATTGTGCTTAATAGAATTAAGAATCTGGTTGACAGGCAATTGCATGATGAGCAATATGAATTCAGAAGTGGTAGGGGATGTGTGGATCAGATAATTTCACTTAGGTAGATTCTTGAGAAATGTTTAGTTTCAGAAACTTTTGGTTGCTAGCTTTGTTGATTTCAAAAAGGCTTTTGACTCTGTTGATCGTCATAATTTGTGGTTGATTGTGAGATCATATGGTATACCAGACAAGTTAGTTAACATAATGAAAGCTCTCAATAATAACACTGAGTCGTGTGTGAGAGTTGGTAAGGCTTGTAGCAATTGGTTTAGCATTACTTCTGGTGTTCGACAAGGGTGCATTTTGTCTCCTTTTCTCTTTAGCTTGGTTATTGATTATGTTATGCGAAATTCACTTCAAGGGAAAGATTTTGGTCTTAAATGGGCTGGAGATATGAAAATATCTGATTTAGATTATGCTGATGATTTAGTCCTTTTGGCAGATGATGTTGATGAGATGAACTCTTTCATTCGAGCTGTTGATGAGACTGGTAGTAGAGTAGGTGTGATTATAAACAGAGAGAAAACTAAAGTGATGAAAATTGGTCAGGCAGGTTGCGATTCAGTTCATCTGAATGGTTGCAGTCTTGAGCAGGTGTCACAGTTTAATTACCTTGGGAGCTATGTAACAGATACTGGTGATGTGCGGCATGAGATTAACAGACGAATAGGGATTGCTGCAGGGACTTTTAAGAATCTATGGAGAGTGTGGAGAAATAGGCAATATGCCTAAAGACTAAAATTAGACTGTATAATAGTTAGGTTCTTTCTACGGTTAGTTATGGTAGTGAAACTTGGAAATTTTGCAAACAAGATAACGGGAAACTAGATGCTTACACAGTATCTTGGGCATTAGGTGGTTCAACTTTGTAACTAATGATGAGGCTAGGCAAAGGAGTCGGCAAACTTCTTTAAGCAGCATATTGTGCAGAGAGAGATCCGTTGGTTTGGCCATGTTGCCCATATGGATAATTATAGATTGGCGAATAGGGTTACGAACAGTGTGACTAGAGGCCTCAGAAGGAGGGGGAGACCTAGGATGCGGTGGGCAGACAATGTCAAACAAGACCTTGTTAGAATTGGTGTGCAGTGGCCAGATGCAGCAGATGTAGCTCGGGACAGACTTGCTTGGAGAACTAAATTGCATGGTCTGGTTGGAATTCCGTAGCCCATGGCTGCTTGATGATGATGATGATGATGATGGGTACATGGTAATATTTTTTGGAATACGTAGTAAGAGATATAAAATCTCTAGATATATGTTATATATATATGTGTGTGTTACTTTATTCCCATTGTTATACTATAACTATAGTTTTATCTATATATATAAAAGGGGTATGCCAGTTACATATACATTTCCAGGGGGTACGTGAAGCATAAAAGGTTAAGAACCACTGGTTTAAGTAATTAAATTAGTTTATAATTTTTGTTGGTAAACATTCTTTTGAACTCATGCTCAATTTTTGTCTATTAAATTTATAACAATGCAAATAAATAACAATTATAACAAAGTTTATAATTATTTCTAAAACATGTTTTTTTAAACATATGTGTGTGTATATATATATATATAGTAGACTCCATCTTATCCGGCCCTTATGGGACTGGACCCCTGGCTGGATGAATGAAAGGCCAGTTAATCCAAAAATTGTGTCAGAAAATAAATAAAAATGGCAAATGACAAAAATACTAACTGTACTGTATTTTAATTAATAATTTGCTGCACAATATTAACAATTTACTCACACTCACTTGAAAAATCCGTGATATTCTTTTATTTCTTTGAACTTAACTTTTTTACCTGCAAAGTCTTCCTTCTTCCTCTTCTTCTTCATTCTCCACTTCTCTGTTCCCTTCTTGGTAGACTGCATTGATAATTTTGTCATAATTCAGTGTTTCATTTTCCAACTGTTCATCACCCTTTAACCATTTTTCATTGTCATCTTCTTCAAGTTTGTCACATCCAGGCAGCAATTTAAAGTCATTAAGCAGCGAAATATTGTCATTATCCATCATATCTTAGGCAGGCGCAGGCTCATTTGATACTTTTGTGTTGTCATCTTTGGTACTTTTTACACAGTTTTCAACTTCAGGCCAAAGTTTTCTCCATGACTTCACAAACATTGCACGAGGCATTTCTTCAAAAGTTCTTGCCAACATGTAGGTCACATCCTTAATATTATCCAAAGCATTTAAAAGTCCTATTCCATCATTTTTAGTTTGCTGTAGACCAGATAAGAGAGAGTCTACTGTATATATAATTTTTTTATATGCACTTTCCTCTTTCAAAGTGAAATAGTTCCTGAACATTTTAATACATTTAAAATTAAAAACCAAACTTAACCTTTTATACTTTTGCTTCCATATTTTATATCAACAATCTTTAATTTTGATTCCTATTTGATAGATGTGGAGTAAATATTGATGAATTAACTGAATTGGGAATTAATGACACCAAGTCTGGTTTGATTCCTGCATGCAAAACTGTATTTTATTTTCTGTGTATTTATAATTTTTTTTTTGTAACATATTTTTAAATATAGAAATCCATATTTACATCAACAAACCTTTATTGTGATTCCTCTTCGATGGATCTGGGGTAAATATTGCTGTATCAACTGCATTAGGAATTACTGACACCATGTCTGGTTTGACTCCTGCACGCAAAACTGTATTTTCTTTTCTACAAATTTAAATATCAGTACACATAGCTTTAAATATGGAAATCACACATTTATACACCGAATAATATTTGCTTCCAAGATAGTTTTTTTTAGCAAAATTTTACAAACATTTTATTAAAATTATATATATATAAAAAATTGCTCTAAAAATTATTTACAATGAAGTAAAATGAATTACAAGTAACCCCTGTTTAGCACTGGAGATGAATTTCAGGAAGACTCATGTTAGACAGGGAATTTCTTTCTTTTTTTTTTGCATATCTTGATGATCTTTTTGATATTTTTTTTTGTGTTATAATAATTTTCAACATTTTCAACATTTTTATTTCAACAAAAATAATCATAATTTTCATAATTTTCAACATTTTTATTTAATATTTCAACATTATTTAATAATTTAATATTTAATTTTCAACATTATTTAATAATTTCATAATTTTCAACATTTTTATTTCAACAAAAATAATCACAATTTACAGTTTTTATTTAAAAAATTACATAAATGTGTACATACCGTATTTCCCCGAAAATAAGACCTAACCAGAAAATAAGCCCTAGCATAATTTTTCAGGATGCTCGTAATATAAGCCCTACCCCAAAAATAAGCCCCAGTTGTGATCATCAGCCAGACGGACACATTTAGTACATCCGTTGCAACACACGACGGATGTATTAAATTATAAAATAATATTAATATATAATTAAATATAAATAAATAATATTATTGACATTAATACTTAAAATAAATGATAATATAAATTATAATTAAGTATTTATAAATACCCAAGCGAGTGCCTTTGGACGAGAGCTAAAATAAGACATCCTCTGAAAATAAGCCCTAATATGTCTTTTGGAACAAAAATTAATATAAGACCCAGTCTTATTTTCGGGGAAACACGGTATATGTCAATTAGTTAATTCTACAATTTATTTCTTAATTAGGAAAGAATATAGAATATTTTGTTTTGCTCATCTCTGTTTTGTACATTTTTTTCATAACATTCCATTGGCTGATCACAACATTGTCTCCCCTTCCCCTTCAGCTGGAAGTGGGTTGATCCAGAAGCCAAGTAATAGCAGTAGTAGTAAATTGCCAATCTATTTATTTAAATTAATCTTTTGTAAATTATTTTAAATAAAATATTTATTTACAAGTCAAAACAACGGTCTGAACCAATGCACCAAATATTTATGAATATTTATCATGTACCCAAATTTAAAATTTGTAAACATTTTCACAAAAAAAAATGCAGAGAAAGAAACTGTGTGTTATTAAATTACATTTCAGTATAAGAATACCTGAAATGTATATGACAGTCACTTTCCACATGCCTTTACTGAATATGTTAACCACTCATAAAATGAATGTGTTTATACTTGAATTAATTAGTTGAAAAAAATATTTGGCTGTCCTGAGTGAGATTTGAACCCATGTCTCCCAGAAGCATGCCAAGCATCCAAACTGCTAGACCACCAGAACCTAATAATTTTCTTCAACAATATGACATATAAGCATTCCCACATTTTTTTGTTGATCCACAACTGGCACCATCTATATCAGAAATTGGGCAGTCAAACTGCCACATATGATAGTAGTACTCATGCTCACAGCGTGAGGGATAAATATTACTATCATTTTGTCTGCAGGATATTTTCCTATGATACTTTATTATGTGTACACTTATATTCATTTTTTTTTCCTGTGGTGATGATTTTAAAGTTACCAAATATATGTATAATGATTCAATAAATTAAATCACAGTGTAGTATTATTAAAATGGGGTGGGGACAGCTCAGTCAGTAGCATGCCAGGCTTATAATCTGCAGTTCCTCGGTCAGAGTTTCTCCTGGGCCAGAATTGAAATTTATCTCTGCAAAATTCCCCACCCTCAGTCAATATGAGACAACAATGGGCTTGAAAAGGCTTCCATCAATCAGATGGAATGTTAAGCCATGGCATCATGTGTGAAGGAGCCATACCATATGCATGTTAAAGAACATGCTGGATGATCTTGATGAGAGGCTAACATCTGTCTCCTAACAGTTATCCAGTGTGTCCCCTCCCCCAAACTTCAAAGAAGTTTGGGGGAGGGGATGCAGTTGATACAGAAAATTTTACTAATGCAGTTGATACAGAAAATTTTACCCCAGATCCATCGTATCTATAATGGCCAGGTCAAGAGTTTCTGTGACCTGGCCATTTAGCCCACTGTCTGAAAAAAATGTTTTGCTCAGAGGTAAAACAACCCACCCAAGTACTATTAAAGAATTTAATTCACAGTTCCACTGTATTTATAAAAGCTTATGTTAAAAAATATAGAAGTGAAAGATCAAAATGAGTTATGCCACTCTGAAAAACCATACTTTAAGAGTTTTAAGACTTACATGTTAGGAATATAATGCACAAATTTCACAGTTGCTTCTATATGTTAACCCAACAAGAAGGTTATAAAGTTCCTTTTCTTTTGGAAAGAGAATGCAAGCAATCATCATCTTATGTATGAGATCCTGCTGGTATTTTCCCTGAGCTCCAAGGTTTATTGCCTGTTGTTCTCTTGACAGTACACACTTGGTTGTCATCCGGCACATTCACACGTGCCATTGGTGATGTCATCTGATGGAAGTTGATGACATGTGTGACTACCAGTCCATCACTGTTTAGATAATTTCCATGCTTAGATATTTCACTTTAAGCCTTGGGCACTGGATACTTTCAGTGTAGTACTCAAAAATTTCAAACATAATTTTTTAAAACTTCACAGAAGTTACGTTATAAACCATAATACTTTTTAAAAACATAGACTTCGTGATGCTTATTTTGTTAATATAACCATCATTAACTTTATCAGGTAAAAACATGATTGAGTGTAGCTATTTTTGTTGATAGCCTTCTGATGGTAATTTTGAATTTGACTTTGTGCCTTATGTTCATAACACTATATAAGTCTTACAAATCTTAAAGTATGGTATTCGGAGTGACACCATTCATTTGGAGCTTTCACTTCCATCTTTTCAACACGTGCTTTTATAAATACATTAGAATTGCAAATTAAATTATTATTTAATACTAGCTGAACTTACTTGGCGCTGCCCTGGTGTCACTTTTAACCTGTATATTCTTATTTTCACTGCATTAAAGGTAAATTTTGTAAGAACCCCCCCCCACACACACACACACCTTTAGCACAGATTTTCAACAGGAATAAATTTGCCCAGATTGTTGTTGACGTCAGCGAGCACTCCTCATAGCCCGTGGCTTAGTTTCTGCATAAGCTATCGAGATTTTATTTCCGTTACCACAGATTTTGCTACCCTATGGCTCCCGTGATATTCGTTCGCACGGTCCAAATTTCCTGCACAACATCCCCTGTGTTGCCCGGTGATTGGTTTAAAAATGAGGTTCTCACTTGGCCCATGGCTTCATTTCTACACAAATTGTGACAGCTCGTATCTCACTTTTAATCTGCATATTCTGTTGTTTCCTGCACTAAAAGTTAGTGAATATCCCCCCCCCCCCCCCGGCATTTTATCACAGTTTGAACACGAAGAATTTCCTGGTGTTGCAAAGGTCACTGCTGACTCGACGTGCACTCTCGGAGACCATGGAAAACGATTGAGATATTTTTATTATCGACTTTTATTATATAGATGTATAATGAATGTATAAATGTTAAAAAGTGCAAAACTACCATCCAAGTTGTAAGGGTGGGGGTGGCTCAATCAGTACAAATTTTATCACAGTTTGAACACAAAGAATTTCCTGGTGTTGCAAAGGTCACTGCTGACTCGACGCACTCTCTGAGCCCATGGCAAACGATCTAGATATTTTTATTTCGTCAGATTTTGGCATTCTGTAATTCCCGACGTACATCACCGAAAGGTCCCAAATTTTGCAGGTGGGTTCCCCATGCCTGACCCCATTTTTGGTTAGAAAATCAGGTCCCTAGCTGTAATGGAACCCCTAAATAATGCTTTTGGAAATGTGGGGAATCTGGCACTGGCATCAGATTTGCAGCAGAACATTCAAATGCTATTTTAAATCTTTACTTTCATAGTTAGGGAGCAGAAAATGGCAACAGGAAATTTGATAGCGATTCTCGTTTCCCGTAGGAATAGCATGGTAAATATTTTTGGTTCCAGCAAGCCCCCCTCTTGGACTTTCGACTTGAAATTTGGCACTGCAATCCAGACCACAACCAGAAACGTTCTCTGAAAATTTGGAGGGTGTACGTTGATTTCCTGATGGATTATGGCTGCCATAGACAGACAGACATCTTCTTTTATTATATAGATGTATAATGAATGTATAAATGTTAAAAAGTGCAAAACTACCATCCAAGTTGTAAGGGTGGGGGTGGCTCAGTCAGTAACATGCCAGGTTCATAATCGGCAGTTCCCAGTTGGGCCAGCTTTGACCACGTCTGCAAAACTATTCGCCCTGCCCTCAGTCAGTAGGAGATACCGATGGGCTTGGAAAGGCTGTGGTCTATCGGATGGGACGTTAAGCAGTGGCCCTGTGTATAGGAGAGTCATACCCTGTGCACATTACAAAATTATTAAAGAACAAGCTGGATGGTCTTCATGGGGAGGCTACCATCTGTCTCCCAATAGCTGTCCAATGCAACCATGTACCTTCCTCTTTCTCTGAGCCCTTGGAGTTCTTGTGATGTGGCCATTTAGCCCATTGTGTATAAAAAAGTGCCTCTCAGAGGTAAAACAACCTAACACAACCCAGCCATCCAAGTTGAAACTAAATAAAATTGAACATATCAAGTATACAGTGATGTCATATATGGTAATAATATAGGAGTTTCTAAAAAATACCACAAGATTGCTGAAAATTCTTACAGTTCTAAAAGTTAATAAAATAAAAATTCTGTAGTTGAAAATAGCAGTGCTTCCTGTAGAAAATTCATATAGCTAAAAGCTTTTGCGTGTCAATCACAAAAATCATGCAAAACTCATTTACATGTTAAGATTGATTTTGAAAACTGATGCTTTTGTAATTAAAGTGTAAATAGTGAATTAATAAATATTCAATTACCATGAAGTATTTTATTTTTTGCTGAAAATAAGCACACTAATTCTGAACCCAATGTCATTTCTTTAAATTTATAACAAATTATTCATATTTCACTAAATTATTAGTAGATCAAGAGGAAATAATATATTTCTTACCCAGTATATGAAACACATATAACATGATTGCATATAGCAAGAGACATTTGCAGAAGCTTATTAGTAATAATGGCACTTGCATCAGCAAATCCAAATAAGGAATGATCAGTAAAAACTGTTCTTAATCCCATAGTCTTTGCATGAAACATAGCTTCATGGGCTAATGCAGAAAAAGCCTACAACAAAAAAGGAAAGAAAATGAATACTGATATGCACATTGAATTAATTACACAGTGCTTTTGCTGATCCACAAAAATTATGATTTATGAGAAATGATGAAATTTCCACAGAAATTTGCATCTTATAATTTCAATGAACCTGTTCAAATAGTTAAAGAATCATATGAAATTTTTTGCAGACCTCATTAAAAATTGGGTTTTTTTATGTATGAGTTGGTATTAATAAAAAAATTTAAAGAAGAAACAATTACATTTCATGTTGTCACTAGGTAGGAGGTCATCTATCAGTTAGCATTAGAAGAGAAAAGAATATTGGCAGTCACACAGGGAAATGGCAGTGCAATCTAACATCATTACTAATAAGGAAAGTTTTTACATTATTAACCCTTCCAGTGTCCACGTCGTCTGTACATGTTCGGATAAACCGAAAAAATATGCGGAGGATGTATACACCTGTTTTTAGTACAACAAAAAAATGTCGATTTTTTTAAAAAATAAAAATTGCCATTGTAATTTTTTTACTATATATATTATAAAAATAAATAATTCAGGCTTGAAAAATAATATTTTGTTTTTTAATTTGATGCATATTTTATTAAACTACAATATAAATAATTTTATAAAGCCATCTGATTGCCATTTCTTAGAAGCACTAAATGGTATTGCCGATTTGCTTGTTAATGTTCTTATTTGCTGAAGCAACTTTGTGATTTATGCTCACAAGTTTGATTTGAGCTATTATCAACAAATTTTTACCTAAATTTTCAAAAATCTCCTAAAACTTAACAAAAATATGCTATTTTTAAAAATAATAGATTTTGGAAGTAATTACAAAATAGGTAACCGCCATTTTTTCCCCCCGTTTCACACTCTTTTCTGTCAAAAACCTAGTCAGTATTCCCAAGTTATTTTTTTCATTTTTCCCAGTATTCTATGCGTCTTTCTTGCTTTCAAATCAAAACTAAAAGTAAACATGCCCTTCTTAGAAATTCTGGTTGCCCCTGCATTTAATTAGTTATGATGCTTCACTGAGGCCAACAAGCCACAGATGGCTGATGCAATCTCCTTGCTTGTGCTATGTGTTGTTTAAAGTTTTGGTCCAGCATATTGAATACTCTTTGTCAAGTTAGTATTTTTTTTATATTTAAACCTTAGTTAGTTTTCATTTCAGTAGATTTATTTTTGGAATTTAGCGATCTTTTGGCTGATTGATAAGTATCGAATTTTTCATAGTTATGTTATATTGTATGGCCGGTCTACAACTTGTGGTAACATCGCATTAGGCTATATGTCAATTTTTAATTTATTTATTACTTTTCCAGTAAAACTTTGAACTAGTATCATTTTCTGAAAATAAATGAGATTTTGGATATGAAAGCAAATTTATTTCTATAGATTTACTTCTGTTAGTTAGCGATCTTACGATCGGCTGATTTTTCCGAGTTATGCTAGATCGGAGGCTGGTTAAAAGTTGTTGCAGATTTTTTATTTAACATTCCTTTTGGTAATATGTAATTTTTATTTTATAATTTCTAGCTTTTTTAGTAAAAAAACTTTGAGCTTGTACAGTTTTCTGAAATTGAATGTCTTGTATACGAAAGCAAAATAGACTTCCATTGCTATGGAAATCGGCCACCATTTGGGAGGGCAATTTCGGTCCTTGTTGCACAAACTTTTCTGCACTTAGCCAAGATCGCCAAACTTCAACACCCAAAGAAAAAATTCATAATATTTAGTAAAAAAAGCAGCCAAGGAAGTTTTTTTCTATTTCATAACCAGTTTAGAAAATTCCGTAAATGTGAGAGGGCCAAATCACATTGTATAACACTGGCCATGTTTAAAATATATGTATCATATATTTTAAACAAAATGAAAAGAATCATTAAAAGAAATAAAAATCATATTTCTGGTTGAATATTATATTATTTGGGAGGAAATTTCCTTTCAATTAATATATAATTTAATTATTTTTATTCAGCAGGTTTTCCAAAACGAAGCCTTAATTCTATAGTGCGATCTTTTTTTTACCATATCAATTGAAAAAGGCTTATTAAAATCAATATGCTTGCAAATTTGTTAATATTATTTATTTTCATAAAATTCGTAATTAAATTCTATTTAATTTGGTATATAACATGACCTATTTCCGTTGATTGGTTATATTTTAAAAAAATTCTAAAGTTGACTTGTTTATCTGACTCAGCACAGTTGGCTCAAAGCCTGGAATTTTCTCAAAGTATGGTACCGAGAAAAAAATTACAAAATGAGAAAAATATTTACTTAAAACCAAAAAAAATTTTTTGTTATTCAGAAATATATAGTCATTCTATTCGTGTGCATTGTAATCATTTCTGTCTGTTAGTTTTTATTAAATAAATTTTTATTTGTGTTGCCAGATACATTTTTTACTACATGACTCTAAAAAGTCCTATTAAAATGAAACATATGATCTTTTTTGTTAAATATCATAATTTCAGAAAATCCAGAATGAAAATGCTGATTAATTTGGCACACAACATGTCATAATTCCTTTCATCGGTTATTTGGCAAAAAAGTTTTAAAGTTAAAGTTTTTTTTTGGCTGAGCATAGGCAGAAAATAGCTCGGCCCCTGGATAGAAACCTGTTTTTCAGGCTGGACACTGGAAAGGTTTAACTGTATAAAGCATGTTTGAAGGGATAGAACCAAAAAAAAATAATTTTTCAAAAATATTCAATAACAGTGAGAAACCAATATCAAAAGCAAACAGATTCAATTTTCTGGCTAATGATTTATTTTTACAGAACATCAAACTGAAATGATATTAAAAACTTTGAAAAAAATAAAATTTATTAAATTTGCATTTAAAATTCTTGAAATATTTGAATGACATGCAACTTAATTTCACTGACATTTCAAAAATTCGTTTTAAAAGAATATTTTCTAATAGCATTCTTACTAGCAGTTTCAGTAGCAATTTCTTTGAGAACACAAATCAAAACACAAAAATATTAATTACATTTAATTTAAAAAATGAAAAAAATATGAATTTGCTCGATATGTAATTATGACTGTACTGCATATCATAAGGCAAATGATAATTCAAAAGTCATTATTTTAACTATAAATGATCAATAATGAACTTTTAGCACAGTAAAAAGTGTGACTTACCGAATGACCATGCACAATAGTAATCCTTTCTCGGAGAAGAATGTAGCGAATAAGAGGTAGTGTAGTGAATAAAGTGGGAAGAGTGCACTGGTTATATACCACCAATACTGGAATATAGTACACCTAGGATGAGCAAAATGCATTTATTTCAATTAAATGAAAATTGTTTTTGAACAGATTGCTGAACCATATCAGATTATAAGAATATGCATAGAGAAAAAACAATTAGTATTTTAAAACTATCTAACAGTACATATTGTCTTATATTTACATTTCTTAACCCTTCCGGTGTCCACGTCATCTGTATATCTTCACAGAATCCATAATGAGAGGCTGAGGATGGCTGCATACATTATTAGTACAACAAAAAAAAAATCGATTTTTTAAAATTAAAAATGCCATTGAAATCTTTATATATATATATATATCTTATAAAAATATATAATTCAGGCTTGAAAAACAATATTTTGTTTGTTTTCTTCATTTGATGCATATTTTATTAAACTACAATATAAATAAATTGTTAAAGCCATTGTGATTTCTTAGAAGCACTATACAGTATTACTGATTTGTTTGTTAACATTACTTTTTGCTGAAGCAACCCCCTTATTTAAACTCAAAAGTTTAATTTGAACTATTATCAACAAATTTTTCCTTAAACTTTCGAAAATCTCCTGAAAATTAACAAAAACTGCTATTCTTAAAAACGGCACATTTTGGAAGTAATTATGAAGTTTTTCTGTTTTTTTTATTTTTATTTTGTTTCACCGTTTTACACTCTTTTCTGCCATAAACCTATTTCAACACTCCCAGAATTATTTCTATTATTTATCCCAGCATTCTATGCATCTTTCCCGCTTTTACAATCAAAACTTCCAGTTTCGATTGTTGGGTTGGGTTGTTTTACCTCTGAGTGGCACTTTTTTGCACACCATGGGCTAAATGGCCAGGTCACATGGACCCCAAAGGCTCAGAGAAGGTTGGGGGAGGGGACCCACTGGAACAGCTATTGGGAGACAGATGGTAGCCTCCCGTCAAGGCCATCCAGTGTGTTCTTTAACATGCACAGGGTATGTCTCTCTCGCACACGGGGCCACGGCTTTACGTCCCATCCGACGGATGGCGGCCTTTCCAAGCCCATCGGTGTCCCCTACTGACCGTGGGCAGGGCGGGGAATTTTGCGGAGATAAATCTCTACGCTGACCCAGCTGGGACTCAAACCTGGGAACTACAGATTACAAGCCTGGCGCGCTACCGACTGAGCAACCCCCGCCCCAGTTTCGATTATAAAAACAGGATTGTAGAAACAGGAAAGTTTCTATAATTTTCTTAGGCTTTTCAATTCTGGCTGCAAGTAGGTCATGGCTCACTGGGGGAAGTGGCTGACATGTGCTATCTCTGTTCATTCCATGTGTTATTAGTGCCTGCCTAATAGACTATTTACAGACTATTGGATAACATTTGTAATGTTAGTATTTACTTTTTTTTACATTTAAACCTTAGTTTTCATTTCAGTAGATATATTTTTGTAAATTATTGATCTTTTCACTGATCAATGAGTATTGATTTTTCATAGTTATCCTACATCAGATGGATGGCCTACAACTTGTTGCTGTGTATATTTTATTTAACATTGCATTAAGTTATGTGTTAATTTTTATTTTATTATTTATTACTTTTTGAGTAAAACCTTGATTTGGTATTATTTTCTGAAATAATTAAGGTTTTGGATATTGAAGCAAATTTATTTCTGTAAATTTATTTCAGTGAATTAGCAATCTCTTAGTAGGTTGATTTATCGATCTTTCAGTCAGCTTATTTATCGATCTTTCTGAGTTATGCTATGTCAGATGATCAGCTTAAAAATGGTTGTGGCTTAAAAATTATATTTAACATCCCATTAGGTTATATGTAATTTTTCTTTTATATTTCTTGGTTTTTTAGTAAAAAATCTTTGAGCTTGTACTGTTTTCTGAAAATGAATGAGGTCTTGGATATGGAAGCAAGGTCGACTTCCATGGCACAGAAATCAGTCCTCGTGTTAGAGGGCAATTTCGGGAAGGGTTTACCCCCCCCCCCCCCGAAAAAATTACATTAAAAAATACACAATTTTATGTTTATACTGAATGATTTTAAAAGCAGCATTCCCCCTCTGCCCCTCAATATCTTGGTGGTGCCACTCAGACAATTTAATGATTTTTTTTTGGCTTTGGTGCACAGACCTTTCTGCACTTAGCTAAGATCACAAAACTTCAACACCCAAAGAAAAAATTCATAATGTTTAATAAAAAAAAACTGCCAAGAAAGGTTTTTTCTATTTCATAACAACTTCAGAAAATCCCAAGAATCTGAGAAGTCCAAGTCACTTAGTACAACACTGGCTGTGTTTAAAATATACGATACTGAAAAGAATCATTAAAAGGAGTAAAAGTCATCTTTCACGTTGAATATTATATTATTTGGAAGGAAATTTCCTTTCGATTAATATATAATTCAATTATTTTTATTCGTCAGGTTTTCCAAAATGAAGCCTTAATTGTATAGTTTGATCTTTTTTTTTCACCATATCACACTGAAAAAGTCTTACTAAAATCAATATGCTTGTGAATTTGTTTATATTATTTATTTTCATAAAATTCATAATTAAGTTCTGTTTAATTTGGTATATAATGTGACCTATTTCATTGATTGGTTATTTTTTTTTAAATTCTAAATTTGACTTGTTTATCTGACTCAGCACAATTGGCTAAAAGCCTGGAATTTTCTTAAAGCATGGTACCCAGAAAAAAATTACAAAATGAGAGAAATATTTACGAAACCAAAAATATAATTTTTTCGTTATTCAGAAATAAATAGCCTTTCTATTCATGTGCACTATAATCATTTCTCTCTATTAGTTTTTTAAATAAATTTTTGTGTTTCCAGATGCATTATTTTACTATATGACTCTAAAAAAGTCTTATTAAAATAAAACTAGTCATCGTTTTTTGTTAAATATTTTATTTTAAAAAAATCCAGAATTAAATGCTGATTAATTTGGCATATAACAAGCCATAATTCCTTCTATTAGTTATTTCGCAAAAAAAAAAGTTCTAAAATTAGTTTTTTTTTTTTTGGCTGAGCATAGGGAGAAAATAGCTTGGCTCTGGATGGAAACCAGTTTTTCAGGCTGGACACAGGAAGGGTTAATAAAGTAATATAAGCTGGCAACCTCATTAGTAGTCTAATTAAAGATATGTGCAAATTATATTCTGTAAAATAGTTCTGATCAAGCACTTTTACTAAGTTTTTTTTTAAGACATTGGTTTCTCTGATTTTTATCCTTTATAATTTCTACTGTATGTATATAGATATATTTTATTCAATTTTTTTTTAAGATTCCCTTGTTTGTGTGTGCTGTTAATTACTTAAATTGAACATTTTTTTTTATGTTGTAAGAAAGATCCCAAATACATTTAAACCAATTGAAAAGTGAATAATATAATCTTGATAATGGAATTATGGATGCATTTTTTCTTTTTTTGAGAGTAATATGTTTGAAGCTGTCTTGCTGATAATTGAGACGATTTAAAGAGAACTGTTGCCCATTTGACTGTTAGTTAAATCAGAATTATGCTTTCCATTTCTTTAAACTTTCATATTATTTTGAGAATGCATTAATAATTTTTATAATAAGGGAATTAATTATTATAATCAATCTGGATTAAAATAATATTTCTTTATTAACTTTTGTGCACCTTTGGAGAAGCACAGCCAAGCTTATTGCAAAAAAAAGGTGGCACTTTTTGTATAGTACATCAGCAGCCATGTGTCACAACAGTTTGAATACAAATATTACTATTTTCAAAAATATAAGAACTACACAGTGAACACTGCTTTTTTCTTTAGATTACCTTGAGACCCTGTGTCATGTAGCGCACTCCACTTCTTTTAGAATAGGCATGTGTAATAACTATCACTCTATGGCCTCTGGCAAGTAAGCACTGAGATAACTGGTAGATATGACTTTCCACACCTCCAGTATTTGGATAAAAGAAGTCCGATACCATACTGTAAAAAATTAAAAATTTACAAATTTAAAATGTTGAAAAAGCTATATATATATATACTGCTTTCAGTTAGATCTTTATTAATCTTTACAGTAAACTATCTTTTAATGGCACACATCAACTGGTGAATAATATCTTGACTCTGGCAAATATGGGATGCTTGTTTTCAAAGAGAATGTGTTTTTATTTTCTGCCTTTAGCACCCTCTAACAGCGTAAATATTATATATTGTATAATACATTTGTATAATATTTTTTGATATTATAAAAATATCAAAAAATATTTTTGAAATGTGAATTTCAAAAATAATATGAAAGCATCTTTTAACATTTCCAAACATTGGAAGGGTTAAAAGGAAAAAGTTGGTACAATTTTTCCATTAAATTTGAAACCAGTAATATTTTATTATTACCTATACAACACAAAATGAACTTTTCATTTCTCTGAACCCTTCCAGTGTCCAGGACACATATATCTGTGTTTAATACAACAACAACAAAAAAATCGATTTTTAAAAAATAAAAATTATCATTTTATTTTTTTATAGATATCTTATAAAAATATATAATTCAGTCTTGATAAATAATATTTTATTTTTTCATTTAATGCATATTTTATTAAACTATGACATAAATAATTTGTTTAAGCCATCTGATTGCCATTTCTTAGAAGTGATATTAATGTATTGCCAATTTGTTTAACATTACTCTATACTAAAGCAATCCCCTAATTTGGAGCTCAGAAGTCAGTTTTTCCTTAAATTTTCAAAACTCTCCTAAAAATTAACAAAATCTGTCATTTTTAAAAATGGAATCTTTTGGAGGTAATTATGAAATATGTATTTTTTCGGTATACCACTGTAAAAAGTGTCATTAAAATATAATATTTTACTGCAGTTTTCATATTTTTTTACTTCAATAAAATTCAGAATTAAATTCTCTTTAATTTGGTGTATAACATGACCAAATTCTGTTGATTACTTATTTATTAAAAATATTTGAAAGTTGACCTGTTTATTGGACTCTGCGACAAGCCTGGACTTTTCTCAAAGTATGGTACAGAGAAAAAATTACAAAACAGAAGAAATGTTCACTTTAAAGAAGAAAATCATTTTTTTTTCTGGAAATAAATAGCTTTTCTATTCATGTGTATTATAATCATTTCTGTCTATTAGTGTTTTTTTTTTAATTTTTTATTTGTTGCCAGATGTATTTTTTTACTACATCCAAAATCCTACATCCCTATATTCCAAAAAAGTCCTATTAAAATAAAACTTTTTGTTAAATATTTTATTTTTAGAAAATCCATAATTAAATGCTGATTAATTTGGCATATAACATGCCATAATTCCTTTCATTAGTTATTTGGCAAAAAAAAGTTCTAAAGTTAAATTTGGCCTCTGGATGTAAGCCAGTTTTTCAGGCTGAACATTGGAAGGGTTAAAAGAAAAAAGTTCTATTCATCCCCTTGGGGGGGGGGGGGAAGGAGGCTATCATTGTTGACAATGTGAACCTCTTCATCACCACATTCTACCATCAAAATTTCAAATTTCTAGCATAAATGATCAATTGCAATATTTCATTAAATATTTAGTATTTTTCAACTTTTGAGTTCTATTAAAGAACTTTTATATTATTTTTAGTTAATGCTTTTAATATACTTGTAATAAATAAACATACTTTCTTGTCATAATGTGCTCAAGATTAAACAATAATGTTTACATATCAAAAAGTATATAAAGGAATGTATGCGGAAGGAGAAAACACTTGCAAATTTAACACTTTGAGTTCAACAGTAATACATGTACTATCTTATTGTTTAGCACTGGATACATAAGCATGTAAATCCATCCAGGCTCAAAGTGTTAAACAATGTGATCACAAGCATGCATGTTAGATTGCTATAAAAGAGTTAGAGCTGTGGTCACCACTCTTTTCCATTCCAGCCAGCCTGGTGTTAACTTGAGTAGTAATTTTATTTCCCCATGTCAAATTGAGTGTTAACTTGAGTAGTAATTTATTTCCCCATGTCAAAAAGAGATGTTTGGATTATTGGTATGGTGGAGAGAGAGGTAGGATGAAACTGGGTCAATCTCTCAGACTAACGATATTTTAACCTATATTCTAACCAGATGGTAACTATAAACAGAGGATCAATGTAAAACTAGTAAGAGTAAAGGAATTGTCAAAAGTTAAAAAATAATCGACCCTAGTCAATAACGACTTCTGAAGCCAACCCAACTTCATCACAAAATCTACACAATGGTTTTGAGCTCATGAGGAAATGAAAAGACATCAACATAGAAAAGCTTCAAGCACAGTCTAAATGGAAAAAGTTTACATTAATATATCCATGATATACCAGACACTATCTAAAAAAAACACTACACTTATAACCTGGGTCTTTATACAAGGGATAATTTGATATTATTATTCTTCAATACACTGCAAAACTGCATCAGATTGCTGAAGTGAAATTTTTTGGCAACATGCCTTTTATCCAAATGTTCCCACAAGTGCTTTATGCTATCTATATCTGGAGGCTAAGATGGTCAAAAAAGAAGAATGAAGCTCATAAAATGTTACTTGAACTTTCTTGTTTTATTTATTTATTTCATTTTTTCTTTTGGCACTGTGCCTCACAGTAGTGATATTGCCTTGAATATAGCAGTTAACATTACTGGGTGGGCCTGGTCATCAACAATGTTGAAACACATCCTTGCAATCACAGTACCCTTCCAAAGATGGTGAGTATACCTTTTTTCATGCTAAGAAATTATTTTCCACATTATAATACTCTGGATCCAGAAGTGGACACAACATACACTGTATTACCAAAAGTGTTTGGAGATTACCGTGTTATGTAAATGGGAAGCCATATTCAAAGATCTCTTACTAAGAAAGTAAGATTTTTATGAGAAAATGAATGAAGATTACTGGTAATCTCACTCAAATCTCAATTTACAACTTTATTCGTTTAATATTTAAAGAGTTATTAAAGTTGGAACATTTAACATCAGACACAGCTAATGTTCATACTCAACACTTTTTTTTTAAAAAGTAAGGAAATCTGAAAGATTCCTTACACAACCTT
This sequence comes from Ryuthela nishihirai, assembly GCA_038380435.1. Classification (NCBI taxonomy): domain Eukaryota; kingdom Metazoa; phylum Arthropoda; class Arachnida; order Araneae; family Heptathelidae; genus Ryuthela; species Ryuthela nishihirai. The sequence continues at coordinate 22,530,652 of JAWZYU010000008.1, forward strand.
CAAAAATGCATTTATTTTAAAGAATTATTTATTATAACCAGGGCTCCAGAAATGCAACTTAAATCTACTCACCAGAAAAAAATTTACCCACCCATAGTATGCTAAACCAAGGGTTTGTTGGCTCCGCCCTCAAATTTCACTTGTCACTTATTCTGATAACTTGTCTGTGGCAAGTGGGTGAGTGGATTTCTGGAGCCCTGGTTAAAATAATTATTATTTGGTTTAATTCTTGAGATAAATTCTTATGACTAGTAGCCTCTGCTGTTGTGTTCCACCTACAATAGTTCTTTAAATATTTATCAAACATTGTTGGCATTTGAGATTTATAGATATTTGAGTGAGATCTTCAAGTTATCTCATTTCCCATTTATATTTTCTCATAATTTATTTCCAAGGTTAGGAAATTCTGAACGTAAAATTCTACTCACATAGGATGAAAGAATAACTTTCTACTCATACTATTGTGCAGGGCTGGATTGGGGGGAAGGGGGCATGCTACCACCACACACACACACTTTGAGAATACTAGTAGGGGGGGAAATGTTATAGTGTAATGGGAATCTAATCTCTTTCCCCCTCATTCTTTTCTAGATCCAGGCCTACTCATTCACAATATCTTTATGATAGAGATGAGTATAACTCAGCCTGAATTGAAATCTGGCTAACTGTCTGTGGAAGGCCTGACATCATCATCATCCTCAAGCAGCCATGGGCTACGGAGGTCCAACCAGACCATGCAATTTAGTTCTCCAAGCAAGTCTGTCCTGAGCTACATCTACTGCATCTGGCCACTGCACACCAATTCTAACAAGGTCCTGTTTGACATTGTCTGCCCACCGCATCCTAAGTCTCCCCCTCTTTCTGAGACCTTTAGGCACACTGTTCATAACCCTATTCGCCAATCTATAATTATTCATACGGGCAACATGGCCAAACCAACGGAGTCTCTCTCTGCACAATATGCTGCTTAAAGGAGGTTGCAAACTCCTTTGCCTAATCTCATCATTAGTTACAAAGTTGAACCACCTAATGCCCAAGATACTGCGTAAGCATCTGGAATCAAAAGCATCTAGTTTCCTGTTATCTTGTTTACAAAGTGTCCAAGTTTCACTACCATAACTAACCCTAGAAAGAACCAAACTATTATACAGTCTAATTTTAGTCTTTAGGTGTATACGCCTATTTCTCCACACTCTCCATAGGTTCTTAAAAGTCCCGGCAGCAATCCCTATTCGTCTGTTAATCTCATGCCGCACATCACCATTATCTGTTACATAGCTCCCAAGATAATTAAACTGTGACACCTGCTCAAGACTGCAACCATCCAGATTAACTGAAACACAGCCTGCCAACCAATTTTCATCACTTTAGTTTTCTCTCTGTTTATAACCAAACCTACTCTATTACCAGTCTCATCAATAGCTCGAATGAAAGAGTTCATCTCATCAACATCATTTGCCAAAAGGGCTAAATCATCAGCATAATCTAAATCAGAAATTTTAGTATCTCCAGTCCATTTAAGGTCAAAATCTTTTCCTTGAAGTGAATTTTGCATAACATAATCAATAACCAAGCTAAAGAGAAAAGGAGACAAAATGCACCCTTGTCGAACACCAGAAGTAATGCTAAACCAATTGCTACGAGCCTTACCAACTCTCACACACGACTCAGTGTTATTATAGAGAGCTTTCATTATGTTAACTAACTTGTCTGGTATACCATATGATCTCACAATCAAATACAAATTATGACGATCAACAGAGTCGAAAGCCTTTTTGAAATCAACAAAGCCAGCAACCAAAGGTTTCTGAAACTCTAAACATTTCTCAAGAATCTGCCTAAGTGAACTTATATAATTAATAGTACAAAGTTTCAGCAGTTTCATTAAACGTTAGGTTTGTGTTTTATGAACATTTGCCTCAAGTAATGATTTTTCATTTTATCTGCATAAATATACACAGAAATTTCATCAACTATATGTTTCCCAAGGTGGTGAATATATAAAAGAATCACAATATAGGAAGGATGAAAAAAATATAATCACCATGAGCAACTTTAAATATATACAGTGAAAGCTATGAAGTGTCCACCTCTTTGACCACAATTTTATGAAACACCCAGATATATTTTCATAGACACAAACAAGCCTCTGTAACTTGGTTGCATTTGAAAATGCATAAGGGGCTATCTTAGACAGGTTTCACTGTAAATGTTTAGTGGTTAAATACCTAACTTAATACCATTGCTTATTTGTAGTATTAAACTCAAAGTTTCCATAGGTGGCAGTTGGTTGGTTGAAGCTTTATGGCACATTAGCAACTAAGGTTTTATATAAAAATAAAGATAATAAAGGTGTATAACAAAAATAATGGGAATCACAACTCTATATGTTTCTCATCCATATAGTCTGCAATACTGAATCAGAAGTAACCATATGATAATCAATATAAGAGTTTCCCTCACATTACAAAAAATGTTAGTCTTTTTGAACTACTATATGCATTTTTAACTATGGTAAATTATTGCATTTATAGTCAATAAATAACATCCACAGAGTTATCTGTCAACTTTAAACATTTTTGTGGAAAAAAAGTATGTCGGTGGTGAAACTGTTTCCCACAAAAACATTTATTGATTATATTCATAGTTTTAAATTGTGCACAAAGACAAAAATAGTGTTTCAATTTTAACATTGCCTTAAGCTTGCTTTTAATACTTATATTTATATTCAATTACTTATAGAGTCAGTAAGTTAAACTTTTTTACAAATCTAACTTAGTAACATTTTTTAACCCCTTTACATAAAATAATTATCTTACCATATTCGATGTTTTTTCTTTCCCATTAATGTAAACTATTTCTGAAAAAAAAATTAACCATTAATTTATTAATCAAATAAGAATTCAGTTCATTAAATTTAAAAACTGGATAGTAGTGTAGCTTAGTGCAATAAAACTTTTCTAATTCAAGAATAAAGGTAATTACAAAGTAGTAAACAATTATACTATCTATTCTACTGTCTAAATCTTCAAACATATACACCGATCAGCCAATACATTAAAACTACCTCTGCATTATTCAAAGAAGCGTGCATACAGCCAATCAGTGTCACATGCCAAGGTGGTATATATAATACCTGGGTTGGAGCTCTAGCAAGCAGTATTTTATTTCATCTCAACATGGGAAAAGTAAAGGATTTATCTGATTTCAACAAAGGCCAGATTGTCATGGCAAGAAGCCTTAATAAGAACATCTCCAAAACAGCGACACTGGTATGTTGCTCATGCTATGCAGTAGTTAGTACCTATCAAAGATGGTCCGAAACAGTGACACTGGTATGTTGCTCATGCTATGCAGTAGTTAGTACCTATCAAAGATGGTCCGAAACAGGTGACACTTCGAGCCGGACAAGGCCTGGGCCGGCCATGCCTTATTGATGCCAGAGGTCAGCACAGGCTATCTCGTATTGTCCACAGCAAAAGGAGGGCTACTGTGGCTGACATTACCCATAATTTCAATTGTGGTAAGGGCCCAATGTGTCCGAACACACAGTTCATTGTAAGCTCTTGGATATGTGTCTCTGCAGCCGCAGACCCATTTGTGTGCCTATGCTCATAGTTGTTCACCGTCGTCAACGCTTGCAGTAGGTATGTAATCATTGACATTGGACCATAGAAGACTGGAAGAGGATCGCATGGTCAGACAAATCCCATTTTCTGTTACACCATGTGGATGGACAAGCTCACAGAAGCTTTCTCAACTGGATGCACTGTGGGATGGATCCAGGTGGCTGGAGGAAGTGTGATGGTTTGGGCAATATTTTCTTGGGGAACACTTGGACGAATTATTCCTGTAGAGCAAACTCTGACAGCTGTCACCAACCTGAACATCGTGGGTGACCAAGTACACACCTTTATGGCAACTCTATTCCCTGGCAGAGATGGTGTCTTTCAACAAGACAATGTCCCATGTCCACTTGTGAAGAAGGTTCAGAAATGGTTTCTAGAACATGATGAGGAATTCCATTTATTGTCATGGCCCCAAAATTCGCCAGACACGAATCCTATCGAGCATTTGTGGTTTGAGCTGGAGGAATGGGTATGAGCAATGTCACCCAAAAAACGTAATTTATGGAAACTGCGGGATCTTCTGTTGCAGTTATGGTACCAAATATCAAGCAACACCTACTAACATCTCATTGAATCTATGCCTAATCGGGTGAGAGCTCTTTTGGCAGCAAGAGGAGGACCTACATCATATTAGGTAGGTGGTTTTAATGTTTTGGCTGATCGGTGTATATATTTTATCAAAAATATAAACAATGATACTAGTAGAATTTCAGTTAGGGGAGGATTTTTGGAGGTGGTTTTATGGTTTTTTGGGCAGGGTTTTAAATTATTCCTATGACGAGTGTGAGGAGTTGATGTTAGTTAATTGAGGAAGTTTTGTGAGGAGAAGGAGGCTGCTGTTAGTTGTGGTGAGGTGTTAGTTTGTTTTCACTTTTTGGTGCAACTTGTTTATTGGTGAGTATAGAATTGAATAAACATTTATTTATTTTATGAAGTTTCTGTTTGGAATTTCTTATCTTTTCTCTTGAGCATAGTTTTGGTTTAGAAGCAGTATTTAAACTAATTGTTTGATGACAATCATTTAAGCTCATTTTTCATCTAATACTAATAACTAAAGAATCCTTGTTTGATCTTTTGGCAAGATTAACTGCTGGGCACCTGACTTTTAGCTAATGGGCAAAGTAAAGTTTAACTTACTTTGGAGCATTACATGATTTAACATAAGTATAAAACCTTTTTTTTTACACCTATGCTAAATAGTTAAATAGGTTTTATATCTATTTAGCATAGGTGTAAAACTAAGTTAATTGTTTGAATCAAAAGGCAGAAATTTGCATTTTATGCAGCAAAGTGCAGTAATTTCAGTTTTATGTCAAATATGTGTGTTCTAAAAATTTAAATTATTAAAAACTATAGAAAATAATAAAAAAAGATATCAGTATAAAAACTCAATAATTGAAAGCTAATGGTTTTCTTGAAAGGGCCCTAGAAACATTTCTTGCAGGAAGGCGCCAAGATTTCCATGTATGCTACTGATTAAGGCCTAAGAAATATATTGTAACACATATATATATATCATTTGCTATATATAATTTCCCAAAGCCTCATGTTGATAAATTTTGCAAGAAAATGTTATTCCAAGTTAACTTGAGTACTTTAGGTTATATTCCAAAAGTGAAACAGAAAAATATATTTTTGACATCAGGGAAACAGTCAATTTCTTGGTAGCATGGAATAAAATATAGTGTATTTTTATATTACTAACACTTAAAATTATATATACATAGTCCTCATGCAGACATGGGATACAGAAGTCCAACCAGATTATGTAATTTAGTTCGAATGTGTCTGTCCTGAGCCACAGTTGCTACAATTCAGCCACTGAAGGCCAATTCTAATAAGGTCCTTTTTGTTATTATTTGCCCACTGAATCCTATTTCCACTTTTCATAACCCTATTCGCTAACCTGTAGTTATGCATAAAAGCAATATGACCACTTAGATTATAATAAGTAATATTTGACAAACCTTAATATCTACTAAAAAGGAACTTTTTAAACATCCGGAATAATTTATCTACCAAATACCAGTATATTAAACCAGCTTTGTATTAGTATAATGTTCTGCCTAAAGGAAATACTGTCCAATAACAGGTGACATGCTACTGCATCCTTTAGCAAATAGTTTATAAAGATGCAAATTCAAATATTTTATTAATATTAATAACTATTTAGGTAAAAAAAATGTCCTATTATGTAAAAAAAAAAGTCCTAAATGTTCTATTATGTAAAAACAGCAGATTTCAAAATTTTTCTGTTGCCCATAAAATAAGGTGCAATTACTTTTTGGGGGAAGAATATTGCAAAAATATCCTGTTTTGCACATTTTTCATATACATTTACATTTCTATTTTATCTTTATAAATATATATTTGCATGGACAAATCAAAAGAATTTCAATTGTCTTTTTTATTTGTAGCATAATTTTGGCAACCAACACAGAAATTTAGCTGTTATGCCTGAGTGTCATTTTATGCACCAAGGGCCAGACCATATGGGTTGGGTTGGGTTGTTTTACCTCTGAGCGGCACTTTTTTGCACACCATGGGCTAAATGGCCAGGTCACATGGACCCCGAAGGCTCAGAGAAGGTTGGGGGAGGGGACCCACTGGAGCAGCTGTTGGGAGACAGATAGTAGCCTCCCATCAAGGCCATCCAGCGTGTTCTTTAACGTGCACAGGGTATGGCTCTCCCGCACACGGGACCACGGCTTAACGTCCCATCCGACGGACGGCGGCCTTTTCAAGTCCATCGGTGTCCCCTACTGACCGTGGGCAGGGCGAGGAAATTTTGCGGAGATAAATCTCAATGCTGACCCAGCTGGGACTCGAACCTGGGAACTACAGCAGACCATATGGACTCATAACTGGTTACTTACTGAAAAAAATCTAGTATTTTTTATATTTATTTATTTTTATGTTTGAATCTAATTGGGGGGGAGTGGTGATCATACATTTCAATCTAGGGGGCCATTAAGGGATGTATAGAAGCATAGCATTATGTTCCATCCAATGCAATGGATGGCAACCTTTTCAAGCCCATGCAGTGACCCCTAATTTACTAGGAGCAAAAAGAATTTGTGATGAAAATCTCAATGCAAGTGCAGTGAAGATTCACATCCAGTAACTTCAGAGTATGAGCCTGGCATGCTACCAACTAAATCAACTTTTACCCCACCAAACTCAATACAAAATAGCAGCTGTAAATTTGCATGCATTTATTTCCAATATCTTATGGTTATCTTAGCAATTATTTTTTTTTTGCTTACAATATTGTTGATTAGATTTTTTGAAACTTTTTGTTTGAACATTCCTTTTTAATTTACAACGTACCTTATTAGTTTAGTATTTTGGACAGATAACACTTTATAGCTCAAATTATGCTGAAAGTATATATCACAGATGATTTAATCATAAATTATTAATTAATGATAAATAATTATCATTAATTGTATAACTGGATTAGATTCTGGGTTATTTTTTAACTTTGAGCAGCACTTTTTTTTTGTAAACAATAGGCTAAATGACCAAGGCAAACAGAATAGATGGTAGAGGGAAGGGAACCCACTGGACAGCTGTAGATGGATGGTAGATTCCAGTCTTTAACATGCACCGTGTATATATAACTCTCTTGCATACAGTGCCATGGCTTAACTTCCTATCTGACAGATGACAGCCTTTCTAAACCCATCGGTATCACCTTTCTGACTGAAGGATGAGGGGATTAGTGGATATAAATCTCCACACCAGTAGAGTTCACTCCAACCTGAGAGCTGCAGAGTACGAGCCTGCCACGCTAGTGATTGAGCCACCACCACCCCTCTAGAACTGAATTAATGCAGATGAGAAAGTGAATGGATTTTGATACAAAACTTGGGCCCCAGATACAACTGTTTCAACGTATTGGGTTGAGGATAGTGGTGAGTGGTCAAATTTTCCCAGTCAGTTCTTACAAAACTTGTTTAAAAAGATATATTTAAACTAGCATTCATCTTACAAACATTTAACAAACTGTTGTAGGAAAGTCTGAACAAGGAATACCCGTTATGTAATCAATCAATCAATCATCTTACAACTATTTAGCATCCGGGAATTAATTTCCAAATAGCTTGTTAATGTTCACTGTATTTTTTATTGTTTGTTTCACAAATTAAGTGTCGTCAGCTCATCCATTTCTTTTCAACAATTTAACCACAGATAACATAACGTTCATTTTGGATCATGCCTGATCCCTTAAAATAATCCGGATTTTTTATGTAATAATAATGTATTCTATATTTTCACTCTTTATGATGGTTTTACCCAATATTATTTCTCCAGGTGTTGCTCTATGCGGTTACGGATAATGCTTTTAACCCTTTGAAACGAGTTCTCTAAATATTGCTGAACATAGAGAATTTTCTGCGAATTGCAAGCAAGTAATTACTGGTAATTACTATGGTTTTTCAAAAATTTTAGCGAAAGATACCAATTTTGTTATTTGAAATATGCTAAGCTTTTAATATAATACAAACGCCAAGGTTTTCGTTTCTTTCCTTTCTGTTGATATAAAACTATTACAGCATTTAGAAATCAGTGCTGAAATCAGCTGTTTTTACCATGATGCGTATTCTTATCATTAATATAGAAAACTTTAGAGCCCATTATTTTCGATTTTTATTATATATTATAGTTATTTGTTCTCCTTTATTTTCCATACATTTTATCTTGACCTACAAAAACTCGTCTCTTTTATTACACAATTTGGCACAGGCGAAATAAATAAACTTTTCATAGGTGGGCCCTGACGACTTATTTTTGGTTTCATGTCAATGTTTCAGAGTAAACTGGCAATACCAAATTGCAGACACTTTTCAAGGTTGAAGTAAGGACGTGTTGAACGTTGTAAATCACAGAGATCAAGTGTATGACCAAAGTATATTAATAATGAGCGTATGCTTGATAGTAATAGATGGATGGGGAATCTCTGAAGTCCGAGAAGGAAATGCTATATTTCATTCCAATACACCAGTTATGGATCGCCTTTCCAATACCAAAGATCAGTATGTAACGCTGGATGCTTCCGGTTTATCAGTCGGTCTACCTTCTGGTTTAATGGGAAACAGTGAAGTTGGCCATATGAATATCGGTGCCGGCCGTGTTATGTATCAAGATATTGTGCGAATTAATCTGGAAGTTGAAAATGGAGCCATTAAAAGTACCGAATTTTTTGTTGAAGCTTGCAATAATGCTAAAAAGGGTACAGGTCGATTGCATTTCCTTGGATTAGTCAGTGATGGTGGTGTTCATTCACATATCAATCACTTATTTACCCTTCTTGAAGGAGCTAAATTTCATCAGGTACCAAACACTTATATTCACTTTTTTTCTGATGGACGAGATACTAGTCCAACAAGTGGTACTGGATTTGTTCAACAAGTGCTGGACAAAATTAATGAAGAGCACTATGGCTCACTGTCGACTATAACTGGGCGTTATTATGCTATGGATCGAGATAAGAGACATGATAGAATCAAGATTGCGTTTGAAGGAATGGTGCAAGGTATAGGAGAAAGTACATCTCCAGAGGGTGTTGTTGATTTAATCCAACAGCATTATGATGCACCTGAAGATCAAAGAGAAACGGATGAGTTTTTAAAACCAATTATTGTTGATGAAAATGGATTAATCCAAGATAATGATACATTAATATTCATTAATTTCAGATCAGATCGTATGAGACAGATTGTAGAAGCATTTGGCATTCTACGACATTTTGAAACAGAAATTGTTCCTCAAAATCTGAAAATGTACACTATGACACAATATAAAAAAGAATTTCCATTTACTGCTTTGTATCCACCAGTTTCATCGAAAAATGTTTTATCAGAATGGATAGCTTCAAAAAGTCTTCCTCAATTCCATTGTGCTGAAACAGAAAAGTATGCCCATGTTACCTTTTTTTTTAATGGGGGAAGAGAAGAAGCATTTGCTTTAGAAGAACGCTTAATGGTTCAATCACCTAAAGTGGCCACTTATGACCAAATGCCAAAAATGAGCTGTTTTGGCGTAGCAGAAGAAATAGTTAAAGCAATTGAAACTGGCAAGTATCCTTTTATAATGTGTAATTTTGCACCTCCAGATATGGTTGGTCACACTGGAGTTTATGAAGCTGCAATCCAAGCTGTTGAAGCCACAGATTCTGCAATAGGTATGATAGTAGATGCCTGTGAAAAACATGGTTACACACTTTTAGTGACTGCTGATCATGGAAATGCTGAAAAGATGCTAGATGACAAAGGTGAGCCTCATACAGCACATACAACAAACAGAGTACCATTTTGTATGAAAGGTTTTCGAAAATTTAAACATGTAACTCATAATTCTGCATTGTGTGATGTTGCACCTACTATTCTAGATCTCATGGGTTTGGATGTTCCAGAAGAAATTACTGGTCAGTCTCTTTTAGCACCATAAAATATTTGAGATTCTAACCAGTAAAATTCAATATTAATATAAAAGCTTATTTAGATATTGTTTTACTTTCTTAGTTAATTTTACACACATATTGGAATATTTTGTACAATAGTTTAAATAGCTGTTTGGAATATTTTCATCTGTTGTCAATACAATTGTCCTTAATGATGTTCATGCTCACTAGGTTTATATTTACACTGATAGTTTAAAGCAGTTTTACAAATAAGATAAAAATTTGTTGGCACTGATAATAAAATTAGCAGTTCACTTGAAATGAAGTCCATTTGTGAATGAGTTTTTGCACAAAGATGCTACATATGAAATACACCTGAATCAGTATACCATATTTTTACTTTAAGCTCTATATTACTAGGTTTTTAGAATTTTTCTGGAAGGATGATTGTAATGATAAAAGTTGAAATCGGAAAGCTACAAAAGGTTATCCCATTTAAGAGTTTACAATACCCCATAACAGTAAACATTTTTGCCATAAGTCTTTATATTGATACTAGTATTTCACCACTATTTTCTTTTAGTTTTTTTAAAGTTGCAAGTTACAAAAGTATAAATTGAAGATAGCTGTATCCTACTTGTACATGTAAAATAATGAACATATGATAAATCCAAAAAATTTACTTCTGGATTCTTTTGGTACATCCAATGACCTAGAATACAGACACTTCATATAGCACTGCAATAGAATTTTAAGATCTGTCGGCTGTATCAGTTCGAGTGTTACCTAGCATTGGTAGCAGCTGCTATGTTACTCGTGAGGTACATGGATGTGGAGTTACTGGTTTTTAATCTTGAATATATATGTATTTTTTGCATATATTTGGTAATTATCTAGAAATCACTGTTGCTGCTGTTTTGTTTTTCCAAAAGTAGTATAAAAATATTCTATCTCCATATTCTCAAAGCCAAATTACTGTTTCCACTAGCGCCACCTACAAGAAAGATTCATACTCCACAAAAGAAAATAAAACTACTTAGTGCAATTGCAATTTGCACATAAAAAAGCCTCCAAGGACTAAATTATCCAATCAGAGACCAGTCCTCAAAATAAAATGCACTATTGATCTACACTATAACAAACTCCAAAACTGAAATATTGGATTAATCCATAAATAATTTCCATTTTTCTTCTTGTATTCTTAAAGATATAATGAAAACTTCAGATTTCAACTGATATTAATTGTCACCTCCAATGACCTTTATCCATTGTGGCAACTGAGCGATTCCTCGATGAACTCTGGCAATTTGTTATCAAAAAACTTGACAAGGGAACATTTGACCTCATTATTCTAGAACCTCGGCTCAGTGAGATGATTTTGTAAGAAGCAGAACAAGTGAAAAATCGGAAAGAGCATGATTTGATGAATTAGGTAGATATGGTAGAATAGTCCATCCAAGCTCAAATTTTCTTCTGAGTGATTTTTACCACATTTAGTCTAGTGTTATCATGAAGGAGGATCACTTGCATTCTGTTGATGAGTAGGGTTGTAAGTACACTTCTGTCTAGATCAGGCGTGTCCAACCTTTTGACTTCCCTGGGCCACATTGAGTGAAGATTTGACTTATCTAGGCCACATTGAGTGAAGATGAATATTTTTGGGCCACACATAAAATATATAATATAGTTAATGTATATGAATAATAAAACTTCATTTATTTTCTTATGTTTTTATTATAAAATTAAAAAAGGGCAACATAAAACTAGTGGGATATCAAAAACTCGCTGAAAATCACATAATTATGTTGAAAGCTTATGTCGTAAACACGTAAACTTTACGATTTGGTGGGCCGCATGCAAACTGCGGGTTGGACACACCTGGTCTAGATCCTTTGATTTTTTTTAAGCGGCTAGAAATATATGACCAACAATCGCACCAAATGCACATCTTTGGATGAAGGCCATATTTGGGTTCTTGATCCTGATTTACCCATTGTCTCTTTTGGCCCATTTTAATGTTACATTCCCATTTTTGTTTCCAGTCACAAACAGTTGAGAAATGGCATGTTGACTTGTTTAGAGAGCTACAGAGAATCAGTCAACCTTGTTCTTGTTCAACAATTCATCAGAAACTTATGCTCCTAATTTACTGACTTTTTCAATTGCACAAAGATGACAAAACACGGTCAATTGGGAAGTTCCAAATTCTTTTGCAAATTCATAAATAGATTTGTCTCAATTTTTTTAATGCATTTATTGAGCTCTGAAGGGCGACCAGGATATTTATATTTGAGTGACAAATCTCCTGAGTGGAACTTTGCAAATCAATTCTTTCACTGCTGATAGATGGTGTGTTCGAAGATGGAACATCTTTGTTGCATTTAAGCCCTGTTAGAACTCTGACAAAATGTAATATGGAATATGTGTTATTTTCATCTTCCATTTTTCTATTTATATTTCTATCTAAAGTTTAACTAGAAGATACATATTGCCTCTGGTGAGTACAGGAATCTTGTTTTCAAAGAGCACAAAGTTTTTTGCTTAATGCATTTGCACTCTTTAAAAAATTTACTTCAAACTAATCGATGATTGGGAAAATGCAAAAGACTTTTCCAATTATCTCTTAAAGCAAAAAAAAAAATGCATTTTCCTACTCACCCAGGGGATGAAGGGCCAACTCATCAGTGCAAACCTAAGGACACTCACATTCCACCACCAAAATTTTAGCATAAGTATATCATTTGTTTTTACAATTTTGCAATTTACAAATTTTTCCACAATTAGAGGGCCAAGTCATAGGCTCTTTTGGGAGATTTGGAAACTGTAAATCATATTTCATCAATACCTATCAAAAAAGTCAATAGCATTTCAGGCTCATAATTTACAGTTCCCAGGTTTTAGCCCCACCTGTGCCAACATTGTAATTTATCTCCTCAAAACTCATCACCCTGCCCTCGACCAATGGGCTTGGAAAGCTTGCTGTCTATCAGATTGGGCATTATGCCATGTGCCAGAGAGCCATTCCCTGTACACTCTAATGAGCATGTTTGATGGGGAGGTACCCTTCTGTCAACCTTCTCTGAGCCCCACTGTCCTTGTGACCTAGCCATTTAATTGTGTGCAACAAAAGTGCCACTCAGAGGTAAAACAACTCGACTTAAAACAAGTTTCATTTCCCCACTCCCTGGGGATAAGGGTAACTTTTTACCAATTTAAACTTCACGACTTTAAAGTCATATAAAAGTTAATGCAATATAAAGGTTATTACAATCCACCAAAAAACTTCTAATTCACAATAATACAGAAAACCCATAAAGTCACATATGAAAGGCCATTTAACTATAAAGCCACCAACCTAAAAAAAGCCAATACAGTTATATACTAATCATTCCCAAAACTAGAAGCCTCTAGTGAATATAAAATTCTCACTTTCAAAGAGAATGAGGTTTATTTTCCACCTTTAGAACCCTCTGAAAGGGAAAATTTGAACCACTGGATGATTGGCAAAATTCAAATAGTAATATTTTATTTATACCTGTAAACACAAAACAAAAAAAGAATTTCTCATTTATCTCTTTAAAAAGTTGCTTCCCTTCCATTACTTAGGAGTGAGGGGGCAAATTGCCATCAATGTCTTATCTTAACTATTGTACTCTGCCACCAAAGTTTTAAATTTCTATCATAAATAGGCTATTTGTAATATTCATTGAAGCTGAGAACCCAAGTATATACTGCTGAGATGCTGTATATACTTGGGACTGAGATGAGTATGTACTTGCAGTTTGCATGCTGTAACAAAAATCATTGTAGCTCTGTCATCGCTAGTTTTTTCAAACTGCTTCAACCAGGGTATCTTGTAGGACATCTGTTTCACCATACATATGATTGCTGTTTGCTTATTTTGAATCCCAGTTTAGAGGCTAATATCAATAATTACAGGTAAGCACCTATAGACAACAAACAATTCCATTTACTTCAAATGACCTACTCCATGGTTTAAGGGTTGGCACAGTTAACGTACCATGCTCCTAATCTGCAGTTCCCAGGTTCAAGCCCCACTCAGCCAGCATTGAGATTTATCTCTTGCAAAACTAGTAGTCCCAATCAGTAGAGGACTTCAATGGGCTTAGAAAGGCTGCCATCTATGGGATGGGACATTAAGCCATGGTCCATATGTGGGAGAGCCATACCCAGTGGACATTAAAGAACACACTGAATGGTCAACAGCTATCCATCTAATGTAAAGGTTCTCAACGTAGGGTACGCTGTGAAATTTTTTGGGGTACGCCATGAGAGCTCAAAAGTTGTTAGATCTAGTAACGAAGTCTGTGTTTTATTTTATTCCCATTGTTATACTATAATAAGCCGTCCCATGGCCGAGTGGTTAGCGTGCTTGGCTACTGATCTAAGGGACCTGGGTTTGAGCCCTGGGTAAGGCATGGATGTATATGTCGTTTTTCTGCTGAGGTCCTGCCATTCTCTCAGACCTACTTTGGCATATAAACTGACAGGCTCCTGTGAGACGTCTGTGGCAAGCAGCTACTTGAGGGGGTATTTATTTATTATTATACTATAACTGTAGTTATATCTATTTATACAAGGGGTACACTAGTTACATACGCATTTCCAGGGGGTACGGGAAGCATAAAAGGTTGAGAACCACTTTCTTTAACCTCATGGGGACCCTTGTGACTTTACCATTTACCCCATTGTGTACAAAAAAGTGCCACTTAAAGGTCTTTGTAGCCCACCACTAAAGAACTTGACATGTTATCAAGAGGTTTGTGTTCATATTTCACCTGGTTCAAAATGATTCTCCCCTGCACTTAAGATTGTTCAATCTGCAGGTGTATACCAGTTATTCAGAACCTGCTTAATATGAAAGCTGTGTGGTGCAAAAAATATGCCAGCTTAAAAGTTGTTGCGAATATTTTATTTAACATCCCATTAGGTTATATGTAATTTTTTTTTTATTATTTCTTGTTTTTTCTTTTAGTAAAAAAAATTTGAGCTTGTGCCGTTTTCTGAAAATGAATGTCTTGGATATGGAAGCAAAATAGACTTCCTTGCTATGGAAATCGGCAGTCATGTGGGAGGGCAATTTCGGGAAGGGCTGGTGCACAAACCTTCTGCACTTAACCAAGATCGATGAACTTCAACACCCAAAGAAAAAATTCGTAATGTTTAGCAGAAAAAGCAGACAAGGAATTTTTTTCTATTTCATAAGCAGTTCAGAAAATCCCATGAATGTGAAAAGTCCAAGTCACATTGTTTAACAGTGGCCATGTTTAAAATATACAATACTGAAAAGAATCATTAAAAGAAATAAAAATTATATTTCAGGTTGAATATATTATTTGGGAGGAAATTTCCTTTCGATAAATATATATAATTTAACTATTTTTATTCATGAGGTTTTCCAAAATGAAGCCTTAATTGTATAGTGCGATCATTTTTTTTTCACCATATCGCATTGAGAAAGACTTATTAAAATCAATATGCTTGCAAATTTGTATATATTTATTTTCATAAAATTCGTAATTAAATTCTGTTTGATATATAATATGATCTATTTCCATTGATTGGTTATTTTTTTAAAAAAATTCCAAAGTTGACTTGTTTATTTGACTGAGTACAATTGGCTTAAAAGCCAGGAATTTTCGCAAAGTATGGTACCGAGAAAAAAACTGCAAAACGACAGAAATATTTACTTAAAACCAAAAAAGTAAATTTTTTGTTATCAGAAATATATAGCCATTCTATTAATGTGCATTGTAATCATTTCTGTCTATTAGTTGTTTTTTTAATAAATTTTTATTTGTATTGGCAGATGCATTTTTTACTACATAACTCTAAAAAAGTCCAATTAAAATAAAACATGTATTTTTTTTTATTAAATACCTTATTTTCAGAAAATCCAGAATTAAATTCTGATTAATTTGGCATACATCATACCATAATTCCTTTCATTAGTTATTTGGCAAAAAAGTTCTAAAGTTGGAGGTTTTTTTTTTTGGCTGAGCATAGTGAGAAATTAGCTTGTCCTCTGGATGGAAACCTGTTTTTCAGCCTGGACACTGGAAGGGTTAATTGAATATTGAAGAGCATTTGAATCTCTGATTAAAGGAAGTTCAAGGTTCTCCATAAGTACAATGCAGGTGAACCAATTTCTGAAACTATAATGTAATTAATCTGATTAACTCAATTTATTTTAAATGAAGTATTCAGTATTTTGTGACAGTTTGCCTTAGAAGCACAAATATATGTATAACAAAGAAATGTTTGAAAGTTGCATATATAGAATTAAAATTTTTTTAATATTGTTTAAATCTTACATTGTGTATTGATAGCAATATTATTTGTCTGTTATATCCCTATGTGTCAAATGTGTAAATGTAAGAACAGGAGATACCAATTAAATCAGGAAGTGTGATTAAAATTTGTGGCAAAAACAGATTTCAAAGAATCCTAATGTATACAGTCAATAAAATATGCTGCATTGAAGAAAATTATGTAATTTTTTTTGCATATGAGCAGTATTGAAGGAAAAAAAATAAACATAATTTGAACAATAAATCATACATATTTGAAGTTTTCTAAATATGAGTAGAACTTTGGTGCAGATTTTAAATGGAATCAAATGATGATGCCATTGATTTTGAGTAATGAATATTTTGATTAATAATATAGTTATATATATCTCAAAAGTGTTTCTTAGTATTACTGAGCGAGGAGTAATTTTTATCCATTCCAATTTGGGCACAACATACAACAATCTGTACAAAAGTTGACATTCCTAATGTAGTTAAGATAAGTTGTATATTTTTGTTGCTCATTATAATGACCAATAAACCAGTAAATGCCAAATATTTCAAAATTCTTGGAATGTAGATGAGCTGTAATTCCAAAAATTTCTTTGAAATGGTCAGATTACTGGTAAAACTCAATTCTTGTTGTGATATTTGCAGAATTAAAAGGTAGTACACTTTTTTTATTCAAAATTTCAAACACTTTACGAAAATTTAAAGTTTGATTGCTTTATACCTAAATGGCATTTTCTATGCAATGAACTATTTGGTTCTGTAATAGAGACCTCAAAACTTGAGTCAAAATTGTAAAGTAAAATCTATTGGATCACTGTCAAGGGTGGGTAAGAACCTCCTGCTAAGGATATGCTGCATATTTTTTAGTGTAGTTCATATCAATCTGAATAGTTAACTTTACTGTGGAACAAAGGTACCTGGGTTCAAGTTCTAGATAATGTGAATATTTTTTTCTGATGTCTTCTTTCTAAGATCCAGTAGCATGCAAAAGAGGTGCACCCATCCTAAAAATTTGAAGAGTAGGCAAAAAGTATATTTTGCCCACCCATTTTATTGATCTTTCTCTGGTATTTTGAAGATTTCAGTATATTATTAATTTTTCAGGTAACTTTGAAATTGCTTTTGAATTAAATCACAGCTTTAAAGTTAAAAATAAACTGATTTCGTACTCTTGATATAAAATTGACTGTTCTGGTGTGATCATGGTATCCACCAAGGGTGGCAACCCCTTGGTTGGAAGTTGCGATGTTGCAGCTAATATCTGTACCTCACTAGTTTTTTGGACTATGTACATTACTGCCAAGATCTGACTTTTTTCACAGATTGTCGTACCGATATTTTACCAGACTTCTGTGACAAACAGCTGTTTCAATTATAATTGGGTTTCTTCAAGAGTATGGTTATTTGTCCCAGACTTTGACTTTATGACCACTTTGGGAGCATTGTAAACTCAATATTGTCTTGTTAAAGCTTTGAACAAAATCAAAATACAATTTCTGTTAACTAGTTCACCTTTTTCTTTGTCAATAGGTTTTCTAATTTAAGTTTGGTATAGTAGTTGCCTCAAAAGGATATTACAGAAAATTTTAATATTAAAATTATTCAACATTTGTAAACTTCTGTATAATATTTTACATTAAGTGGATATATGCATTAAATTTTCATCAGTTTATTTTTTAGTTGCTTTCATTAGAGAAGTTTTAATTGATACTGAAATATGTCTGTGCATTTACTGTTCAAATCCATGTCTACAGGACTTATCCTGTGATTATTTACTACTGATGTATTATTATGCGTTCGAAAAATATTCCCTCACCTGAATTCAATGATATCATTCCACAAATCTATATTACCCTTTATGTTTATAGATCAATTTACATTTTGTTATTAATAGTCAAAAAATTTTTGCTGTTATGGTGAGGAGAACGTAAATGTAGAGGCCAAATGTAGAGGAGAAAACAGTTACTTTTTTATGGTAATTGTTATACCAACCTACTGTAGGAAATTATGTAAAGCTGTAGAGTTATAATAGGTAAAATATATATCAACACATTTGTATGAATTTGTAAAGCAGTGCAAGAATAAATTTACCTTAAATATTGATTTCATGAATTTCTTATTAGTAAACCAGAAGAGACGATAAAAAAATGATATAACCAAATAGGTGATGGAAAAATTTTCCTCTTATGGTTATAATGCACTTGGCTACTGATCAAAGGGACTGGGTTTTAGCTCTAGATAGAGAATGGATGTTTGTGTTGATTTTCTGCTGAAGTCCTATCCTTGCAGATCTATTATGGTATATAAACTAGCAGATTCCTGTCAGACCTCTGGAGCAAGTGGCTGCTTGAGGAGTTTTTTTTTTAATGGAAATGTTCGTTTTGCATATAGGGGTGCATTATGTTAATTTTAAATAATTCCATAAGGTGGCAAAATCCTTGTGTATGAACCCACATTTACTGTTAGGACATCTGCTGAACAGCGTTGATAAAATATACTGTTTCAAAAGTAGGTATATATCTTTGAGAGGATGTATATATTTGTTGATAAATGTAGATACAACGCCAAGTTTTAACAGAGTACCAATTTGTTACCACATCTAGATGTAATATGACATAACTTTAATGATTTTTTTTCCCCAGGTGTGATGTAGCATGTCTCTTATTCTGCAACTTTGTAATTTCTCTTACCTAGATGTTTCTGTAGGTGACAAAAATTTCCTGCAGAATTCTTGCCATGTGGATCATTAACAGGTACAGGTGGACAGTATATTTGAATGCAAGGTATTTCAAAAGCAAATTTACAACTTTGAGGAGATCTACATTTATCAATAAATGGGACATAGAAATGTAGCGAAACGCATGAAGGCTTGTCAAATGCATATCAGAGTTTTTCCAAATTTGTGAATGGAGTGGATTTCATATTATGATCACCTTTTTTTAACCCCAATACTTTTTTTTTCTTTGGAATTTCTTAATTATCCTTAACAAAAAACTCAATCCAGACAAAAGGAAATGTAGGAGGTATTGCAGTATAACATCGGATAGGCTGCTATTCACCTTCTAGATGGCAATTATATCCCAAATCAATTTCAATAAAATATTTTTTGATTGTATTTTTCACTGTGAAAGGGTGGTAAAGTGAGTGAGAACCGGTTGCTAAAATTTCTGAATCCCAACACTAGGTAATTATTACCGAGGTGGGGACAGTAGAAAGTACCTGAATGCGTTTTAGAGTTCAAAATTTTTGCTAAGTGTTTTGACAATAGCCAAAAAAAGAATATTTAGCACAGAATAACTTTTCAGTATCTGGCATCTCCTCATGCATTCAAGCCAATGAGAGATAGAATACATAGAGTGAGAAGCTACTGTGTTACAGAGCCCCCAGTCTGAAACTAAAGTAAGCTCGTTAATTCCCACCCTTTGCATGGCCGCCAGCATGTAAAGTATAGGCAATCGTAGCAAACGCCTTTGCTTAGTATTTTGTTTATATGCCTTAAACAAAGGAGTTTCTATTTTCATTAAATTGTAGTGTCAAACAAAATATTTACTTCAAAAAAGTCTGGAAATAACGCGATCTTTTAACCGATAGTTTTACTTTTTATTAAATGCAATATTTTTATAGGCTATTAAAGATTCAACTAACGTGATTGGATTTTATCATAGAACGAAAACCACGAAATTTTCAAAAAACAACACGTTTAACTACTTGGGCTTAGTGCGTTAATTTGCCCATACTTGACGGCGGCCATGTAAAGGGTGTGCAACACGTCGCTCAACTTTTTGGAACCGGTTGCGCATTCTATCTACTTGGTTGATTCAAGTTATAGTCTGCCTCATGCAGGGAAAAGGAGACTCCCTAAGCACTTAAAGCTGATGCTGTAGCGACTTTGAGGCGGCCATGTTACTGCATTCAAAACATTGGCTCTAACTGAAGTAACGGAACGATTTCTGCTAAATAAAAAAATTTGCAATTTTTATATTAGATCTGCCTGTTCAGCTGTGTAAATCGCCTTTAATAGCAGATACTGGAAAATACACCACTAGTAAATTTATCAAATTAAAATACATGATGTGCAAGCATCTTTCTGTTATACACCTAAGAGCCAAAACAGGACTACCTGCCTAATGTGATGTTGATCCTCCACCTGCCGCCAAAACAACTTACCTGGTGAGGTAGGGACGCTACGAGGTTTATAAAGGTGTCTTGTGGTATCTGGTACCAACACATTACAAGCAGATCTTTTAAGTCTTGTAAGTTACGTGGTTGAGCTGACGCAGATCGGATATGCCGTTCCAATACACCACTGATGCTCGATTGGATTTACGTCTGGGTAAATACGTATGCCAGGGTAATACGTAGAAGTTTTCATGTTCCACAAACCATTCTTGAACAATCTGGGTAGTGCGGCATGGTGCATTATCCTGCTGAAAGAAGCCACTACTAGAGGGAGATACCGTTGCTGTGAAAGGATGTTCCTGGTCTGCAATGATGTTTAGGTAGATGTCAGTTTCCCACACATGAATGACTGGAACTTAGCACCCCAAAATTAGTTAAAAGCATTCTATTTCACCAATGTTATAAAAAAAAGTTTCAATTTGTTGTCTAGTGTTATTACTATACACCTACGTAATAACCTGTTGCTCCACTTTTTGTCATAACAACAGCAGCTAAATGAGTTGGTAAGGACTCAATGAAATGTTGAAAACACTTGGGTGGTATTGCCGCACATGAGGTGATGATCGCCTGTCGTAGAGCATACACAGTTGACAGTGGGGGTTGGCGGGCTTGAACAGATCGTTACAATTCATCCGATAGATACTCAATGGAGTTGAGGTACGGCGATCGAGTGTAGTAAACTCGCTTGAATGGTCCTGGAGCCAATTGCTTGCCACTCGGGAAGTATGCAAAGTGGGGTTGTGCTTTCAAAGATGGCGTCATGCAGCGGAAAGATAATCGTTATGAACTGGTGTAAATATACAACGAGGATGTTCACATACCTTGTGCTGGAGGTTTCGATGTGTACGACGGGCACCAAGAAAGCCCAAGTAAACACATCGCAAACTGTTACACTGCCTTCACTTGCCTGTATGACATAGGCTTCGCAAGCTGGATCCATTGCTTCGTGTGGTTTACGTCACACAAGCACCCTCCTATCGACGTATTCCTCAGACCAAATGATATGTTTCGAGTCCACACTCCATTCCTTGCAAACTGCAGCCTAATTTTGCTGTGCCTTGTAGTCAACAAGGAGATATGATCTGGATGTTGACTGTCATAGCGTATTTTTATTCTTGGTACAATGCATAATCTTTGTGCAAAAGCTTGTGGACACGCCTTCATTCATTTCCGATGTTATCTGCTTCACGGTAGCTGTGCGATTCCTTGTAACTATGATGGACAGTCTGTGCTCACCTTGAGAGTCAATTGCACGTTTAGGTCCACATTTCTCCTACTGGTTGAAAGTTTCGACATATTTCACTTAATCTTGGTATACACGTGTGAAGTATGAAGGTCTGACGTGGAAATCCCAACAGTTTACGAGTTGCGGTGCTTTAACAACTGGTCTTCCTCGCACCAACTATCTGAAAGTGGTCAAACTCGCCTACGTCGCTGCCTTTACCCATGATTACTTTTCCATGACTGGTTTCCAATGCATATAGACCTGCTCTATTTACAAGCAGTGGCAATTTAAGCGTCTCACGTGACTGGACGCGATACTTCTGCTTTGCATGTTGTTATTGGAGTGTGTATAATAATTCGTCCATTCAGTACGTGATGTAAATTCTATAGGACCGAAATACAGTATGAAAGTGGCAGGAGAGCTTAAAACAGTTTATATAAAAAAAATCTGCCACATTTCAAAAGGGATTGTTTAGAGTAAAATTACAAAATGCTATTAATATTTCTCATTGAGTTTTCAAGCGGCAAAAAAAGTGAATCATACTACTGTAGTTGAACATTCAACTACAGTAGTATGATTCACTTTTCTTTTTAAACTATATTAATAAACGAAAAACTTAGTCACTGGTAGGGGACTTCATTCACCATTTCAAAGGTGAATAAATAACCTATCGTTCACTCTCATTTCTTGAACATAAGGAATATTGAAACAGTTTATATCAGGGCTACTAAATAGCTGTCTAAGGCGTAAGAAATATATTCTTTAGCCCTTAAAAAATGCAAAAATAGGGTATTTTTGAAAACGAACCATGAAACACAAATGGTTGGAAATCATGAAACATTAAATGCATGTAATTTTATTATAAATTTCGACTTTTGCATTCAAGCCATAAATCTTTTGGGTTTTTTTCCTGATTACTGATGATACATGTTTATTCAAGGTTAACGACATATTGGGACTTTTGTATAGTATTCAATGTATTAATTTTAGAAGATTGAATTTATGCTAAATAAAATGAAAATCGAATTAATTCTTTGTCATTTCTTCTTAATTTTGGAGCAGACGCACTCAAAGCTATACAATGCAAATATTTCTACCCTTCTCGCTTTCGCTTTCGTTAAGGGTTATTTGTCTTTTCATCATCATCATCCTCAAGCCGCCATGGGCTACGGAGGTCCAACCAGACCGTGCAATTTAGTTCTCCAAGCAAGTCTATCCTGAGCTACATCTACTGCATCTGGCCACTGCACACCAATTCTAACAAGGTCCTGTTTGACATTGTCTGTTTGACACATCTTAGGTCTACCCCTCTTTCTGAGGCATTTAGGCACACTGTTCATAACCCTATTCGACAATCTATTATTATTCATACGGGCAACATGGCCAAACCAACGGAGTCTCTCTCTGCACAATATGCTGCTTAAAGGAGGTTGCAAACTTCTTTGCCTAACCTCATCATTAGTTACAAAGTTGAACCACCTAATGCCCAAGATACTGCGTAAGCATCTGGAATCAAAAGCATCTAGTTTCCTGTTATCTTGTTTACAAAGTGTCCAAGTTTCACTACCATAACTAACCCTAGAAAGAACCAAACTATTATACAGTCTAATTTTAGTCTTTAGGTGTATACGCCTATTTCTCCACACTCTCCATAGGTTCTTAAAAGTCCCGGCAGCAATCCCTATTCGTCTGTTAATCTCATGCCGCACATCACCATTATCTGTTACATAGCTCCCAAGATAATTAAACTGTGACACCTGCTCAAGACTGCAACCATCCAGATTAACTGAAACACAGCCTGCCAACCAATTTTCATCACTTTAGTTTTCTCTCTGTTTATAACCAAACCTACTCTATTACCAGTCTCATCAATAGCTCGAATGAAAGAGTTCATCTCATCAACATCATTTGCCAAAAGGGCTAAATCATCAGCATAATCTAAATCAGAAATTTTCGTATCTCCAGCCCATTTAAGGCCAAAATCTTTCCCTTGAAGTGAATTTCGCATAACATAATCAATAACCAAGCTAAAGAGAAAAGGAGACAAAATGCACCCTTGTCGAACACCAGAAGTAATGCTAAACCAATTGCTACAAGCCTTACCAACTCTCACACACGACTCAGTGTTATTATAGAGAGCTTTCATAATGTTAACTAACTTGTCTGGTATACCATATGATCTCACAATCAACCACAAATTATGACGATCAACAGAGTCGAAAGCCTTTTTGAAATCAACAAAGCTAGCAACCAAAGGTTTCTGAAACTCTAAACATTTCTCAAGAATCTGCCTAAGTGAAAATATCTGATCCACACATCCCCTACCACTTCTGAATCCACATTGCTCATCACGCAATTGACTGTCAACCAGATTCTTAATTCTATTAAGCACAATCATGGAAAGAACTTTACCTGGAACAGAGAGTAGGCTGATACCCCTATAGTTATCACAAGAACTGCAATCACCTTTTTTGAAAATAGGGATAACAATAGCTGTGGTAAAATCCTTAGGAACCATGCCTTTATCATAAAAGATATTCAGAATTTCAGTCATCCAAGTGGTAACCGAAACATTCCCAGCTCTAAGCATTTCCGTAGTAATTTCATCTACCCCTGGGGATTTATGAAGTTTAAGTTTAGAAACAGCCAAAATAACTTCAGATTGTGTTATAGGGCCAACATTAAAGCCACCAATGCATCTATCATCATTGCAAACAATGGGAGTAGAACTACCTACATTGTTTAGAACATCACTGAAATGCTCAGCCCACCTAGCCATGACAGAATCCTCCCCTTCTATAACCTTACCTTGTTTATCCTTCAATCCCTGTATACCTATCCGTTTTCTACCACACAAAACATTAATTATCTGGTACAGCTCTCTGCTGTTGTGCTGTCTAACTGCTTCCTCGGCTTTGTCAGCCAAATCATCAAGCCAAAGATTCTTATCAGCAGCTACTGATCTTTTACACGTTTATTAAGTTCTCTGTAATGCTTTCTATTAGGACTAGTAGGGTATTGATTAAGGACATTCCTGCAGTTCTTTCGTTCCGAAATATGCTCAAGTGCCTTATCACTCAGATAATTCTGCCTCTTCTGCTCCTTTTTTCCTAAAAGAGTACTGTTAGTGTCCAAAAATGCCTGTTTAAAATGATCCCATTCTTCCTCCACTTCAGTAGTAAGCAAACCATGACTGTCATAATGACTAAGTAACCTATCATGGCAAGCTTTGGCTATAACTAGGTCTTTCAGAGCTTCAGTATTAAAAGTAAATTTTTTAACCCTAGCACAACACTTTTTAAGTTTAAGTTGCAAGACACTTTTAACAAGGTAATGGTCAGATCCAATTTCAGCTCCCCTATATGACCTGGTATTCCTAACAGAACTAGCCCATTTGCTGTTAATTAATATACAATCAATCATATTCTTATGCAGCCCATCAGGTGAAACCCATGTGTACTTATGTATGTCGCGGTGTTTGTAATAAGAGTTAGTTATTCTGAATCCATTGAGTTTACTTACCTGTAGGAGACGTTGCCCATTGCCATTGCAGCTACCAATACCAAAAGGGCCTATTACTCCTCCCCAAAGGTCAGAGTCAGTACCAACTTTGGCATTGAAGTCACCAAGAACAAGGGTAATATCTCCTTTCTTGACAGAATTCAAAATATCCTGAAGTTGTTCATAAAACCTATCCTTCTCATCCTCATCGGCATCCTCAGTGGGGGCATAACAGCAGATAACATTCAAGTCTTTAACGCTTGTCTGAAATTTTGCTGTAAGAAACTTTTCATTATTGCACTTATATCCTAGAAGAGCATCACTAGCGTGTCTGCTGAGAAGCAGACCCACGCCTTGGTGATGCTTATTGTCATCTCTCCCTGAAAAGAGAAATTTAAGATTATTTTTAAGAATTTGACCTTTATCTGTCCATCTGGTCTCTTGCAAGCCGAGAATATCTAAATTATAATGGTCGAATTCTTGTGTGAGGATATCAAGAGAAAAAGCTCTGTGCAGAGTCCTCACATTCCAACTACCTATGGAGAGAAAATGGTTAGTGGGATGTTTAAAGAAACTATGTTTATGGAGAGAGGGAATGCCGACAATATCAAACAGCCCCCTAATCGCAGACATGGGGCAAAGACCCGTTCCCCCACTACTAAAGGCTGAAGTCATCTACACTGGAAGACTTCCTCCAATGTAGAATTTGACGATGCCAATAGAAGCAAAGAGTTCAGGTGCCTGTGATGACCTCTGCTCAGGATTATCCACCAGCTGATAAACATATCCTGTGAATCTATTCATTTGGGGCTGTCAACCCACAAACAAACAGAAAACATAGCGGAAGATTTTCCCTCCACAGAAGCCCACCAGTTCAGCAAAATCAGGATCCGTAATCAAGCTCAGAGCCATATATCTGTCCATTCCAGTAGGTTTATATGGTCAGCACCAGGACCCTGTGTGGTTGACCACTCCTCAGCAGGGTAGAAAAAAAAGAAAAGTAGCCATAGTTGTCCAGATCAGTAGGCCGCATTAATCTGGCAGCCCTCCCCTTCCGTTCACTTCCACAAGAGAGTATCTCTTTTGAAAGGTACTAACGGTCCGCACCACGAGAAGGGGGGGGGGGGGACATTAGGTGCTAGGCCTGGCCGGCTTTTAGCTTCTTTTTATCTCGTTTGACTTAGTAGCTCGTGCTCCATAAACCCCAATCAAGTTCCCGCTGGTGATGAGTTCTGGCTCGAAAGACGAAAATATAAAATACTTTTTATTATAATTTCAACCTTTTAATCAGTCTTTAGTAATTTAACATAAGCACCATGCAGTTTTAATTTTTTTTTTTTTTGCCTATTTTCTTATTTTTAACAAATTAATGGCTATTTTCATTTGTAATGATGCTATTCACAAAATTTCAGTTTCTGGTAGTATTTCTAGTATTTTTCGTTCCAAATAGCATTAACATTAAATTGTTATAAAAAGATTTAATTATTATAAAATAAAAATCAATGTAGTATTAGATGCAATGCACTCTTTTAGAGTCAACTACGATCTCAACCTGTTTTAATTAAATTTAGAGTCAATTTTTTGTGGCCTGTTAAATATATTGCAGCGTTCATAACTCTTTGAATACTGAACAAATATTGTTTAAAATCCAGATTTAGACAGATTTTATTGAGATCTTTATCTTTAGTCATATTTTTCTTTAAAAATCATATTGAAGAAATTATTGAGCTCCGAATACGATATTCTATTGAGATAACATGGAACTGTTTCCATATTTCTTCAATACCTCTATATAATACAAAGGCTTTTTTTTTTCTGAGGTTAGCCTTTTTCCGACCTGTTTTCATCCGCATAAGAATGAAATTTAATTATCTTTTACTTCAGAGTTTGTTAGTAAAAGATTTTTGATGTACACTTAATGACATTTTTCTTTACTCCATTTTCGACTAGACTACATTTCCACAATGTCGACACCAAAAGCAAGGAGCGAAATCGAAATATTCCTCACACACATGACTCAAATTTCGAGTTATACAATTTTTCTGAATGTGATTTTTTAATTTTATTTTGGAATATTAATATGTACTTTCGTTCTCACTTTCCAGTAAAATGAAATTAGATTAAAATACATGTTTAACTTCTTTCATGCATTTCGGCCGTTCCTCCACCCCCATTCGCCTCTCAAAATAAAATTGTTTGTAAACAACAGTATCTCCACACTTTTTCCTAGAAAAGATGCAATGCACAATATAATTTCCATAATATTTGAATTAAAAAGTTTAGAACTATTTTCACTCATAGATTAGGAAACATGAAGTACCCGATCTTCGATTCCGTTCAGTGATTCGGAAGTATAGAGTGCTGGAATTGCGTTCAGGTTCAGTGATTTGAAAACATCGATTACGGGAATGGTGTTACAATTTAGTTGTAGCACCTTCTGATTCCTTACGCTAAAAGTCACGCTTCGACACTCATTTTTCATCCTGTAATATTGAAATTTCGAAGAAATGGGCGATTCAGAAAATGCCAATCTCATTATTACCTTAGTATTTATCTAACCTAAAAAAAGAATTTTTTTTTCTCTGAACAGAAGAGTTCTTTCTGACAGATTGCAGGGCGAGGATTGGTATAGATAAATTTCAATGCTGGTACGTTTAGGACTCGAACCTTGGAAATGCAGATTATGAGCTTAGTTCGCTACAGACAAAGTCAACCTCGCCTCAATTTGAAGGAGGGGGAGGGGGAACTTTAATATATAGAAAAACATGTATACAGAAATATATGTCGCCAAACTAGTTTATAATTCGTCCTATTACATACATAAAAAGTTGCAATTTTTTAAAATTAAATTTAAATCTCAGTCTGGTTTGTATGGTAAGGAAGTATCATTCAACAGTAAAAATACAAATTACCTGTAGACGTAGAATATAAACAGAGCTATTTTGTCTCCAGGATAAAATTAGAATATCTGCCACCTGAGCAAACTGGATTCTACCAACGCTTTCTCCAGGTCTAATACCAGATATTGATAAATTTAACTAAATTTAATGTCATTTTTAAAAGCAATTGAAAGTCACTTGTTGAAAAATATGTCATACTTAATCCGGTCAATCTTACTGCAGCTGTGGTCATTAGTTTGTTTGCAAATTTGATGCCCTTTAAAAAATGCCTCCCAGTTCAGTTGTACATGCTGTAACGCTGCCCGTGAGTAAAAGAAATAATTTGGCTGAAAAACCGGCGCAAACATGCTCGCATAAAAATATTATTGGCTATGAGAATGTGCTACTAAATTACAATGCAATGGTAAAAGATTTCACGCAGGGAAACATTTTCTGAATGAAAATTGAAGGGGGAAAACTTCATACCTATCCTATTTTAAATAAATCATTCTGGATAATCGCGAGTCTGCTCTAGTAAAAATGAAAAAAATTAGTGTGGTCTAACTATAGCTTAAAAATACCGATTTCTGGAAGGAAACAAACGGACCCCAGATTGTCTGGAAAACAAGCTGTGATACATTTACTCTATGCAAACAAATACTATACTTCTGTTACCTTTTGTCTGCTCCCCAACCCTTACAGCACTGCCACTCCCACACGGATTTCAGTGGCAAGCCATAAAACCAATAACGATTATCCTCATGACTGGTTTATGGGGAGATAATGGTCAGACAACACAAGTGAGCCTTCCACCCCTTAAACTTGGAGAGTCCATTTCCTTCAACTGTTAAGTTCAGATGGACACTAACCGTTTTAAGTACGTTAACAGTTGGTAGATCTTGGTTTAAAGGAGTGAATCGAGCCAGAATGCCTTTACAGTATATATTTTTCCCTTTTAGTGTTGTTTAATTTTTGGCAAGCAATTTTTCCTTTTTCGTTAGTAATTCTCATGGTAGCTGTGGTGGTGGCAGAATTATCCCCTTGTAGTTCCTCGATCTGCTTCTGAAACTAATGGATTAGTCCAAATACGTACGGAACGGATCCCTTGATATTGCTGAATCCATCCTGCAAATTTGACTTTTTATCCAGCAGGTGACAGCTGTTTCATGGACAACAATGCTACTGTCCATTGCACAAGATGTGTTCAGCGAGCATGACAGCAACCTGGCCACCACAAAGCCCAGATCTGAACCCCATTGAGAATGTATGGGACGTCAGAAAAACAGACCTGTGGGCAAAGTCATCTTCTGTCAAATCTGATCCAAAGGACTCTGGTGAATGCCTGGTATACTGCAGATGTAAAGGCACTCCAATATCTTGTGAAATCTATGCCAAACCGCATATATGCTGTAATTCGGGCTAAAAGAGGTCCAACTTGGTATTGAATAAAGGTTTCTAATTCAGTGGCTGGTGTATGTAGCTTTTAAATGCTTTCTTTGATCATCTGTCAGCTTGCTAATCCTGAACAGGAATAATTACTTTTCATTGTCACGTTTTAATTTTTTCTTCACATTGAACGGCATTGAGCTCAAAGGGCAAGCATGAATTTCTTACTAAACTGTGGTCCCAAATCGCCATACGAGTTACCCCAGGTCACTCCATTTTCTACTTCATCATGAAAGTATGAATGTAGCATGATTTCAATTATTGCATTTTTTTTGCCCTAGAGTAGGGTTTTTAACATGGGGTACACAGTAATATTTTTTGGGGTAAGCTGTGAACTCAAAAGTCGCTAATTTGGCAACACTGTTACTGATTAATTTCTGAGAACCGAGTGATGAAGTGCAGCACTGTAGTTCATATCTGTACACGTTTGTCAATCCTTTCCCTACCTGAGAGCCAAACCTATCCAACCAGCTAATCATTGTCAAAACATCCATTCTAAATGAGTGAATGTGCCTTCTTACTGCTATGTATTTGTTGCTGTGCTTAGTTATTTTTACTGTTCAATTTACTGTGAAGTTAAATGACTGTTTCTAAAGTGCCTTGAAACATGGATAATTAAGTAACGGGGAGCCAGAGCCGATTGCTTCTACATCTACGTCGTCATCCCATGCGAATAAAGAGGTGGATTCAGCAGTAACTAAAAGTAACAGGAAAACCATAATTAAGCATTTTTCAGGTGTAGGTGAAAGTGTACTTAAAACATCTTACAAAGCCGGACAAGTGGATGAGTCGACAGTCCTAGCTCAATTACTTGTTTTTGTGTGTGGAAAATTCCAGGATGAAATATTTGAAGATATTTTGTAAGCCTCTCAAAACTTTTACTACGGATGAGGATATTTTTAATATGATTATTTTTTTGCCGAAAACAACCTTGAATGGAAAAATTGTATTTCTGTATTTACTGACGGAGCAAAAGCAGAGTATATATATCACAGGACTAGCAGGTTGTATAAGTTGCACCAGAATGTAAGTTCACTCATTGTTGTCTTCACCCTGAAGTGCAGATAGCTAAATTTCTCCCTGATGATTTGAAGAGTTCTGGATGAAATTTACAAGTGGTTAATTTCATCAAAACACAACCACTGAAGTCTCGACTTTTTTCAATTATGTGAAGAAATGGGTAGCCTGCATAAGAGGTTGCTGCTTCACACAGAAGTATGTTGGTTGTCACGAGGAAATGTCCTTTGCCGTTTATTTGAACTCTACAATGAAGTAAGCCTTTTTTTTTCCTGGACCACGAGTTTCGACTTTCTTTGAGACTACAAGACTTAGAATGGCTTCTATCGTTAGTATATTTAGTTAATATATTTGAAAAAAAAAATGAATATTTTGAACTTATTATTGCAAGGAAACAACGATGTTGATGTGTTTTATGTTGAGAAGAAAACAGAGGCCATAATAAAAAAAATATCCTCTCTGGGAAAAAGGAATTAAAAAGAACAGCTGTGACCAATTTCAACTAGATTCATTTCTTAAAGAAAATGGGCAAACGATTGCAGACTTTGAAGACATCAGACAACAAATAATCGTTCACTTAAGCACTCTTAAAACTCTTTATTAGGCAGAATTTTCCGCCCCCTGATTAAACGCAATGGATTCAAGACCCTTCACATTCGATTTGGAAAAATGCAAGCTTCCATTGTCCAATAAAGAAGAGTTGAGATATATTGTGACAATAGTTTAAAAAGCATTCATTCCAAAAATGCCATCGATTAGTTTTTTAGATTGGAGTGGAGAAGGAATATAAGACTTTGTCAAGAATTGCAGTCAAATATTTGTTAAAGGTGAAACTTTTCATCTTTAACTGCTTTAAAAAATATAGTAACAGGCTGGGTGTTGAAGATGACTTGCGACTCTACCTCAACAAGATAATCCCAACCGTTGATGAACTGTGCAAGGGTAAACTAGCGCAACCATTTCACTGATTACCCAGTAAAATGTTTATAATTTTATAAGATGTTAAATTGCTTATGTCATTTGTTTATCGATATACACAGTAGTATCCCCATCACGGGCGCCGAGTCAACTTGGGTTCTCAATATCCTTGTTTGTGACGTCCCAGGACGAATAATATGTAAACTAGGGTTTGCAAAAGGCTATACTTTACTTTTATAGTACTGTTCAGCCATGACGGTGGATAGTGATAAAACATGGCATTATCCCAAAAGATGCAGTGCACTATTGCAGCACATCCGGGTCTTATCATTAATCATATACACAGTCAAATCAGACTACGACCACCTATCATAGTATATGTATGGTAGGTGGTCATATTATTTCGATACGACTGTGTATGTAATTTATGAATACAAAATTTAATGTGTATATGTTTTATTTTATTCCCATTGTTATAACTATAGTTTTATCTATCTATACAAGGGGTACACCAGTTACATACATATTTCCAGGGGGTACGTGAAGCATAAAAGGTTGAGAACCACTGCACTAGAGGAAAATTTTATCTTTGAGTAAAGTTTAAACAATAAGTACTCCTGATCAGGGCCAGCATTCTCCCCCTTGAGAATGCTGGTAAGAGTAACAGAGGCGTAAATGATTAAACTTATGTATTTTTCAAGATCTCTAAAACAGAGGTGGGAAAATGCTATAACAGAAATCGTATCCCACCCACTTTTACTTATATCGCCCTCGATTATGTTTCTTGCCCACCCCACTCCCATTTTTTTTAAATATTTATTCATATAGCTTTATTCGTGATATATATATATAGCTAAAAGTCTGTTAGTCTTACTGAAAATGTTCCGTGCAATATTTTATTCTTGTCAATTTCTGCCCACTTAAATGAGCCCTGACTTGAATGGAAATTGTTTTCCAGCATTTTATTACAACACAAATCTCCATACGAAAAAAAGACACAGACTAAGAAAACACTTTTTTTTTATATATATATATAAATACTTTAGTCTTTGCTGATCTCAGAGCAGTGATACATTTTAAGGTTTTATTGTACCAGTACCAAAAACTGACAATTTGTTAATGAGCTTTAAGCAGGTGTGTTCCATACTGTAAATTGTGCACATCATTTAACAAATACATAAATTATCTTCAGCTCTCTAGAAAACCATAGTATCAGTTAAAAAATTACTGTCAAAATATTCATAATTAGCTAGGAACATCACTATGACATCACAACTGAATTTGGTCTATAATACCCTCACTGCTGCTCCACAGAACAGTGGTTTAACACAAACTCAAGTAAAGACTTACATCACTTGAGTCACACACAATATCTTTAATAACCAATTTGAGATTTTAGTGCTTTCAATATTAAACTTATATCTACACAGATGTTGACATACATATGTACACAGTGAGCTTCTTTAAGCTCTGTCTCTTTTTGAAACATTGTCTTTGCCTCCTCTCCTTTTACCAATCAGAATTCGATGTTATAACTCGTCAATAAGGGGTGTGGCATCTGCTGGTGTTGACTCAATCATTGGACTAGGAGATCCTCTATTTATAGGTGTTCGTGGGGTCATTTGTATAGGAATTAATGTTTCCTGCTGTACCTTCTTAGCCCACTGCTCTGCCATTCGCTTCCAATCTGCAGCTGAAGGGTTAGGGTTATTAGCCCTATAGGAATGAACAAAAAATTAGTAGGATATGAAAATATAGTAAAATAGCAACAACACAATAGTGATCAATATTAGTGATTTTTAGGAATCAGGCTAATTATACAATTTACTTTTTTTATATTCCAATTTGATATTAATTAAATCTAATCTTTGTTGATCTCTTAGTTTTACTTGTGTATGATTTGACAATCTTTTGATTATTCTAAGGACATGATATCAAGAATACAAAAAGTTATGTGTAATTTAATTTTAATTAATTTTTCTTACCATTAACATTGAAAATGTGTATTTAAGGCTCTACATGACCACTTGTTGGTAACTTTTTTGTCCCTATATTTTTTTACAATTTGGTGCTTCTATAGGGATTTTCTTTGGTGATTTAAGTATGTTATCATATTGCAATAGCAGATGGAAACTTTCTGAAGAAAATCTTTACATGCCACCTAACATCTCTACTGGGTTGGGTTGTTTACCTCTCACTGGCACTTTTTTGCACACCATGGCCAGGTCACAAGGATACCGAAGGTTGGGGGAGAGGACCCACTGAAACAGCTATTGGGAGACAGATGGTAGCCTCCCATCAAGGCCATCCAGCATGTTCTTTAATGTGCACAGGGGGCCATGACTTAATGTCCCATCTGACAGACAGCGGCCTTTCCAAGCACATCGATCATCTCTACTGACATGCACTATAATGGCAACACTTACTGACATGCACTAAAACTACCCAATGACATTTACTGGGCACCTATGAGCATTTTTACTTCCCTCAATCTCCTATAGAATTTTCTACATTTTATTGTGCAGAATTATAATGCTCTTTAATTTGGTATATAGCACGACAGACCTGCATTTGTTGAAGAATTTTAACATCCTCACTGCTGCTCCACAGAATAAGGTTTGACACAAACTCAAGACATACATCACTTGAGTCACACACAATATCCATAATAAGTCTGTAGTGCACCAGTCTCGTTCTGTAGTTCTCAGGTTCGAGTTCCAATTGTGCCTGTGTTGAGATTTATCTCTGCAAACCTCCATCCTTTTGTGTCAGAAAGTTGTGTTCTGTCTGTCAGAAAAGGGGACACCCAATGGGCTTGGAAAGGTTGCTGTTGTCAGATGGGATGTTAAACCATAGCTCTATGTGTACGACAGCAATACTCTATGCACATTACAGAACATGTTGGATGGCCTTGGTGATAGTCTACTATTTGTATCCTAACAGCTGTTCAGTAGGTCTCCTTCTCACGATCTTCTCTGGACCCTTGTAACCTGGTCATTTAGTCCACTGAGTGCAAAAAAAAAAAAAAACTGTCACTCGGAGCTAAAACAACCCAACCCATGTTTGTCAGTAATCTAGGATAAGACTCCAAAGTCTACTTTGCTTTTCTGAATAGAGTTTAAAGAGTTGGGCCTTGCACGATTCCAATTTTTCTGTGGGTATGAGAAGGATTAAATAGTACTACATGCTGATGAAAATATGGATGATTGTCTTCTGGAAAGTCTAGCATTCCATTTTCTTGTCATATCTGTAGCAGTACTGGTCTACATAGAAATGGTAATCCTTCTTATCTTTTTCTATTTGCATGGTTTCTGTGTCTGATATGTATGTGCCATCTCAAATTACAGGTTGAATTCTGTTTTACTATCATGCCTCTAAAAGAAAAGCTTTGCTTTATGAAGATCTATAGTCTATATGTGCTCAAAGTCAGTCAATAGCTCACATAGGAAGCAAACCATCTTACTTTATAACAACAAACTTTATTTTTGTGATTAGCAGTATTCGTTAATCTCCGGGCTATGGTTATTCAATTATGTGCCAAATATGCCATCATTAATCTGCCAAATTATTTTGGTAAGAAATGGTTTGTTTCACCTAAGCACAAAAAGAGCATTATCCATAACAAAAGACTGTCAATATTAATAATTTTGATGTTTATGGAATTTTTTCATGTTTGGCACACTTTGGACTGATAGTAGATTAAATCATATTAAAAAAAAAAAAACTTATTTTCCCTAAGTAAATGAATAAAATATACACGTTGACTTACCTTCCAGATGAACGAGACGGAGTTTGTGAGGCAGGATGTACCCAGCCAGCTGCCTGCTGTGGGGTCTGTGGATATCTAGGAGTAGGAACCTGGGAGTGTGCTGGAGTTGGTACATGATGGTATGATGGTGTAACCATAGGAGTAGCAACTGGCTGTGATGGAGTATATGGCTAAAAAAATACAGATATTTCAAAATAGAATATACAGTAATGTAAAACAATTTAATCAAAAACATTTAAAATTTAGCAAAATAGCAGTCTGGGATAAAATTTAGTGTTACTACAGAATAACAAAAAAATGAAACGTTAAGTGCCTTAAAACCTAAAGGGGAAAGTGTTTTTAGTTCAACTGAATTATGCATTTATTATGTCATAATTTCATCATGCATATAAATTTCTGCATGATAAAATTGGATGATGCAGTTTTTGTTTCTTGCTTGGGTAAAAATAGAATCAGTAGGTTGGATATTCCGTAACTTAAAGATAAGTTACTAATTGTGAGGTGTCATTATCCTTCTTCTAGATCTAGTGAGCCTTGTATTATTGTCCTGCAAAATAGAATTCCTTCAAAAAATGTTAATTATTGAATTGTTAGATATTTAAAATTTGCTATTAAACAGGAATGCCTTCAGTATATCTGGTGAAAAATTTCAGTTTTCTATTCCAGAATGTTCCCAAGTATACAATGAAAAAAAAAAGCTGTTTTAGCTACTTGAAATTAGTGAGAACTTGAGAGATAGCAACAGATCATTATTTGAGTTAAAGTTATAATCAATGGTAACATCTGTGTATTTCATGCAGTTATAATGACTATCTAAAAGGGTTAAAATTCTTTTCCCTGCTGGGTGCACAAGACTACTCCAGATACAGAAATATTTTCAAAATTAAGATGAGACATTTTAGGTAAATTTTTAACACAATTAATTATTAGTTTCAGGATAGTAATATTTGAAATTTGGGTAGTAAACTGTTTCAGAAATTATGGGGGAAGGAGGGGTCAGAAATCTGTTAAATATAAAACAGTGAGTAATATAAACCCAACTGTTTAATGAAAAATGACTCATGTAATACACATTAGCAAGCTAAAATGTTTTACTCAAACTTAATAACAACACTGAAACCCTTGAAGCACTAGAACCAGAATTTTTTTCTGGGGAGGTGGGAGGGGGGGGGGGGTGAAATCACCACCAGAGGATGCAAGTTTCTTGCACAGTACCATGCTAAAAAAAATTCCCCTTCCCCAAAGATATTTATTATTCAGAAATACTTTCTTTTTGTACATAACATTACATTTGCTCATTAGCTGTTTGAGGATATGATTCCAAAGTTGTTTTTATCGTGTGTATTCACAGACTTTGGAGAACTACCATGTAAAGAAAAACTATGCAAAAGCACCATTATCCAGTTTTAGGTAAAAATGTAATATTTTTATTCACAATCTGATAACCCATATTTATGCTTATTTATTTCAGAGTAAGATTTAAATCCCCAACGCTGTTTTTACTACATTATTTGCAAAAGGTTATTAAAATTATGACACTTCCACTTTTGGATAAATTTTCTGAATACCATTCAAAATTATTCAATATATGATATAATTCTGTTTTATTGGCTATTTCAGCATTATATTCCAAAGAGTTTTTTTTTCTGGTGAAACCATTTGAAAATTAATTCAGCCACCTATCAGGTATCATTGCTGAAAACCTGGTGCTTTCAAAGGTTAATAGAATTAATAAATAACTATAGAAATCAAGTTTAAATTTCTGGAATTTTTTTTCTTCTGAGCAGCTTTTTTATGCTGCAGGATGATTATAAATGCGACAGTATGTAGAAACGCATTAATAATTTTATCACAATATTATATAAAAAATCATTTCAAACTGACCTAAACTTTATGCCAATGTCTTGCATTTTAAAGGCAGCATTTTGGATGTTGGGGCTCTATCCGTCTTAATAAAATTTCACCGTAGAGAAAATGTCCTGGTGAAACCTTTAGACTTTTTCATCAAAACTGACTCTAAAGTTCAACAAGAAAAAGCCTAATTGTGAATGAAGAAAATATTTTTTGCTTCCCATACATTATGTCTTTAGAATTTCTTCCATTAGCAATGCAAGATTTGCTGTTGCTCAAGAAGTTTTTGATTACTGCTTTCACAGCTTTGATTGCAATTCCTTTCAACTTCAACCAACATGCCATTGAAACTACTGTCTCAACTTCTTGAACCTCAAAACAATTCCTTGAGATTTTTGCTCTACTTGGAACTTTCTGCTCTTCTGTATCTTTGGAAATTTCAACTACTTTCCTTTAGCATCATTTTTTACAGCTTTCACAAAATTATTCCTTAAACCTCAACAAGTTATAATGACATATTTGTGGCAAATGTATTTTTCTTGGTCCTATAACTGTTGATAAAATACACTTTTGTCCTGGAACCAAATTTTGTCACAATGACCATTGTTCAGCTCCACTGGTTTCCATAAATTAAGGAATAATGAGAAAAATCATAATAATTCGCCAAAAAATTGTGTAATCCTCACCAAACTTGTTCATGTAACCAGTAATGCTGAGTGAGCATATAGTATGCAAATTAGTCTAGGTTGCATCAATTTGTGCAATTGGATAGTGGCATAAAAACGGGTGTTTTGGAGTGGATCATTATTTTGTCTGAAACCAAATTTTGTCATAATGACCATTATTCAATATTGTGTTGTAAATGTCAGAAAAGAAACTTGAAATAGCCATTTTGTAGGAATGACCCCGAGATATCATTTGCCAAATGAACTGCAGTGGAGAGCTATTGGCCGGCTCAAAGCAGGTCAAAGTTAGTCAGACGTGGTACGATGGCTGAATGTGAGTCCTTCTTGGTTCAAATATTGTGGAATCAGTTTCTTAGCACAGATTCTGCGTCTCGGAGTTACGACTGCTGTACGAGATCGATATCTGTGATTAACAGCACGAAGAAGCAGGACGTCTACTCCCTCTCAGCTACGCTCCTCTCTTGCAGCAGCCACTGGGAGGGTTGTATCAGCTTCTATTGTGCGTAGAAGGCTTGATAAGGGAGGTCTGTATGCTACACCAGTAATTTGAATACCCTTCACATCATGCCACAGGAGAGGGCAGTTAAATTGGGCAAGAACACATGCTAACTGGACTGAAGAGCAATGGAGGTATGTACTCTTCACAGATGAGTCCAGATATTGCTTGCAGAGTGATTCTGGACATTGTTTGATATGGAGAGAATGAGGTACCTACTATCATCCCAGTAACATCCATCAAAGAGACAGTTACAGGGGAGGTAGCGTATATGTTTGGGGTGCCATTTCCTTAGGTGAATGCACAGACCTCTATGTGTTGATGAGTGAGAACCTCAATGTTCAAGATATATAGATGACATCCTGTACCCTTATTTACATCCTTACGCTGGTGCTCGACTAGTGGATTGCCATCAAGAGACCATTATGTGCATGGAGTAACTAGCTCAATCTCCCGACCTAAATCTGATTGAGCATGAGTTGGATGCTCTAGGGAGATGTGTTGCTGCCCTCAACCTGCCACCTGCAACAAAGGGGGAGCTTATTACTGCTTTAAAGGAACAATGGTCGTTACTCCTTACCGAACTGATTCACATAATCATAAACAACATGGACTATCGCTGTTGTGCCTGCATTGATGTAAGGGGTGACCACACTTCTTATTAAAGAACTTTGCCCATTGCATTCTGACACCTCATCTTTTGGACAAGTTCCTGTGTTATTTTTTGATGAAAAATGCTTCTAGTGTAAAATATTTTATGCCATTCTGAAACTAGCATTGTAATTCATGTTTCCATCAAATTTCATTAAAATCATTCATATATTTTTTTTATCATATTTTTTCTGAGTTTTCCTTATTTTATAGAAAACAGTGTATATAGTTGCTCTCTTTGAATGATGCATAAAATCAGCAGAATTTCCACACCTATGATTTATCAGTGGTATTTACAGTAGGTGCCGATTATTGTGATCACTTTGGGAAATCATATTTTGATTCTATTAAGAGCCAATTCTAATAAGTGAAGACTGTGAGAATAGCATCAACATGATGGTAAAATTACACATTAAAAAATATGTACATAGAGTAAAAAAACAAACTTTGCTGGAATGCCAACATGCCACGCTGTTCCAAGACTATGAACAAAGAATATTCTTTGCCCATTACTGTCCATGTGTTGTTTCACCTGACTTCACCTATTAAGGGATTTTTCTGATAGACTTTAAGGAGTAGTGTGAGGTCAAACATTGCACATCAAGGCCATAAATGTGTCTTTATTCCGCACCCCAAAGAATGCTACTGAAATTTGCTGTTTCTTTGATGAGTATTCATATAAGGATATTACCCCTTTTAAATATAAGGATACAATTCCTTTTAAAAATGAGATTTGTTGAAATATTGATTTGAATGGCCCAAAATTTGTTTCCATAAAGCACCTGATTCTAATAACCAGTGATCATAATAACTGATGCTTACTGTATATTCTAAAAGAGATTGGACATATTTAAATGAGGTTGAGAGCAGCAAATCCCCAACCAAAAACAGATATATCAGTTAGACGATCTTGGTCTTTTAGATCAGATTACACATTAGTTCCGTTTTCCTTACAAATGGTAGGTGATGAAAAAATGCAAGGTTATTTTTGACCAAAACTTTAAATTAAAAATACAAGGATTACCCATTTTTATCAAAGAAAACCATGGTTGACAGCATAATTTTAGGCTTTTTCTTTAACATTAGAAATGGTAAATTTAGATTAGTGACTTTTTAAGTGTTTACATAAGTGATCTAAATGTTTTTCCTCACTACACAACCACAACATAGATCCACCAATAAGAATTAAAACACTGGCAGAGAAAGTGAAACAATAAGAAGAAAAATAAGAGGAAAACCATTTGGCACAAAAGTAAATTTTTAAAGAATTTGGAAAATAATATTTGTGAAATATCTGAATCATACAATAAAAGGAAGATTTCAATCTTTTAAAAATATAACTGTTTCTATGGGCAATTTGGGATAAAAATGCATAATCTTTCATGAATAATGTTTTCAATAATCAGAAGTATCTGTGTGGGTTTAGATGGTAGTCTCAAAACATTATGAATATATTTCATATTTTAAATTAATTTATCTGAACCTTCCAGCCATCAAGTCAGCATCCTGTCACTGAATAAATAAAAAATAAATACCCCCTCAAGCAGCTGCTTGCCACAGAGGTCTGACAGGAGCCTGTCAGTTTATATGCCATAGTAGAGGGTCTGTGAGGATGGCAGGACCTCAGCAGAAAAACAACACACACAACCATGCCTTACACCGGGGCTCGAACCCAGGTCCCTTAGATCAGTAACCAAGCGTGCTAACCACTCGGCCATGGGATTGAATAGGATTAGCTAAATCTTTTTCATGCCTGTCCACCACAGAAACATTAAGCATTCTGGTGGTCTAAGATAAAAAAAAAAAACTAAGAGCTATTGATTTCATCATTTACAATTATACTACGTAGATTTTTTACAGGGAAATAACTTTGCATACTGCATTGTTACCTGATAATTATATGTTCCACTGTACCCAGGCCCATAGTTACTTGCAGCTTGAAAGGAAGGTGTTTGACCAGTAACTTGAGATAAAGTATTAAAAACATGACTTGGCATATTTGCTGCTGCTCTCTGAATTGCTTGAGGATCAACATCTGCAAAAGAAAAACAATAAAATGTGGTTGTAGGGAACCAAACAGGAAAAAATTTGAAAGTTACAAAAATGGTAGAGTCATTATTTCTGAATAAGAATGATATTACAGAGATATTCAGTACAACAATAAAAGTATAAGATAACATAACACATTATTTTAAAATATATGGGATGCCACATAACTCAATAATGCAAACTGTTATACGTAGTGTCAATACTTCAGGGATTGTTAATGATGTGATTTAGAGTCAAAAATCTCCTACAAACATATGCCAACTGTTATTGGAGCTATAAATCACTTTAGGTTACATGCATGTTGTTTACCAGAGGAATATGTGCTACACATAATTTGTGATAATTTCTAAGTTGCACACATTAACATTTATTGCATTTTGTAAATAATTTCAATTTAATGTTCTGATAGAGATAACTCATATGATGAAAATCTTATTTGTATATATATTCTGATCTAGACTTTTTAAGCATCACTCAAATCACAAGTTCATAGTGGCCTACTGAAATCTAAATTGCAATAAAAATACCTGTTTGGCATTGTCCACTCATCTCATTCTAAGTCTGCTCCTTTTCATTGAATTTTTAGGTACACTGTTAATGAATTTTTTCAAAATCTGTAATTCTGCCTTGTGGGCAACATGGCCAAACCAAAGCGTCTTCTCCCTACATAAGAGCTTCCTAAAGGCAATTGATTATTTCATCTAACCGCATCATTATTTACATAATCAACCCAAGATATCGTGTAAGCATACGGAATCAAAAGCACCAAGCATCCCATTATCTTTCTTGCAAATGGTTCAAGGTTTCCTTAACATAGCAAACTTTTACATACTGAAGTTTTAGCTTCCTTTTAAATCCATTGTCTGTAAAATCTGCCATTCTGCTCTCATCAGTCTTCAGTGAGGGCATAGAAACAGATAACATTCAAATCTTTAAAATCCCTGTATCAAATTTAGCTGTAAGAAATATTTTATTAATGCAATTACATCCTAGGAGAAAATTAATGGCATTCCTATATGGCAATAATCCTATATGTTGCATACACAGAATATTTACTTGAAAGGAGAAATACATAAAGAAAAACAGAGAGAAAACATAAGATCTCCTGGCTACAGATTAGTTGGGCAAAAGTAATGGTGATAATGCTTGTTTAACTAGTTATTGAGGTAGGATGTACCTTAATGTTCATGGTGTTGGGATGCAACCTTGCACTGTTTAAAACAGATGAATTGAATATTAAATACCACACCACATTGAGTATTCTGATGCATAGAACAGTTGGTGTTAGTTGAAGACACAACCATTTATTAAGAAATACTGATACTCAATGAAGTGAAAGGGATGAAGCTATTCAGAAAAAAACAACTGTGAAAAAAATATCACATGGTTGTGCCTTACCATCTTGAATCTATTTTCATAGCCTTAACCAGTGTTGGAAAAATGTTACATGTAATGTAATGATTTTTGTATAACAATATGAATAACGTTAATGGAATTTCAAAATATTTATAACAATAAAATATAAAAAAATTATTTTGTGCTTTCACTGTTTTTGCATTGATGCATTCTAATTACCTGTGATTTTCTTAAACACTTGGAAAAGAAACTATATTGATGAGGTAATTTGAGTATAGGATAGAGAATTGGAGGAAACAGTCATTCTAATGAGCCTTTATCAATGACCTCGAAAATAAACCTTAATGATGGTCGAAACTTTATAACATCATAATTATAGTTAGTTTTGTCCTTCCTACTAAATCTTTGACTTCTCTTCATGTCCTCAGAAACATGTGTTTGCAAATCTGTTAACAGCCATCCTCACTCTATACATATATTGAGAGAAAGAAAAAAAATAAGGTAGCTCTCATGTTTCAATTGAACAGTGACTATACATTTCTTGTACTTCT
Organism: Ryuthela nishihirai; assembly: GCA_038380435.1. Classification (NCBI taxonomy): domain Eukaryota; kingdom Metazoa; phylum Arthropoda; class Arachnida; order Araneae; family Heptathelidae; genus Ryuthela; species Ryuthela nishihirai. The sequence continues at coordinate 22,573,584 of JAWZYU010000008.1, forward strand.
TAGAACAGACTGCATAAAGTTAAATAGGTAATATTTTCAATATCTTTATTTATATTTTCTCATTAGACTATTTTTATGCTATTTGAAGTTTATTTTTAGAAATGAAGGGTAAATTTTTGTTCTTTATTTTGTGCACACCAAGCAGAAATTTTTCCACAAGTGGCAAAAAAGCTGTGTTGGAAATTTCTTCATTAAATTCATTATGCTCAAAAAGAACAAAAGTAACTAATAATCAATAATTAAACTAAAGAAAGCTGAAGGGGTGGTAAATTGTCCCTCTTATCTATTTTTTCTTGGAGGGGTATGAACTTTTAAAGTGCTTTGACTATAATGCAGTTTGTTAGTATAAAATTATTTGAGAGTCTAATGTTTGTCATGAGCTTATTTAACGAATTAGGTCATATTATTTAAATATACCATAAAAGTATTAGATTTGAACTGTTTGTTGAAGTTGGATAGTTCAAGGGCTCAGATATGGGTAAAAGATGGATAGATATTAGGAGATAGATGGAGGTTTTCTGTCTAGACCAGGTCTGGATTTAGAAAGTTTGGGAGTGGAGATCATGTGAAAATATCAATCTGACTGATGACGTTCCATACCGTTTCGATGTATTTATTAATTTCCCCTCGATTTCAGTAGTCTTTAAAAATGTTTCTTCCAAAAATGTGTGTTCTACATTTTTATAATCTGTTTTCCAAGAACTTATTACAAATATCTTATTTCATAATTAAATTTTATTTTATAGTTTTAGACAAGTAAGTATTGTATTGCTATTTGGTAAAGGTTCATTAGATTGGCAAGGATTGTTGGCCTTAAAAATTCATAAAAACATAATTATTTTATAATGCATCAATCTTACATTTAATGGTGGTACCCACCATCAACCTTAGTATTAAGCTTTGTGTTTCAATTTTTAATGGATTTCTTTAATGGATAAAAAGTGATTTTGAGTGCATAAAGGACAAAATTTTAGAGATTTACAAAGAATCCTTTGGTAGGATGCACAGTATTTTATGTCCCCTTTATTCCAGTGTCAATTTGCTTTATACATGCTTTACTGGATTAATTTATGATATTTATTGATTCACTATTAATTATTATCATTTAAGTTAAATTTTGATAACATTAAACATTTTACATGACAGGCTTCAGTCATGTGAACTAATGGAATGTTTGCTGTTCCATCAATTTGGTGTTTCATATTGAAACAGAATAATGCTAAAAACAAACTAACTAAAAATTCTGTTCTTAAACTTAATTTTCTACATTTTCCACCTCCCTAGTTTTTTTTGGGGGAATAAATAATTGGATCCTGAAATTATTTGTGCATGTTTTTCTGAAAAATCCGAAATTGTGTCACAATTTCATTTATTTTTGGTGAAGAATACAAATTTTTTTTTTGTATACTTTTAATCCTCCACGTCAATATATCAAAAACATTTAAATAGTGATAAAGTATCCATAAACTCTTTGATTATTCTTGAACCACTCTACTAAGGGATCATTCATAAGTTATGAAACATTGTTTCAGCAGAATTTTAATCTTTCTAGGAAGTGCCATGAAATGCTTGACAGACTCTCCTACTACACACCAAAGTTCTTTTTGTAAGGAATAAGCAAGTGTGTGTTAAGGTAGTTCATCACTAGTTAGTCAAATTAATCATATGTGTGAGGGTACCAGTAAAACAACCTATGTTTAGAATATTTAGAGACCTCACATTCTATGTTACTGTGGAAAAAAATGGTTAACTACAGGTAATCATTTTTGTTACTACAGGTAATACAGGTCTACAGGTAATACAGTTAATACAGTATACAGGTATACAGGTAATACAGTTAACTACAGGTAATCATTTTTGTCATCAGAATGTTGAAAAAATTGACCAGTCGCAAAAACAAGTATTTTTAATATTCATTCATATTCACAGTGATTCATTGGTTTATATTCAAGCCACTGTCTTCACTGTATTCTGCAGTGAAGACAGTATACTGGGTATAGGGGAAAAATTATCTTGAGCTGGGTAGGATCTGAATCCATGATCTTAGGAACTATTTCAATAACATTATAGCAAAATTAAATTTTTGGTTGTAACAAGCCTTAACCTCTTATATACAAGTCTTGATATTAACACCATGCCACACAATAAGAATGTTTGACTCCAACAGTGGAGTCATCATAGGGAATGGGTTAATTAAGGAAGAACAACTGCCACCCTTAGCTCAAGCAGATTCCACATTTATATATGGGAAGAACATTTATATATAGTAAGTATTTAAAAACTGGCTACTATAGTTCCCAGATATAAATGTGGGATCTTCTGCTTGAGCTAAGGGTGGCAGTTGTTCTTGGCTGGGTTACTATCTAAATGCATCTCCACTTTTTTATGGGAAAATTATGCTGCTACAACATGATTTTCTACAATATAACAATTTTCAGAACACATGCATTGTAGCAAAACTGATTATATAAATGTTCTTGGAAATGAACTCATTATAACAAATATACATAATATTGATAATTTTTTATTTAATACCATAATTTTTAACATCATAATTATTTTTAGTTAATTTACATTAAATATTTAGTGTTAACAGTTATTTTAATTAAAATGTTAATATGAAGTTGTGCATACACATTCAATGATACCAAAAATATACTTAAGCAGCTATGCATTTGATTTGTATATTGCAAAAAGAAATGCTGTACTAGTATGTGTAAATTTGTGTTGCCTTGCAAAAATTTAATTTAGTCTTCAGTCATTCACATGTTGCCCATGCTCATAAGTTACATCATATGTGTGAGGGTACCAGTAAAACAACCTATGTTTAGAATATTTAGAGACCTCACATTCTATGTTACTGTGGAAAAAAATGGTTTAACAGGTTGAAAAAATTAGAGCAATTATGAAAAATAGGACTATAATTATAAAACCTAATCAAGGCATGGGGCAAAGACTTCCCCCCATCTTCTAGGTCTGTTCAGGTAATTGTGCTGGTGTCCAAGCATAATCACTCACCAGCTAACAAAGTATCCTCTGAATCAATTCATTTGGTGCTTGCAACCCCCAAATAGCACACATAAGGTGTATCTCCTTGAACAGAGACCTAACAGTGCAGCAAGCCAAGGATCCAAAGAACAGTTGATCAATTTCTGTTGAGTGTTAAACTAAACTACAGAAGAGCTATATGAAAAAACAACAAGAATACATACTTGCAAGATTAATGCTTGGAGTATTTCCTATAAATGATGACTGTCCTACTGGTGTACGTGCAGACATAGCTGCAGGAGTACCTGGAACTGGGTCCCTAAAGTGTTCCTTAAACCAGCGGAAAAGAGAATTCACAGAACGAAACATACGGCCTCTGTATCGGAAACCTTCTGGTAGAACTGTAATAAATTCATGTTTCACCTGAAAAGATAAATGTAAAATTAAATTTTGATCAAATATTGAAATTATTATTATGCAAGCTGCAATTTACAGGCATATAATAATAAACCACATTCTTAAGCAATAAATGATTATGCAAGTTTATTTAGATTATAATGGCTCTGAATTGAAAGTTCATTATTTGTGTTCCATCCATGACAAACCCTATAAATTAACACTTTGTTTCAGTTCAATTACTATTATTTAAAGATAGTCACAAAAAACATAAGTAATTATGTTTTGCTTATTTACTTAAAATAAAATGTGGCTTGCCATATACTAAGTTACCAGGTCTAAGCACTTGAGAACATCCTAAAATCTTAAAGTGTAGAGTGTAAAACATCATATTCCTCGACTTGTGAGAAGTGGACAAACTTGCAAGTGACCCCATCCATAGTAGGTCTTTTTTTAGACAGCAATTACAACTGCCTCTAATCATCTCTAAGTTCAGATAGTTAATAACAGTAAAAACTGCCCCTGAACTGAATACACCTGGTACATAAATGCTAGCATTCTATCTATGAGTAACTCTATAAACTAACATTTAATTACTTCAAGTTTAAAAAAGTAGCTACACAGATGAAATTCACATTCATATTATATATTAAAAGAACATTTCTGAAAGTAATCTGTGACAGAGGTGGAGCAACTTGATCATGGGTTTTGAGACCTTTCAGAAACCAAAAGGACAAGCTGTGTTACAATTTTATGTTTCTAGGAGAAAAGTACAGAATGTTCATTAGCAATGTAAGTTTTAACCCTTCCAGTGTCCATGTCGTCTGTATACATTCAGAGAATCTGAATTGAGAGACAAGGATGTATGTATTCGTTTTTAGTACAACAATAAAAAAAAATTTGGCTTTTAAAAAATAAAAATTGCTGTTGTAATTATATATATATCATAAAAATATATAATTCAGGCTTCAAAAACAATACTTTGTTTTTTAATTTGATGCATATTTTATTAAACTACAATATAAATAATTTCATAAAGCCATCTGATTGCCATTTCTTAGAAGCACTAAACGGTATTACTGATTTGCTTGTTAACATTCTATTTGCTGAAGCAACCTTCTGATTTAAGCCCACAAGTGTGATTTGAACTATTATTAACAAATTTTTCAAAAATCTCCTTAAAAAAAACCTCTTTTAAAAACGATAGATTTTGGAAGTAATTACAAAGTACATATACCGCCCCCTCCCTTTTTTTTTCCATTTCACACTCTTTTCTGTCATAAACCTATTTCAGTATTCCCAAGTTATTTTTATCATTTTTCTCAGCATTCTCTGCATCTTTCCTGCTCTTAAAATCGAAACTGGAAGTAAGCACATCCTTCTTTGAAATTCTGGTTGCAGCTGCATTTAATTAGTTATGCTCCACTGAGGCAAACAGATGCAGATGGCTGACACATGCTATCTGGGATGGGGGTGGCTCAGTTGGTAGCACACCAGGTTCGAGTCCCAGCTTATTCAGTGTTGAGATTTATCTCCGCAAAATTTCCCGCCCTGCCCACGGTCAGTAGGGGACACTAATGGGCTTGGAAAGGCCGCCGTCCATTGGATGGGACATTAAGCTGTGTCCCTGTGTGTGGGAGAGTCATACCCTGTGCACGATAAAGAACATGCTGGATGGCCTTGACGGGAGGCTACCATCTGTCTCCCAACAGCTGTTCCAGTTAGTCCCCTCCCCCAACTTTCTCTGAGCCTTCAGGGTCCACGTGACCTGGCCATTTGGCCCATGGTGTGCAAAAAACTGCCGCTCAGAGGTAAAACAACCCACATGCTATCTCCATTTTGTGTGCCATAAGTGTTTTTCACAGTTTTGGTCCAGCATATTGGATACCCTTTGTAAAGTTAGTATTTACTTTTTTTATAATTAAACCTTAGTTTCATTTCAGTAGATTTAGTTTCGGAAATTAGCGATCTTTCGGCCAATTGATAAGTATTGATTTTTTTCATAGTTATGTTACATCGTATGGCTGGCCTACAACTTGTTGCTGTGGATATTTTAACATCACATTAGGCTATGTGTTAATTTTTATTTTATTATTTATTACTTTTCCAGTAAAACTTTGATCTAGTATCATATTCTGAAAATAAATGAAGTCTTGGATATGGAAGCAAATTGATTTCTGTAGATTTACTTCTGTTAGTTAGTGATCTTTCGATCAGCTGATTTATCGCTTTCCGAGTTATGTATTATAAAATGTGGCTTGCCATATACTAAGTTACCAGGTCTAAGCACTTGAGAACATCCTAAAATCTTAAAGTGTAGAGTGTAAAACATCATATTCCTCGACTTGTGAGAAGTGGACAAACTTGCAAGTGACCCCATCCATAGTAGGTCTTTTTTTAGACAGCAATTACAACTGCCTCTAATCATCTCTAAGTTCAGATAGTTAATAACAGTAAAAACTGCCCCTGAACTGAATACACCTGGTACATAAATGCTAGCATTCTATCTATGAGTAACTCTATAAACTAACATTTAATTACTTCAAGTTTAAAAAAGTAGCTACACAGATGAAATTCACATTCATATTATATATTAAAAGAACATTTCTGAAAGTAATCTGTGACAGAGGTGGAGCAACTTGATCATGGGTTTTGAGACCTTTCAGAAACCAAAAGGACAAGCTGTGTTACAATTTTATGTTTCTAGGAGAAAAGTACAGAATGTTCATTAGCAATGTAAGTTTTAACCCTTCCAGTGTCCATGTCGTCTGTATACATTCAGAGAATCTGAATTGAGAGACAAGGATGTATGTATTCGTTTTTAGTACAACAATAAAAAAAAATTTGGCTTTTAAAAAATAAAAATTGCTGTTGTAATTATATATATATCATAAAAATATATAATTCAGGCTTCAAAAACAATACTTTGTTTTTTAATTTGATGCATATTTTATTAAACTACAATATAAATAATTTCATAAAGCCATCTGATTGCCATTTCTTAGAAGCACTAAACGGTATTACTGATTTGCTTGTTAACATTCTATTTGCTGAAGCAACCTTCTGATTTAAGCCCACAAGTGTGATTTGAACTATTATTAACAAATTTTTCAAAAATCTCCTTAAAAAAAACCTCTTTTAAAAACGATAGATTTTGGAAGTAATTACAAAGTACATATACCGCCCCCTCCCTTTTTTTTTCCATTTCACACTCTTTTCTGTCATAAACCTATTTCAGTATTCCCAAGTTATTTTTATCATTTTTCTCAGCATTCTCTGCATCTTTCCTGCTCTTAAAATCGAAACTGGAAGTAAGCACATCCTTCTTTGAAATTCTGGTTGCAGCTGCATTTAATTAGTTATGCTCCACTGAGGCAAACAGATGCAGATGGCTGACACATGCTATCTGGGATGGGGGTGGCTCAGTTGGTAGCACACCAGGTTCGAGTCCCAGCTTATTCAGTGTTGAGATTTATCTCCGCAAAATTTCCCGCCCTGCCCACGGTCAGTAGGGGACACTAATGGGCTTGGAAAGGCCGCCGTCCATTGGATGGGACATTAAGCTGTGTCCCTGTGTGTGGGAGAGTCATACCCTGTGCACGATAAAGAACATGCTGGATGGCCTTGACGGGAGGCTACCATCTGTCTCCCAACAGCTGTTCCAGTTAGTCCCCTCCCCCAACTTTCTCTGAGCCTTCAGGGTCCACGTGACCTGGCCATTTGGCCCATGGTGTGCAAAAAACTGCCGCTCAGAGGTAAAACAACCCACATGCTATCTCCATTTTGTGTGCCATAAGTGTTTTTCACAGTTTTGGTCCAGCATATTGGATACCCTTTGTAAAGTTAGTATTTACTTTTTTTATAATTAAACCTTAGTTTCATTTCAGTAGATTTAGTTTCGGAAATTAGCGATCTTTCGGCCAATTGATAAGTATTGATTTTTTTCATAGTTATGTTACATCGTATGGCTGGCCTACAACTTGTTGCTGTGGATATTTTAACATCACATTAGGCTATGTGTTAATTTTTATTTTATTATTTATTACTTTTCCAGTAAAACTTTGATCTAGTATCATATTCTGAAAATAAATGAAGTCTTGGATATGGAAGCAAATTGATTTCTGTAGATTTACTTCTGTTAGTTAGTGATCTTTCGATCAGCTGATTTATCGCTTTCCGAGTTATGCTAGATGAGGCTGGCTTAAAAGTTGTTGCAGATATTTTATTTAACATCCCATTAGGATATATATAATTTTTCTTTAATTATTTCTTGTTTTTTTTAGTAAAAAAATTTGAGCTCGTACTGTTTTCTGAAAATGAATGTCTTTGATATGGAAGCAAAATAGACTTCCTTGCTATGGAAAACAGTCGTGATGTGGGAGGGCAATTTCGGGAAGATGTCCCTTCCGCTAAATCACAGTGAAAGTTTCACCCCCCTCCCACCTAGAAAAAAAAATATATTTTTTTTAAATTAAGAGTTTTTATGTTTATACTGAATGACTTTAAAGGCCCCCCTCCTCAGTACCTTGGCTATGCCACACAGATGATATAACGTTTTTTTTTTGCTTTGGTGCAGAAACCTTTCTGCACTTAGACAAGATCGGCAAACTTCAATAACCAAAGAAAAAATTAATAATGTTTAGCAAAAAAAAAACAGCCAAGGAAGTTTTTTTTTCCATTTTATAACTAGTTCAAAAAATCTCATGCATGTGAGAAGTTCAAGTCACTTTGTATAACACTGGTTGTGTTTAAAATATACAATACTGAAAATAATCATGAAAAGAAATAAAAACCATATTTCAGATTGAATATATTATTTGGGAGGAAATTTCCTTTCGATAAATTTAAATTTAACTATTTTTATTCATGAGGTTTTCCAAAATGAAGCCTTAATTGTGTAGTGCAATCTTTTTTCTCTCTCACCATATCACATTGAAAAAGGCTTGTTAAAATCAATATGCTTGGAAATTTATTTATATTATTCATTTTTATAAAATTCGTAATAAAATTCTATTTAATTTGATATATAATATGACCTACCATTTTTCTTCTTCAACTTTTTGCCATTTTTTAAGCACAATCAAATGCTCTTTCTTTTGGTATATAACATGATATATTTCCGTTCATTGGTTACCTCAGGATGAGGCTCTAAAACTCTATATTTTATTTTCTGAAAACACTGAAATAAATGTAGCCACTACAGTGAGTTTAATTTCAGAAACTTGACACTGTAAGGTTTAATATGCCAGATCTCAATTTATTTCAACCTATTTCCAACTATGTTAATAATCATGATAAAAATCTAAAAAAATTACCTTTTTTGCAGCCTGAATTAGTTTTTTTTTTTAATTTTTTCTCTTACAAAAGACACATATAATCTGACCCGGATAAACACAATTTTTAATTTACTAAGACAATTTACCGTTAGTTAACTAATGAAACAGTCTCCACTTTTTTTCATTCATTTGAATTCTCAAGTTGGCATTCTGCTATATCAAATTATATATTTAGGTAAATTTCCTTGTTTTTGCTCTGATCTTAATCTTGTGGTTCCTTTAGTTTTTTTTTTTCAAATAGCAATTTGCAATTGCTGCTCTAATTGTTTAGTGCATGTATTCTGACTTTGACACCTATCAATAAATATTTATTCTCTTGAATGCACTATATTTCAATCATCAGTAGCCTATGATAATGCTGCTTTTTCGTTAAGTAAATTGTCATTTTTCAGTGTCACCGATTTATTTTTCCAACACTCTTTTCCATGTTTCCCTGAACAACAATCATTTGATTCAAGTAAAACTGGTTGTCATAACCAAGACTGAATTTTTATATGGCAGGTTTTATCTGGAATAGTTTTGAAAAAGGTTCACTACATATCCTAGCATGTTGCATGTTGAATTTATCTTGATACTGACATTGTAGTTATGTTAATTTTTACAATTCATATGTTTCAAGTGATATGTATATTTTTCCTCTGATGGAAATGTATAATGAAACATTGTTTAAATTTTGAAATGGGCTTTACTACTGCACAGTTTAGTATGATCAAAACACAAAAAATATCTGAAAAACTTCAGAGAGAGAGAGAAATATTCACCAGCCAAGAATAAAGAAAGACATGAAGGAACAAACAAATAGCAAATTCTTTAGCTCATGTATCCCTGATGTGACATCATTTGCTGAGAGGGCATTCTCTGCCCTCTCAGCAAAGCTGGAATGACCTTGGTAAAACAGAGCCATTTGTTGTCCCCTATCTATACTCACCCAGGTCTTAAAGTTTGAGACATTTAACTGAATTATTTTTAATGTTTAAGCCTAATTCAGAAATTAAAATCTGTACATTTTTACATCCAGTAAGATTGTTCATTATCATAAGCAGTTCAAATATTTAATATATGCAGTGGGTGGGTATAACTCAGATGAGTAGAAAGGATTCAGTGGGTAAAGATGCTGAAGTTGGGGCAGGTATTTATTTGAACCAGATCTTTTCTTATTGGAGCAAGTATCATTCCAAGACATTTTCTCCAAAATTCAAGACAAATTAAAAGAACTGCACATGAATTCTAAAATGCTCTTTTACAGTGAAAGTATAATATGTCAGTTATTGCTGTTTAAAAAACTTTAGGACTGGTAACATTGTTTCAACTAGCTCTTTAAATATCAAACGGATTTTATTGAAGAATCAAGATTAAGATCTGTATCTCCAGCAGTTTAACTACTTATTTCAGTTATTAACAACCACGATATCACAATGTAATTAAAAAGTGTTTTGTATATTTAATTTTATTGAACATTATAAAAATTCAGAAGGTAAACTGCATTGCTTTTAAATATTACTTATTTTTAAAAAAATAAAAATAATAATAAAAAAAAAATAAACATAGTATCAAATACAATAAATTCTTAGGGATGCCATTAAAAATTTTACTTATGGGAGGGATGCCTTACTAGAAAAGGTTGGGAATCATTGCAATGGTTTAGGTTTTAAATTTCAATATTTGAAAAATTAGAAAAATTTTGAAACATAATCTAAGCATAATCTAGCATTCCTATGTTGAATTCTTAATGTAACAATAATTATTGAACTCTTTGTTTCAAATATTCTACTACTATTTGTGTAAATATTATAAGAATAAAAAACCTTTGTCCTAGGCAAATATGACAACAAAAATTTTCCAGGAAACTCTGCAACAGCTGTGGTATAATAATGGATCTTAGATGGAGCCTTCTTTTTTTCTTCATATAAAATTTTTTCCATTGCTTCTTTCTTTCCACCATCTGCTTCAACGAAGTATCTAAAATTAATGAGATCTCGTGCATAGCTTGCCATGGGCTGTATGTGACGAGCTATAATTTCATCAAGATCTTCAAATTCCTGGGGGGGAAAAATATATTTGAAATCAAAATCATCTTTACAAAACTATAAATTTGATAAAATATTTAACTTAGCTTTTCTTTTCTTTGAGGAAACATCAATCTTCTCAATTGATTAGCACTGTATGTCATGCAATTTATTGATTAAGCATAAGATGATAAAACTATAAAGATGCAAATTAATAGCCTGTGAGCTAGATGTTGCAATAACAGCTATTATAAGGAAAAAGTACAATATTAAAACAATTACATACATAATAACACAGACAATTTTAATTTAAGTAGTTAACATTACATAAATTTAATGTTATGAAAAATCATGTAGGTTAAGCATATAATAAATGTATTTGTATTTAAAAAATCACATTTACTTTATATGCTAAGTTAGGTAGAAAACACTGTGAGACATAACCAAACAAACTAGCTTATCTTTTGATGCTAGAAAAAAACGAAATATTTCATATTTTATATATATATATTTTTTTCATATTTTAGCATTTAGTAGTAAATCCAAAATGAAATGACCTTCAAAAGCTTCAATTTGCATATAGAAAAACTGTACGAATTATTATACTACCATAATAATAAGTGTATTAGTTTACAATACCTAGAAGTAAAGAGTCTACCTCTCAACAAATGACTGGGCTAATTTTGGAAAGAGAAAAAAAGTTGAGACAATGATTGAGAAGAAAAATAATTTTTAAAAATTTGTGACAGAATAAAAGTTTGATTAACTTATTTTAACTGTCACTTCAACGAAAGAATGAAGTAAAAAAATGTAATTAACAAATGAAGAGGAAACCCAAATACCAAAAGTTCTTATATTAATGGACAGTTATAAGTTTAGAGGGAGTGGAAAAGACTTTCTGGGATGGAAAGGGATTTAGATTTGTTATTAGAAAGTTAGCAGCCTTAAATGAAAACTATGAAGAAAAAAAGGACCAGATTCTAAAAGTAGACAATGAATAGAGTATAAACAATGAAATTATTTCACATGGAGTGAATGATGTTTGGATTTAGAGAAGATAAACCTAGATTTATGATGACAGAACGAATTTATATGTGTGAACAATACATTTTTTACCTATTCATATAGTGAACCACAACAAAGGATAATGGTTTACAGCAGTGATTCTCAAACGCTTTATGCTTCACGTACCCCCTGGAAATGTGTATGTAACTGGTGTACCCTTGTACAGATAGATAAAAATATAGTTATAGTATAACAATGGGATTGTATTCATAAATTACATATATCGATAAACACAAAAAATGACAAACAATTTAACAAATCTTATAAAATTAAAATAATTTTACTGGGCAATCAGTGAAATGGTTGTGCTTGTTTAAGCTTGCACAATTCATCAATGGTTGGGGTTATCTTGCTAAGGAAGAGTCACAAGTCATCTTCAACATCCAGTCTGTTCCTATATTTATTTTTTTAAAGCAGTTAAAGGTGAAAACCAGATTCACATAAATATGTTGTTGTGAAAGATAACAAACATTTGACTTGCAATTCTTGACAAAGTCGGATATTCCTTTTTCATTCCAATCCAAAAACTAATCAATGGCTTTTTGGAATGAATGCTTTTTAACCCTTCCAGTGTCCAACCCATCTGTATACGCATTTAGTACAACAAAAATATATCGTTTTTTAAAAAATAAAAAATTGGTGTTTAAAATTTTTTTATATATCTTATAAAAATATATAATTCAGGCTTCAAAAATAATATTTTGTTTTTTAATTTGATGCATATTTTACTAAACTACAATATAAATAATTTATAAAGCCACCTGATTGCCATTTTTTAGAAGCACTACACGGTATTGCCGATTTGCTTGTTAACATTCCTATTTGCTGAAGCAACCTTCTGATTCAAGCTCACAAGTTTGATTTGAGCTATTATCAACAAATTTTTCCTTAAATTTTCAAAAATCTCCTAAAAATTAACAAAAAAAACCCTGCTATTTTTAAAAACTGTAGATTTTGGAAGTAATTACAAAATACATACCACCATTTTTTTTTCTGTTTCACACATATTTCAGTATTTCCAAGTTACTTTTGTCATTTTCCCCAGCATTTTATGCATCTTTCTTGCCTTCAAAATCGAAACTGGAAGTAAACACATCCTTCTTACAACTTCTGGTTGCAGCTGCATTTAATTAGTTATGCTTCACTAAGTCAACAAGAAGCAGGTGGCTGACAAATGATATTTCCATTGTTTGTGTGTGCCGAGTTTTTTTTTCAGTTTTGGTCCAGCATATTGGATACACTTTGCCAAGTTAGTATTTTTTTTTATATTTAAACCTTAGTTAAATTTCAGTTTAGTAGATTTATTTTTGGAAATTAGTGATCTTTTGGCCAATCGATAAGTATTGATTTTTTCATAGTTATGTTATATTGTATGGCCGGCCTACAACTTGTGGCTGTGGATATTTTAACATTGCATTAAGCTATATGTTAATTTTTATTTTATTATTTATTACTTTTCCAGTAAAACTTTGATAATAGTATCATTTTCTGAAAATAAATGAGGTCTTGGATATGAAAGCAAATTCATTTCTGTATATTTACTTCCATTAGTTAGCGATCTTCAATCAGCTGTTTTTATCGATCTTTCCCGGGTTGTGCTAGATCGGAGGCCGGCTTAAAAGTTGTTGCAGATATTTTATTTAACATCCCATTAGGCTATATGTAATTTTTCTTTATTATTTCTTGTTTTTTTTTTTTAATAAAAAAACTTTGAGCTTGTACCATTTTCTGAAATTGAATGTATTGGATATGGAAGCAAATAGACTTCCTTGCTACGGAAATCGGCCATCATTTGGGAGGGCAATTTCGGGAAGAGCTGGTCCTTGGTGCACAAACCTTTCTGCACTTAGTCAAATCGCCAAACTTCAACACCCAAAAAAAAAAAACTCATGTTTAGTAAAAAAAGCAGCCAAAGATTTTTTTTTTCTATTTCATAACCATTTCAGGAAATCAAGTGAATGTGAGAAGGCCAAGTCACGTTGATAACACTCTGGCCGTGTTTAAAATATAAAATACTGGAAAGAATCATTAAAAGAAATAAAAATCATATTTCAGGTTGAATATTATATTATTGGGAGGAAATTTCCTTTCGATAAAAATATAATTTAACTATTTTTATTCATGAGGTTTTCCAAAATGAAGCCTTAATTGTATAGTGCAATCTTTTTTCTCTCTCACCATATCACATTGAAAAAGGCTTGTTAAAATCAATATGCTTGGAAATTTATTTATATTCATTTTTATAAAATTCGCAATAAAATTCTGTTTAATTTGATATATAATATGACCTATTTCCATTGATTGGTTATTTTTTAAAAAAAATTCTAAAGTTCACTTGTTTATCTGATCCAGCACAGTTAGCTAAAAGCCTGGAATTTTCTCATTATGGTACTGAGAAAAAAAATTTCAAAACAAGAAAAATATTTACTTAAAACTAAAAAAGTAATTTTTTTGCTATTCAGAAATACATAGTAATTCTATTCACGTCCTTTGCAATCATTTCTGTCCATTAGTTTTTTTAAAATAAATTATCTAAAAAATTCTATTGAAATAAAACATATGGTCTTTTTTGTTATATAATTTCAGAAAATCCAGAATGAAATGCTGATTAATATGGCATACAATATGCCGTAATTCCTTTCATCAGTTATTTGGCAAAAAAGTTATAAAGTTAAAGTTTGTTTGGCTAAGCATAGGCAGAAAATAGCTTGGCCCCTGGATGGAAACCTGTTTTTCAGGCTGGACACTGGAAGGGTTAAACTATTGTCACAAGCCATCTCAAACAACTCTTCTTTATTGGATAATGAAGTTTACATTTTTCCAAATCAAATTTGAAGGAGACTCGAATCCATTCTTGCGTTTCATCAGGGGGTGGAAAATACTGCCTTATAAGAGTTTTAAGAGTGCTTAAGTGAACGATTATTTGTTGTTTGATATCTTCAAAGTCTGAAATTGTTTTCTTATTTTCTTTAAGAAATGAATCTAGTTGCTGAAATTGGTCACAGTTGTTCTCTTTAATTCTGTTTTCCCAGAGAGAGTTTTTTTTTTTATCATGGCCTCTGTTTTCTTCTCAACATAGAACACATCAACGTTGTCACCTGCAATGATAAGTTCAAAATATTTTTTTTTTTCAAAAATATCAGCTAAATATCCTAACTGTAGAATATCTTATAGTCTCAAAGAAAGTCAAAACTTGTGGTCCATGAAAAAAAGCCGTACTTCATTGTGTAGTTCAAATAAGCTGCAAAGAACGTTTCCTCATGACAACCAATGTACTTCTGTGTGAAGCAGCAATCTCTTATGCAGGCTACCCATTTCTTCACACATTGAAAAAAGGCGAGACTTCAATGGTCAGTGATATAACCACTCATTGCTTTTACTCCATCAGTATATACAGAAATAAAATTTTTCCATTCAAGATTTTTTTTCTGCAAAAAATGAATCCATATTAAAAAGGAGCACTTGTGGTATTTGACTAGAACATTTATTTGGACATTGAGAAGAAAATTATAGGTAAAATATAATAAAATAATTGTTTCAATTGAAATGATATGCTGCAAAGAAGCTGACAATCACAGACTTTTTTGTGAAAATCAAATTTTGCTTTATTCAAAAAAATTTTATTTTGTTTATCTACTCAAAGAAAGTTTTCAGTAGCTAAACAAAAAATAAAAATTACATTTAATAAGCTTTAAAAACAGTTATTTAATGTCATTTTTGATTAGTTTGCATAATTTTTTGTGAGTGTTTTCACATTTTTGGGTTTTTTTTTTTAGTTTTATGTTTTCCTATATTATTATTTCATGGTCCCTTCAAAAATAACAGATCTCTGCAATTATAACATTTAAGTGTCATATTTTTAGCAAAATTTTCTAAGAGATGTTTTATTACTATTATCCTTACTACTGCCTTAATTTAAGATAAAATTTTTCTTTTAATATGAAAAGTGTGGGCTGCCATAGATTGCAGTTCCATAGACAGTAATTTCAATTTATTAATACCCTTACAAATATTAAAATTTTGACAGAAAAATTTTTTTTCACTTGCAAAACTATGAAAAATAAAATTGTAATTGTACCTCATTATTAATAAGGAGTGACTGTCCAAGACTAAATGCATTTGATTTACCCTCTTCTCGCACATCTATGTGTTGATTGATTCCATCAGTTACTTTCCAGGTAACTGTTAAATGATCAGCTCCCTAACAGGTGGGAAACAAAAATCAAACAATTAAGCATAACAGCTTCATATAATTATTTTTTACATATCATTTATAGAACTGAGCAGTCTAAATGAAAGTAAATGAAAAAATACATAATGGATTGCTTTTTACATATTACATATAAATATATAAAGGAAATAACGATCTATTATTCATATACATTATAGCAAAGAATATTTGGCATCATGGATTATTTTACTTGAAAGTACAAAAATGAAAATAATATATATATTTAACTCTTTGCACTTGAAGTTTTTTTTATAGATGTTACCATTTACTTATAGCAATATTGATAAAAAAAAATCTTTTTCATATTATAGCTTAAAATTTTTTAAATATAAATATTATCAAAATACTTTCCTGCAAAGACGTTTTTTATTGATAAGAACTTTTATACATATTTATGGAAGAAAAATAACAGTCTGTTGTAATGCTGGAAGTTATTCGTATTTTTTATTGGAACACCTGTGAACAGAAGACGCTGAAGTCTTCTCACACTTGAGGGTTTTGCAAATGGCAAACTAATAGTATATCCACAGAGTTACCTGTTGACTTTGTAGTCAATAAATCAATAAATAATTTTGTGGAAAAATGTTTTGCCAACGAGTGGAATTTGAACCCATCTCTCCAGATACATGCAGAGTGTTCTAAGACAACTAAACTAACCCTGGCTCATTATTTTTTTCCACTCGTGACCTATCAATATCTCATCATTGTTGCATCTGGAATTGGTTGCCATCTATGATTGGGGGAAGGCAACAATTTCTTTTCAATGTTGCATTGAGTAAGATGTAAATAAATATTAAATCTACAGAATTACCTATTGAATTTTTAGTCGATAAATCAATAAATAGTTTTGTGCAAAAATGTGACTTACTTATTTATTTACATCTTACTCAGTGCAACCATTAAAAGGAAATAGATGCCTTCCTGAACATAGATGGCACCAAAGCCAAGTGCAACAATGAAGAATAATTGATAGGTGATGTAAACCTTTTTGAAGTCATAATGCAACTTTTAGCAGCTCTGCATATACCTCAGTAATGTACAGCAAAGTCAATGTTCTGAAATAAACAAACACAATTTGAAAGCTATCTATTTACACAGTCAAATAGAGAATGCCAACATTTTAAGTGAGCTTTAATTAGTTAATCACCAGTATCTGCTTGTTATTGAAAAGACTGCATCCATAACTAAATCAAACAGTTCATCATAGCAAATGCATAATTTCTTTAATATGCTGACCACTGCCACAAGAGTGCTTCCTCTTTGCATGTTTCTTGATTTTGCCCCAAACTGCTAGTAATATAACAGAAACTACTGTAAAGGAACTATTGATAATTTGAATGTCACTGCATGCTAATACACATTATAAATTAAGACAACTGTCATAACTATGCATATTCTTTCCAATATTGGTTTCTATTTTTTTAAATCCATATCCCTCTTTATAACATTATAGGATCCATGGTCTTGGAGTAAATTATTTTGATACTGCATGCACTCATTTATATAGTATATATATATATTTTTGATTAACAATAAAACCAACATATTGGCTGTTATATATATTTAAGGGAAAAGGTTTCCCCTATGCAAAGGACAAAGATAACTTAGAAGCTTTAAAGGGCTTGTCCTGGTTACTCATGCAATATACAAACACATACACAGGGACATGCCCACTGGTTTAGTAGTCAGGTATGCTAACCACTAGACCAATACTAATGAACAATGCACAAGCTAATTCATTTTAAATACATTATACTGTTGTTTTCTAACTAGATAAAAAGCTATGGTAATCTCACACTGACAAACAATGTAGCAGGAAAAATCAATGCCCCAATCTAATAATAATGCTCTTTTTGCTATGGTCTGTTAATAATAGTAACTCTCGATAATCTGGTCTGCAGATTAACCATATCCTAATCCAAGAAATCCAAACAAGCAAGTTAAAAAAAACCTAAAAATTCTCGTTGTTCTTCCATATTTCTCTTAAACCATTAACCTCTTGATATTTTGTATTTTTTTTTATGTAAAAAGGAAATTATTTGTGGTGCAAAATTAATGATGGGGGAGACCACCCATCCACATTTTTTTTCTTCTTACTTTTCAGAAAGCAAGAATGTATAAAGTTAGGGTTATAGAGGCTTAACATAAGTTATATATATATTGTACTTAAACTATGTAAAGTTATATATATATCTTTGGTAATATAGCCATAATGAAAAAAATTTACCTACTTGCAACTAACACAATTCCATCAAACATACTTAAAACTAGTAATCTTTACAAATATTTTGTCAAGCAAGCAGCTCATTGATAAATCAGTTCTTACCCTATTAGTTCATTCATCAGAAGTGAGTTTTATCTGACAAATTGGACAAGACTGACAATGCAGACAAGACAGGAAACAACAACACAGGAGACAAGACAGGAAACAACAACACAGGAGACAAGACAGGAAACAACAAGGAAAATTCGAAAGCAAATTATAATCATTAGTTAACATTTTGAACTTTAACAGCCAATACTATCTTAGCCCATGCAATTAGTTTACAATGGTTTTGCACAAAGACTGCCTTGATGTAGAATTGACATAGCAGATTTATGGATAATCTACACTTTACAATGCTGTACTAAATCAATTTGTTTCTCAGTTAATTTTACAACTAATATATCACTGGTTTTAAATGATTCAGAAAATTTTGATGCCCCTAGCTAATAGTTTGTGTGTACTAATTTCTCTCAAATATCAAGTAGAAAGATTGCTTACATTGTGTGGTACTTAGAGGCTTAACGTAAAACAGTTTTTTTTAAAGTTATAAAAGGTTTCACTTTTAAAACTAAGATTTATAACTGTTATTTTCTACAAAATGCTTACTCTTTCACATTTTAAAAGTACAAACATTAGGTCATTTTATAAACTAGCACAATTAAACTATGCAAAGTTATATATATATTGTACTTACTTTACTACTAGGTCTTATTATTACATCTCCTTGATCCATAGTTTCCAGCAACTTTTCAGCTTCCTTGAAACCAATGTTGTGGAAAGAAGGATGAACAATGACTCTTTTGATGTACACTGTAATAATAGTTATTCAACGCATTTTTATTATAATTCTTCATAGCTCTCAAAGCAAAGTTAAAATCAGAACCAATTAAGCATTTCAACTTAGTTTTAAGCCTATACTGATAATCCGATAGTGTTACAATCATGAACAAATAGTTTTTTTTACAAGCAACATTAAGAAATATTCATTTTTTTTAAATCAATAGTGATTACTACACTATTGGCTTGGGTTTAAATCCAGATAAAGCTTGAAAAGCTGATATAATCAGTTGTATTTTAATACCTGATAAAGTTTTTTTTTTAAAGTGTGGTAGCAATAATAACAAAATTAAAAACATGCTTCAGAATTAATTTGATATAAATGCTACAGTAGGCTGTCAACAATACTTCAGCAAAAAGGAAGATGGTGAAGACCAGATAAGAGGCCACATTTCTTATTTGAATAATGGAATAATGGTCACAGTTAATAAACCAGTACTGCTACACAAATTTTTGCCAGGAAAGAATTCTTTCTGTTCATCCTTGAATTGATTTTAATTTGTAACCAATGTATATTATGTTTCGAAGTAGTTAGAGGGTATACACAGCTGTATCAGAATAATATGACCACCCACGGAATCACAGTGTACCCACCAGGTGCATCACCGAGTGCACATGACAAGGTCGACTACTTGGAGATATAAGTGGCTGGCCAGGACAGATGAGAAATAGTGTGCAATGTGAGCACAATGGGCAGAAGTATTGATTTGACGGACGTTCAAAAAGGAGTGATAATCGGCTACTGCACTAAGAGTGGAAGCATCTTGGAAACAGCAGACTTCATGGGCTGTTTGCAAGGTGCCCTTACTAAAGCACCTCGCAAACAGCCCACGAAGTCTGCTGTTTCTGAGGTGCTTTAGTAAGGGTGTACCAAGAATGGACTGCTGGCACACTGAATACTTCCAGAAGTCATAACTGTGGAGCCCCAAAGGCTATCAACCCAAGAGCAGAAAGTCACCTCCGTCGACTGGTAAAGGGCAATCAATGCACAACAGTGCAGCAATTGACCACTCAAATGAACGCTGGGACACCCAGGTACGTGTCTCTGATAACAGTAGAGCGAACCCTGTTATGCATGGGTCACCAGAGTCGATGCTGCACAAAGGTGCCCATGTTAACCAAGATCCATCGGCAAAGATACATGCAGTTTGCATGGGACTACAGTCATTGAACAGTGGAAGAGTGAAAAAAGGTTGCCTTCTCTGATGAATCGAGGTTTCTACTCCACAGAAGTGATGGGCAGTGGCTGATACGGCGTCAGACACAAGAGAACCAACACCCGAACACGCTTGTCAGTCAAGTACAGGCCGGCGGTGGCAGTGTGCATGTTTGGGAGATGTTTTCCTGGTATGACCTGGGACTGCTGGTACCACTGGATGGGTCCCTGAACACCAATGACTACCTGTCCATCCCTTCATGTTGGACGTTTGCCCTGGTGGTGATGGTGTCTACCAACAGGACAATGCACCCCGCCATGTTGCTATGTGGTGCACGACTGGTTCCAGAAACACAACAGCGATGTCTCCGTTCTCCCTTGGCTGGCGAAATCACCCGACCTCAATCCCATGGAGCACTTGTGGGACCATTTGGACCGACAGGTTCGGCATGCAGCCCCACAATCACGTCATCTCTGGAACCTCTGTGCTCTGCTGGAGTTTGAATGGGCATGTGTGCCTCTAGCAACCTTCCAGGGCCTCATTGCATCCATGCCATGCCATCTCACTGCTGTCATCCGGACCAAGGGTGGTTATTCTCATTATTAGGTAGGTGGTCATATTATTCTTATACACCTGTGCATAGCTATTGTCCCAGCAGGTATACTCCTTTTAACTGGTGGTTAGAAAAACTGCATTTTTGTCTTAGTGGGGCCTTATATGAGAAAGCTTGTATAACCTAGGCACAGCTTTTAGGTTTTCTCTGTCATATGTGCAATATATGAAAAAGGAAATAGACAAAAAACAGCAGTACAATTGTCAACCCTGGTCAAGGTTACTATCAGTACACCTTAACAATAACTCATTGGTCACTATTAGTACACCTTAAATACCAAATTTCAATTTAATATATGCTAAAATAACTGATATTAAGGGTTACAGACCAAATGACAGAATATGGGGATGGCTGTTAATAATAGACAATACCTCACAAATATAGAAATATAAAAGGTATTTGAAGAACACTCAGTATCTTCTGAAAGTGTTCTTCAAACTCATATCATCATTGAAAAAATATTTCTGATTGACTGTTGATTAATGCCAGAACAGCTTAGATTAAAGTATCAAATGTAGTTAACAGAATTTTTTGGGAAACAAATATGAGATATTTGAAAATAGTTACACAAATTTAAATGCATTATAGTACACAATAAAAGATGAAAGCTATGTTTATTAAAGGAAAAAATAATTCTTACTTTGTCTATTTTGTTTTTTCTTCTCATCTTCATCAATTTTTCTATCTTTTTCTTCAGCATCATAATCATAATAGAGATCTTTTGCAGGCCTGAAAAATAATGGTAATTTTAATCACTTTCTTCCAGCAATATATATTTATATGCAATAGCACCCTAATACTTATGGTATATTATAAATTCTACTCATCAAAATCTAATCCACATCTATATACATTTATGGATAAAGACTAGGAAACTAAATCAATGGTATTTAAGAACTGTCTTATTCTTAAAAACAGATATATAACAATTAGAATTTATCTACTCCATCTGAGGCTTACCTAGGGGGTTGAAACCTGATTTCACTTTAACAGTTATTGTTAAAAGAATTCTTTGGATCACAGTTTTGAGGAAATTAAAAGGACTCATTGCCTCTTGCATTTCCTAAATTTTACCAAAATTAAAATTGGAATAATAATTACTTTTTTTAACACCTAAATATACCCCTAAGTTTTCTAAGTGTATAAAACATAAAGGCAGCCAGAACTTAAAATCATGGACATAAATCCTTTTAACAATAATGAATTCAACAGTTAGAAGCTCTATACAGGATGAAAGTCATATATATGTTGTATGAAAAACTTTTGTTGGTTGATGGCCAGAAAATTAGTCTGATTATAGGCATTTTTTGTTTTGGTCAAAATTCAACTGATCCTAAGTGACAAGTGAATAGGAGATAATAACAAACTGGTTGAGAAAATCTTATTATAAAATAGTCTATTCCACCCACCTAACTCAGCGTGACATTGCAAGTCTTTCTTTACATGACAATCCTATGAAATCCTGGCCACTGACACTCTACACTTGGATAAGTTTATACACTGTAGGTTCCATGATACTATATACATTGTACGATGGGAAAGATATTGCCTACAGCAAAAAAAATTGCATTTCCCCCTTGAAGGTAAGGGTTGGATATCAGTGCTGTAAATGCTCACTCTACAATCCAAATTCTTAACTTCTAGCATAAATGGATTGTTTACAGTATTTATTTAAAGTTTTGGCATTTTTCAACATTTCTTCATCAAACTGGAAATAATTATTATTAGAAGAATAAAAAAATTAGAATTCTAATATCACCCCCCCCCCCCCCACACACACACACACACAAAAAAAAAAGTGTAATGTCCACATGTGGATGGAATGAAATTTAAACATTTTGTCTATAAACAATTGATGAACCGTAAACATTTACATCAGGACAATGTCTTCCAAGTAACCATTCCTAGATATTGTTAGCAAAAGAATAAATGTTGGTGAGTTAATATTTTAAAAATTCCATTTCTAAATAACCAATACAGAGTATTAAACTAAATTACTATGCAGATTATTTTCAAGGCTTTAAAATTTACAAAGTAGGCCCCTTAAAATAATAAACATCAAATAAGTTCTTTATTTAAAATGTAAGTATTACTGTGTGCAAGTTAAAAATAAAATATTAACACTGAATTTTTGTAATTATGATTCAAAACAGTCCACCAAACATAATGAGAACAAAAAATGCTTTATAAAAATCTATATTCCCACAGTTAATTATATTTTAACCCCTATTTTAATATTTAATACTTAAAATTTATTGAAAAATGTATCACAAACCTCCACTCATTGTTTTTATCTGCCAAGTCTGATGAGCGACTTGTCAAGTCTACTGCAAATCTTTCAATGTCTATTTTGGTAATACGTGAATGAAGAGTCATTCC
Organism: Ryuthela nishihirai; assembly: GCA_038380435.1. NCBI lineage: Eukaryota > Metazoa > Arthropoda > Arachnida > Araneae > Heptathelidae > Ryuthela > Ryuthela nishihirai. The sequence continues at coordinate 22,596,858 of JAWZYU010000008.1, forward strand.
AAGCTGTAAAATCAATTGCATATAATCAAATTTTCGCATTGAATAAGAATCATACCTTAGTAAGAATATTTAAGATACAAAAAAAGGATGTGTGTGCACTCAGCAGTCACTTTATTTGATACAGTTCCATGTTATGTAAATAGTAACTAGATATAGAACTCAGTAATTTCTTAAACAAGCTTTTCATACAGAAAATCTGACTGAAGATAATTTAAACATCTGAATAAAAAAATTTCAATCTCAATTTTCAACAATTTGCACTCAGCATTTAAAGAGTTACAAAATTGGAATATTTAACAGCAACAATGCCAGTTTAAAAACTGCTCTGAAAAGTTAAAACGTAACATACAGATTCAAACTGCAGGTAGTGAAGAGGAGGGAATAGCATTGATTGAATGAGTCCATTTAAGATTTCAGCCATTATGGTAGAGAAAGGATTAAGTACTATATTTATTCATACATGTAAAATCTTCGAATAACCACTGCTTTTTATAGTTCAACCAGGCTTTTCAATTTTGGTCTTCAAATATATCTATTTCTAGCAAAGGCTGTTGCATTAAGCCATGGCAGGACACACCTGCCTTTCCCTCTTATTCATACCTTTAGAAAGAGTGCTCATGACTCTTATTTGCATTTGAATGCTGACTGAAAGTTTGTTGATGATCTTTCATCTAATCAAACCAAGATGTTACATAAATAATACCCAAGATGTTACATAAACAAACATCTGGAATCAAAAGCAGCAAGCTTCTTGTTATCTTGTTTACACAAATTTCATCATCCCTCAAGCAGCTGCTCCACAGAGATCTGACAGGAGCCTGTCAGTTTAACATGCCATAGTAGAAGATCTGCAAGGAGGCGGGACCTTAACAGAAAGACAACACAAACAATTATGCCTTACCTGGGGCTCGAACCAAAAAACCTTTGACTAGTAGCCTAGCAAGCTAACCATTCAGCCATGGGATGGCTTTTCATCACCACAGTAATCTTTAAAAAGCATGAACTTTTATAAAGGTCAGTCTTTAGGCACATTCATTTTTTTCACTATCTTCGCTAAATTCTCTACCCTTAACATGCAGATTTTAATGCTTGATTCTATCTGGTAGTCGAATCACTTTTGAGGGATTTTTCAGTAGAAAAACAAACTTAAGAACCATTAAAATTTTTTTAAAATGCCTATCTTCCTATAGGGCCCTAAAAGGTAGAAAATAAAATTAAAGCATGCTGATGGTGCAATCAGTCACTGAATTCGTATTCACTTCAAAGAAAGATAGGGCACCAGCAATCTTGTTGAGTAGGTAAATTGGTGCTTCTTCCTTTGAAGTGAATGTGAATTCAGTGACTGATTGCACCATCGACAAGCTTTACGTTTATTTTCTACTTTTTAGGGCCCTATAGGAAGATAGTTTTTTTTTTTAACTTATTTATATTTTTTTGTCACTAAAAACACCTACTTTCAAAAAACTTTCATTTGATATACGATTCATAAACATCAAGAAACGTTTTCCTCCCTTTTGGAGTCATGTTTGAGGTAGCCCATAACATTGTAGACGTCACAAGCTTTGAGATATGACTCAAAGTCAAACCCCATGAAAAATGCACCCTCCTCTTTTATCAGGGGGTATAATGAGGGAAAAATTCGAAACAATTTATGACCATCATTATATGTGAGCTTTAATTTGACTCATAAATGTAGGCCCTCACATTTGGAAGATAGAGTAGAAAGACTTTCGTGTTTTCCATTTTTTAGGGGGGAAGAAAGCATGGGGGATCAATTTTTTATAGCCTATGACACAAGCTTTCATTAGACATACAACTTGTTACTTTCAGCATTGCATTCACATTCAGGATATATAGAGGAACAATCATTTTCATATCTCTTTCTTTTAGGGGAGAAGAAAGCAAGGGGGGGGGTCAATTTTTCATAGCCAATGATATTCCCCACCTCAGAAGCATTCATTTGACATATCGCTTAAGAATAGTTTTCACATTTACCCTTTTTTAGGGGAGAAAAAAGCACAGGGGGTCAAATTTTTATAGCCTATGACACTCCCGGCACCAAAAGCTTTCATTTGGTACATAAATCATTAAGTTTCTCCATCACATTTGAAAGATATGGTGGAACGTTTTGTCAAATCCGCAAACTGACCAACAGACAAATGTCACAGCCAAAAACAATAGGAAGATAGATAAAAATTTGATTAGGGATATAACACATTTATTCAGTGATCTATAAAAATAATTATTATTTTAAAGTTCTTTTCCCTTTTACATACTGGAACAATTTAATATTTGTCATCCAAGAACAAAATGAGTTTATTTGGGTTGGGTTGTTTTAGCTCTGAGCAGCACTTTTTTGTACACAATGGGCTAAATGGCCAGGTCACAAAGACCTCAAGGGCTCAGAGAAGGTTGGGGGAAGGGACCCACTGGATAGCTGTTGGGAGACAGATGGTAGACTCCCATTAAGACCATCCAGGTGTTCTTTAATGTGCACAGAGTATGGCTCTCCTGCACACTGGACCATGGCTTAAGGTCCTACCTGATGGACAGTGGCCTTTTCAAGCCATTGGTGTCCCCTACTGACCAAAGGAAAGGTGGAGAGTTTTGCCGAGATAAATCTCAACGCTAACCCAAGTGGGATTCGAACCTGAGAACTGCAGATTATAAGCCTAGCTCACTACTGACTGAGCCACTCCCACCTCTTTCATTGTATAATTCTTGGAGAGTTTGTATTCTCAAACATCTGTCAAACAATTAAAGAATTTATGAGTGTTGTGGTGAAGATCACACATATATAATTGCAGCACATTCAGCTTCAATACATAGGCTATTTAAAACGTTTTGGGAAAAACTGATCCAAATAAGTTCACTAGCTAAGTAGAGGTAAAATTTTTAATAGATTTATCACATGTATCAATGAAATTCAAATATTTTTAACTAAAATTGGAGAAAATTATCAGCAACTCAATCAAATCTGGTCGATAAAATGTGGGTTGTTGACTGATATTACAAATTATTTTAATAGTTTCAATTTACATCTTCAGGAAAATGAGCTCATTATTTTAAATGTACAAAGAATTAAAAAAATTTTGCAGCAAATTTAGTTATTCAAAAATGATATTAAAACTTAGAAATTTAAATATTTCCTCCAACAGTGAGAACAAATGTATATAATGAAGAAAAACCAACTGAAGATTTGGATTTGTATATTTTCTCAATTATCTTGGTAGCCTAAAAACAGAATTTGAAATAGATTCCATAAGCATGGGGATTAATTATGAATGAAAACATTGGACACATGGCCCAATGTTTTCATTAATAATTAATCTCCATGAAATCATTGAAACTGATGTTACACATACACTTCATTGCTTCGAATTTTTAAGAATTGATAATCTGTAGATTTATCATTTGCTATATGACTTATATTATTAATTTAATTAACTGAATTCAAAAGTTAGATCTTGTGGACAACTAAGTTCAAAAAATTGTACCAAGAAATAGAAAATAATCATTCAAATAAACTACACTTACCAGAATGTTGATTATCTCTTCCATCCATGTTTTGTAGTAATAAAAAAAAACTTGATTGCTATTTTGCCAGCATTATTCATCTTATAAGTGTGAACAAATTTTCCCGCCCAAATGAAAATGTATTAAACCCATTACAGAGCAGGATGACAAGAGAGAATTCAGAATTGAGCATTCGACTAAAAGTAAAATATCAACCAAATTTAGCAACCCGTTCAAAAGAAGTTCAACATCAAGGAAGCCATTAAAATTTTTAACAATACATTATTGAAAATTATTTCATTTAAAATAAATTAATAAATGTATTAATAATTCATTATTACTAATACATATTTTATATTTATTGATAATAATTTTACAAGAAATTGAATCAGAATATGGTGACATTATTAAATTTGATTAATTAATCATTATTAAGTTAAAATTATATTTACTAAAATGCCTTAATACAATTTAAAAATAAAGCAACTTTTTATGGTCTTTAACAGATTTCAGTAGCTATCAACAGAAATGATCCATCGAAAAATTCAAGACCAGAATTTGACCCACCATAAATAAAGGTAGCCAACCATTGGGTTAAGTGTACCATCATTGTGTGAAAGATAGCCTTAATAAGAATTATGGAGTCAATTTAAATATTTCTTTACAAAGTAAAAAAAAAATGAATATATATATAGCACAATTCTCCAAAGTGTTATTTCTTAAAATTGAATATAATTAAAAAAAAAAATGTTAATGTCAAGAAAGTGTCGTAATAAGTTTTAGGTACAAAACATTAACAAACCTTTACACGTTCTTCTGGATTTGTAACATGCTTGTCACTTATCATTTTGGTAGGTATGAAACCAGAAATTCCGTTATCTATCCTTGTTCTAACACCCATTGCTTGACCAGGGCAGCTTCCTGCATCAAAGTGATTCCAGACCTAAACATAAAAGGCAAAAAGAAAAAAAAAACCTTCATAAGCTTATTTCATAGAACTAGAAAATAAATATAGACTTCCAGTTTAACCATCAAAAAATAGCACAACATTTGTTGACAAATATAACAGAGAAAGAATTTAAAACATTACAGAAAAATAACATTTAAAATACCAATAATTAATAAATTATTCCTTATAATTATATTGGTGGTTAATTACCAATGTTTTCTCTAAACGTCTCTTTTGCTCGATTTATTTATCTAAAACCTGCTCTTCAAGAACCTTCAACAGCAAAAAACTGAAACTGAAACGTCATTTAGTCAAAGTGATTAAATAACATTTGCAATTGAATATGATATAATTTGAGAATATTTGATGAAAGAAGAACCATTCCCCTCTGGTGATCAAGTCTTTTTGGTGGGTATGAAATCAGAAACTATTTATTTGTTATTAGGAGAATGTAAGCCAATATTTCTCCCAATAATTCAAAAGCATTAAATGAATGCAGTGTTGATGAATGTAGTGTGCATGATTGAAAATGTGATGAACTTCAACCTAGTTTTTGTTATGCATGTCAGAAAATCTATGCTTCCTTTTAATTGGATACTTGCAGTTTATTCAGGGATTAATTTTTTAAACTAAAGTTACTATACATTCAGACACATCTGCAAGCTACAATTTTAATCTATTTAAATTAATATGGTTATTGATTTTCAATATGCTTTCTGTTACACATAAAATATCAAAATATTACTGTTGATAAGATTTATGAACAATGATATTGTAGCAATTAAATATGTTTAAGCAATTAACACTAAGAGATTATATACCAAATTATGCTTACTAGTTATTATGGCAATAATGAGAAGTAAAACAGTCAAGCAAATATCAGATCACTTCCACAAATGTTCCTTTGTGTGGTTGGAATTGGATGATATCATGAATGAATAGAGTTATTTGCAGAGTGGTGTATCAAAGGAAATTCATATATAATTTGGAGGGAGCACAAAGCCACATGCATTTAAAATGCCTGCCAAACAGAGAACATTAAGGGAAAAGGAAGACTTGTCCACCTTTTTGCAGTATGTCTGGTAACCGTGCAGTTAACTGGATACATGTAACTATCTCCAGCTGGTAGAATATATTTCCAGTGAAAAATATATTAGTCATGGTTTTGGGATATATATCAGCAGCTAAATTAGTACAAATTTCACATTCAAAGGGGATATCTTAAATATATGACAGCTTTCAATGTGCCATGCATCAATTAATAAAGTTTTGTGGAAAAAATTTTCAGCCGATATATGGGATTTGAACCCTTTTCTCTCCAGAAATATGCCAGAGTATTCTACTATTGAATTAATGCCAAAATATTTATTGATATATTGATGTTAAAAAGTCAACAGGTAATGCTGTGATTGTCATCTATGTTTAAATTGTTAATAATGCTAAATAGCGTGAAGAGACTTTATTATTTATTTCCATCTTACTCACCACAATATAAAAAAAATAGTTTGCCACCCTAGATCATAGATGGCACCAATGGTAGGTGCCCAAATCCTTGGTGATTAGTTTAGAGTCTTAAAATTAGTGGAAAAAAGATGAGTTAGCATTAGTTCAGTGGTAGAATACTCTGGCATGTTTCTGGTGAGATGTGGGTTCTAGTCCTGTATGTCAGCGAAATTTTTTTCCCCACAAAATATTTATTGATATATTGACATTAAAAAGTCAACAGGTAATGTAATGATTGCCAATCTATGCATCATGCATTTTAAGATATTGTCAAATAAACTTGAATATGAATTTTTAAAGAACTTGAGTGAAAAAAAAATTTCCCCATAAACTAATTACAACAATGTATTTTTTACAATAGTTATTTACCCTATATCTGGCTGTAATTGAATATATTCACACACAAAAGTACTCAAATTGATGTTGCCAATTGATCAACCTGTAAATATTTACACATGTACATATACTGCTGAGAAACAAAGCAAAACATACTTCACTAAGCTCTGGGAAGTCTTTTTTCATGCAGAAAGGACACTGCCAGAGGCCTGTATCATCATTTCTGATGGGGTTGGCATTATCTAATTGCTCTCCTTTAGGCTTTCTTCTGGCAATCCCTACTACAGTAACTAATACAAGTTTTCCTGGCAAAGAAATTTATGTAACAATAAGTCTCTGAATAAAAACAGCAAAAAAGCTTTTAAACATAACAGCAATAGTTGCACTAATATAAAATAAAGGCTCAGCATTTCCTTTTTCTCATAAAACAATTAAATATTATAGGATAATGCATTTTAAAAATTAATGGAAAAGACATACAAATGCTGCAATAAATATTTAAGATATTACTGGAAAATACAGATATAAATAATTCTAAGCAATGTTGGAATCAGGCATTCAATGAACCAAATCTGGCTTAATTGCAGACTATCAAGAGATGGTGAGAAAGATATTACTCAGCTAAAAGTGAAACTAAGTTGCTGATCCATTATTATAATATTATATATAATCTTTACATAAATGAAAATTAGAATATTCTGAACAAGGAAGAATCAAATTTAAGAGAGAAAATAAATTCTTATATGTTAAAAATATACCTGTATAATAAAATATCAGAGATTTAAATTTTATCTTTTTTTAGACTGTCAACTTTTTCAGACTTGGACTTTTTTTTTAGAAAGTTAGCATCATTTTTTTGCTGATAGCAGTTCTCCACTATATTATTTTTTAACACTAAGATAGTTTGAAGAGTTGTGGTTTACATTGGTTCCTGAATATAAGTTCTAATAGATCTATTTGACAATACACTTGTTTAAATGATGAATTATTGAAGTTGTCAACTCTACTTCCCCAAAAGAGAGGACTGAAAAAGAAGGCCAATATTATAATAAATAAAAAAAAACTATCTTCCTATATGCACCGTAAAAAGTAGGAAATAAAACTAAAGCATATCAATGGAACAATCAGTCACTGAATTTGCTTTCCCTTCAAAGGAAGATAGGATGCTGATTTACCTACTCAAGATTTCCAGCACTCTATTTTCTTTTAAAGCAAATATGAATCCAGTGACTGAATGCACTATTGATATGCTTTAGTTTTTTTCTTTGTCTCTAAAAACACCTACCATCTGAAACTTTCATTTGATGACTCAAACATTTACCAAATTTTTCCTCCCCTTGTTTTTGGAGTCATGTTTAAGGTAGCCCATGACATTAGAGATGTCACAAGCTTTAAGCTAAAACTCGTTAAGGTCCATCCCCTCAAAAATACCCCTCCCCCTCCTTCAGGGGGAGGGGGTAAAATTCGAAATAGTCTATGATGATTGTCATATGAGCTTTCACTTGACACTTAACTCAAAATTGTATGCTCTTGAATTCAGAAGCTATAGCAGAACAATTGTTTTCCTATTTTCCCTCTTTAGGAAAAATGAAACAAGGCGGTTATTTTTTTAACCTGCAACATTCCCCATGTCACAAGCTTTCATTTGATGCATAGCTTGTTACATTCAGCCCTATTGTTCTGAAGATATAGCAGAACAATCACATGTATTTGGTCTTTTTTAGGGAGAGGGAAGGAAGGGATAGAAATCCTTTAACTTGCAATATTCCCAGTGTCACAAGCCTTCATTTGATACATAGCTTATCACTTTTGTCTTTGCATTCTGAAGATATAGCATTCAAAAGATATGGTAGAACAACTGTTTTGACAAATCCACAAACCGACAAATGATAGGCAAAAATCAATAGGAAAATAGGTTAAAAAAAATGTTTTTTCAACTAATTCATTGTTTTTTCAACAACTTGCTAACGAACTGATGTTTGTAAATTCGTCACCAATAAGGAAGTATTCCTCATAGTTGCCAACTATGTTTTATGAAAAAGGACACAGAGAATACAAGAAAAACATAAAAACCTTATATAAGTATTTTTGTTACAGTCATAATAAAATGTTAATTAAATGGAGAAAATTTTATTAATGCATTTTTTTTTGACTTCAAGTAAATTTTTATAGATTTGAAAAACTAAATGTGATTAATATTATTGTAAACCAATAATTCAATTCTGAAACAAATGAAAAACTCTTCCATCAAAGGCAGATGGTAATGTAATGCTCAAGATAAAACAAATAATTTGAAAAATATGTTGTTTCCATATTTCACTAAAACATTTTTCATTTGTCTTCTGTATTTATCAGTTCTTTCACTTTATCTACAGAGAATAAATTGGGGTTTGGGCTCTTTTTTCACATAATAGGCTAAATGGTTAGGTCACAAAACCCCCAAGGGATCAAGAAGGTTGTAGAGTGTCATCCAGCATGTTCTTTAATGTGCAAATACCCAGGATATAGCCCATATAATGGTGACACGTTGTCTTCACTTGGGGCTATGGCTTAACATCCCATCTGATGAATGTCAACCTATCCAAACCCATTGGTCTACCCTTTCTGACTGAGAGCAGGATAGGGATTTAGCGGAGACAAATATGAGTGCTGGCCCATATGAGCTCGAACCCAGGAAATGTAGATTGTTATTGGTAATCACCATTGTGTATTACCAACATTTCCTAATATAACTTATTAGTTTGTATATTTCAATGATTTGCAATATAAAAAAAGTAATAAAAAAAAGTTACTTGTTAAAGATAATGGAGAGACAAAAAAAGTCAAAAAAATTGGCTTCTAACTTAACTTTTTCAGTTGAAGATAGGACATTTTTAATCCTCCCCTTCTCTTCCCCCCCAAAAAAAAACACTATTCATTCTTGATTCTATTTTAAAAATTATTCCCATTGTATTATATAGTGACAGTGGTGGTTTAATTATGACTCCATTATTTTAGCATTGAGCAGAACCACATAAAATGTGATCCAAAAAATAAATGTTCTTATCAAATTTATGATTGGTATTTGGAATTGTAGGAATTCTTCAAGCTGATTTATAACCTTACTCAATAATTAATGATCCATTGATAAAATTTCTTATTGAATCATATTATATACATACACTGAGAGGCCAAAAATCATGGGATACATGCCTAATAATGGGCTGGTCCTTCTTGAGCCCTCAGCAGTGCAGCCACAAGTTGAGGCATGGAGTCGAGTTGCCAGACCATTCTGCAGGGATGGCAGCCACACATCCTGCAGTGTAGACCATAATTGTGTTGCACTAGATTGTGCTGAATTAATGGATCGTAAGCTTGTTTCCATTGTGTCCCACAGATGCTCCAAGGGGTTCAAATCGGGGGACTGTGGGGGTCAATTCATGGTTGTAAAGTCCGTGGGGTGTTCCTCGACCCTCCTCCTAGCAACCAAAGACTGGTGACATGTTGCATTATCTTGTTAAAATACCCCTTCACCATCAGAGTGCAGGCAATCTGCAAGAAAGTCCACATATCTCATACCTGTCAGTGATTGCTCCAAACGGATGAGAGAGCCCAATGTAGACTATGTGAACACACCCCACACTATCACAGAGCCACCTTCAGCCTGAACAGTACCTTGCAGACAGGAAGGGTCCATGGCTTCATGGGCCTACATCACACTCCAGTGCACCCATCAGTGCAAAACAACTGGAACTTTGATTCATCAGACCACGCTACTCAATGTCACTGTTATACTGACTAATTTTGATGTCTTCAGGCCCATTCCAGTCGTTGAGTTCTGTGACGTGTAAGCAATGGGACACAAATGGGTCTTCGGCTACCAAATCCGATGCAGTGCAGGTGGCAACAGACAATCCTTTCAGAAATGTTTTGTGTTCGGCCAGCATTCAAATTGGCAGTGATTTCATGCACTGTAGCCTGTCTGTTGGTTGATACAATTCGTGACAGCCGATGTGAGTTCTGTTTGTCAATTGCATGGGGCTGTCTGGTTCGCTGGTTTACATGTGTGGAAATGCCATCAATAGAATACTGATGAAAAACTCTTAACACTGTAGATCTGGGAAAACTGAATTCCTGCATGATCTCCAATAATGCATTAGCCACTCTTCTGGGACCGACAATCAAGCCACATTCAAAGTCAGACAACTCACAACATGCAGCCATGCTGAATTAACAACTACTCTGAAATGAATGTTGGGTTTGTAGGCTACTGCAGCACCATTCTGCGGTTAACGTCCAATGCATCGGTTATGAGGACAATGCACTAGTTCTACTTTAACTGTTATTACCATGACTTTTGGCCTCTCAGAGTATACATATATATATATAAAATACTCCCTCAAGCAGCTGCTTGCCACAGAGGTCTGACAGGAGCCTGTCAGTTTATATGCCACAGTAGAAAGTCTGAGAGGATGGCAGGACCTCAGCAGAAAAACGACACATACATCCATGCCTTACCCGGGACTCGAACCCAGGTCCCTTAGATCAGCAGCCAAGCACGCTAACCACTCGGATATAGCATATTAACATTTAATTCAATTGTATATATATATTACGCTTCATATTAACATCTTTATATTTTTCTCAACCAGATATAGCAAAATTACAAAGTACTTAAAGCATTTTAATTTTAATAAATCTACTTGACTTAATGGAAGAAAATCTTAGTCATAAATCAACATATAAAAACGAATAACATATTTCAATGCATCAACTTTTGCTTATAGTTTCCCTGTCAGAATAATTGTACTCAATATATAGGATATGGCAGTATCTGTAATAGTATGACCATTGATAATTTTGTAAAATTTTAATTTAATTTTAAGCAAATATCTGTATAATGGCTTATCTTCTATTTACTGAACTAGGTAAAATAATTTTCATACATAGTTTCATTCTGGTAGTATTTATTGATTAATTTGCTAATGAATTTCATCAAAGAGATTCAGATAGGGATGTAGTTAATATTAAGGATATTATCATTAATATTTTATACAAAGAAAAGAAAAAATAATAAAAAAACTTACCAATATAAAATGTTTGAGGTGTTTCTTTAGTGAGCATATTAAATACCTCTTCAGCATTAGGTGATTTGTATGGTGTTCTAAGATCTTTATACCTATGATTTAATTCAGCTCGTATATCATAAAGAGTAATACTTTTGTTTCCAAATCCTTGTCTTTCTAACTCCTCAGCAAATGCATCAAGATCCAAATCCTAAAAATTGAAATGAAGTTTTTTTCAATATTTGTACTCTTCTGAAGCATTTTTTGTGCTGATTACAAACAATATATCACACATTTATCAACTTTTGATTGCAATACAGTGGTTTTGTTGCTTTTAATTTATTAAATTATAAAAACAAAATCAACATTACAAAAAATAATTGGCAATGCTACTTTTAATATTGTTTCAGTTCAGTAAAAACAATAATTATACAAAATTAGACACCAGGAATTTAACAGAACAAGAAATTATCTGCAATTTATTTTCAGAAATTTCAAGGAAATGATAAAAACACATATTGGAATTAACAAAATATTAGTAAGATATTTGCCAATGATAGCAGATATTAATCATTATAATAGTAGCTACACTGAACTGAGTACCTATCTTTAAATGTTTGCTATTTTTTATCACCTTGACTATAACCTGAGCAATCATTACACAATACTAAATATTGGAATAGTTATTTACTCTCTTATTACACTTTTAGTGTCATTAATGAGGGTATTTAAGACTTCCATCTTCAGGTTAAAACATTTGCTATAATTGAGTTGTTTTACCTCTGAGCAGCATAAGTCACTGCATGGTGGGCTAAAATAATAATTAAAAAAAAAACAAATAAAATAAAAAAATACCCCCTCAAGCAGCTGCTTGCCACAGAGATTGATTGCCAGAAGATTGATTTCGTTGCTTGGGGTTTTATGGCACAAGAACAGCTAGGGCTATATTGCACCAAACAAAAAGACAAACAGATAAAACCCACAACCAAAGTTAAAAGAAACACAAAAATAGTAAAGAATGATGCAGAAAAGAAACAGTACAAAAAAAAAAAAGATGAGTATAAAAATGAGTAATAAAAAGAACCAACAATTTTAAAGTCAATGATAACAATTGGTGTATAGGACCCATTTAAAATCAGAAACAATGTATAAATAACATAAATGAGAAAAATAACCACTAAATCGTAAAAATCGAAGACAGGAGTTAAAAGCGAGGCAGGGTCAGAGGAAATATCAACTTCAAGAGGGGCATTTCAAGAAATGTTAGCTGTGAGGATGGTCATTATCTTGTTGAAAGAATGAGCCCAACACCTGAATGAGAAATGGCAGTACCAAGGCTGAATGTTATTATTATAGAGAGATGAACAGTCATGGTGACATCAATAAACACCTGAGGTGTGTGGATATTACAGCTGACGCACACCATACCAGATACCTGGTGTTTATAAAACATAGCATTCCCTAATGCAAGCTGTATGAATTCTTGCCAATCTATTTTTACACATCTACCCAGTATTGTTATCTAAACAGTAGAAGTGTGATTGTCTATTAAATATCATACAATGTCATTCCTCACTCCATTGAGCCTGTGCAGACATTGCTGATGATGGCATTATATGAATAGTATACAGACTAACCTCATGTCTTTTTTTGATGGTTCTCATTGGTATTGGCCCTGACAAGGATGAACCACTGTCATAGTAGGTCAGGTGCAATCTTCCTTCCACAAAAGGTAGAGGAGTTTGTTAGCACTTTCTACCCAGCAAAGTGGTATCAGTCACTCTATACAGAAAATGTATACCCAGCATGGTTGGAACAAACTGCCTGATCTCCACCACAACTATATTTTGGATCATTAATGACATCAGAGTAATATAGGCCAGCTAATAGCATGATGTAATGACTGACTAAGAGGGAAACTAAAGAGTGGAGGGGAGTCAGAGAAATTCATAGGTGGCTGACCTGAAAAAGTGGTTTGTTTTGTCCCAAGAAAATATTTGCCCTTGATAGTCAAAGGCTTTAGAAATGGAAATTTTAAGCTGTGCTCTGGCAGCCAGTTTAAAGAGTCTTAACTGAAAGGAGCGCTTGGAGACACAACACTGAAATATCTTAGGGGATAATGAATTAAGGCTGCACCCAAATCTATGTGCATTTAGTTTAAGAATTTTTGGGCATTAAAGGACAAATTTAACACAGTGGATCTGAGTCTGTGATTTACTGATAACAGATTAAATAAAAACATGGGCAACTTCACTACATCTGTTAGCTATAATGAGGCCATCCAGAAATGAGTGATCATTTTTACCATGTGGCTAGTCTTTGTGGCTAGTAGTTAGATTCACTGATCATCCTATGTTGTGTGCCTGATATCTCAAGAGATTCCTAATAATAAATCTCTCAAAACTTACAGTAAGATGTGATATGAATGCTATCCTGTAACAGCAATGCAACTGCTCTTGCATCTCAGTCCAGAAAAGTCATGATTTGATGTGACCATACAGCCTCAGAGAGGAATATGATCTATACTCAAATTTACTGAGATGATTATGAAAATATATATCTTCTAACAGGTGTTCTTGGCATTCACTACCCCTTTTTCAATGCAATCTGGTCATCTCCTGCCACCATCAACTGCAGTCAAAAACATCAGCAACTTGAATAAAGTAACCAGTTCTATCATTCTGGCCATTCCACAACAAGTTTATTGGAAAGCCAGTTAGAGCAATATGTATTTTATAACTTCAAAATAACAAAAATATGAAATTTGTTACTCAGTTGCAATAAGAGTCACATTACAAATGTATGTACAAACTAGAAGAATGCCTATCACCTCAGACATATATGGAAATCTCGTTTTCAAAGAGAACAAAATTTTTCATTTATGTACTTTTATACTCTTTAAAAGTTTTAATTCAAACAAATTGATCATTGGGAAAATTTAAATAGCAGTATTTTATTAATATTTATATTAATTTAAGGAATACAAAGCATTTGCTTTTTATTCCTTAAATTCATAAAGCTATTTTCTCACATCCCTCTAAAAAAGCAAGTAGATTATTGCTGTCAGTCGAATATCTCTTGACACTCAACCACCAAAATTTTAAATTTCTACCATAAATAAATCATTTGCAATATTCATTAAAAGTATCACCTATTCCATATTTAGTGCCCTCTAACAATGTAAATTAAAACCACCCAAGGGTTTGAAAAATGAGAATTATAATATTTTATTAGTACCAATCCAACTAAAAAAGAATATTTTAATTAGTGAAATTCTATGTAGGGAAGCCCACACCTGGTCTAGTTAGTGTACTTGACTCCTATAAACCAGTGGGCATGTCCCTGTGCATGTGTTATAGCTTGTGAGAAATCAGGACAAACCTTCCCTTTAAGAAAAAATTCTCTCTTAAACCAAAACAATTGCATTTCCCATCCCTGTGGGTGTAACTTATTGTTGCAAATGCAAATCTCATGACCATAACATTCTACCATCAAAATTTCGAATTTCTAGCAGAAATATATCGCTTGCTTGCAATATTTAAAAGTTTGCTATTTTCAACCTTTTCCGCCATTACAGATTATAGCTTTTGGGAGATTAAGAAAGTGGGAATTGTAATGTTTCATCAATACCTATCCATCAAAAAAAAAAGAATTTTCAATTTATCTCTAAAAGCAAAAAAGTTCGATGTCTATAGACATGGACACACAGATGACAAAGTAAAACACTGTTTTTGTTTTAAAAAAAACAAGATAAAAAGAAAATTACATATACTATGTAGCAAAAAAATTGTGGCATCCCAATAAAACAGTCCAATGCACCGCGAAACTTGGCATGCAAAAATCTCCGCTGGCCAGGCATGCAAATGATTAGAAATTTGACACCAATAAGTGTACAGAGCAGCCCCAGTGCACAGGGTAAATGCGCATCCCAGGACTTATGTAAGGAGCATTGCTCACATGCATTGACCATTCTGACTGCTGTTGTAGTTGTGTTGACATCAGTTGTCAATGAGGTTGCTGCAATGACACACCCGACAAACGTACCAGTAATTCAGTGAGTTCGAGCGGGGACACATTGTGGACCTCAAAGAAGTTGTTTGGTCATGTTGACGTATCTGGGTCGGAATGATGCTGCAATAGGATGATGTTGGAGGCATTGGGTCCAGGAGGGCACACATACCTGCCACAAAGGCCCAGGCAAACAACTGGATGGGAGGATCATGCAATGGTGAGAGCAGTCAAAACACTGACGACATTGCTATCTACCAACCGAAGACGCATAGCATCCTCCACAGAGCATGCTGTATCAAGATGCATTATTGGAAAATGACTGGCAGCAGCAGGACTACATTCTCGCTGCCCTTTACGATGACTACCACTAACCACCAAACAACTACAATGCCACCTGGAGTGGTGTTGTGCCTGAGAAGCATGGACTGTGTCCCACTGGAGGCGTACAGTGACAAATCACGCTTTTACCTGGGAGCAGATGTCCAACACGTGTCTGGAGGAGATTGGGCTAGCGCCCTGATCTGGCCTACATTGTGGAGCGGCACATGACCATCACACTTGGTGTTACAATTTGCCATCAACAAGCCATCTCCTATGGCAGTTGGTGCCACCTAGTATGCTACGTGGCACCTTAATAACACAGTGGTACATTGATAACATCCTGTGACCAGTCATGTTACTTTTGCTGTCACATTTTCTGGGGCCATTTACTAGCATGATACTGCCAGACTGCAAATGGCTCATGTCTCCTGGGAATGTCTTAGTGGTTTTGAAACCCTCCCATGGCCAGCCAGGTCTCCAGACCTCTTGCCAATCAAGCACATATGGAACATGCTGGGATGTGCATTGCAACCATCCCGGAATGTCGAACTAGCCCAGCAATTAGAACATGCATGGCAGAATCTGTCATGGGACATCTGACTGTTATTTGACTCAACAATGCCATGCTGGATATCAGCATGCATCACTACCAGAGGTGGCTGTACTATGTACTAACCTGTTATAGTACAGGTTAGTACATAGTACAGCCACCTCTGTTATGCTTAAGGAGCCACTGTTCTGCAACAGAGCCTTGCTGCACAATTTTAATCAGTTCTTTATCTTTACAACCTCATTGCACATGAAAAGTTTCAGCATGATCGGACACTTGGTTCAGGTTGATTTTTTTTTTGTTACAGAGTGTATAGGGAAGTAAATTATAATATATACATGCATATCAGAAAAATATATAATAAAATAATATGAATTAAAATTATAACAATACTTTTAATTTTTCTGGGTTTTCCAATATCTCCTCAAGAGCTCCAGCTGGGTTAACATCCTCTGATGTGTCATCATATTCTAAGGCATCAACAGCCATTTTCCGAGCCCATTCATAAGCTTCAGGGTGAACACGAGAGCCATCTAATACTTCAACATATGCATCAGTGCTGCAAATATACATGCATAAAGCTACTGCTTGCAGGTAAAAACAAATTATACATTGCATTATGTGCTCTTTACAGAAACAGACGAAAAAACTGATAAGATTTTTTTAAATTTACAAATCAATATACAAAGTTTGTCCTAAAAAAATGAGACTTATTATTACAAAACAATGAAAAGATATACAAACTAATGGTTATTGTCACCTCCAAAGTAGTCTCCCTGATATCAATGCACTGCTGCCAATGTTGCTGAAGGCTTTGAAAACACTGTAGGAAGTCAATTGCTTGGATGGTTGACAGGTAATTATTCAAGCAAGCATCACAATTAATTGAATATGAAGTATCCATGCATATGTGCCCTTTAAGTGCTCTTTTGAGAAGTAGGAACAGGAAAAAAATTTGGTAGTGACAAGTCAGAGTAATATGGAATGTAGAGTAACACAGTAACTTGTCATTAAGCAAGAAACTTTGACAGAGAGTGCAGTGTGTGGGCAAAAACTGTCATGCAGGAGGAACCATCTGCAGCTTTGCCCCAAATCATGATAACAATGATGAATACTTGCTAGTAGATACTGCAAAACCCCTTTGTAGAGATCCTGATTCATACTAGCACCTTGAGAGATGAATTCCTTATGCACAATCCCTTCAATGTCAAAGAAAACAATCAACATGGACTTCACATTAGCCTTGTGCACCTTTCTTTGAGGAAGGAGATTGCAACTCCTCTGCATTCTAGGCTCTGTTGTTTCATACATAGTCGTAGTGAAAGCACCACATTTCATCTCTAGCAATAACTGAAGTCAAGAAGGCTTTGTCATGCTTTGCTATCTCTAAAAAGATCACCACAAATGCAGACTGGTGTCCTAGTGTCAGACTGCAAGGAACAAATTTTTGGCACAATTACCCCTTTTTTCCCTAAATCTTCTATTGAAATTTGGAAGCATGTTCTTTTACTCAGGTCCAGTTTTACTGCTAGCATCTGAAGTGTTATTCAATGATTTTCTTGTAGAAGTGCACTGACTTGCTCAATGTATATATCAGACTTCACAACTGAAGGTTACCTAATCTTGGAATTGTCTGCAACACTTCTCTCCACTACGAAAACATCTTTATCAATCAAAAACACATGCACACGTAAAGCTGTATCCACTGTAAGCTTCTTGCAACCTGTTTAATCTGTCCGGGGGAATTTTTTTCCAACTTTACAGAGAACTTTATGCAAATGTATACTCCTCCATCTCTATGTGACAACTGATTGACTGAAAGAAAATGGCGCATACTGCCACATCCAACGGGTGCCGACATGACAAAACTTATTTGTGCTTGGATAAACATTTCCACTGTACATGTATAACAAGGTCCATTGAACTGGATATCCATTATAAACAATAGTCTCTATTCTTTTCGGATAAACCTTGTATGTCATACAAACTTTAAACTACAGTTTTTCAATGGCAGTTAGCCTATATAATAATTAGACAATTGTCCATACATATTTATTTCAAAATCACTGCAATTATTTATTTAGTATAGCAAGTGCCTAGAATATTATGAGTTTAGATCCCTTTTTAATATGTACTTAAAAATTGCTTTTATCTTTGTTGTCTATGACCTTATTACTGTTAAATCTCTTGTGTAAATATTTGTGTACATTAACACTGTTATATTTAATATTGATATATACTGGGATGGGAGTTTATTAGGTACACCTACCTAGTAGCATATTGTGCCTTCTTTGGCTTTCTGGAAAAGCACAAATTCATCAGAACATGGAACTTACAAGATGTTGGATGCATTGTGCAAGAATGTTGTACCATACAGAAATGATTTGTTGCACACTTGCTGTAAATTGGATGTCAGCACAGTCTTGCTGTGAACAGCCCTTACCACCTCATCCCAAAGATGCCCGATAGTTTAGATCTGAGGACTTTGCACGCCAATGAAGCAAGGAAAACTCGTCAGCACGTTTCTGGAACCATTTGGTGATGATATGTGCCTTGTGAGCAGGTGCATTATCATGTTGAATGTGTCATCTGAGTGAGGATAAACTGTAGCTATCAAGGGATGAATTTGGTCAGCAATGATGTTCAAATATGCATTGGTGTTTAGATATCCTGATTGGCATCAGGGGGCCTAATGTGTGCCAGGAAAACATTCCCCACACCATCACACAGCCTACACCAGACAAAATGGCTCCATGGCATCATGTTGCATGCACCAAATTCTGATCCTTCCATCAGCATAATGCAAAAGGAACTTCGATACATCCAACCAGGCAATTTTTTTTTTCAGTCCTTAACAGTGCAGTGTTGATGCTCCTGCACACACTGGTGATGTGCTTTCGTGTTCTTCGCTGACATTGGCACTTGATATTGTTGGTGGCTGTTGTAGCCCATTTGCAAAAAGGTCAGATACATGTATTCGGAGATGACTTTCTGCACACTAATGTTCAATTCTGATGTAATTTGCCTGGTTCTGGCTAGTCTGTTCTTGCCAGTCTCTTTTGACCCCTCTGATCCACAAGTTGTTTTCATCCATAGGATTGCCAACTACTGGTAGTTTTTTTTTTTATTTTCACACCATTCTTGGTAAAACATTGAAACAGCTGTACGTGAAAAGCCCAGGAGGACAGCTGTTTGGGAGATGCTAGAACTGGCACACCTAGCACAAACTATTGTGCTACATTCAAAGTTTCTAAGGTCACTTGTTTTGTTCATTCTGAAGCTAATTAATGCTCAAAGAGCTGGCCTGACTGATTTATACCACACATAGTGGTTACATGACGTATTACATGTTGGAATGAACCATTTATGTGACAAGGGATGGTGTACAGTCGCTCAAAAAAAAATATCCGAACATTATGGTTAATTACAGAATTCAGAAAAAATATCTGCCAACGATTTTTTTTTAGAAATTAGTGATCTGGCAACCTTCGTGTACTGTAAATGAAGGTTGCCAGATCACTAATTTGAAGGAAATCATTTTCTTTTATGGTAAATCATTTTTTATTTTATCTAACGGTGTCAACAATTTCATCATTAACATATTTAGTCATCCATGCCTTAATGTTTTCTCTCCAAGTAAAAATGAATTTGTTTAAAACACCTTGGTTTCAGTTATTTACAAATAACAAGAGGTATCTCATGAGAGTCCATCATTCTTGCAAATGTACAGTGAGATACTCCCTTGCCACTTCACCCCAGCAGATGTTTCCTTTCTAAAACACATCGTTTTTTCAGAATTGCATGGAAAACAGACCCATTTCATCTGTGTTCAATATGTTTTCAGGAGAGTATGATTCAAGCATTTATGGCAACCTTTTTCGCATTCAGCAAGTTTCGAAATTTACGCCAGGAGACTCCACAAATGGCATTAAGGGAAATAATGCGACTTCCACAGAACTTATTTTATTATCCATTTGAAGCTTTTAAACTCATTTACACTTAATTCTGCAGCTACTTCGAAAGCTTTTTGAATCATAGCCTAATATGTAGAAATTTGTTGACTTCATACATGACAAATCTACTTAACTGTCAATTTATCCGCTAAAGAACCCTTACCATTAAAAAATGTACAGCAATGTTTTCCATTCCCATTTCCCTATTACTATTTTAAGAGAGTGTATGTAAATTTCAATGCTTAATACTGCTGAACTTTTACTTATTTTAAAATGTTCAGTTAACTTACACACTCTGCAGTTTTCTTTCCTGTCACGTTCTATCATTCTACTTTTTATTTTAATGGTGGAGGATGGCGGTGGCTTAGCCAGTAATTCATTAGGCTCACAATCTGCAGTTCCCAGGTTCGAGTTCCGCCGGGCCAGCATTGAGATTTATCTCTGCAAAATTCCCTGCCCTTGGTCAGTAGCAGACACCAATAGGCTTGGAAAGGCCACCATCTGTCAGATGGGACATTAAGCCATGGTGCCAGGTGGAAGAGAGTCATAATTTGTGCACACTAAAGGGACATGTTGGATTGCATTAACAAGAGGCTACCATGATTCCCAACAGCTGTCCAGTGGGTCTCCTATCCTCAACCTTCTCTGAATCTTGAGAGTCCTTGGGACCAGGCCATTTAGACCATTGTGTGCAAAAAAAGTTCCACTTGGATGTAAAACAACCTAATCCAACTCTTTTAAAGTTAACAGCTTACAAAATATATCAAGCCATTAAATGGGTTGAAATCTATACAATTTCAATGAACAATCTAAAAATTTGCCATACACTTCAAATTGATGGCAACAGCAGCAGTTACTTCTAAGCAACACAACTGATCATTATGGAATATGGATATTAATGCCAGGTTATAGCAAACTAGTTAGACAAATTATTATTCTTTGTAAATATTAACCATCAGTTTTATTTAATGGGTATGGTACACTAACAGGAGAATATTGTAATAAAACTCAAAATTGTGACCTGGGAGTGTTGAAGCGTCTGTTAATGAGGTTAAAAATACCAAAGGGAAACCTTTTGAGGTATCCACATCTACTTTGGAGAGTGTAAATTTTGAGAGGTTACTTAATATGTAATTCCTAATACTCCTGTCAGGGACCCAACCAAAAGTGTCTGCAAATAGAGGCATCTGTTTTAGGAAGGTGTCTGTTAAGAGAGGTTTCACTATATTAACATTACTTATCTGAAAAAAAAAACACTAATCCAAAACTATTTATTTGTTTGCTGTTTTTTAATAATAATAAAAAATCAAAACTTTCTATGCTAGGCAATAAGCAATTCTGCATATTCTTCCAAAGAGCACTTATGCAACAAAAACATAATCTATCATTGCTTAAATGGGTATTCTTCCTCTATCATTTACACTTATTTTCACTCAATTATTACAATAAGAACATAAATGCTTGTGATTAAGTATCTGAAAAAATATATATATAGTACTAAATCTGTTACCAGTCACCTACTCAGTGAAAAATATTACTATGCTAGCAAATAAATTGATGGATAAGAGGAATTACAAAAAATTTCTATATAACAAGCTAAAGGATTAATTAAATGCAAGGCAAAAATCAACTTAAAAAAATGAATAAAATACCACTTTTTATAGTTTATTTTAACTTTGATCGTAAGGAGTTGCCACCTTTTAATATCAAACAACCTGGAGATATTTGAAACTTGTTGCTCCTAATCTAGATATCAGTCTAGCATCCATCAACAATTCTGAAGCAGAGAAGAAAAACAGAATCATCTTTCATTCAAGAAAGATGAAAAAACGATGTCAAATGATCACAAATGCCTCAGAATGGATGCTAATAAAAAGTGGACAAAGCTGTATTTCAGTAGCTTCCTCAAAGAAAGTCTTGCTATAAACTGTTTGATTTTTGCATGAATACATTTGCAATTATGCTGTAATGCCCCAGAGTAGTAAGATTTAAAGGATCTTCTGACTGGTTGCATCTGTTTTCATACACATTACATAAAAATTTTAAGGTTAAATGTGTGGAGGTGATTGGGCAATTTGGCAGAGAACGTGGACCAATTACGGAAGCTAAAACATTTAACAATGGCAACACCCCACCAAAAAATAAATGTATAACAATTAAAAAAATTGCAACATTTATGAAAACAGTGCAACCTACAGAAAAATCCTTCGAATTTTTATACTCCAAGCATTACAGCATAATCTCATGTTAAATGAGTTTTAAGAAATCCAATCTTTACAAAACAAGCTATAAGACTTCCCTAGTGGAAATATTTGGCAAAGATATAATCATAACTCTTCCCATATTTTTTGTAATGGTTTGATTGGAAATGGATGATTTGAATATATCTTCCTGATATGCAAGCACATTTTCAGGTGATCGTATTCACTCTTTCAGAGCAGGGCAACTTCAGTGTCACACAGTGCATTGACAAATATTACAAACTTGGTTTTGTATTAAAACTTAAAATAATTGTAACAATTTTCATTAATAATATATAAAACAGATTACCATCACATTATAAAAAAAACATGATTAAGAGCAATAAAGATTATGCTTTAAAATTCCAAGTATTCTATACATTCTTATGCAGAATTCTTATGGCACTCTGAATAGTAACATATTTAATCACAAGTAAACAGGGAAAATGTGTTACTTTCTATCCATTCATATTCTCAGTAATATATATATACTGAAGAGCCAAAACATTTTGACTAGCATGTCTTTATGCAAATTGAAGCAACTGCAGGTAAATGATGGCATGTGTGAAGGACATCAAATGGTATAAATAACACCTGATACTGAGCTATGTTAATCAATGTTATTCTTGTTCTTCAGATGGGAAAGACAGCGGACTTAGCGAGTTTGAAAAGGCCAAATTATAATGGCCAGATGACTGGGTCAGAGCATTTTTGAAATGGCAAGGCTTATGGGATGCTCACAGTCAGTTGTGGTTAGTACCTTCAAAAAGTGGTCCAAGAAGGGAAAAATCATGAACTGCCAGTAAGGTGTGGGTCAACCATGGCTCATTGATGCTAGAGGTGAGCGAAGGCTATCCTGTATGGTATGATACAACAGAAGGGATACTGTGGCACAACTCGCCCGTAATTTGAATGTTGGTGATGGGAGTAATGTGTCACAACACACAGTACATTGAACCCTGCTGAAAATGGGGCTGCATAGCTGCTCCGAGTGCCCATGTTACCCTCGGTTCACTATTGAAACTGTCCTACAATGGGCACACGAGCATCAAAATTGGACCATGAATGATTGGGAGAAGATCGTCTACTCCGATAAATCTCATTTCTTGTTGCACCATGTGGATTGCTGGGTATGAGTGCATCATTTACCTAGGGATTGGGACTAGGTTGGCACCAGGATGTACCATGGGAGGAAAACTTGCTGGTGGAGGAAGTGTAATGCTTTGAGTAATGTTCTGCTGGGAAACCCTGGGTCATCATTCATATGCAGGAAATTATGGCATCTACCACCTACCTAAACATCATTGCAAACAAGGTACATCCTTCCATGGCAACAGCATATCCCTTTAGTAGTGCCTTCTTTCAGCAGGATAATGTGACATGCCACACTGCCCAGATTGTTGGAGAATGTTTTGTGGAACATGAGAAAGACTTCCAAGTATTCCCCAGACACCAATCCAATCGAGCATCTGTGGTTTGTGTTGGAACAGCATATCAGATCTGTGGCAGCTCAACCACGTAACTTACAAGAGTTAAAAGATCTGCTGGTAATGTGTTGGTACCAGATACCACAAAACACCTTTAGAAATCTTGTAGTGTCCATGCCTCACTGGGTAAGAGCTGTTTTGGTGGCATGGGTTGGGTTGTTTTACTTCTGAGCGGCACTTTTTTGCACACCTTGGGCTAAATGGCCAGGTCACATGGAAACCGAATGCTCAGAGAAGGTTGGGGGAGGGGACCCACTGGAACAGCTGTTGGGAGACAGATGGTAGCCTCCCGTCAAGGCCATCCACTGTGTTCTTTAACGTGCACAGGGTATGGCTCTCCCGCACACGGGGCCACGGCTTAACGTCCCATACGACGGACGGTGGCCTTTCCAAGCCCATCGGTATCCCCTACTGACTGTGGGCAGGGCGGGGAATTTTGCGGAGATAAATCTCAACGCTGACCCAGCTGGGACTCGAACCTGGGAACTACAGATTACGAGCCTGGCGCGCTACTGACTGAGCCACCCCCGCCCCTTTGGTGGCACGTGGAGGACCAACATCATTTTAGGCAGGCAGTCATAATGTTTTGGCTCTTTGGTCTAAATAATGCTAATAAGTCATTCTGCAAGACATATCCTTTTTGTACTCTGTGACAATACATGTAGCTTAACATTTTCTAACTCATTTCAACTGAGTGTTGGAGAATTTTTTATCTTATTTATTTAAGTGAATTAAATAAATTTGGACACTTAATTTCCCAAATACTTGACTGCCCAATGACAAATTTTGGTATAAGAGTTTCTCTTGTATTCATTAAAATATTGGATTTCTTATCTCTGACAGAACTTCTGTTCAAGTTTAAAATCACTTGACTTTTCCACATCAAGTGACCCATTGAATTTCAGTGGGAAATTTATTAGTATTATATATATATATGCATAAAAAGAGAATTTGCATGAACTTTTACACACTCAAAAGTCAGCAAAATATGAATAGGATAATGTTACATTAATGGGCATCAGATTTAAAGCTCCATAAACTTCTTAGATATCTGGCTTTTGAAACATAAGACTAACAAAAATCTCAATTAAATTTACAAATCTCTAGCTTCAGCAATATTACTCAGAATTTAAAGAATTATGGAAGCTGAAACATTTAAGAATAGCATCATTTACTTATGTAAACTTTTTTTTTCAAAATTAACAAAAACTAAAGGATTAATTAGATACAAGGCAAAAATCATATTGTATATTGAAATATTCATTATACAAATTTACAAAAATACAAATATATTACAGACAATTATTTAATGTAAGCTATTCTTTCTGTTTTGCTCTGTTTTAAAACTTTATAATTCTTTTTTACCAGAATGCTGCCATTACAAGCTTGTAAGAAAAGTTAGGGAGCTTCAAATTTGATTGACAACAGAAGGGATACTGTGGCACAACTTGCCCGTAATTTGAATGCTGGTGACAGAAATATATTGATTTTCAATTTTCAAATTTGATTTTTCACTGACACATAATACTATGGATTTTAAATGAAATGAAATTTTATTTTAAGTCATTTGTGTTTTAATAGTTTGAATGTGTGTAGTTCCTGGGTTAAACCTTTAATTTTACTCTTTTAAAAAACTTTTAATAAGACAGAAACCAAATGAACTACATTCACTTAAATATGGTCTACCAGAAGAAAGAAAAGGCACATATTAAATTACCTGTCACCCAGAGAACTGGTGTCAATTTTGATGAAACCGGCACAATTGATAAAAACTTTAGGCCCCATATGACAAACTGTAACCAACTGTGTCCTGCTCTCCAATCGCTGATGAGTTGCTTTGAGAGTCTAAAAATATACATGTAAAAGTCATATTAGTCTTAATTTAGAACAAAAATTTACTATTACATAATTAGAATTTTACATCTGTAAAAACCAGTAATCACTGCTAAAGTGCACACATTCTATGCATTTATTTTCACTTCCTTATATTATATATGCCAATATGTTTAATGAGTGATGTGTATAACAAGCTTTTTGTGTTATTATGAAGAAAACAAAACTGGCAGATGATGGAATTTCCACTTTGCAGTTTAGCTCAGTTCAGAAAGACAGTACATAAAAAAAACATAATTTTTCTTAAAAAGTGATATACAGGAAAAATGACATTTACAAAAAGATGCATGACAAAGATGAAACTTTCATTAGAGACTGGAGAAAAAAGAATTAAATCTTGCAAAGTAGGGTAACTAGAGTTTTTCATGAGCAGTGCAAAATTCCCAGAACTATAAGAGAAATTTTCTGCATATGCAAAAGTGAGGTAGAAATTTTGGTATGGGATATTGACTGAAATAAGTTAATGAAAAGCACTAGAAGTAGAAATTCAAGCAGCAGCAATACTTTAAGACAAGCTAAAAATGAATTTTATCACTTATCATTAATATTATTTTAAAAATTTTCAACAAGAAAAAACTTGTTCCCAGTAGGACATAACTGGATTCCAGAAGCAGCCATACCTACTCTCACTAATTGGAAATTCCAACTTGTTTTATTTATATATATTCTATATTACATAATATATATTATACTATATTATCTCTTAAATATACACTAGCAGTAAAAGTGTGAAACATTGACAACTGAAATGGGTGGCAATGGAATGATACACAGCGTTTGATGACACGATGCTTCCATTTGAGATAGTTTGAAGAGAAAATATTTTCAAGGGAAATGGGACATAAAAGATTATAAAGGCAAAAAAAATTAATACAAATGGACTTGTGAAAACATTGCCTTCACTTTAAATCATCCCTTCTCTGGGACAGGAAGTGCAGGCTGGCCTGGATCAAGCCACTGCTTTCGGGTGTTTGGATTGGTGAAAAATATCAAATTTTTTCATTGCATATAAGAATTCACTTGATGAAACAATGGTCATGTGGATTAGTGAGGAGTTTCCTGCAAACCGTGATATGACTGTTTCCTTGTTCAGTAGTCAGTTCATGTGGAACACTTCGACAACTCTTGGGTACCTTAATTTATGCATTGCAGATGAAAAGTGCAGACCATAGTTGCTTGTGAGCAACAAAGTTTGGACTAAAGCCTGTGAGTGCTTGTTGATGGATCAGTTTCAACAGTGTGGCACAGTGTCTGCACTTTTGAACTTCTTAAACTAAACCTGGGCAGCACAAATGGAGACTTCACTGAATAATCATTAAATTCTGTGAGGATAAATCCTACAATTGGTTTTGAGTGAATTATGCAAGCTTTAAACATATCATTTATCTTTTAAAAAAGTTTATTATGCAACAAAAGCAAAATAGTCAAAATAAAAGACAAATTGCTAAGGTAAAATCTAGAGCAGTGGTTCTCAACCTTTCATGCTTCACATACCCCCTGGAATGTGTATGTAACTGGCGTACCCCTTATACAGATAGATAAAACTATAGAGTAAAATAATGCCAACTTAGCGACTTTATTACTAGATCTAGCGACCTTTGAGCTCTCACAGCGTACCCCAAAATTTTTTACCGCATACCCTATGTTGAGAACCTCTGATCTAGAGTAATCAATACGTATATTACCACCACACCTCTATATCATAAAGGAACAGAAATATGTATTCAATAAATATAATCAGTGCATTTAAAGTAATTCCTATGTATTAGAATTAAGGAAGACCTATCTAATACATAAAGAAGTTTGTGTATCTGTCCACTTATGCACTCAACCAATACCTAGAACTGAAAGTCAACCACCTTCAGAATACATCACAACAATGGCTGTCCTAGTGGGCCATCACAAAGCAGCGCAAGCATCCCGTGAGCCTTCCATCTCACTTGTTCTTGCTGGCCACGATGTAGTGTTGTGGCAGCATTTTTTATTTTTTTAACTTTTGTAGTAGATATATATTACATGTTTTTGAGGTGAATACAAAATGAATTGTTATTTATTAGATTGTTTAAAAACCCTAGGTGTGATTTTAGATAGTTTGTGTACATAATTTCTTTGTGAGCCACTTTGTGATATTTCTTTGTAGACCTAACCACCACAACTCGACTTGGATGTATTGTGTGCTTGGTTGCAACTATCGCAGCAACTATCGTTCCGGCTATGGAAAATACTCTTTTGTGAGAAGTGATGTTTTGTGAAAATCATTTCAATCAGAATTTCATTGTCGCTTTCAAGAACTCCCAATGTAAATGGAATTTTGAAAAATTTAACAGGCAAGTGATTTGGTTTTACAGTTGAAATCTCAGTGATATCTGAATGATAAAATTATTTGGTTTATAGTTGACATTCACTGATATTTTAGTAGTAAAATGATTTGGTTTGTAGCTGATATTTTAGTGCTGAAATAATTTGATTTACAGTTGACATTCACCGATTATTTTAATGGTAAAATGATTTGGTTTATAGCTGACCTTTATCTGATATTTAAATGGTAAGGTGATTTAGTTTAAAATTGACATTCGCTGAGATTTTAGTGCTAAATTGATTTGGTTTATAGCTGAAATTAAGCTGATATTTAATTGGTAAAAAATGATTTGGTTGTATAGTTCATATTTGGCTTATATTTAAATGGTAAAATGACTTAAATTTGACATACCACTGATATTTCAGTGATAGACCTTACAGTCATTGCATTTGAACTGATATGTTATTGCTTTTTGACTTTAAAATGATTTCGAAGAGATTTTTTTGAGAAAGTATATGCCATTAAATGTGATTGAAATATTATATTTTTTTTTTATCTTAACTTGATAAGTGTTACTAAAAACTTTTATATGAGGGATAAGCAGTCTAGTTACGAAAAGGCAAAGATGTCAATTACATAATCTCCATTATTTATCTGAATCATCATTTTTAGGTACCTTCTATGCTAGTTTATTGATGCATCTGGTAGTCTATGTGTTAGTGTATACCATTTATCCGAAACACTACTCTACAGATTTTGTTTTCTGGATATATCAATAATTTAGTTTGTTCATATGATTTAATTCTATCACTAATCTTGTCCACTCTCTATCATATATATATATATAATGAACCATTTCTCATTTCTAGGAAAGCACATATATTTCTTCATCTAGTTCAAAGTATGTGATAAAAATGTATCACTGAATTTGCTCATTTTATGTTCTATTTACTAACTTTTATTTCCATCACACATAGAAAAGTTAATGTGCATTTTAAAGTTATTGGAATATATATATATTACTTAAATTAATCATTACCCCTGTTAATTTTCTATTTCCTTCATATTTTTTCCTTCAACATTAGGAGTTTTAAACATTTCTTCATTTGAATTAGTATATGATTTCATTAAATCATTCAGGCTAATTTTATGTGAATACTTCCTCACTTTAAAAGCTTTATGCATTTCTATGTTAGGTTTATTATATATATAAATTAATTGAATCACTCCCAATTTTGTGCAATATTTAATATTTTCCCACTTATCTTTGGGAGATTTATGTATTTCTTCAGTTGGTTTACTATATACAAGTTAATTTATTTATTCCTAGTTTAACAAAATTCTCAATTTTTTTTCCCCCTCACCCTCTAGGAAATTTATGCATTTCTTCAACTAGTTTAGTATATATCATTTCATGATTTACTTCTAAATATTTTGCAATTTTTAATATTCATATCCTCACCTTTAGAAGCTTTATGAATTTCTTCAATGAGATTTAGCATATATGTTATAAATGAATCACCCATTTTGCTAGTTTTATGTGTTCCTTTTCCAGGCATAGTTGCTAATTGCATTGATTATTTTTTTTATGTAAATGTTCAGGAAAAATTACTTAAACTTGCAATAGTTGATAATTTTCACACTATCAAAATTTTGGTTTGTTTGAAATCGTGAAAGATACATTGTTTTTATCTGAAATTTCATTTATTTTCAGTGAAAAAATGTTATTACAAGAGGAATTTTGAATAACTACTGTCCACATAAGAATATTCCAAAAGTTCCTTCTCGTTTTTTGAAATTGTTATCAGAAAGGATACAGCGATTGAATTTTAACTACATTTGTTTTACTTTAGTGCAAAATTTGGCAGATATATTTTCCATGTTTTTACATTTTTCTCGAGGAATTATTTTTATTCAAAGATTGGTAAATTGCATCTGGGTTAAAAATTGGTTCATTTGAAACCACCAAAGGCAATAATTTCCCTTTCAACTTCATTCAAATGAAGCGATGTGCGGAAATAACCAGCAGCGAGCAAATGCAATGATAGTCTACTGTGTGTGATGTCAAAAACCGGTTGGTGGGCTTGTTCCTTCTAGGAGATATTGACGCAGCCCCCAGAAGAGCTAGAGACACCAAACTTTGCATTACTGTTCCCTTCACCCAAGGGGAAGAATATAGGCCATGTGCTAACTTGTTGTGATCAGCTAAAATTGGGGTAGGTGGTTTGAATTTCTCAAAATCCTCATAGACTTAACATTAATGATTTGAAGTTATTCAAAATAACTGTTGCCACTAATAAATTTGAAAAAAGGAATACATCAAACTAAACTAATATCTGATTTCTCATGATTAAACATTAACAGTTGAAAGTTATTCAAAATAACTGTTGCCACCATTAAATTTGAAATAATAAATGCTTCAAATTAACTTCTCCTTGATTTCACGTGATTAACTCATTTTTCAGTTTGCTGAGTCAAGAACGCAAGCATCCGTGGATACCGAAGTCATACTAATTAAGCACAAGCAGAATATGAGATTCAAAAACTAAATTCATATAGGAGGTTAAAATCATTAACTTAATTTGAAAAATACACGAAAGCTAATAAAAGCATATACAAATAATTAATAAATGATTTGAATATATGTTATGTAATAAATAATTTTTTGTACCTTTACATTTTTTATGCACCTCAGACGTTAGTTAATTTTCTTTTGCTATAAAGTTACATATGTCTGGCAAATTGTATCCGAGGAACTATGGTGGGTATGAAGTGATTTGAAAAGTTTCGATTATCTGAGCAAGGGAATTCCAGTTTTAGAAACTTCTGGTGTGAGGAGGATAATGGGTACCTCAAACTATGTCCATTTATTTTCTCCCCTAAAAGGAGGAATTTTAACCAGAGGTTTTGGGTTGGATTGTTTTACATCTGATGGCACTTTTTTGCATGCAATGGGCTAAATGGCCAGGTCACAAAGACCCCAAAGGCCCAGAGAAGGTTGGGGGGAAGGACCCATTGAAATAGCTGTTAGGAGAAAGATGGTAGTCTCTCATCAAGTCCATTCAGTGTGTTGTTTAACATGGACAGGATATGGCTCTCCTGCACACAGTGACACTACTTAATGACCCATACAACGGATGATGGCCAATGGATGATGCTTACCCAGCTGGGACTCGAACCTGGTAGTTATACATTACATGTCTGGTGCACTACCAACTACCCCCCCCCCACCCCCCGAGGGGGAGGAGATCAAGTGTTATTGATATTGATGCCAAATGAAAGCTTGCAACGTGGGGAGTGCCGTCTATTCTAAATTTCGGAAAGTTTCAGACCCAAGCAAGGATGGGTAAATCTGCTAGTAAAATCAAAATTAATGATTTTTCAAAGAAATATGAACATATT
This sequence comes from Ryuthela nishihirai, assembly GCA_038380435.1. Classification (NCBI taxonomy): domain Eukaryota; kingdom Metazoa; phylum Arthropoda; class Arachnida; order Araneae; family Heptathelidae; genus Ryuthela; species Ryuthela nishihirai. Next base: position 22,628,363 of record JAWZYU010000008.1, read on the forward strand.
GGATGAAAGAATAACTTTATCACACTAATATTGTATAATAGTAGAATACTAGCACCAGATTATTTAGAGACTGTCAAGTACAGAATAATATATATATATACCATTAATCTATTAAATTAAAAATTACCCAATTTTACAACTTTTACTACATATTTGTCTTTCATAGTTTGGCATAGTTAAAACCAAGGCCAAATTAGCCTAATTAGATATATCATGTTATCAATATTGTAATTTACAACAGCTGCATCCAGACAGCGAATTACCACAGCTGCTTGTCTTTTCAGCATCAGCCAGCCCTATATGATATTGACTGCTTAACAACAATGAGGAAATTTAACTAGCATAAAGAGATGTTGCTTCTACTACACTGCTACAGTATCATTTCCACTTATTCAGCTTTTCAGCTGTAGTCTGGACTATACACAGATGAATATCCTACAATACCTTATTCATCACTGATAGAAACTACCTTACTGCATCATAAGTTGTTCATACCAAGCAAAGTGCACACCATTCTTCTGATTTAATGACTGTGATGCTACTGCGAGATGATATAGATGCCATTCTATGCCTGAAAACCTCTAGTATGATAAAAATTATGCTTTGACTCTTTCTGCTGTATCTTATTAACTTACACATACTGGGTGGTTCACAGAAAACAGAACATATTTGAATAACTTGCTTATGAAAATAATTGTTATAATGAAATTTTTACCACTGAATGGCAAATTTTCATTTCTTTCAAGGTGTGAAAAATGCAAGATTAAATGTGATTAACAATTAAGGAATAAAATGAAGTTGTGAAGTTGTACCAGAAGTATGAAAATGCCAAAGTTCAGTGGAAGATTATTTATACAGTGAATTCTGGGAACTGTTCTTCAATATCAACCATTATCATGGAGACAAAAAGCTACCATCCTCAAGGAACTTCAGCAAAATCCTCAGAAGTTAACTTGAAGATTATAGAAAAATATTAGAGTACCCAGGGGTTGAACTGTTTTGAATAAATTTAATTGCTAAATAGTGCTTTGTTTCATCTGTAGCAATGAATTATATGTTGTTTATCTGACTTAAATCTAAGCTGAATTACAATAATTAAAATATGTTGTTTTTTGTGACCCCCCATATCAAGTGTTATTTAATGATGTTAAGCTATATTGCGTTCATATAGTAGTAAGTGATAGCATTAAATTGCATGAACTAACCTTAACTAAGGATCCACCTTTTCTTGGTCCAAGTCCACATACAAATTGCACTAAATGAGAAGTATGGTTAAAAGTGATTGCTCTATTTACATCTACACCTACTTCATTTGTTCGATTGACAAACTCTAAGTAAAGGGCACTCAGCAAATCATCTTTGCTAATCTCATCCTATATGAAAATAAACAGTTTTATATTTTATAGCCTCTTGTTACACACTACATATTTAATATTTTTCATAATATCACACTGATCATCAATTCATATTTATATATATATGCTTAAACCATATATATGTTAACGTTAATATGGCTAAAATTCACCTTAAAAATGTATGACTTTAAAAGTTTACATAAAATATTACTGTTTAACATATTCATAAAAAATATGAAGTTGAATTTCACCAATGAACAATTACATTTCTGGGGAATCATACAAAAAATAAGGCACAGTAGTTGAATAAAAAGCAAAATTAGGATAAATTTTATGCAAAGTCATTGAACACCTACAGCTCTAAAGTATAATCGCAAAACAGTAACTTATATACTGTGGCACTGTAATATAAACTGCAAATATAAATTAGTACTAAAAAATCAAATACAAGAAATAAAAATTTAAGACAAAAATTGGTCACTAATACACCTAACAATTACAAATAGTTAATTTTATAAATTAAAAAATATCTTAACAGTGTCATTTTAAACATTGAAACACATTCTACAGTGATTAGAAATGATTGTGACAATTAATGATACTTTATCATTTAATGTTGCATGATTTTCTTACAGCATTTAACACAGAATTATAATGTGGTAATATTAGTACAATGAAGAGAATGTGGTAACGTTAGTAAAATAAATAAAATAGAAAATAACAAATTGCATGGGCATTTGAGTAGAATAAGGGCAATAATGATATGCATAACAACATGGAAGGGGAGATAATGGAGAAGATGAACTAATGGAGTTTACTCCATTAGAAGTTTCTTCTTTAGAAGACATGAAAAATAAAAAGTTTAGAGGGACAGAGTGATATGGAGAAAATATTTTACTTGTAAGCAACTCTGAAAAGAGATCTAAATATGATAATCCATCCAATTAAATAAAAGAACTGATTGCTCAGTATGTAACAGGTTTATCACATAGTATTACATTGTTATCAACAGTAGATACTAAATACAGCAACAAAAGGACATTTAGATGGAAATTTTATGCTAAATGACTCATTACTGACTTCTTTGTACATACAATTTCCCAATTCAATGACTCACTCATTCAATAGAGGTCATCTTGGCAGAATGGTAAGTACATTTCTGTTAGCCTTTTGCACAACAGATGCCACACATCCTGATACAGGTTATGATTGATCAGATAACAGAGTGATAGTAAACAATCTATGAATAGCATTTATCATAATAGCGATGGCACACCTATGGCAAGGGTGCCAAAGGTGGCATGCAAGAGGATTTTTGTTGGTATGCCATTGAGAAGTGAAAAGAAATACATGTCTAGTGTAGAGGTATGGAAACAGTGGTCTCTCTAACAAATTCAATGCATATTTATGGATGAATCATTGGTGGCAAGACTGTGTTTATGTTGTTATAATTAGTACTTTAATTGTAGGTTCAAAAGTTATAAAAAGCTCATAAAAAAAAAACAACTGATTACATATTGCAAAAAATACCGCATTTTGAGTTTGTAGTATGCTCATGTTCAGTCACTGTAAATAGAATCAAGTAGCAACACTTTAGGCCTTTATTCTGCCCTACCATAAGTAGATCATTAATCAGCTGTGATATCCTGTGATTTTACCTATTTATAGCTCTAGTTGAGTTGTAAGACTTTCTAAACTTTTAACATAAAGATATTGATTTTATTACTACAGGAAATTGTGTCATCTGGGAACTAGACTACACACAAGGGCTTTTGGTCAACATTTTAGCAGACTTTAAAACTTATTTTTACTGTAATACTTCTAAAATTATTTTTATTGCTTCTCAAATATATCCTATGATTATAAACAATAATTAATTCGAAATGATCAAAAATGAAACCGTTAGTGATCTCTAATGGTGGATATCAGGAGAACCATAACATTATTAGGCTCAAATCACCACTTTTAAAAGGTAGAACTTTATTCAGCAAAACCTTTAATTATATTTCAACCAAAAAAATTAGGAAGGGAAGCTGTTGTCATTGCAGGTGGCCGTGATGAGGCACCCTCCTCCACCTTCTCTTATTCACTAAGAAGGTGTTGGTCATAGTGTTGGCTCACTGGATGAAACTTTATGGCACCACTGGGTGGTGGAGGGTCATTGTTACCAACAGCTACCTTGAGAGCAAATAGCAGCATGAGAGAAAGGGTTCAGCTAAGGTCAAGAAATTGTGATTTTTAACCAAAATTTCTGCTGGAATTTTAGAATAAAATTTTTCTGTAGCTTATATAACTTTATAATAAAGCAACTCATTTTCAAATTCAGGGCTTCAGTTAAACTTTAAATGCTTTGAAACATTTTATTGATTTTTTTTTCCATAGTTCTTGACAGATTAAATGACAGATTTAAGCATTAATAGAAATATTATGAATTGCTATATTAAAAAAATTGCTAAAGTTAAAAAGCAAAAAAAAAACAGTATAATTTTGCAATGTTTTAAAAAATGCTTAAAAATTTAACTTATTTTTTCTTCAAAAATTTTTCATTTTATTAATCAGAATTAAATAGTCGATCTTTTGATATATAACATGACATATCTCCAATAATTAGCTACTTCAAGATGAGGTTCTAAAGCTGTTTATTTTCTGAAAACACTTTAAAATAAATCTGGCCACCATAGTGAATTCAGTTTCAGAAACCTAACACTGCAAGGCAAAGGTTTTCAAAATGGGCGCTGTGATTAATTCCCACGGGCGCCACAGGATATTCGAAAATTTTAATAATTCCAGGCAATCTTAATTCAATGTGCTGATGCACAGACACAATGATTAGATTTGTATGCTTCAGTGGCTGTTTTCTTCAGCGATAACAAAATTTCAATGCAGCATACTGCTCTTCCCTTATCACAGACATTATAAATAAATATAAATATCGCTCAAAATTCAATGTGGAGTAGGAAATGAGGGTAACTGTGTCTAGTTTGATTCCAAGATTTGAGAAACTGTGTGGTGAACAACAGGCTCACCCATCCCACTAATTGGTATACTTTTTTAGGACGTTGTGAAATGACAAATTTTGAAAACCACTGCTGTAAGGGTTAACTGATTGATATCCTTAAAATCACTTTTCTGTATCTTAAAAATTTGCTTTTGGTTTACTGCTAAGCTTGAGAGAGCTATTTTACTCTTTAGGTCAATGAAATTTGCTACATTCTGATCACAGCAGATTGGCATCAGTAAGGTGCTGAGAAGGCCATGTATGAATTTTGCATTTGATTGAATGATAGTATTTTGTATCATTCAATTTGTATCGTATGATAAAGGATATGTAATCATGGCTGACAGAAATAACATTTTAAAGTATTTTGCAAAGTTTGCAAGTGGGCTGGAATATATTCTCTTAATTCTGTAATTCTGGCATGAGATAAAAAAGGTTTACCATTTTGTATTATAATCACTGTATTCAGTCAAAAATATTAATTCTGTAATATTTTTGCTGAATAAATAACCAATGAATAGAAAGAGGTCATGTTAGTATTTAATTCCGAAAGTTTTTAAAATTTATAATCAAAATAAGAAATATATTAATTTAATTAAGACTTTCCAGTACTATATAGTGAAAAAATATGGTAATGCAATTAAGGCTTAATTCTGAAAAGCATGATGAAAGAAAATAATTATTTTACATAACAATAAAAAAATGAATTTTTTTCTGTCAAAACTTATAGCATAAGATGAATGTTGAGAAATATTCTAGTTTCCATAACTCCTTAAATACAATATAAATATAAAGAACAAATATTATGAAAAATCGAGATTTAAACAGATTTGATTATGATCTTTATCGCCAGTTACATTTTCACATTAAATGCATATTTTAGAAGTTATATTTCCATCGACATAATATGGACATTCTCTAATATTTTGCTAGGGTGATGAATGAATGAATATTGAATATATATATATATTAAATATGATAATGAATGAATATTGTTGAAAATTGAGGACAAATACGCATTCCTGTAATTTTTCCAACAAAGGATATATAAGCATTCCTGCAATTTTTTGTTGATTTGTCAGTGGCACCATCTGTTATCAGGAATTGGGTAGCCAAGCCACCACATTTGATGGTAGTAATATATTTGTCACTCATACTCACAGTATGAGTGACAATAATAAATTATCACAGGAAAACGTCCTGTAAATAAGAAATACATGAAATAACTAATTGAAAAAAATTGGTTGTCCCAGTCAGGACAACCAGTTTTTTCAACTAATTATATTAGTGACTTGTTCTTGGACTGAATTCTTTGAACAAAATATATAAAATAGTAATAGTCATTTTAACTACAGAGAAAAAACACTTTTTCCACCATTTCAGGCATCTTTATTTTATTGGGGGTAATATTGCAGAAGTTTATTGGAATATTCAGTACTTCCCATTTCAGCACTGCAATCCACAATACAACTGGTTTAAAAACAATCTGTATTGCTGCTCCATTAGTGGGGTCTTCTTGTCTATTTTGCTGAGCCTCTGACATTTCAGTACCATGAAAGGAAGTGAGTATGATTCCCTTTTATCATGCCACTTCAAAACTAAAAGAAAACTTTCTTTTGGAATGAAACTACATCTCCTTTTATCCAATTTCTCTGCTAAATGCTTTTGAGGTAGATAATCCTACTTTGAATTGTAGTGCCTGTGTCACTTTTTTTTCATATAGTTCTTCTACAAGGCTGTAGAGGAATAACAGCAATCCACATACATGTGAGAGCCTTGATTTAATCTTTATCAATCACAACTTGACATGTTCAAAATCTAGTTGTGTATTCTAGTTGAGTTATATATTCTAAAATATAATCTCCCTTTATAGACCAACTAATGTTTTAAATGTAAAAATTCCCTTACTGATTCCTGATGGTAATTACTGATAAAAAGAACACATTCTGCCTCTGTTACCCCAGCCCTTGTTTCAGAGTGGTTTTAAGTTTAAAGTGGAAAGCTGCACAAGGGAAGCTTTTTCTCTTAATTGTTTGAGCTTTTAAAGGATTAGGAAAGCCAAAAAATACTCATTCTATTTGGAATAAAAAAAAAAACATTCCTCATTATATTACAAATTTTTTTTATTAAATGTCCTCTAGTTTCCCTTTAAAAAATTGCTCATTTCTAAGTCAAGAAAACCTTAAAATTCTATATGTTTAAATCTTAGAATAAAAAAGCAGTGATATTGAAAATAGGTATGCAGAAAGTGGCAAGAATTTTTTTAAAGTTTTATACAGATTAAAATTTGCACCAAATTGAAAATTCAAATACTATTTATTAAGTTCAAATAATTTTTATATGATATAGGCATACAAATTTTTTAAAAAAGAATTCCCATTAAAATATTAATGCATCTTTCATTATACTAACAATGCTTACCAGTGCCAATGTACTTTGGGGCTGCCATTTTGAAATGCTATACAGCTGATGTAGATAGATTTCAAGGTGTGAAAATTACAATAATGAAACATAAATTATTCTAGTAAAATATTGTAAAAAAACTTATTTAGTAAAATAATCAATTACCTGAAGTGGATGGTATTTAAGACAAAGGATTTCTTCATCTGGAGAACATAATTGAGAAAATTCCATAAGAGGATCTTGCACACGACGGCAAAGTGATATTGCTTGCCTAAGCAGAGGAGGATAATCTCGAAAATCATTCTGAAAATAATGCAAGTTTTCCAATATCTTTATTTGAATTATGTTCGAATTATCTTTCATTTGGTATGTAACATGAGCTACAAATAGGTTAGTCACTACAGAACAAAGTTTAAAATTCAGTTGTTTCCCTGCTGAAAGAAATTAAAAATTATCTTAGCTAAAATTTCATGCATTGTGAGAAACCTGACACTTAAGGGTTAAACAATGAGAATACAGTAAATTATGAATTTGCAAATAATGTTTTAATGTAATAATACAAACTATGGCAAATATGAAAATTGAATGAAAATTGAAATACTATTTCTCATATGAAAATTGAAATATGCATATGAGAAATGCACATTTCAATTTTCAGTTTTTGCTTCTCAACTTTATGAGACTGTCTTACAATACTGGCCCCTGAAAATTATGTGGATCTATGTGAAAATTACCTAGCTTACTGTCAATGTGAATTGTAAGTGCTTAGCTGTTTTGAATTTATTAAATGCCAATTGGTACAAAAATAACCAACATGTTGGTTGTTGTGTTTTATGGTGCAAGAGCAACAAAGGATATGTTGTGCCACCCAATAGACTGGTGTCTGATAAGTTCACTAAATAATTCCCAATTACTGATCAATTTTTCATGCATAATGTTGAATTAGAATGATAGGCTATAAATATACTTTGTAAGTTATACCAGATGTGTCACCTGACAGAAGCATAAAGATGATACTTTGGTCAGTTGGATTTCCAAATAGCTTTTTTAGTAGGGATCTTGTTCAGCAGATGGTACTTAGTTCAGTGATCATAGCCCCTGACAAGCTATTAAGAATACAGGTATCCATGCAGTTAACAATTTTTCTGCTAATTTAAAAAATATGCTTAGAGCTACAAGTAGATGCTTATGAACTATTAGTGGTGATATTTTCATGTATTACACTATACTACCATGGTGGTCTATAAAAATACAATATTTTGGATCACTATAACCCCATGAGAAAGGAGACACCAATGGGCTTGGAAAGGAGACACCAAATGCCCATATGTTGCATAGGATGTTCAGATACAGCCTGTATAGAGGAGAGCTATATTCCATGTACACTAAAGAACAGAAAGTTTTCATCCATCTCCTAACAGCTCTTCAGCTGATGATAACTTTCCTCAACTTTCTAAAAGCATTGGGATCTTTGTCCCGACCATTATTTAGCCCATTGTGAGCTACTCAGAGGTAAAACACACACAAAAAAGTGTCACCCAGAGGTAAAACACACAATTCATATTTCTGAGTAGCATGATATTTTCTGATTCATGCATAAAGCCATGATATTTCAGTTTACTGGACTCTTTCCTAGACCTTATTAGTGGAGATCTTGATCAGCAGCCATATTATCATTAGATCACAGTTTTGTGTTTCACCAGTTTGATATTTTATGTTAAATAAATAATTATTATTTTATTTCTATGTAATATGTTTAGAATTATTAACTGTTTGTATGCATTTTTTTATATGATTCACTAGCAGAATTTCCCAGCATTTTTCAGGCCTCGATATAATGACTCAGACTAGCAGAAATATTTGTAACAGGTGAGGGGACACTTGTTGACACTCTCGGTGAAGTAACCAGTGGCTGAAGCTTTTTCAGATCCCTATAATTCTGCAGAAACTCAGCTGATTGGTCCTGAATTTGGTGTGGTTGTCCCACTTAGTTCTTGCTACATAGGGTTTAGAGATTAAGTTCCTAGCTATGGTGGGCTATATTCAACCTGCTTCAAATGTTCAAAATTTCTGAGGATGCTGGCATTGCCTATCTTATGGAATGAACACAAAAATTCTATATTATATATATAATTCTTATTCCAGTGCTATAATATATTAAAATTTTGCATTTTTTCAAAAAAAAAGTGTAAAAAAAAAAATAACAGCTTTATTTCCTTGGAATTTCTATTATGCTATTTATTGCTCAAAATGAAAAATATCACTTTCTTTTGGTATATAAGATTGCCTACTTCTGCTATTTACTTCAGGATAAGGCACTAATGTTATGTTGCTTGCTTTATGCTGAATGTTTCAAAACTAGGTTGGCAACCAAGATGAGTTCACTTTCAGAAACCCATAGTTCATCCATGAAGAGTCAATTACCAAGACACACTCAGCCAAACGAAAATATTCAACTATAATTCTAATACTTACTTCACCCTTCCTTGAATTCATATATACAGTAGCTAATTCATTGTCAATCAGCTCCACTCCAATAGGTGGCATCTGTTCACTATCCATCAATTCATTTACAATTGACTTTATATCTTCTACTATCATAAGTCCTTCCCTGGAAATAAATTAAGCATAATAAATATTTTCTTTCAACAGATACATTTTTAGCAGCTGTTTTTTATGTAACACAATTTATGTATAATAAAAAAATAGATGAATTAAATTTATCTTAAAACATACCTGGATTCAGCACTAACAGCAATTATATGTGGCTTCTTATTAGTAATAAATTTCCTTAAAACCTGCAAATCTCCTTCCTAAAAATAGAAAAACAGAACATATAATATAGTTCATCGACAAATACATATTATATGTATACAAGGTCTGATCAAAAAGTTATAAGATTTATATATTGCAAAAGAAGTGTCGGAGTTTGGGTTGAGCTGTTCCCCCTCTCCACTAGACCAGCACTGAGCAGCACGTTCAAATTTAGACATGGTTCAGGCTTCCCTCACAATTGTAATGGATGCTCCTGCACATACCAACCTCTGTATTCAAGAATTTTTGCCGCAAAATAATTCCTGTGGTACTCCACCATCCATAGTCACCTTACCTTTCCCAGTGATTTTTTTATGCTCCCCAAAATTCCAAATGAAATTGAAAGGATGAAGATTTGATAACATTCCCACTATCCAACAGAATGTGAAAGTGAAACTCAACTGGCTCAAAGCTGGAGACTTCCAGCAATGCTTCCAGAAGTGGTAAGAACATTGGGACACCGACACTTGCATAGCATCATGTGATGCCCCATCGTTCACTTTTGCTTTACCTTAACCAGTTTTGTTTAATTTACGTTATATTTATCATCTTGGGGATTTTTATTTCCTTTTTGGCATCACAGCGCTCATTTCCAATAGTTGTGAGTTGCACACGCGCAACTCCGATCTTCCGACTGTACCGCTAAAACGCGTGCCAAGGACACGCCCCCTCTTGCGTCATAGCTTGCGTCGTTCGTCATTTTATGTTAATGTCTTTCCCGACATGCATCCGGTTCTTGTTTTATACCGGTGACTTGCTAGTCACAGAGTTAATGAGCAGTTAGTGTAGAAGCACAAGCGCATAGAGTGCAGAGGCACTCAGGAGTGAGGAGTTGTAGAATGAGAAAGAAGGGAGAGTGATGTCTTGGCGAGTTGATTTTGGAAATAAATCTGTTTCTTATTTTTTAACCTTTTGAGTCTGTACAATTTTTTCTCTTGAGCAACGCGAATTTAAGTTTTGATAATATTAAATCTAAAATTGACAATCATTTTTGATTCTTACTCATTAACGCTTGCTGGCATTTTGAACCCTACTTTAAACTTAGTCTACTTTTTTGGCAATTTGTTAATTATTGCCTGGCACCCGTATCAGCTATCCGGAGCATAAATCTAATTGGATCAAACATTTTGAAGTATTATTGCATATTATTTGGAGCGTTACAATCATTGGGAGAGTGTTTTGAAGAGGACCATTTATAAAATTGTTGTATATACCCATTCCCCTTAGATCATTTTGACCATCAAACCTCATATATCATACAAAAAAAAGTTACAATACAAATGAAGCAATATACTAAAAGTATATCTTTTCCCTTTTTGAATATTTATGACTTCTTTCATTTTCAAATATCAACTTTTCATTATGACCATTTCAATTTGCATTTGGATTCTTTAACACAGGCAGTAACCCCTTGAGGTCTAGATCGGGTTGCTTAACCTCTGAGCAGCCCTTTTGTGCACACAATGGTTAAATGATCAGGTTACAAAGAAACCAAGGGCTCAGAGCTGGATAAGGGTAGAGTTGGGTTGTTTTACCTCTGAGCAGCATTTTTTTACACACCATGGGCTAAATGACCAGATCACAAGGACCCCGAAGGCTCAGAGAAGGTTGGGAGAGGGAACCCATTGGAACAGCTGTTGGGTGACAGATGGTAGCCTCCCGTCAAGGCCATCCAGCGTGTTCTTTAACGTGCACAGGGTATGGCTCTCCCGCACATGGGGCCATGGCAGCCTTTCCAAGCACATCAGTGTAAGGGTAGGGAATTCATTGGACAGCTGTTAGGAGACAAATGGAAGTCTTCCATCAAGACCATCCACCTGTTCCTAGGTTGGCCTAGGAAGGTTGTTCTAGGAAGTCTTCCATCAAGACCATCCAACCTGTTCCTAACATGCACAGGTATAGCTCTCTTCATATCAGGCCATGGATTAGAATACTATACAATGGACAACGGTTTTTCAAAATCTATTGCTATTCCCTCTCACCAATGGCAGAGCAGGGATTAGTGGTGAAAATCTCAATTGTAATGTTGTTGTACATGGTGGTAACTCAAACTTGGAAACATTAGGCTACAAGCATGGTACACTACTGACTGAGCCACGCCCACTGCATCGAAGTCTCAACTGATAGTGAAATAAATAAATACCTCCTCAAGCAGCTGCTTGCAACAGAGGTCTGACAGGAGCCTGTCAGTTTAATATGCCATAGTAGAGGTATCTGTGAGGATGGAGGGTCCTCAGCAGATTTTTTGCCAACTGCATGCGGTGTTCTGGTGGTCACCCTCCCAGGTACTGACTGTGCCCAAAGCTGCTTAACTTCGGTGATCGGATGAGAACCGGTGTTTTCAGCTTGGTATTGCCATTGGTGATAGTGAAATCTTTTGATAAATTATATATTTATTACAGATTAACATAATCAGCTTTTAACTTTAGACATATTAAATATGAGGAGCATATTTAGTGGCTCATCACTAAGTTATCAGCTAATATTTGCACTGAAGAAAAAAGATGACACTAGCATATCAGGTCACCATTGAACCAATTATATCATCAAGGTTAATTGAACTGACATCTCATTAAGAATATCACTCTGTAGAGAACCACATAGCGACTACCACCAGCACAGACCTCTGCAATATCATCTTGCAGTAAAAGCAGCAAAACAGCAAGATGTGCTCCGAAATTGAAAGAGTCAGTCAACATAACAATTATGTGTGAAAGAACTTACAAGAACTAGTACCACTCTTTTGTAAAACATCCTGTAAATGCACTCAATAACTACACTTTAATATTTGGAAATTTTTATTTTGCTAGATTGCTGGCTGAATGACCAAATATTTTTCATCCCCCTTATTTAATATCAAGTAGAGAAATGAAGATTTTAAAGTTGACTTTTTTTCTTTGATGTAGCTGAACATTTGGCAGAATTTAAAGTGATTTTGTGAATTATTAAATTTTAAATATTTAATTTCACTGTAAGAGTTTAATTTGCAATACTGAAAATTATATTGTATACAATTAGTGTATATTTGACATAAATATTTTAGTGAGGATCTGGTTTTTTTTTTATATCAGAGCTTATAAAATATTTGTAAGGATGGCAAGAGCTCAGCAGAAAGAGAATATACACCAGAGATAATATATCAGTGACTGAACATGTTCTCTTCACAGACAAGTACACTAATCATTATCATTTCACTGGCAAAAATATTGAAATCTGCTCTTCAAGAGCAAATAAAAAACATCATGCAGATAATTACTTAGGTCAATGTTTCCCAAACATTTTTGGTCATGATCGAAAATTTAAATTACCATTCACCTCACAAACCAAATAATAGTGGTATCTGCAGGTTAACTGGTTAGGCCACAAAAGCCTTTCACAATTCGTCAGAAGACCCTCATGAACCTGGGTTAAGGAACCCTTGATTTAGGTGACAACGCTTAATACTTTAAAATTGCCATATATATGACATATTAAATGCCAGGATCTAAATAGCCTCTGCTTGAATCATAGCCATGTAATACTGTGGAATTTGTAAAATAGAGAGTGTGATGGCCCACCCATTCACTTTTACTTTTCCTTAACCAGTTTTACTTCATTTATGTTATATTTATCATTTTGGGGATTTATTTCATTTGGACTAATCACAATTCTTTTTTCTGAGCCATCAAGGGAGTTAGACATGCACAATTCCGATTGTCAGATTATCCCAATGTTTTTCCCGGCATGCAACAGGCATGTGCCGGATTACAGGCAGCATGTATAACTAGGTGACTTTAGGTCACAGAGTCAGTATTGTTATTAGAAGTTGTGGTAGTATGTTGAATCAGTATGAGTTAGTAGCAGGAGGAGAAGTCAGTAAAGAATGTGTTGTGTAGATAGAAGGAGTTAGTAGAGATTTAAGTAGATGTGAGTTGTTAGTTACTGATTTTTTGGAAATAAACTTTGTTTTAGAAATATGAATTTTTGCTATTTTTTTCTTGAGTAACATTAATTGATTTTTGATTAGATTTTAAATTTTATTATTGTTATTATTAGATATTTATTATATATTAGATTATTATCATTCTATTACAATTAGTTTATATTAAATATACACCAATATTTGAATGAGGACCTTTCAAATTTACAAAATTGATAAGTAAATAGAAGTAGGTAAAACTACTGTTGAGACAAAAAAAATTCTATACTTCAATATATAAGCTCATACTTTCTGAAGTCTCTCTTTTTCTCTCCATGCATTTCTTCTGTTGAGTAAATATGGCAGACGGAGGTATTCCATAACCTCTCCATCACCATCTACTAAGGCACAAAATGCTGGTGTATCTCTGGAATTAGAATAGTATTGGATATTACTGTATATTCTTATATCACACACAGCAATGTTTCACATAAACAAAAGTTGAACAAATAGAGTTCACAAATAGACACAATCTACTAAGAGTGTATGTCCATCAAAATTAAATTTCTTACACGAGTAAGGAATAATCACAATGAAACATATATTGTTATACCTCCTGGAATAAACAGCACTGCAATAGAATACAGGTACTGGGAATAGATGGAGGATAAGTAGAATTTTTTAATTCATTATATTACAGGGATTCTTAAACTTTTTTGCTATCATTATTCATCTGACTGGATAATGTTTTTGTGGTGGAACATCTGCATAGTCGATCTTTATTTTATAGTTTATATATCAGAAGCATGTTTTCACAATGCATTATCCTGCCAGTGGGTGGAGTAGAATTAATGATATAACAACCACTAGAGCATTATTGATAAGGTTTGCATCAACTTTTTTGCCACTGTTCAGAGTTAAATATGAAAAAATTTATATAGCAAAGTTAAAACAAATCTTTTTCTGTTGATTTCGACATAAAAAAATTATACTGAACGTAAAAAAAAATATATTTCCATTACTAGCTGACTGTCATTTCCACACTTTTGCTTGCTGGCAGTCACAACCCATATTTTTACTTATTTATAGAAATGTTCCACAAGTAGATTATCAACCAGAGTTGATTTCTGAACTGTTGCCATTCCATTTTATCAAATGTTTTGTAATATTTCAATAACTAACTAACTAACAAAATAGATCTTCATGATTAGTTGAATCATTAATTATCATTTAGTCATCATTATTAGCCATCATCCTTATTTATTATATCATACTTAATTATTGCTTTGAATTTGACTACTTTTTCAGTTTTAGAAGTTTTTACACTTTTACACTTTGCTATTTCTAGAATTACTTTTATTGTTAAACATATATTATGATTAAAAAAATTTTTAATCACTATTCTTACTAATGAAGCAACTATAAATAAACTGCTGTTAAACAGCAGCAACATAGTGACTAGATTTTTACACTGTTCTAATATTGGAATTTCACATGTAGTTCTATTTCTAAAATACTGGCAACATACATTTTACATAGCAACAATGCAAATTTAATTTGGAAGTGGACTTGGAATTCAACTTCCATGGTTTAGTTAAGCTTTTTATTCTTTGGAACATTAACATTTTTTTCTTTTAAGTTTTTAGTTCTTTTTAGATTATATTTAACACTTGTTTTTAATTCAACTTGTTTTAGAGAAAAATTTTTCATAGTACTATGTCTTATGCTCATTAGCCAGTATTTGGGAAAAATCAATTCATTCCCTCCATACCTAAAATAAATAGGCAATTCAAAATCTCCAAAAACTGAACAAATAAAAGATTTATGCAATAGAAATACAGAAATATTTGCACTGATGTAACCAAAAAAGATTATATTAAAATTTTCTTAACCATTCATTTTTTAAAAATAATTTTATTACTCAGAATGAAATGCTCTTTCTTTTGATATATCAAATATGATCTAATTCCTGGTACTTTTGTAGAGCAAAGGGACCTGGGTGTGTTTACCAGATAAGGTATATTTTTTTTTATCATCTAATGAGGTCTCACCTTTCTTGAAGAGCTTTTCTGTGGCATTTTACACTAAAAAGTTCCTGTCAGACCTCTATGTCAAACATCTGCTTGAGAGATTTTTTTATTATAATTCTGTTTGATACTTGCTTAAGAATAAGGTTTTAAAGCTCTTTTATTTTCTGAAAACACTTCATATTAAAACTCAACCTAAAGTGGAAGTTCAGTATCAGAAATTCAAAACTTTAACGATTAATATTGAAGACCACTTTATTAATTATACATACATTTATTTATAAAACACTGGATTACAAGTGGACTACAGTTTAGGAAACCTATTCAGAAAAGTATAGGTAATTATAAAGGAGCTTTATAACTTCAAACACATATAACTACTTGTCATGAAAAGGAAACATATAACATGACAATGAAGAGAAATACAATGTTTTCATCATTTTGAAAAAGTTTACACATCTTTCCTATTTTAGTTAAACACAGTTACAGATGTTATGTATCTGGATGTGCTTCAGAATTTTTGTTAACACAAATCAGTGACAACTCTCAAGATAATAAGTTTTCAGCCTTCCCATTACCTGCTGCAAGTGAAATTGTCTAAGTCAGCAATTCTCTGGCCACTACAGAGTTGTGGCTTGTTCACTGAACCTAACCCAATTTGATTTATTTCTATGGGGTTTTTCAAAGATGCAGTTTATCAACTGCAATTATCACAATCTATCAATGAACTGAAAGATAATATAACTATCACTCAAATAAATCCTGATAGTTTCCATAACAGTGTTTGGAAGAAAACTGAATTTTATATGAATGCTGCTCTACCATCTTTGGCATCCATATCGAGTATCTATAAATATGATTTCTCTTAATTGTCATTTGCTTTTCTTTTATGTGATGAAGCATTTATAAACAATTGAAGTTATATAGCTATTAAATTGCCTATTATAATTATCCTGTGTGATAATCAGCACACTGTGTGTTCATCAGAAATAAAATCTTGCAAAAAAAATAAACAAGATGCAATATTTTGATGAAACACATTGTTATACCTCCTGGAATAAACAGCACTGTAATAGAGTACAAGTACGGGAATAGATGGAGGTTAAGTAGAAGCAAAAATAATGAAATGAATTGTCACATTTTTTTTTATATATTGCACTGGTGTAGGAGTTTTTCTTTTGCATAAAGGTACATCTACATTTGACTTACTTTTACTTTTGCATTCAGGTTCTTGTGATAGTAAACCATCTTGGCTACTATTAATATTGCAGACCATCACACTAATTTTCACTTGGCCTGTTCATCAATGTATTCAACATATTAAATAAAAAAACAACAACACAGAAATAAAACAATTTAAATTTATTGAAAACATTTATTTTAATTTATTGCAGTGTCCAAAAGATTGCAATATATGGCCCTCTTTAGTAATGTATATACTGTGTGCTCATCAAAAACAAATCCTCATCAAAAAAGAGAATTCAACATTTTCAATGAAACGCATTGTTATACCTCCTGGAATAAACAGTACTGCAATAGAGTACAAGTACTGGGAATAGATGGAGGTTAAGTAGAGGTAAAGATACTGAATTGAAATGTCATGGTTTTGTAAACAATTGAATATTATAATTATCCTGTGTGATAATCAGCACACTGTGTGTTCATCAGACATGGCTTGTTCACTGAACCTAACCCAATTTAGGTTCAGATTTTTAACTTTTTTGTTATCCAGAATCATCTGAATGCTTATGTGACAGAACACTATTTTGATTAATATTTATTTTGCCTGTTTATCAAGGTATTTAAAATACTGGATCTAAAAACCATATAAATACTCTGGTTTAATTTATTGAAAACACTTATTTTACTGAAGTTTTCAAAACAAAATTTTGCTGTCAACAATTTTATCTCCAATTTGTGAGGCACCAATAATGTCCTCAGGGATTCCATTTTAAGAACTCCTTTAATATAGTATATTTGTATACTAAAATCCTCACACATGAAGAGAATTCAAATTCAATATTGTTAATGAAACATATACAGCCATACCTCCTGAAGTTAACAGCACTGCAACAAATTGCAAATAGTAAGAAATTATGATGAACATTATCAATTACTAACTTACCTTAAAGTGTCAGTAAACTCTATAGGATAGGGTAAGTCAGCAGGATAAAGGAAAATTTGGGTCTGTTGAGCCCTCTATTTCCATTCATAGTTGAGAAGGGAAGATTCTCAGATAGAGGGTCAATATAAGGAAGTAATTACCATAAAATATCAAATATAATGCACACCTGTGTATAATATGTGCATGCTTGATTTAGCCTGAAAGTTTCTGGTAAAATGTAAATTCATATATAATATGCACCCATAACTTTTGAAGATTTTATTTTAAATTGCATAAAGCATTTGTTAACAAAACTTAAGCTTTTAATAAAAAAACAAAAATATGTAACACCTAAATATTACTGGGAAATTTGTAAAACCACACGTCATTACTGTCACTAGTAAGAGGCTCATCTAGTGTTGTCGAGTCAATACCATTGCTATTGGTGCTGTCATAATAAATATTGCCATCATCATCTTCATCTGATGACACCTGTTCGTCCTCCCACAAAATGTCATCCTCACTGCAGTCAAGATTATTGGAAATACAACATCTGAGGAAGCCCTGTTGAATGCATCTAATTCATTCCAAGCTGCAAGTACCCACTTGGCAACATCGGTGAGATTCGGTTGATGCATACAGCTGTCTGCATCAACCGTGAACTCCAGACAATGAACTTTTGTAACTCCAGAAACTTTTTTTCATGGTTGTCTGGAAGATGCTGTGCGATGGTAGTTCTACGAACTGAAAGACCATGTCGCTTCATAAAACAAACTGCCCATCCACACGACACTTTAAATTCTGCTGTGCTCATAAGAGTTTTTTTTTTAAGTTCCAGAGCTTTAAGTCTGATTTCAATGCATGAAACAACAATGCCCTGTTGCCTCCTATCTACTACCCACTCCATTAATGTTTTTCTAGGTTTGGAAAACTTGGTGGTAACCCATGATTTACCTTTTTCTTTCTAGGTAACACTTGCAGCACTTCTTTGTTTTTTCGCCATAATCAGAAGTTTGACTTTTTAATGGAAAAATGAAGACTTGCTGCATGATTGCTGTCAGATTCTGCATATTTTAATAACAGCTTTTCTGCTGCAGTATAACACTTCCTCGAATTCATTTTTAGGGTTCCCCACTACTCAAAAAGACAAGAGGGGACGCGGTTATGGAGTGTTGTTGCCAAGAGTGCGAAATGTGTCTTGCAACAATGTCTCACAGCTGTTCATATGTACAACCGTTCAATATTTAAAATGATGTATTTTTTTTTGTATGCGAGTATAATATGCACCCCCATTTTAGTGGGCTAAAATGAGTAAAAATTGTGCATATTATACTTGAGATTTTACAGTATATAGATTATAGGGAGACAGTGGTGAACAAATGATTGATCAGCAGCATAATAGAGGGAAAAGTTATGGCCAAAGGCCAGCTGGCAAAAATTTATATATAAAAGCAATTTTTTGTGACCCAATGCGATGTATATACAAGCTAAAGGGTACAAATGCAGCGAGTGGTCCACTGATGGTCAAAAGAAAACTTTCGAATTTTGGAAGAGCAATTTAGAAAACAAAGCAAAATGGCAAGCAGAGGTAAAAGGGGCAAAATGAAGGCAAAGACCCAGAAATGGCTCAACAAATGAGAGCAAATTACTCAGAAGAAACCATAATTTTCTCAACGAGTTCACAAATAAAGTCCAGTATGCTTCCAATGTTCATTCCCTCAGATCTGGTTTTTCTTTTTCTGTTACAGTAATTTCGGAACCTAGGTTTAATTTTTCCATTTGTCTATAGAAAGTAGCATAGTTTTTCTGTACTTTTCATATCGAAGCCAGCGAAATATTGATTCCTTCTCTGGCATTTCACAGATATGTGAAAGGAAATCTTCAAGACATTCATTGATAGAAACTGTTTCATCTTTTTTTTTTTGGTGTAGGAATTCATCCTGAATGAATTTGTTCAGCTTATAGCCCATTATTCCCTCATACATAATCTAGCCATTATATTCTTTCTCTTCTTCATCAGATTTGGACTGCATTTCCTCATCCTTCTAGGCCAATTTTTAATTTACCTGCTGCAGAGTTGGAATGCTGTTTCTTGAATTGTGTTATTCTCAGTTTTGGTTCTATTCTCTGCATGCAAAATGTCCCTTATTTACTTCTGTCCTGAAACCTTTTGAAGCTACTCCATAGAATCAAACATTTGGTTTGATGGACTATTTTGAGATGATCACTAGAGCTTTAGAAGTGATATTGGCTATGTAGACAAAATGTTTTCACCAAGCCACATTCTTGAGAAATGTTTTCAAAACTTGTAGCTCCCAGTGTCAGATAAAAAAAAAAGCTTTCCCTCTTTTGATCTATATAGATTGTGGCTCTGATCATGAGGTTTTATGGAATATCTGAAAACCCAATCGTTTGACTCAATGATGGCTTTCTACAGTAATATTGTACTTTGTATGAGTTGGCAAAAAAGTGATTAGTTAAGCATTAGAACTGGAGTTAGACAATGCTGAATTTTGTTCTTTTTTAATTTGGTTATAAATCATATTATGAAGAAAGTTTTGGAAAGGGGGAGTTGGAACTTTAGATTATCTAGATCAGAGTTCTTGACAGCTGGGGAGCAAAGTGTACATGCCAAGTAATGAAACTATGTCAAAGAATGTACTTGAACTTTACATATGTTTTAAATTTCCATAATATTAGTCTTATTTTTTTTTAATAATATCAATTTATTTGCAAGAGTATATCCTTTATTTCAAGCTATTAAACAGGTTCAATGCTCATAAAAAATGCATTGATTCATTTGGAATGTGAAGGGAAAGTTTTGGAGTATTAGAGTTACTTCCTGGACACAGAAGTATATTTGTGCATTTTGCAGGATGATGAGGTAATATTGAGAACTATTGATCCAGATGATCCTTTCAGAAAAAAATATTAGAAAAATGAATCCGTTCCCCAAACTCGATAAGGCAGTAAAAGGGTAGGGTTGGTGATAAAGAGAGACAAGCTCAAAATATATATATATAATAATCACCAGCTCATACTTGGTCTAGTGATTAGTGTACCTGATTACTACACCAGTAGACATGTCCCCCATGTTGTGTGTTGTATGAGAAGCCAGGACAAGCCAAAAACAGCTTCTAAGTTATCTCTGTCCTCTGTTGCGTAGAGGAGTACCTTCTTCCCTTTTTAAAAATGAATGAACAAATGAGTGAATGGAAAATAGACATATATGGAAAACACAATTGCAGTCTGGTTGGATATTTGTGGTCTTAGTTGTTTGCAGATTGCGTGTGTATCTGTATGTAAAATGATGTAAATGGGTAGGGTGGATGATGCTTTAGTTATTTTGATATCTGTGCTTTAGAGTAAGATTCTTAGTTAATCTTTGGAGTTGTATGATAGAGGCAAAAATACAACATGAAGTAAATAGGAGAAAAGGCATTGGTGTAGGGAACTTTAAGGATCTGTGGAAAGTGAAGATTTTTGCAGAGCAGAATCTCCTAAAGAAAAATGCCTTGCAATAATAGTAGGTATTGAGAAATACCAAAACTCTACTAAACTGATATATCTTACAATGGGATTGTATTGCAGTAAACCAAGATTATGATCATATTAACATTAGAGCATTTGAGTTTGAAAAAAAAAAACACATGACAATCCTAGCAACAATATTTATAACCTTATATAAAATATCATGAATAATTATGCAGATGGAAAATACATTTAGTATTTTATGTGAAAACTGAGGTGTAATTTTCAGATGTTGAATTGTTTAATCTTGTGCAGCCTACCTGCTGGCATTTATATGAATACACACAACAATCCCCTCATATTTAGATGATAAAAATTTGCTTAGATTAATCAAGAACAGTAAGAGCAGTTTAGTACCTTGCTGGAACAAATGCTATACCCAAGACACGTATGCCATCTCTTGTGTCAAAATCCTCATCTTCTTCCATTGCTGGATCTACTTGATATGGTGCTACCTTTAGCCAGTTGTATAATTTTCTGCAGCATGCCTGTTTGTATATATGAACATATGCAAAAATTAATATAGCTTCTGATTATATTATTTTAGTATGAACTTAATAATCTCTCACAAACACACACAACACATTTTGCATCATGTTTACATAAAAACTTCAAACTATTCTTTGAAAATGTAAACTGTAATGTTATTCTTGGGAATTTATAGGAACAATATATATCTGCAATGATTTTAACTAGAATATCATAATAAATAATTAGCATAACCTAGTGCATGGACACTGGTTGTGATGTTAGCTCTTCTGCAAAATATACTGATTCTTTTTAGGCAACCTCTTAATTACTACACAAGTGGCTGAAAAAAAAAAAGAGTTGTTTTATCTCTGTTTTTGTGGTTTTGGCCCCAGGTGTTCCCCGATTACTTGACCAACCACTCTCAAATTTCATACATGGATTTCCCTGCCACCTTGTGTTACATTGAAAATCCAAGTCCTTATTCAGCTCTATTATTAATAGACAATCCAATGATTGAATACTAAGTCTACATTGTTTGGACCTTGGTGTTATGAAACACACTACCAGATGTCATCAATTGTTGAACCTATCTAGAACATGATGAATGAGCAATTGCTGACATTCTTCAACCCAACTTGGCCAACATCAAACTTTATGATCAATTACAGAACTTCATGCAGCAGCATGTTTCAGGCTACTTCAGTGCCCACGACAATCTTACGCCACACTGGGCATTTTTTTTCAGTAAATTCATTTGTTCAAGTCTTTGAACTTTTAAAAAAAACTGAAACAAGGTGTTAAAAGTTTTAAAATTTGTCCCTCTTATTATCTCCTACTGATATGCACAGTGTAGCTGTGATACACTGGGCACTTTCAGTGTTGAAGTGTTTATTTCAATCTGAACAGGATATCCATTTTACTGTTTACAAATTTATTCTTGATAGTTATTAGTTTCAATGCTTGAGCAATGCAACTTGTAGCTGAATCTGATGTCATGCTGCATTCAAACATATCAAAACATGTATTAAAAAAGGTAAGTACTCAGCATGTTGTATACCCTAACCATGATGTTGTTACTTCTAAGCTACAATAGTGGACAAAAGTTACAAACATAAAAGATGGCATAGCAATATAATGACTTGAGAGGCTTTTATGAAATTTAGGTGAGAGGTACATCAGACTATAACAAAGAACATATGCAAGAATGGATGGCCAGGAATAATGTTTATGAATAAAAAAAAAGTCCTTCACTGGTAGTAGCAGAAATGCATTGTTCCAGTGATGAATAGGTATTACGGCCCACACCAAAAGACCTCCTCCTCTATAAAGGTTTCATTCATGGATGGTGTGGGGATGGTTGCTCATCCATGTTCTCTCTTGTAGATGAGCACACATCAGGAATCCGTAGTCAGACTGAAAAGGGACTCATCTGTGAAGGCAACATAAGCCCACTTCTGTTCAGTCCAGGTGTGATGCTGCCTGCAAGTCCTTCGAGCTCTTCTTTAAGAGGGGGTGAGGAGGAGGCAAACTATTGGTCTCCTAACATACAGCATGTTGTACACCCTAACAGACCTCTCTCACAAAGTCATCTGGATACATCTCTGCTTGGCATCATCATGTTTGAAGCACAGACAAGCTAGACAGCGAATTGTCTGGTTGTTATCTCCCTACACCATCTTGCTGTTAAGGCCAGATATTGGTCCTCCTGGCATGTTGTGACCCTTGGCTGTCCTGGAACTGGTTCTTGAGACTCATTTCAGAATTCCTGATATTGTTGCTATGGCCTGAAGATAACCATCCTTTTGCACTATTATAATATGCATTATGGCTACCACAGTTTGAGTCTGCTGCCAACATCCTACCAATGGCTATTCACCTCTCCAAATACATCAAGTGACTCTAGGTATTCATCTGCATGTTCTCTAACACCTCTTGCAAGCTGACAGGTTTTGGAGCATGCGAGGTATGATATAATGAGCACCATATCTGTGCTCTCTTTTACAGCATGCCTTATGTGTATGGCTTTGTATACAACTATGTATGGCTTTTCACGTGTGCTCACAAAAGCACTGTTCACACAGCATTCCTTTTTGCATATGTTCTTTGTCATGCTCTGATGTACCTATCTACCAAATTTTATGTTTGTAACTTAGCTTTTGTTCACTAGTGTAAGTAGATTACTGTTAAAACCTTTAGCCTGAATTATGAAAGAGATGATGCACAAATCAATATATCATTAATTCATTTGCAGTATACTGACTCCTCTGGTCCAGCAACCTTGGAATATGGGCTTTGTCAGCTATGAGGTGCCCTGAATCTTGAGAAATACACTAATCTTCTGATGTCAAAAACATTATGTAATACTGAACTGTTCTATTACACATTTATGGAAAGTACAGCAAAAAAGTTATTATATAATATGCATTTCTAAACAAAGCATTTTTTTTTTATTTAATGCCAAATGTATCTAAAATACTGATACAAAATAAAATTTGCAAAGCACTGAATAAATTGCTCTCTTGTACTGTATAACTGTTTGCAGTAATGAAATTTGGTACTGAATGAGTCTGCAAACATGTTACTCCATAAGATGTGAGAGCTTAGGTGATATCATTGAAGCAGCTTTTCAGAAACTATACTGAACCACAGTTTTCCAGGTTCTGTAATTTTTAAAACTTTTTCCTGAACAATGGGAATTTTGGAATAATTTAAAAATTGAAGGAAATGTTTTCCTCTTTTTTTTGGCAAAATTGGTCTATGAAAAATTTGTTCAGTTTAAGTACCTTTAAAGTAATTTTTACTATTCACCAAATTCTTAAAATGAATGAAATGCCAAAAACAATGTGCAAATTTTAAAAATTAACCCTTTTACTACCATACCAACCCAAAATGGCTGATATTTTATATGGACTCATCCAATCAATGCTATTTCTTCTTCACTACCTCCACCTGCAATTAGGGCCATTTTGGGTCAGTATGGTAATGAAAGGGTTAAATAAAAAAACTTAATATAATTCTGAAACATTTAATTACACATAATTTATATTATTATATTAATGAATACTCTGATTTAAGGACACCCAAAATACACACTTTTACTACAATGTACCTGACAAACCTATACCAAATGCCAGTTTAAGGACTGCATACTGCTGCAATGTACTTATACATTTGTTTGAATGAATTTGAAACACTCCTGTATTTTACATAATTTTAATATAAAAATTGTTCTATATTTGAATTTTAATCTGCAAGAAAAACACCAATAATTAGAGAATTTCCATATCATGTCAATCGGGAAACTAGTTTTGAAGCTCTATAACTTGCTACACTTTTGTGAGGAAATATACTTGAAGATAAATTAAAGCTCTACATCAAGTCTGTCTAAATTCTGATATTTCATAAAAATTAACCCAGTATTTAAACAGTTATGAAAGTTGTAACATTTACCAGCAGCAGTATTATGTCCTGAGAAAATTTTACAAAATCAAAGAATATTGAATTACTTACATAAATTTCTAAATATAATAATAATAATCATTAAATTTAAATGAACTTAAAGTAAATTCTTATAATTGGCACTGGTATAGCTGAGCATTCAAATTCCATAGCTGTAAATACTGAACAAATACAGTTAAAAATCAAAATTGATATAAATTTGATTGAGGTTTTATTACATTTTTCCATAAAAAGAATTTATTTTAGAAGTTACAGTTTCAAAGCTTATTATCGATACAATGGGAAAATACTTTCATAATTTGATAGGACCCTGTATATTTATGCATAAATCCATACATACATCCCTTCAAATTGCTTTAATTCTTATGGGGGGAAATGCTTGGATTCAAGTGTTTTTAACTAATATAGTAGTTTTTAGGAACTATTCATAACAGCAGGATATGCCTGTAATTCATATAGAGCACTGTATGGAAAAATAATTGAAAGTGAAGCTATAATACACAGATATTAAAAATACAGAAACATGGATGCCTATTAAGAACCATTCTTACCTTAACAATGCCTTCTTTTGCTTCACCCAGAAGATGTAATCTCAGCTCATTCTCAAATGTTGGATAAAGTAACTTTGTAAGTGCTATTTCTAGAGCTTGGTGTCGCTGGTCATTCCATTCTTGAACATTTCTACTAAATTCATCCTATAAAATTGAATAAGTTCCTATGCATATTTAAAATTGTTTATATATATATATAAAAAAAGTGATACATTGTACTGAGGGGTGGGCGTGCTGCAGTATGCTTGGTTGATTCAGGCAAGACCATTATTAAATTTTTGCTATTTCGATGAGCCCATGATTAAAACAAGAAATAATTTTACTAAATAAAAATTTAAATGTTAAGCATACTAATACGAGTTATATAATAATACAATAATAAGTTATAAAATAATATAATAATAAGTATAATAGTTAATATAATAATAAGAGTTAAGATAAAAAAAATGTATAATGTAAATAATGGATTTTCATTCACTTTAATAAAAACCTACCATGCAAGTTCATTTCCCACCCACCACCATTTTTGCTTACATATAGTGAGCACATTGTTATTTGATTGGGCACCCCCCCTCCCCCTGGGTAGAATGGCTAAAATGACCAAAGAAAAGATGCAAAAGTAGAAGGGTTCAACATGTGATAGAAAGTGTGAAAAATGATGAGTCAAGTGTGAACTGCACATTAATATATATATATAACATGGGACAAGGAGTCTAAAATAATCATCACCTCCTAGCTGAACCTTTCTCCTGATTATTCTATGATCAAGCAAGCAATGGAAAATTCTAATTGTGCTATAAAGAATTGCTTTTTGCCACAATACATTGTGTTTAAAAGTTAAGAAAAATGCATTTCAGAAACAACTTTGTTTTCCATTTGTTTCGTCACAAAATCTAAAATGAAATTATAAATGAATTTATAAGAGAACATTATTTAGTAATATTAAAACATAAATTAGACATCTTCACATAGCAGCAAAAGCAATTACCATGCACATAAAATTTGATAAACAATAAACTGAGAGATAATTACCCTATCATATAGTTGCTTTATTTCTTCCAAGTACATTTGATGACCATCATTCCCACCTTGTCTGTCCATAGTAATTTTAAAAGTTAATAAACCTTCCTTTTCAGCCTGGAAGAGAAAAAAAGGATGGAATTTTAGTTTTTGTATATGTTTCATACATAAACAAAATATGACATACATACAGTTGTAAGTTTAATTCATGTTAGTGTAAGTTTAATTCATGTTCAGTCTGCAAGTATAGTACACTTTTATAATTATCTATCATGGGAAAAAAAGACAGTACTATTTCTGCATTAAAATCTCCAATTAATCACCACTGGAACTAAAGTTGCTAAATTTGCTGGAATTTCTAATGTATTTTGCTCATTTGGAAGAAACTGAAAAGCAAAAAAAGGTCACTCTTCCTTTTCTCAAAAACATCAAATTCTCATAAAATTAACAGGGTGGCATTTTTTTAACTCTTTTCAACCTAAACTCCTTAACATCCTTCACAATGAAAATTATACAAAAAAATTTTATCTGTTCAAAATATAAGCTAACTTTATTATTATTAGTTTATGGTGTATAAGCACCTAACATCCTACTTTTACAATGTTTTACAGAAAATTAAAGATTTCCAAACCAATCACATAATCTTTTGTAGAGTGTGTGCTTTAACATATTTAATGTTACAATCACCCCCAAGAAGATTGAAATTGAAAATTATATACAATACCTGAATTTAAACTGAGCACTGGCTACATCAGGTTGCAAAATTATCATCTTTTATATATGCTAAAAACTATGAAGTTTAAAAATATCAAACTTGATAAGTTACAGCATTTCCAGAAATTATAATGGCTTTGCATTATGCTAACACAGTATAGAAACTGCAGAAGAGAAATATTTTTGTGTTTAAGAGAATTACTTACCAGAATTAACTTCAAAAACTGGTCACCTCTAAGATCCTTAACTGGTTTATTTTTCACATATTTAAAACTATAGCAAGGATGATTTTCATCTACTTCCTATAAAAAAAAAATCAAAATTAAACTTTGTCTTGAAATAAAAATTTTTAAAAGTACACTTTTCTTACAATTTTTTAACTACTGTTAGTATTAATATCTGCAGGCATTCGGAACAAATTTAATGCCTAAAAATAACCATATACTTATTCTTTAACTTTACATAGCATAAATGTGCATGAAAATTAGACACACGCTTTTTTCTTTGTATTATATTCAATTATATACAATACTTGAATTTAAACTGAGACTTATGTTTAATTATTATAATAATAATAATTTTAACTAAACTTTATGTTTAAACAGAATATGACCTTACACTTGTCTCCAAAATTAAGAGATGATTTGTGGCAATCCTAAATAACAATAGTAATAAGTACAGAAAATTAATTGTAATACTGATTTCAAAATGGACAAGTAAAATAATCTGATTAAAGAAAAACATAAATCAGGAGTTTCTTATAAGAAAGTGCTCTTAAGACATTATTTTTGCATGGTCAGACATCTGACAATTTAAAGATTGTCAAATATTCATGATGACTGAAAGAAAGCATTCATCTGAATTATTGAAACACAGTGCCTTGGAAGGCCAGCAATTGGACAATCAAATATAAGGTAATGAAGTTGAATTACATAAATCTAAAAATTGTTCAAAAAATTACAAATGAAAAAAAAAAAAAATCTGGCAGATAACATTCCAAAAACAAAAACCTTATGCCTACAGAGTTGAAGGCAACTCTCCTTACTGCCCATTGAAAATTGCACAGAAATAAAAATTGTGCAGGTTTCCAAGAAATGATAAGTTCAACAGAGAATTTTTAATCTCAACCTCAATGTTAGATTCAGCAACCTCTGTTGGCTAGTTTACAGGAAGAATTTGGTACTTTGATTTTATTATGCCAATTGGTTAATGTGCTTGGCTACTGATCAAAGGGACCTGGGTTTGCAACCTCTGAGTGGCACTTTAGATTGGCTGTTTTACCTCTGAGCAGTACTTTTTTTTTGCTCACAATGGGCTAAATGGCCAGGTCCCAAGGATCCTGAATGCTCAGAGAAGTTGGGAGGGGGGGAGGAGAGGATTCACTGAACAGCTGTTGAGGAGACAGATGGTAGTCTCATGTCAAGGCCATCTAGTGTGTTCTTTAAGATGCACAGGGTATGGCTCTCCTGCATAAGGGGCCATTGCTTAACATCCAACCCAAAGGACGGTGAACTTTCCAAGTCTATTGGTGTTCCACTACTGACTGTGAGCAGGATGTGGAGTTTTGCACAGATAAATCTCAACACTGACCAAGCTGGGACTCAAACTGGGAACTTCAGATTACGAGCCTAGTGTGCTACTGGCTGAGCCACCCCTCAAGACCTAAATAAAAAATGGATGTTTCTGCTGTCTTTCTGCTGAAGTCTTGCTTATCTCATAGACCTTCTACTATGGCATAAAAACTGACAAGTTCCTGTAAGACCTCTGTGGCAAGCAGCCACTTAAGGGAATATTTATTTTATTATTATTTTCATAATTGATGTTTAAAATATTTTAATCCCAGTACCCTTATGATATTTTTTGTCTTCATATTTGGAATGAGAAGCTGAGACAGTCTTGGAAGTAGCAATTAAATTCCAAATCTTCACTGGGCATTTAAGAGGAATGAAAAACAAATAAACTTTTCTACAGTTAGAAAGGAACAATTGTTGACCAACACCAGAAATCAGAGTGATAACAGTTTTACAGAAATATTGTGAAAATGACATGGCCAGAACACTTGTTAATATTGATAAAACCTTTGAAACAATTTGTCTCTCATCAGAAACTAGTTATAAGAATTAAAGAGATCCATAATAAAGTGTGCAAAAAGTTATTACAAGAGGTGTAAAAAAAAACATAATTTATTGTTAGATGAGATCACTGACCATATAGATATTAGTCAAATCATAATAAAACTATAGAACTGATCTTCATACAGAATACTACAAAGATGCCTGATATTTGCTTTTCAAATGAGCCTAAATAAACAATGAGATTTTGCCAAATGGACCTGTTTTGTTAGATTGAAATTAGTCTAACAAATGAGTAGTTCTAAAAGTTAAAACTTTAAATATTGTATAGGCCTAATTATATACAGATTATGCTTTTCTTAAATAATCAGGATGTGAAACTCATGGGTGTCTTATAATCACAGTCAACCATAGCTCCCCTCCCCATATTGTATACTTTCCTGAATAACCAGATAGCATCCATCTATGCATGTACAGATGTTTTATCAAATCATTAATTCTTGCAACTAATCCACCTGCAGGCTGTTCAGTTATATTATTTTGACTGTGCTCACTGCAACTGTTCTCTTACTCATTTTAATGATTGATTCTTATATAGAAATGACTACGCTGAAAGACAGAGAACAAGTATCAAATCAATGAAGGATTATGATGGAGTCATGATTGATCTTAAGACTGGGATGCATGAAGGAGAAATCAACAACTGTACTGCTGCAGCTAAAAACATTTGATGTTATTGAAATTTGATTGTGCATTTTTTAAAAAACATTTATGATATTTTTTCCCTGTGGATTCTCAAAATGAGGGAGTTGACATATTCAGAATTGCTCTAAAATTAGGACAATGCAATAATCAATATATTACATTATAACTGAACTATTGCAGAGCATCACATTCTACTGTAACTGAATTTGAAAATAAACCATACCAATGAAAAAAAAATTATGAACAAATTTATCAGAAAGCAACTACTGAACACAAACCTACAGGGGTTTATCAAAATAAAGGAAACACTAATGGTGACTGAAGTATATGCAATGCACCATATGTATATCACAGGGACAGTGTCACCCACAATGTGAGATATATAAAGGGGAGAAGTATGATGTCAGGTATCACATAGCAGTGCCACAGGCAAAGGGTGAAACACTTGTGGTGGTGTAACTGTTGACAGTGTCAGATCTCGGTGACCTCCAAAAAGGCACGATCATTGGTGCATGTCTTGCAGGAGCTTCAGTAACCAGAACGGTGGAAATAGTAGATGTAACACAAGGAACTGCATCAAAGATTATAGCTACCTATCAAAAAAGGATAGACCATTGTTCCAAACGTACAAATTGTGGACACCATAAGAAGTTGTCAGATAGGGATAGGCAAACATTGGCACGGATTGTACAAGGGAAGCACAAAACCACGACACCGCAAATAACAGCAGAGTTAAACACCAGTTGGAATGATCCCATTTCTGTCATAACAGTTCATTGGGAACTTCATCTTGCTGCTATTTATGGTAGTGCTGCAATTCACAAACCTCTGATTACCAACATCAATGCAACAAAATGTGTAAGGTGGTGGGTGCAAAGCACATAAAAACTGGGATGCTAAAGATTGGCAATGTGTCATCTGGTCAGATGAATCATGTTACACATTGTTTCCCACCACTGGTAGTGTATGTCTGGCAAAAACCTGCAGAAGGTACGACCGCGACTGTGAAGCATGTAGGTGGATCCCTGATGCTGTGAACAAACTCTTAATGAGTTTGTGTATCCAAGCAAAAATGGACTAATGTAGTAAGTTTATGTGAATTGAAAAGGGTTCTTTAGTTGTATATTTTTTTTACATCAATTCTTATTAAATAATATATTGTGGTGTGGAGAAAAAAATTCGCATTTTGCATTGTTCTTTTGGTTGCTAATTTGCATAATTTCAGCAAGATAGCTTGTTGGTTTCAGATCGTATAAAAGCTTGTTGTGTGGGAAACTGGTTCATGTATCATACATTTCAAAATGTGCATTGAACATTTATCGCATTGTACAAAATGGCTACGAAGATTGAAATCTTGGTTCTGTTGCACCATTACTGAAAGAAAGGGTTTAAAATGGCTGAAACAGTTTGAAAAATTAACAATGGCAAAGCTGTTGTGGTCACTCAGACAGTGCAAATCTGGTTCAAGAAGTTTGTGGCTGGTGACATAAGTTTGGAGAGGAAAAAAGGTTCTGGAAGGCCCACTGTGTTGATTTAGCTGCTCTGCTAATGGCTGTTGTAGCAAATCCAACAACCAGCACTTGCAAATTGTTGGTTGAACTGGGAGTCTCCAAATCTACCATCACTAACCACCTGCACAAGTTTGGAAAGGTCTACAGACGATGACAGCAGGTGCTACATGTATTGATCCCAGCTGAGGCTCAACGACGCGTCAAGATCTAGGAGGAACTGCTGAAGAATTCACATGACACTCAGTTCATCAAATGGGTAGTTACTGGTGAAGAAAAATGGGTGTACCTGCTTATTCCAGACACCTCCAACCAGTGATTGGACCTAAGTGAACCAGCTTTACCTGCCACCAAACAAAGAGGTTTCAAGAGAAAGGTGTCTACTGGAATTTTGTGGGTGTGATCCACTTTGAGCTCATCCCAGATGGTTGGGCTATCAATGCCAAACTATTCCGAGCAGCTGGATCAGATTTACGACAAACTGAAGCAATGGTACCCTGCTTTTAGTTAACCAAAGGTGGGTGTTCCTTCAAGACAATTCCACCGTGTGGACCCAGGCAATGTTTCATTAACTTGATGGAATCAAGCTCCTATCGCATTCACTATTCAAACTTTTGATGAGTTTGTGTGTGCTACAATGGTGAGACCATTGGCAGTACATTTTGAAACATAACTCCACCATTTTCATTATTTTCCAGGGAAAACATAAATTTGCTTTACACAGTTTCCAAAAATTCATCCCTTATTGTATTTCAAAACTTGATTTTACAAGAGGAAAGCAATGCCACAATTTTTTACTGATTAATATTTATTCTACAGCACTGTTACTCATACAGTATACAGGTAGATCTAGGAACATAACCCTATTTTTCTTTAAGTTCACTGTCATACACAACTGTCTTACACCACCACAGAACAAGAGCCTGTATGCCTTCACTCTGCAGGTAGCTGTGAAGATTGGCGTGTCCTTCTTTTGTAGATGTCTGCTTAGCCCACTGACTAACAAGCTGCAGCCAACAGCATCAATTCCATATACATTCTGCATTCACTTATGAATGTTTCCAACAGTCTCTTCATTTATGCAAATTCATTAACATCAACACTGGTTCAACCAATGTCCATGAGGGCTGCCATGTTTGATTAATGTTACAGTAGTGCCACCTGTTGGAAAAGGATGCACCTGTGATAAAAAGAGGTGGAATGCACATACTTTTACACTGTACAAAAAACAATGCTGCAAATAATATCCGTAAACAAATTTTGGGACATTACTTTCTACCCCTGTAATACAGAACAAAAAAAGTTTGATACCATTTATATTAAATTGTGAACAAACCTTTAAGCCCTTTTTAGTAGGTCTTATACTAATTTTTGCTCTTTCAAAATAAGTTTGTCGTACACATTTTCTAACTGCTGGTTCTCTTGAAATCTGGGTGGCTACCATAAATTTTGCAGCTTTTAAGGCTTCATCAGCAGTAGGAAATCTCCTGAAAATATTATTTCAAATTTTTAAATATTAATCTTCTTTCAAAGCATCATTTCATCTTCCACAAATTTATGGCATAAAAATATGTAATAGTTTAAATAAATTATAGAAGGTAAAAATTACAAAACTGACCACAAAATGCAAAAAATAATTATCATTAAACTCAACTCATTAAGTATCCACTAATAATTTCTACTCTGTATATTGATTCAAAAATTTAGAGGAAAAATTGTCTTGAGCCGGGTGGGATATGAACCCATGACCTCTTGATAACATGTCAAGTGCTCTGGACCGCTGAGCTACCGGCCACTGATCACTCCCTACATATTAGGAAAGTAAGGTTGAGAATGTTCATAACATCAGTTAGAGGAGATCTTGATCAGCGGCTGGTAGCTCAGCGGTCCAGAGCACTTGACATGTTATCAGGAGGTCATGGGTTCGTATCCCACCCGGCTCAAGACAATTTTTCCTCTAATCCCTTATATAATTCTACATACCTATCAGCAGAAGCAATTTACAGAGTGGAAATCATTAGTGGATAAAATGCTAAATTTAAAATAATTAAAGTTATGCATTTATTTTGGTTTAATATATAATAAAATTATTCTTAACTACGCAGCAATTACCATTTCCTGAGTTGGTAATATATGTGGTTTATACACAGCAAACTTGGTTGTGTGTGATCTTGTGGCATTAGTGTGGCTTGAAGGATTAACATAAAAATTAACGATGCATTTTGAACAAAAGCAAAAAAAAACCTTATATAATTCTACATACCTATCAGCAGAAGCACATAGCTTCTGCTTTTCTAAATTATTTTTAATTCAAGTTTTTAAATCAGTTCACCAGTTCCAGCTTTATTACTTCAATCTGCTTGCAATAAAATTAAAATGAAAACTAAGGAACTTCAAAATACATTCATTGGGTAGTTTTACTCTGAGAAGACTTTTGTGCACACAATGGGTTAAATGGCCAGTCACAAGGATCCCAAGGATTCAGAGGAAGTTCGAAGGGGACCCAATAGACAGCTGTTAGCAGATAAATGAAAGCCTCCTGTCAAGGCCATCCAGCATATTCTTTAACGTGTATAGAGTATGGCTCTTCTGTACACAAGGCCACAGCTTAACATCTATATAATGGAAAATGGCTTTTTCAAGTCCACTGCTTTCTTATCAAGGTTAGGGTGGGTGTTAGAAGAGACAAAGCTCAACACTGGCACAGTTGGGACTCAAACCTGGTTGCAGAATATTACAAACCTGGTGAGCTATTGACTGAGCCATTCCCACATCAATACTTTCATCAGTTTGTAGATCATTTGATCGAAGAAATGATCGTTTGTAGATCACATTACAACTGTAAAAACTTTAGATAACTTGATTGATGGCATTACACAGCTTGACTGATTAATTTTAATTCTTAATATTAAATGTGATTGAAATTTCAATACATTTTTAGAACAGCTAATTAACTTTTCTATACCACTGAAAAAAATAATCTGAATTTTGTACTTAAAATGGTCTAAAACTGCAGAAATGACTTCTTCATCACTTGTAAATTTTTTTCCGCACAGATCAGACTTCAATTTTGAAAACAAAAAATAGTCGCTGGGGGCTAGGTCGGGGCTGTACGGTGGGTGATTTAATTCCTGGAAACCACATTACTGAATAGCAGCCTTCGCAGCAACTGAAGTGTGCACTGGCACATTGTTGTGCAATAACCTCACTCCCCTGGACAGCTTTCCTCAGCATTTCTCTTTGATGGTATCTTTCAATTTGTACATAAATAACGCATAATATTCACCAGTAACTGTAGCATTTCATTCCTTAAAGTTGACTAGCAGAATCCTCTGAGAATCCCAAAAGATGGTGGCCATGATCATTTTTTGGGATTGTATCACTTTTGCTTTTTTTTGGCAGTGGGGATCCAGGATGCCACCACTCCATAGATTGCTGTTTAGACAGGGAATCATAGTACAGAACCATAGTTTCATGTTCCATGACAATTGAATCAATCTAAAAATTCAATACAGCATTCCGCGTGTTGCTGTGTTTGGACAACATTCAAAAGTTTTGGGATCCATCTTGCACTCACTTAGTTCATACCAAGATGGTCATGTAAAATTCGAAGCACTGGGGTTTTTGAAAGTCCACACCTTGCTGATAATTCTTTAGTTTTCAGTCACCTATCCTTTAGCACCTCTTCTTGCACCAGCACAATTGTTTCCAGAGTGTTTCTGCAGGTCTGTCTTGACGAAGTTCATCTTCAATCGAATCTCTCCCTAAGCGAAACTGCTTAGCCCATTCTTTAACCATCAAATGTGACGGGGAAGATTCACCGTACACACCATCTAAACATCATTTAATTTCTGCCAGGCTTTCGCCTTCTTTCGTCAAAAATTTAATGACCGTGTGATACTCAAGTTTAAACATTTTAAAATATTGGGCAACAGCACTTCTATCTGCGATGCTAGCTGAAGTACTACTGATGCTAGAGCTGCAAATTTTTAACTGCAGGTCAACAAAACATAGGGTGGTGGTGGTGGGGGGGTGGTGGCAGAGTTAGACCTGTCAATTCTTGTTCTAACATGTTCAGACTGGAAACTTTTGGACCTTACTACGTATACTGTTCCATTATGTATCAGGCACTCATCAGCTCCTATTAGCATAGATAACTGATAATTTGATATACTTAAGATCATGAACAATGACACAGTTTCAAAAGCAGTAGAATTTATGCAAATTGTTTTTCCTATATACATATATATATTATCCTTTTGATGTTCGCACAATTACAATCTTTTGCACCTTGAATGAAATCAATTTAAAAAAATATTTAATTTAAAAACTAAAAAAAAAAAGTTGTACCAGTTCTACTTCAAAATTCATTTAATAATTTCCATAACAATTTATATTTTGGGTTGGGTTGTTTTACCTCTGAGCGGCACTTTTTTGCACACCATGGGCTAAATGACCAGGTCACATGGACTCCGAAGGCTCAGAGAAGGTTGGGGGAGAGGACCCACTGGAATAGCTGTTGGGAGACAGATGGTAGCCTCCCGTCAAGGCCATCCAGCGTGTTCTTTAACGTGCACAGGGTATGGCTCTCCCGCACATGGGGCCACGCCATAACGTCCCATTCAACGGACGGCGGCCTTTCCAAGCCCATCGGTGTCCCCTACTGACCGTGGGCAGGGTGGGGAATTTTTGCGGAGATAAATCTCAGCACTGACCCAGCTGGGACTCGAACCTGGGAACTACAGATTACGAGCCTGGTGCGCTACCGGCTGAGCCACCCCCGCCCCACAACAATTTATATATCTACACTGTAAAATTACATAAAATATTTAATGGTTACTTTCCTTTGTCAAACTCAGAAATATACTTACTTGCATACAAAATCACTAGCAACTGTTTTTGGCTCAACAGGATACTGATCAACTTCATGCCTTTGATAATTATCACGCAGGTTTTCTCCAAATTGTTCAGGAGTTAATCCAAATTTTTTTGATAGCCCATCTGAAATCAAGCATAATTTCAATAATTTTTTACTAGTAGGCTTGTCCTCATATTAAGAATTTATAATAATTGCCACAATTTTAGCCAGCAAAATTAGCACAGTTGAATATAAACAATATATAGAAATATTTTGACTACTGTGTTTAAATATTTCATCCCAGCTTATTTCCTATATGCTGAATATATAATATTCAGTTATGACATATATAAATGAATTATATACTGCTGCAGGTTCAGCAAAATGCTGTTATTTTAACCCTTCCAGGGTCCCACCTGAAAAACTGATTTACATCCAGAGACCCAGCTATTTTTTCATTATGGTCAGACAAAAAAATTAACTTTAGAACTTTTTTTTTTGCCAAATAACAAATGAAAGGAATTATAGCATGCTATATGAAAAAAATTAATCAGCATTTAATTCTGGATTTTCTGAAAATATATTTAACAAAAAGACTAGTTTTATTTCAAAAGGACTTTTTTTAGAGTCATACAATAAAAAAAAAAAAATGCATCGGGCAATGCAAATAAAGTTTATTTAAAAAAACTAATAAACAGAAATAATCATAATACACATGAATAGAAAAGGCATTTATTTCAGAATAAAATAAATGAATAAAAAAAGTTATTTTACTTAAAACAAGAAAATTACCCTAATTTTGTATTTTTTCTCAGTACCATACTTTGTGAAAAGTCCAGGCATTTGCCAACTGCATTGAGTCAAATACAAACAAGCCAACTTTAGAAATTAAAAAAAAAATAACCAATAGGGTCAAGTTATATACCAAATTAAACAGAATTTAATTCCAAATTTTATAAAAATAAAAATTTAAACAATTTTCGAAACACATTGATTTTACTAAGACTTTGTAACTGTGATATTAATGAAAAAATACATTGGACTATGCAGTTAAGATTTAATTTTGGAAAACCTGATGAATAAAAAGTTAAATTATATATTAATCAAAAGAAAATTTCTTCCTGAATAGTGTAATATTTACCTAAAGCAGGATTTTTCTTTTCTTTTAAATGATTCTTTTCAGTGTGGTATATTTTAAAACACAGGCAAGTGTGTTATACAAGTTGATTTGGATTGCTCATATTAATGGGCCTTTCTGTCCTCTTTATGAAATGGAGGAACACTTTTCTGGATGCTTTTCTTGCAAACTTTGGAAACAAGCAAACAAAAATCCCCATCTGTATCATAGGAGTGGCACAGCCAAAATATTGAGTGGGAAAGGGGAATAAATTCTTTTAAAATCATTCAATATAAACTTAAAAGGTTTTTTCTTTAATATTAGGTTTTGCCAAGGAGGGGGGGGGGGACAACGAAATATGTCGTGACAATCCCGGTGAACTGCAGTACTATGACTGCATATCAACTTAAGGGAATTGTCACTGAAACCACCATCGACTAAAAAGGTTCCTGTCAGTTTAAGCTTGCCTTACATTGTACCTGCCTACAGCGGGAGAAGACCTTTGTGAAGAGAGAAGACTGCATGGGTTTATTTGCCTGCCTGTAGAGATAATCATTGAGGTGCAGTGAGAGTGGGATCTTTTGAAATTTTGAGTGGTGCCTAGGAATATACCCAACACTCACTGAATTTTGTCCAGATAATTGCCAACATATAAAATAAAAGATGGTATCTTTTGAATTTTGAGCCAGAAAATAAATAGAAGTCCTAACTTAATAAATAGAAGTCCCAAGAGCCTCTGCAGCAGAGGTTCTTAGGCACTTCCATCGATAGGCCACACCTAATCGGGTAACCAAGCCTTTCAAGCATGACCTTCAACTTTGTCCTCTCCATCGAGCCGGGCAACCACAGCCCGCTCACCGTCTCGGCCTTAACCGAGCCAAGGCCGCTTCGGGGAGCACTTGACCGGATCTCTCCCAAAGCCAGTCAGCGTCCCTCCCATGACCCCGACAAAGCCATTAGCCTACCAGGGCTTGCATCACTGCAGCACCCGGACCCCACTTCGCAGAGGAACCCAAGTTCCTCCACTGCGAAAGCATGATATGCCAAAACTAATTCTGTGGGACTCTTAGTTTGGCTGTTCCATCGACAAGTCCGTCAACCAGAGTAGCTACATCCGGTTGCGAGCCCTCAACTTCTACCTCTCCATTCTGAATGGGTCGAAGCCTCCCAGTGAACACCCATCCACCCCGATATCACAGAGACCACATCGAAGAGCCCATGGATGAGTGTACGAAGAGGTGCACAACTCATTCCGCGGTACTCCCCGATGAGCCTACAGAAGACAGGGTTCCCCAAGCCCCGTCCGAGGCCCTTAGAACGGCCCCTCAACTGGGGCTGCAACCCCCAGCTTTGCTTGGGACAAGTCAATAAGCTGACTGGATTGCCAAGCGCCGACCAGTCCACCGGCCTTCAGCAGGCCCCCTCCACCGGGGGCCACCAGACTTCAAGAACTCCAGAGTGCCAGCGATCCGAGCCCAACTTCTAAGAGGCACTGTAAGCCCCCCCCCCCTCATCAAGGATTGGATTGTTTTACCTCTGAGTGGCACTTTTTTGCACACCATGGGCTAAATGGCCAGGCCACAAGGACCCCGAAGGCTCAGAGAAGGTTGGAAGAGGGGACCCAGTGGAACAGCTGTTGGGAGACAGATGGTAGCCTCCCGTCAAGGCCATCCAGCGTGTTCTTTAACGTGCACAAGGTATGTCTCTCTCGCACACGGGGCCACGGCTTAACGTCCCATACGACGGACGGCGGCCTTTCCAAGCCCATCGGTGTCCCCTACTGACCGTGGGTAGGGCGGGGAATTTTGCGGAGATAAATCTCAACGCTGACCCAGCTGGGACTCGAACCTGGGAACTACAGATTACGAGCCTGGCGCGCTACCGACTGAGCCCCCCCCCCCCCTCCTCATCAAGGAGGTCCCACTCCGGGTGGGGGAGGAGGGGGTGGAGTAAAATGCTGTCAGTGTAGCAGGGGGAAGAGGACTCGAACCTGGGAACTACAGATTACGAGCCTGGCGCGCTACCGAGCCCCCCCCCCCCCCCCCATCAAGGAGGTGCCACTCCGGGTGGGGGAGGAGGGGGTGGAGTAAAATGCTGGAGTGTAGCAGGGGGAAGAGGTGGAGGTAAAAAACTTGCTTAAATTTTTCTCCCACAGGAGGCTGATTTTTGTGCCAAGGAAATCTTTTTTGCTTCTGTATCCAAGACCTCATTCATTTTCAGGAAACTATAAAAGATCTTTTTTTTTTTACTTGAAAATGAAAAGGTAATAAAAAAAAACACAAACTAATTCAATAAAAAAAAATAGCAGCAAAAAATTGTAGGCCACCAATCATCGTAGTCAGCGATGTATCATGACTCTGAAAGATTCATAACAAATAAATATACGGGAATAAAATCAATAAATCAACAGATGTGAAAAAGAACAAGTTAAAAGCTAGCCATTACAGATGTAGCATAACTCTGAAAGATCTATGGGGATAAAAATTAATAAATCGAT
Organism: Ryuthela nishihirai; assembly: GCA_038380435.1. Taxonomy (NCBI): domain Eukaryota; kingdom Metazoa; phylum Arthropoda; class Arachnida; order Araneae; family Heptathelidae; genus Ryuthela; species Ryuthela nishihirai. The sequence continues at coordinate 22,668,465 of JAWZYU010000008.1, forward strand.
AGAAGTAAAAACAGCAAGTTGTAAGGTGGCCATTGCATTGTCATAACTCGCAATGTAGCAAAGATTTGAACTCCCAAAGATTGATGCATATAAATCTACGGAAATAAAATCATAATAGATCTATGGAAATAAAAACGAAGTTTTAATTATAAAAGTACAAATAAAGTACTAATGCAATTGAAAAGTTATCCAATGATATTATATGCAGCACATTGTGCACACTAAGGCTCCTAGTGCACATATGCTGAAGCTCCCTACTATTTACCGCCATTTGCATCTTCTGGGCTATGAACAAGTTTACCAGCAGTTTTGCAGGAGATTTTAGCAGGAACAATGCACAGAATGCTGGGAAATATGTTAAAAATAATTCTAGGCATATTAAAATAATTTTAAGGCAGAAGAGAGAGTAAAAAAAAAGGTACAACAATTGGTAATTCCGAAAATTTTCAACTTTAAAATAGCAGTTATTTTTTGTTAATTATTCAGGATTTTCAAAACTTTAAGGAAAATTTGTTTTAAATAATAATTATCAGCTGTGCCACTCCTACAAAAGTAAGGGAATAATAGTTCAAATCAAACTTGTGAGGTTAAATCAGGGGGTTGCTTCAGTATAGAGTAACATTAACAAATTATTTATATCCTAGCTTAATAAAATATGCTTCAGATGAAAGAAGAAAATATTATTTTTCAAGCATGAATTATGCATTTTTATAAGATATATGTAAGAAAATTTTCAAATGGCAATTTCTATTTTTTTTTAAATCCAAGTTTCTTGCTGTACTAAAAGCAAACATAGATTAAATAATTAAACCACAGCTACTATAAATATTTTATCACAATTAAAGCTGTATTACATAATAATAAGGTCTTTGAAATTCAGATTACAATTCTCTTGATTACCTTTACACTAGGATAAAGGTTAATAATACAAGATAACATAAAGATGTGGCATGTTAAACAAAGTAATGATAAAGCCAAGATTAACGCCAAAAAGGGCTTATCCATAAGGCTGAATTTTTTAGTAACTTTGTTAACACACCCCATACTTGTGATGAATTTCAAAGACCTTATTATGTAATACAGCTTTAATCGTGATTAAATTGATATGCAAACATAGATGTCTTGGGACTCTCATTTTGGATTCTGCAAATGTCTATATTTGACAGGGACCCTTGAAGAGTTAAGGAACTTGAGAAATTATGAAGCAGGTACTAATGCATGATTACTCCACTACCAGATTTTAACTTTAGTGCAGAAGATACTTCCACTAAAAGATTTTAACTTTACTGCAGAAGACACTCAGAAAGTTTTCTATTATTTGTGGTGTGTATATTTGTTTTGTAGCATGGACACGTATTCTTTTACTTTTTTTGTAGTATGAAAGGACAGCAATGAAATTAGTGCAATACAAATAAAGCAAAAAAAAAAAAAAATTATATTCCAAATATGTTTCTCAGTAATTCTTCCTTGGTGTGGAGGAATTCTAATAAATGTTTATGAAACTGCATGAAAATTCTATATCAGAAGTGTGATGCTTATTATGAATCTTGCTTATAACAAACAGATTTCACTAGCACACCAGGCTTGCTTAAAATATATTTGATTATTGCATCTTTTGATGATCTCCTTCTGACACTAAGAAATACACCAAAGAGCCAAAACATTATGACCAGCGTGTTTTTATGCAAATTGAAGCAACTGCAGGTAAATGACGGCATGTGTGAAGGTCATGAAATGGTATAAATAACACATGATGCTGAGCTCTGTTAATCAGTGTTATTCTTGCTCTTCAGATGGGAAAGGCAGAGGATTTAAATGAGTTTGACAAAGGCCAAATTGTAATGGCCAAATGATTGGATCAGAACATTTCCAAGATGGCAAAGGCTTGTGGGGTGTTCATGGCCAGCTGTGGTTAAAAAGGGGTGCTCATGGCTAACCGTGGTTTTTGAAGTAGTCCAAGGAGGGAAAAACCACGAACTGTCGGCAAGGTGTGGGCCAACCATGGCTCGTCAATGCTAGAGGTGAGCGAAAACTATCCCATATGGTATGAGCCAACAGAAGATTCTGTGGCACAACTTGCCCATAATTTGAATGCTGGTGACAGGAGTAATGGGTCACAACACACAGTACATTAAACCCTGCTGAAAATGGGGTTGTGTAGCAGAGGCTGCTCTGAAGTGCCCATGCTAACCTCGGTTCACCGTCAAAAGCGCCTACAGTTGGCACGCGAGCATCAAAACTGAACCTTGAATGATTGGAAGAAGGTTGTCTAGTCCAATGAATATTGTTTCCTGTTGCACCATGTGGACGGCTGGTGCATCATTTACCTGTGTTGGCACCAGAATACACTGTGGGACAAAAACAAGCCGGTGGAGGAAGTGTAATGCTTTGGGCAATGTTCTGCTGGGAAACCCTGGGTCCAGTTATTCACGTGCAGAAAACATATACCACCTACCCAACATCAATTGCAGACCAGGTACATCCTTTCATGGCAACAGTATAACCCTCTAGTAGTGCCTTCTTTCAGCAGGATAATGCACCATGCCACACTGCCCGAATTGTTGGAGAATGGCTCGTGGAGCATAAGGAAGACTACCAGGTATTGCCCTAGCCTTCAAATTCCCCAGACATCAATCCTATCGAACATCTGTGGTTTGCATTGGAACAGCATATCTGATCTGCAACGGCTCAACCACGTAACTTACAAGAGTTAAAGGATCTGCTGGTAATGCTGGGTTGGGTTGTTTTACCTCTGAGTTGTGTTGTTTGGTTGGGTTGTTTTACCTCTGAGTTGTTTACCTCTTACTTTTCTGCATACCATGGGCTAAATGGCCAGGTCACAAGGACTCCGAAGGCTCAGAGAAGGTTGAGGGAAGGAACCCACTGGAACAGCTGTTGAGAGACAGATGATAGCCTCCTGTCAAGGCCATCCAGTGTGTTCTTTAACGTGCACAGGGTATGGCTCTCCCGCACACGGGGCCACAGCTTAACGTCCCATCCAATGGACAGTGGCCTTTCTAAGCCCATCAGTGTCCCCTACTGACTATGGGCAGCGCGGGGAAATTTGCTGAGATAAATCTCAACGCTGACCCAGCTGGGACTCGAACCTGGGAACTACAGAGTACAAGTCTGGCGCGCTCCGACTGAGTCACTCCCGCCCCTGCTGGTAATGTGTTGGTACCATATACCACAAGACACCTTTAGAAATCTTGTACGTCCATGCCTCACCAGGTAAGAGCTGTTTTGGCAGCACATGAAGGACCAACATCATATTGGGCAGGTGGTCATAATGTTTTGGCTCTTTGGTGTATTGTATATAAACAACAAAATAGCACAGTATCTTATTATATCAGGTACACCCTTTCATGACAATGGTATAACCCTTTAGTAGTGCCTTCTTCAGCAGGATAATATGCCTGCCACATTGCCCAGATTGTTCGAGAACGGCTCAAGAAAGATGAGGAAGACTTCCAGGTATTGCCCTCGCCTCCAACCTTATTGTGGTTATATTCAGAGATTTATGTCCAACCTTATTTGTGGTTAAATTCAGAGATTTATGGTTACACTACTCTGTTTGCTTGTGTATGATTCTAAAACAATAAGGACACTCAAAAGCAAGCTATACACAATCCAGTTTGTGGCTATATTACTGAAATGTCATTTATTATCTTTAGACGAGAAATTTCCTGAAAATCATTCTAATGTGTATGATGCAAGATATAAATAGCATGGAGTATCATACATTTGATTTCTAGATACATTCAACCTTAACTTTATATAAATATAGCTTAATTATCATACCTAAACCTGCTTCTTTGCACACTATGTAAGCATCTTTGTGTACAGTATGCTTAACTTTTGTTGCTTCAGTATCTTGTTCTTCTTCTGCCTTCTCTTCTCCTTCAGCCTCTGACTCTTTCTTTTGCTTCTTCATGAATGCTTCCTTCATAAGAGGAATGTCTGATCCATAGTACAACATAAAATGCATATAAGAATCTTTCACCTCTTCTGCAGTCTGGGCATCTTTCAGCCTGATGAAATAAAAAATAAATGTATTATCATCATAATGAGGTATACATTTAAAAACCTATTATACAAAAAACAACTATGGCCTATTATGATTTTTATTTATTGATTATTGGACTGTATTATATCTACTTTTCGCTTACTGAGTAAAAGATGAAAAATCTAAGAAAATAGTAAGTACCTGTAGAATGCATATTGTTTCCCATACAGAGTTCTAAAATTTTATTACTGATGAAATAAATTATTTCAAATCATTACTAAAACGTTCTTTAGAAAAAATGGCAATCCAGCATTGAAAAACTAACCAGGCCTCAAAGCTCTTATGCTTTCTCAGATAAACTATATTTATATAAATATATAAATATTTATATATATTAACTTCTTAGACATCAAGCTTCATATTCCTAGGCATTTGCTTCACAATTATTTTGAATATGACCTCTACCTGACTGAAAAATATATAAATTTCATCCTGTCAGTTTTTTTTTATATCTATGTTACAAGTTATCAGACACCATTTTAACATTTCCAGTATATATAGATCACATTTAGAACAAACATCTTCTCAGTTGTTGCTTGTAACTTGTCCTTTGTGATGTTTGCAACATGTCTTTAACATGTATTAAAAAAATAAATCTGGTGCATCATATATCCTTTTAGAGAATATCTATCTTTGGTATCAAAATCAATGTTAACTACTTCCTTAAATCACAGAAATTAAATTTTACTGAAAAAAAAGGAGCTGTTTGGATCATTATTGCTATAACTGCTATTATCCTTTGTAACATTTCCCATATCCAACAATTCTGAGTGTTGGCATTACCATCCAGCTGAAAGTGCGAGTCTCTCTGTAAAATGTTCAAGGCTGATGAGCAAAATCCAGATGTTGCCAAGAACCACCTGTTGCACTATGTATGGGAACCAGTGCAGCACACTTTTAGGAACTTGTAGACAGTCAAACTATACAAGATTTGAGTCTGCTGCAATCACTATGGTGGTTTAGAGTTTTATGGCAAGAATTCACTAGCAAAGCAAACATCATCACATAATGACTGCCAACAATGATCTCATCAACTATGTCATCAGAAACTGATTGCTTTCTTCTGCCATGACATACCAACAAACTACCCATTCTGCAAACTGCTCTGTGCAGCCAATTTCTTTTTATCCACAGGCCTCCAATATGATGCAGTTTAATTTTAATCACCCAGTATATATGATAGCTATTCATTTATATAGATAAGATCATAAACTTGTATAAACTTAGGTAACATAAATGAAAAATATAGCATATATATATATGGCAAAGTGACAAATCAGACTTTTTTTTTATTCTTATTAAAATTACACCACAAGCTGCTTCTTTAATTGTTTTACTTTTCTTTCATAAGCTTATTTTTCATCATGTAGCTAGTATTAAGATAGTATTAAGATGGGTGGTCAAAATTCAATGGCCACTGAGAATATATAATATGCAGATTTCATTTATATCAATGAAAAATATATTACTGATCTGCAGTGTACATTTCCATAGGAAAATATACTGCTCACAAAAATTAGGGGATATATTATCGCTTCATATTCATTTTGAAATATCCCCTAATTTTTGTGAGCAGTATATATAGGGTGAAACCTCAAACTATAATCCCATTTAAGTGGTTTACTTAGATGAATCATTCACTTTGTATAGTCCCTATTAAGGCCCACTATAAACAACATAAATTTTCCCACATTCACTACTCCTTGATGTGCTGTTTCTGAAAGGAATTCATTTAAAATTCTTGCTCATGCTCCAAAATTTTCCTTCATAGATCTTTTTCAGAAACTTATAAGCAATGGCAAGAAAAAGAACAGTGTTTCTAAAAATTTCTTGGTCACAACTGAAAGTTCAAATCTACATTCACCTTACTACCCAAATAATAATGGTACCTGTGGGCTAACTGATCAGGCCAAGAGGCTTTTATAACCCTGAGTTAGAGCCTGAGTAGAGCATTTCATAAACAGAAAAGCCTGATAGTGACACTTGTTTGTGAACTTTCAGTCTTTTGTCTGGTTGCCAGTTGTGTAGAAAAGTTTCATGATCACAACTATAGAACTTTGAAGTGCATGCTAAATTTGATTGCACATTTTTTACTTCTGCACACTCTGAACACTTTGCAACAAATTTACAAGAAACTAGTATCTATTTTTTTTTTATAGTAGCATGGTTTAAGCTTTCAATGTTTGAGCTGATACTATTCCAACATTTGCTGAGGCACATAATGCTTTTGAAGCATTTATTTATGCACATTCTATATGGACATTGGGAAGAAAGCATTACATAAGTAATCCAAAAAAATATTAAAATTCCATGCTGCAAAAGAGCAGCCAACAATAACACAGATTTTTTTTAAATACATAAAATTCAGTTTTATCCAGAAAAAATATTATTTGTTCATTTACATGGAGAGAAACATTCTTTAAAATTAAATTATTACTCGGTTATGATTATTCTGAGTTCAATTTGAAATTGTTACTCTTTTTTGGTATTTTAAATTTTTTCTTTTTTTCATGATTTTTTTGTATGCATCATTTTACTGTATCTACTTTTTTCCACATTCCCTTCAAAAATGATAAATTAAATTTTCACCCTATACATAATGTGTATAGAGTGAAACCCCCCAACACAATGAGCTGATGTAATCTAGAAGCACTTCTCATTTTGGTTTTTCATACAAATATACAAGGATATGCTTACTGCCTAGTCCTAAGGTTTTCTCACAATGATACCAATCAAAGCTTTATCTAACCTTTGAATATCTGCATTCTCCAGAGGTCTAAGTCCTTCTGCAAGTGGTTTATCAGGGTCCTTCATTACTTCATCACATTGATATTGCTGCATTTTTTCAAACAGCCTTCCTAAGTTATTTTTTCTAGTTTTCAACTGACACCACTGTTGAAGATAGTGAAAATAAATTTAAAATTGAATTGCTATACATCATACATATATATGATAAGATGGATGAAATATTCAATTAACAACTGAATATATATAAAATTTAGGATTTTTTTCTTTCAAATTGCAATATTTAACATCAGAGTGGATAAAATTAAAAGTATCAATGGTCTTTATTAACAATATTATCACAAAGTATATATCTCATTTTAAACTTTCCTCTTGATACATATTTTAATATAAACACTCAAAAATTTGATTCTATAATTCATGTAGAGTATGGTACAGAATGAAGTCTACTGAAAATACAACATATGATTGAATTTAATACATACCAGGTTAAACAGAACATGAAAACCCAAGAAAGGGAAATTAAACAAAACAGATAACATTACAGGAACATAAGCTCCAAATGTATACCAAGATGTTTCAAACAGGTTCACAGTAAAGTGATTAATGTGATACACAAGGCACAAAAACAACTATTATTTAACCATTTGCTTAAGACAGAGAGTGTCAAATATTCCTGGATGCACCAAAGTGGCATGCAGTATTACCAAACTTCGGTATACTTTATTCTAGAACTATTGTATAATGTAAACAATTATTAAACCACAGCAAACTGATTAATGTGATACACAAAGTACAAAAACTACTATTATTTAACCATTTGCTTGAGGCAGAGAATGTAAAATATTCCTGGATGCACCAAAGTGGCATAGGGTGCATGTACACATCGGATGTTGATCTTCAGTCAATCAATGTCAAAAGGCACTGTATCATGATACACTTTATCTTTATGCATTTCCCACAAAGAAGCATTGGGTGGGATGAGGTCTGGTGAATTCAAAGGGAAAAAAAATCTGTCTCCCTGGATATGAGATGATTTAAAAAGTACTGCTGGAGGACTTGCAATGTATTCCTGGCCATGTGTGCTGTAGCTCCATTTCGTTGGAACCACTGGACACCCAAAAAAATTTCTTACTTGGTAGAAGTATCTCAGATTTTGTAGAAAGGGCTTGATAATCTGTTACGTGTTACACACTTGATTCCCGATGACATATTTACTCTTATTATCTTTAACGAAATAAGGTCCAAAAACACCCTGCCAGGAAATTTCTTGCTGCGATGAGAATGTTCCCTGACCTCATCTAGTTACTGGAAAATCATAAACCTCATCATCATCTTGTCGATGTATCCCCTGCAACAACGTGGCATTCATCAGAAAGCCAGACATTGCTGAGAATACTCTCATCTTCATAAACATTAGTGAGAATATAAGTACAAAACAAATGTCTTTGTAACATATCGTTCTCACAGCTTCTGCTTGCAAACTACATGGAAAAGCCCTCAACTCATGAACCATTCTTTGCACAGATGTGTTTTCTTCATAGCATCTTCTTTTGCTATTAGGGCGGGGGTGGCTCAGTAGGTAGCGCGCCAGGCTCGTAATCTGTAGTTCCCAGGTTCGAGTCTCAGCTGGGTCAGCATTGAGATTTATCTCAGCAAAATTTCCCCGCCCTGCCCACGGTCAGTAGGGGACACCGATGGGCTTGAAAAGGCCGCCGTCCGTCGGATGGGACGTTAAGCCGTGGCCCCGTGTGCGGGAGAGCCATACCCTGTGCACGTTAAAGAACACGCTGGATGGCCTAGACGGGAGGCTATCATCTGTCTCCCAACAGCTGTTCCAGTGGGTCCCCTCCCCCAACCTTCTCTGAGCCTTCGGGGTCCTTGTGGTCTGGCCATTTAGCCAATGGTGTGCAAAAAAGTGCCGCTCAGAGGTAAAACAATCCAAACAATCCAATCTTTTGCTATTCACTGTCAACTTTTCCTTGGTGATATATAAATTTTTTCCAAGTATCCCCCCCCCCCCCATGTGCTTGTTAGCTGTGTCCATTTTCTTTCCAAACACTGATTCCACTGAAGACAATTATTCCAAACTCTCAGAATGTTTTCACCAGCAACAACACTGTTTGCTTAGTTGGGGGTGGTTTGATAAACTTTTCCTCAAAATGCCAAATGTGCCAGTTTCACTCTTATTCCTACTCTGCACCCTTTCTGTATGTATGGAAATAATGTTCCACAACAAAGACATTTTCTTGAATACTGAGTACCACTATGGCACAGCTGCTCACACAACCTTCCTGTTCAGAGTTCAAAACCACAGTACATTATCGACAGAAAGTCTCCCCACCCACGTGAGATATGCAGTATTGCCAAACTTTAGTATACTTTGGGGCGGGGGTGGCTCAGTCGGTAGTGCGCCAGGCTCGTAATCTGTAATTCCCAGATTCGAGTCCCAGCTGGGTCAGCGTTGAGATTTATCTCCGCAAAATTTCCCCGCCTTGCCCACGGTCAGTAGGGGACACCGATGGGCTTGAAAAGGCCGTCGTCCGTCGGATGGGACGTTAAGCTGTGGCCCCGTGTGCGGGAGAGCCATACCCTGTGCATGTTAAAGAACACGCTGGATGGCCTTGACGGGAAGCTACCATCTGTTCCAGTGGGTCCCCTCCCCCAACCTTCTCTGAGCCTTCGGGGTCCTTGTGGCCTGGCCATTTAGCCCATGGTGTGCAAAAAAAAGTGCCGCTCAGAGGTAAAACAATCGAATCCAATTTAGTATACTTTATTCTAGGATGTATTGTATAAGTAAACAATTATTAACCTACAGCAAAATGATTAATGTGATACACAAGGCACAAAAACTACTATTATTTAACCATTTGCTTAATATATTTTTTAATTACTTTAGTCATTAAATTTTTATGTAGAAAGTTACTTCCTTAGTTGTGAAATGAACATTCATTCAACCAAACTGAGAGTTACTAACTGAACCTAACAATGCAGTTGATTGTTGTTTCCCAGCATGAAGTTATATATTTTAGTATACCTTCTACATTTTCAAATGCTAAATATGGTAATATGGTGTATTTTTACTGCTTTTGCAATGAAAATGCTACTGCTGCTGTCATTAAATACCAACATTTTTCAAATTGACAAATTCTATTTTATTTTAATTCATATCATTTTGGATGCTGCAAAATACAAAATGGACAATCATAATAAACTAATGTGAGCTACACATGATTTTCAAACAAGCTGCAATGTCTACCAATGCTGAGGATAATCACTTTGAATAGTTATTGTAAGTTCATAAATAAAAACTTTACCAGGTACTTGTTAACTTATTTTTTAACAATCAAACATCCATAGTTTCATAACCATTAAAGAATCCAATTTATGTTCATATGAAATTTTTGACTGGGAATGACAGCCATAAGGTCCCAAAGTTATGATATTTTATTGTAACTTACCCTATCAAAATTATCTTTATAAGATTCAAATTTGTACTTTTTGCAACCAACTGAAAAGTGCCAATTAAAAATATTTTTCCTTTGTTTCACATCATTCTTCTGCATTACACAGTTGTCTAAAGCTTTTCACTACAAAAGATTTGCTTTTGAGAGCAATAAAATTAAATGAAAGAATTTTTAAGCTACTGATTTTTTTTATTCATTCAAATTCTCAAATTAAATTTTAACATGGTGATTACTACTATTTTTAAATGTTGTATTCCAATGGAAAGAAAGACAATAATCTTTTAAGTGAAACCCAGAAAATGTTTAAATTACAGAAAAATTCAAATTATGGAAATTCTGTCTGATTAAAAATAATATGGAAAGGAGAGGTAATAAAAGTTAAACTGTATGTTACAAATTCAGTATCTGAAAAATGCCTTATATTTCATATCAACATTTGTTAATAAAGTATACATACATATCCAAAACAGAAGAAACTGTAATCAAAATAAAATATTACTTATTATAAAGTGCAATATTTTTCATTATATACCTGATCACTTTTCCCCCTCAAATGATACAATTTAGATGATTATAATGACTGATATCGCATTATTAACTATTTGTATGAGAATATAATAGAGATAGCAGCTACATGAAGTTAATATAAGAGTTTCATTGTATCTGCTATATACTAATGAGCTATATTAAGGTTGCTGGATTTTTAAAGCTGGAAGCTAACATTTAAGATATCATTGGGCCAAAAAGATGCATCTACTAAGGCATTTTGAATTGCTAACTCCTTTTAGGTTGTAAATTTACTAGTCATTTAAAAAAAAAATACATGTATAAAAATAATTTTTGTAAAAAAAATTGGCTTGTTCATTCATGGGACTAGAACCCATCCAGATTCATGCCAGAATATTCTATTACTGAACTAGGATTGACTCCCTCACCCTTCCACTAATGTGTCTGTTGGCTCTCCCTGAATGTGCTGCCAATTCTAGATCAGTTGTCAGAACACTCTGGTATGAATCTGGAGATGTGGGCTCAATTCCCAGGAATCAATAAACTCATTTTTTTTCCACAAAAATTATTTATTGATTTAATGAGCTCTGTGTCAACAGGTGACCTGTGTACTTACCATTGATTATATAAATATATACATTCATATAGTAGATAACTGAATTGATCATTGTTAAAAAGTCCATGAATCATAGCTTTGGGAGGGAAAAATCTTCAATTTTCTCTTGCATTCCCTAAACTTTACAAAATTAAATTGATGTTCTGATAACTTCTGGTATCACAACTAAGTTCCTTTTAACATACAAATATACACCCATGAATATGGAAATAGCCAGATTCCATAGAAAAATTATGGACTGTCACTTTGACAATAAATGATAGAACTGTTTGCAGTTCTGCACAGAGTTTAGCATGCCTGATGAACTTTGTTGGCTAGCTCCAGAAAACTGGACTGATTAGACCAGCAGTTCCCAACCTTTTTGTGCTGAACCAAGTATTTTCTTTTTTAAGTTTTGCACTCCCTCCACTCCTAAGTATTATTTTTATAATGTCCCTCTCTTCACAGATATCAAATAATTTTTCTTGTATGGAACTAATTCAAAAAACACCTGTGTATGCAAATTTACAAGGATTTGTTCCATGAATTTTGAAGTTTTCTGTCAAAATAAAACAAGCATACCTATGATAATCTAAGAAGTATTCAAATTTCTATTTAAATCTATTTTCATAGAAAAACACAAGAAAATGCCCCCACAAATTTCCAAAATGACTTCTAGAGGAGTGGTGATGCAAGATACAAGTTGGGAACAACTGGGTTAGACTACATGATATTCAATTAATCAAGTACAGAGGATTACATGATCATGTTCAAAATAATAAATTGGTGCATAATATTTCATAAAGAGGCCTATCCAATCTGAATAACTTGCCAAGAAATCAGAACAATTCTTTCCCAACACACCACAGATTCCAAGACACTCCCTGCCACTTGGATGATGTGTGTATCACACATTTAAAAGGAAAAAACACATGAATTAGTATTACTGTATCAGGTGGAATAATTGCTGCTCCTTTCTACACAGCTCATATATTAAGAGTGGTCTTATGTTGATAGAAAAAATAATTAACAATTAAAAACAGTGAAGTAGGGGTTGCAGCCTTATATTATTGAAAAATGATATTTTAAATAAGCTATAAAAAAAGACTGGTTTCAGTGAACAAACATTTACCTTTTCATCCCACTTGTATACAGTCCACAAATCATTAATATTTAAATCAGGTTCAACATATTCCTTTCTGTAGAAAGCTATAAATGGTACCTAAAATTTAAAAATAAATATTATTTCACACATCACTCCTATAGTTAAATAAATTTAAGCATTTACTTTGATTTTATATTTGGTATACTGTATAAAAGTAAAGAGTGTAATACTATTAAAAAAATTATAAAGTATTAATTGAAAGTACTTCCTTACAGCTATTGTTTAGGGATAAATTTCATTATTCTTCTCTGTTTGCTGAAACTCTTTTAAACATTCTCTGCTTTTACAAATTTTGAGAGTAAATGGTGAATGCAAATAAGGTCACAGCAAGAGATATATCACAGTTACTGGTAAACACTTTTAGTGAATGACTGCCCTAAAATACATTTTCTTTGGCACTGTTAGAAAATTCTGTGACCAACTTGATAATAAAGTATTTACTAAAGAACATCAATTTTATAGTATTTCCAGAAATTTAGCATTTTTTACAAATAAAACATATAACCCAAGTTTGCTATCTCAATGGTTAAGCAATTACATGTTTAACTGCAAAGTAAGCGAGTTCAAATGCCAGATTAAGACTTGTATGTTTTCTAGCTGAAGTTTACACCTTCTAAATGGCATATTGTATAAACAAGCTTCCTTCAGAACTACAAAAGTAACAAATGAAATTTCTTATTCCCAACAGGTTAGTACTAAAATGAACAACATTATTTCTACACCAGATAGTACTGCATGCAGCTGTTTTGTGCAAAATTGTTTTTTTAATTCTACAACATGAACTGAAAATTTTACTTATTTTGAAATGCAATGCTCATTTGTTTGAAAGCAAATACATATATTATTGTATTCTATTTATAACTGAATATCACATAAAATTTTCCTTCAGATGCTAAAATATGCTGAATTGAAATACACTTGAATAAAAAAAGAAGACTTAAAAACAATATCTATATTTCTCTTACTTCAAATAACTGATTTCGCATGAATTTTAATGCTTCTCTAATTTTGGTTACTGCAGTGGGACCTTTACGACCAGCAATAGGGTGATGTCCACTGCCCTCTTGATCACCCTCCTGAATAGAGATAGTTGGTGCACTGAATGCTTGTTTGTAAATCCATTCTGCTTCTTCTTCTATTTCATCATCCTCTGCCGGAGTGACAGGAACACCACGGAGCTATGCAATTAGATTAATTTATTCTTAAACAAGGTAACAATATAAGTGAAACAGTGTTAAATAAGCAATTTCTCAGAGGAAACAATGTTAGGGTTTAAATTTGGCTCAGAAAATTTGCTACTTTTACATATTAACATTTTTTACACCCCAAACTTTTCAAATACTTGACCACTTGCTCCCAAATTCAACACATGAATATACCTAAATACAACCTGTAATAAATTCAAAATACAAGCCTTAACCTATAATATTACCTGGCATGGGGTCATTTCATGGCAAATCAACACAGCTTCAGACGTGTGCAGAGTTGTCGGTGGTTGCTTTTGGGCTCAAATGCATTGCTCCACTTCATCCCACAGATGCTCAATGGGGTTCAAATACAGAGAGCAAGAGGGTCAAAGGTGGTGAACTCACTGGAATACTCCTCCAACCAGTCCTTCACCAAATGGGAATGATGAAATTGGGCATGGTCTTGTTAAAAGAAGGCATCCTGTGTGGGAAACAGATAGCCACAAATGGGTGTGGGTGGTCGGTCAGTGAGTATGTCAACATAGCCTTGTGCAGTGATGGTGGTCTCAATAGGTACAAGGGACCCCAATGGCTGACATAAAAATGCCCCAGAAATTAGTCTCCAGTGGCTTGTAACACCCAGACTTGACACCTGGAGTCCATGGCCTAATGTGGTTTATACCCCACATACGCAACCTCCCACCAGCATGCTTTAGTTGGAACCTCAACTTGTCAGACTAAGCTGTCTGTTTCCAGTCTTCCATGGTCCACTGGTAATGTTCCTCCATCCATTGCAATCTCATACCCCAGTTACATGCTGCAACAAGAGTACTTGATATGGACATCAATTGCATAGCCCAGTCATGCCATCATATATCAAATGGTCTTTGCATAAACTTTCATAGTTGCCCTGTCATTGAATGCTGACATTATGATACAGGAGAGGCAATGTTCACCACATTCACCTTCATTTTCCCCAGTGGTTGCAGGTTTTGATGTAGTCTTGGTATACACTTGTGACGGTTGCATGCAGAAACCCAGATGTTCTGCAGCCACGGATATGGTTCACCCCATCTTCCTTGCACCAACTACCTGGCCACGATCAAACTTGCTCAGGTCACCATGTTTACTCATCATCATAACAGTCACAGGTACACTATACAGCAGGTAGGTATGAGATCTATTTATAGTCTGCAAGGAGTTTCATTTGGCCACATTATTGTGGGGAAGTAGGGTAGGTTTGTGGATGGCTGTGGTATATATAATAAATTGTGCTTTCAATGTAATTAATAATGAGCCATAGGCAAATTTTATCTTTGGGGACCCCCATGGGTTCCAGGGTTATATATTTTGGAATTAGCAACGTTGTGCAAAACTATGGATATAGCCTTTTAGAGTATGAACCAATTTTGTAACTTATTGAAAAAATAAAAGCCAAATTTGGTAGAATTTTTTAAAAATACCTTTTCATATTTTTTACTTAGTAAAATATATATTTTAAATATCATTTTGAACGAGATATAAACTTTTGATTTGTGGCATTCATTTCTTTAATTGGCAATGTATATGTTCTTCCAGTATCGATGCATGGAAAACTTTGAATGTATTTCTTAATAAAATATCATCTTTTACTGCATTGGAAGCAAAAAAAAAACCATAAAGGGGTAGAAATCTGTCCCCAAACTTCTTTTCTTTGATAGCCTCATCAAATCTCCAACGTCTATTACTGATGTATGAAATGCACTCAAGAACACTTTTTCTGTTGAGCCACTCATTGTCAAAATCCAGGTGTAAAAAAAATCTTAAATTTGATGTATAAATGTTTTTTGATAGGCAGAACAAACATACCAAATTTTATTAATATCAAAAATGGTCAGGTCCAAATTCGTCATTTTTTTTGTGTTCATCTGACATGGAATCATTACTTGTATACTCACATATTGACACAAACTAGAAGAGCTGTTGATATTGCACACCAAGATGTTTTTAATTACTTAAAAATGTTACTTTCTTGATTACAACGAAAAATGTGTTCTTGAACTATAATAAAAAAAAAGGTTATTTTCTTTACTATAAAGGAAAAGAGTTACCTTAATACTGTCTATATATTTACATTTTAACTATTTTTTATTTCAATTGCAGTTTCAGATTTAGTTCACTTACATGTGATTTCCTCATTCATTTACAGTGAAAGCTGAAGTTGACTCCTCTAGTTAGACATTTTTGGACTCTGCTTAACAGGCTTATAATAATTCTAACAAATTCTATATTATATTACAAATAAAAAAAAACAAATTTAAATCTATCACTAACACTAGTTGTGTGGGCATGGGCCTTCATTTGATAGCTGATGATGATACTTTGATTAATTTGAATTTATTTTTGCTATTTTACTTACATTTCACAATTAGATGAATTTATAAAAACCAAAAAGATCCTGTTGCAAATGCAGAATGATTAATTATGAGATGAATATTAAGCATGAGGTTGAAATTACTAAAAGAAGTAACTTTTTGACTTTCTACCATCTATTGTATAAAAGATGAAATTTAAGAATTTTGTTGTGTACTGGGTTAGGCTGTTTTACCTCTGAATGGCACTTTTTTGCACATAATGGGTTAAATGGTTAGGTCACAAGGACCAAGAAGGCTCAGAGAAAGTTGTATACTTAATATACTAACTTATATATAATACTACTTAATATACTGCTCAGAGAAAGTTGTATATTGTATTAAGGCCATCCAGCATTTTTCGAAGTGCACAGAGTATGGATATCATGCACAAGGGGCCATGGCTTAACATCCCATCCGAAGGATGGCATCTTTTCCAAATCCACTGATATCCCTTACTGGCTGAGGACAGGGCGGGGAGTTTTGCAGAGATAAATTTCAACACTGGGCCACATGGGACTTTAAGACCTGGGAACTACAGATTACGAGCCTGGCATGCCATTCCTGCCCTGGCTGAGCCACTCCTGCCCCTTGTTGCAGAATCATGTACTGATGTTTACCAAAAGTGAAAATAGTTTTCCTTCTCTTAAACTCAATTAAATCAAAAATGCTCATGAAGATTTCATATTCATCTCATGTAATTTATTCACAGGCAATTTTTAATGAAACCGAAGTTCTTCACCGTAAACAGGGTTGTAAAGGTTTCTATCATCCCAAGTGTTTAGGAGGCAAACTTTAGATTTCCTAAAGTAAAAAAAAAAAGGGGGGGGGGGAATGTCGAAAGTGTCTTTTGTCTGTAAATGCTGTGACAGCTGTCCCATTTATAAAGGATCAAACTTGGAGGAGGGATCTGAAACACGACATCAGAGATATTAAATATTCTATAGACTTTAACCATAATTAAATGAAAGGATTTATGCTACCTCTTAATGAATTAAAAGTGGAAATTAACTAATTAAAATTGGATAATTTAGCTTTTGCTAAGGAAAACAAGATTATTAGACAACTGAAATAACTAAGAATGATTTAATGTCCATTAGTCTGAAGCCTACTTGACATTCTTGTGAAGAATGAAATTAAAGTTGTTCATGGAGTTCCAACTATCAACAAGAATAAAGTCTATGATAGTCAAATTCAAAAATAATCTTATATGAGAATGAAATGGATCCAAAGTGCAAAGAAAAAAAATCTAAGAGCTAATATGATAAATGATGATTTTAAAGAAGCAAGATATCTGTAAATGAACACCTTACCAGGTGTACTAAAAATTATCCTACTACACAGTGAAACAATTCAAGGTATCTCAGGGTTATCAATATACATGGATCAAGGAAGAAAAAAATTTAAAGGAAGAATCAGGTCACAAAAGTATGTAAAATAAAGAATGAGAAAGACTTAAAAACTTAAAAGGTTTACACTGGCCATGCATTATACAGACCCTGAACTGGATGACATAATACAAGAAAATATTACTTTTTTGTTAGAAAAATCAGGATAATTTTCAAAAATTTTTACATGAAAGAAATGTAGAATTAAACTTTGCTCACTTTAATATAAGAAATATCAAGAAAAATTTTTCTGAATTTATGTTTCAAGGTATTCTACAAAATATGAGCTCAATGATTTGAAAGAAATGTGAATAGATGAAAGACTGAAATATCATGTGTTGAACACTGGTGCCTAAATAGTAGCCAGGTAATAGCATATAATTTTTAAAGTGTAGCCAAGTAATAGTGCAGTTGGGTTGGGCAGTTTTACCTATGAGTGGCACTGTTTTTTCTTTTTTTTTTGCACACAATGGGCTAAATGGCCAGGTCACAAGGACCCTGAAGGCTCAGAGAAGGTTGGGGAGGAGACCCACTGGAACAGCTGTTGGGAGACAGATGGTAAGTAGGTAGCCTCCTGTCAAAGCCCATCCAGCTTGTTCTTTAACATGCACAGGGTATGGCTCTCCCACTTAACATCCCATCTGACAGATGATGCCCTTTCCAAGCCCAATAATGTCCCCTACTGACCAAGGGCAGGGTGGAGAGATTTGCAGAGATAAATCTTAATGCTGACCCAACTGGTAATAGTGCAGAATTTTTAAATTGTGACCAGGCAATATTATTATATATAGTGTCATCATCATCATCATCCTCCAGCAGCCATGGGCTATGGAGGTCCAACTAGACCATGCAATTTAGTTCTCCAAGCATATCTGTCCTGAGCTATATCTACTGGATCAGGCCACTGCACACCAAATCAGGTAAACATTTCTGATGCTTTGAAATATAAATAAATTTATCTAATATATATATAAAACTGGGGAAGCAAAGCAGCAAAAAATTATAGACCAATATTTTTCCCTACTGCTTTTAAAGGTTATTGAAACAGTTAGAATTATTAATTTTTATAAGAAACATAATTTTTTCCATCAATTTGATTCCAGAAAAAATAGCAACAGAACAAGCCATTTGTAGATGTTACTGTAAAAATACACAACTGCATTATAAAGTTAAGAAAAACTAAGTTTTCTTGATATAAGATAAAGCATTTGCTAGAGTAAATCATAAAATTCTTCTAAATAAACTTTAGGTAAAGTAGTATAAGTATTTGTTTTGATTGGTTTAAACTATACTTGAAAAATAGGAACAAAACTATGATTATAGTCTAAAATAAGTGGCATGTTTGTTAGTAAAGGGTTTCTTTGAGGCTTTATTTTAGGTCCTGTCCTATTCTTGGTTTTTTCACTGGTTTCTGCAATTAACACTAAATGGTTTTCTGATCTGTTATGCATGATGATGTAGCCCTTATATACTCTGCTACAGATATAACCAAACTTCAACTTAAAGCTGAAAAGGATTACAATGAATACAGTGTTGGTTTTCTTCAAATAAATGTAAAAAAAATATGTTGATCTGATGCAAATTTAGGTCTGTAAATGGTAGCTAGGTAAACTGGAAGGAAAGTTGTGTACCAATCCCCAGTAATGATGCACAGAACCGGCCACATCTAACACCTAATGTCCGACCCCACCTTCTCGTGGTGCAAAAGACTCTCATGGTGCAACCTTTCAAAAGAGATATTCTCTTTTGGAAGGGAACGGAAGGGGAGGGCTGCCAGTTCAGTATGGCCTACTTGATCTGGTCATCTATGGCCACTTTTTTTCTTTTTTTTTCAACCCTGCTGAGGAGGGGCCAACTTCACAGGGTCCTGGTGCTGACCAATTTATACCTACTAGACTGGACTTGTTTATGGATTTGAGCTTGATTATGGATCCTGGACTTGCTGCACTGGTGGGCCTCTGTTGAGGGAGAATCTGCCACTGTGTTTTCTGTTTGCTTTTTGGGTTGCCAGCCCTAAGTGAGCAGCAGCATGGGATACCTTATATCAGCTGGTGGATAATACTAATCAGAGGCCATCGCAGGTACCTAAACCTCATTTAGCTAGCTGGGCATCGTTAAGCCTAAACTGGAGTAATGTGTCTCAGGCAGGCCATAGGCTCTTGAAAAAGTCCACTTGAAAAGGTGGTGCCTGAAATTCCTACCAGCATCGGTGACTTCAGTCTTTAGTGGAGGAGGAACAGGTCTTTGTCCCATGCTTGCAATCAGGGGGCTGTTTGATATTGTTGCCCTATCTATCTCAATAAACCTAGTTTCTTTAAAAATCCTACTAATCATTTTCTCTCTGAAGGAACATGGAACATGACGACATTACATAGAGATTATTCTCTTGATATCTTCCCACAGGAATTCCTGCATTATAACCTAGATATTCTAGGCTTACATGAGACCAGATGGACAGATAAAGGTGAGATACTTAAAAATAACTTTAAATTTCTCTTTTCAGGGAGGCAGGATGGACAGCATCACCAAGGTGTAGGTTTTCTTCTCAGCAGACACGCCAATGATGCTCTTCTAGGATATGAGTGCATTAATGAAAGGTTTCTTACAGCAAAATTTCAGACAAATATTAAAGACTGGAATGTTATCTGCTGTTATGCCCCCACTGAGGATGCCAATGAGGATGAGAAGGATACGTTCTACGGACAACTTCAGGATATTCTGAATTCTGTGAAGCAGATATTACCCTTGTTCTAGGTGGCTTCAATGCCAAAGTTGATACTGACTCTGACCTTTGGGGAGCGATGATAGGCCCTTTTGGTATTGGCAGCTGCAATGGGCAATGTCTCCTACAGGTAAGTAAACTCAATGGTTTCAGAATAACTAACACTTATTACAAACATCACGACATACATAAGTGCACATGGGTTTCACCTGATGGGGCTGCATAAGAATATGATTGATTATATATTAATTAACAGCAAATGGGCTAGTTCTATTAGAAATACCAGGGCATATAGGGGAGCTGGAATTGGATCTGACCATTACCTTTGTTAAAAGTGTCTTGCAACTTAAACTTAAAAAGTGCAAAGTTAAAAAAATTACCTTTAATACTGAAGCTCTGAAAGACCCAGTTATAGCTAAAGCTTACCATGATAGGTTACTTAGTCATTATGACAGTCATGGTTTGCTTACTACTGAAGTTGAGGAAGAATGGGACCATTTTAAACAGACTTTTTTGGAAACTAACAGTACTCTTTTAGGAAAAAAGGAGCAGAGGAGGCAGAATTATTTGAGTGATAAGGCACTTGAGCTTATTTCAGAAAGAAGTAACAGCAGGAATGTCCTTAATCAGTACCCTACTAGTCCTAATAGAAAGGATTACAGAGAGCTTAATAAACGTGTAAAGGATCAGTTAGCTGCTGATAAGAATCTTTGGCTTGATGGCTTGGCTCACAAAGCTGAGGAAGCAGTTAGGCAGCACAACAGCAGAGAGCTGTACCAGATAGTTAATGTTTTATATGGTAGAAAACAGACAGGTATACGGGGATTGAAGGATAAACAAGGTAAGGTTATAGAAGTGGAGGATTCTGTCATGGCTAGGTAGGCTGAGCATTTCAGTGATGTTCTGAACAATGTGGTTAGTTCTACTACAATTGTTTGCAATGATGATAGATGTTTTACTGGCTTTAATGTTGGCCCTATAACACAATCTGAAGTTATTTTAGCTATTTCTAAACTTAAACTTTTATGATAAAGGCATGGTTCCTAAGGATTTTACCAGAGCTATTATTATCCCTATTTTCAAAAAAGGTGATCGCAGTTCTTGTGATAACTATAGGGGTATCAGCCTACTCTCTGTTCCAGGTAAAGTTCTTTCCATGATTGTGTTTAATAGAATTAAGAATCTGGTTGACAGTCAATTGCATGATGAGCAATGTGGATTCAGAAGTGGTAGGGGATGTGTGGATCAGACATTTTCACTTAGACAGATTCTTAAGAAATGTTTAGTTTCAGAAAACTTTGGTTGCTAGCTTTGTTGATTTCAAAATGGCTTTCGACTCTGTTGGTCATCATAATTTGTAGTTGATTGTGAAATCATATGGTATACCAGACAAGTTAGTTAAGACAATAAAAGCTCTCTATAATAACACTGAGTCATGTGTGAGAGTTGGTAAGGCTTGTAGCAATTGGTTTAGCATTACTTCTGGTGTTCGACAAGGGTGCATTTTGTCTCCTTTTCTCTTTAATTTAGTTATTGATTATGTTATGCGAAATTCACTGCAAGGGAAAAATTTTGGCCTTAAATGGTCTGGAGATACTAAAATTTCTGATTTAGATTTATGCTGATGATTTTGCCCTTTTGGCAAATGATGTTGATGAGATGAACTCTTTCATTCGAGCTGTTGATGAGATTGGTAGTAGAGTAGGTTTGGTTATAAACAGAGAGAAAACTAAAGTGATGAAAATTGGTCAGGGCAGGCTGTGATTCAGTTAGTCTGAATGGCCGCAGTCTTGAGCCGGTGTCACAGTTTAATTACCTTGGGAGCTATGTAACAGATACTGGTGATGTGCAGCATGAGATTAACAGATGAATAGGGATTACTGCCAGGACTTTTAAGAATCTATGGAGAGTATGGAGAAATAGGAGTATACACCTAACGACTAAAATTAGACTGTATAATAGTTTGGTTTTTTCTAGGGTTAGTTATGGTAGTGAAACTTGGACGCTGTGTAAACATGATAGCAGGAAACTAGATGCTTACGCAGTATCTTCGGCATTAGGTGGTTCAAATTTGTAACTAATGATGAGGTTAGGCAATGGAGTCTGCAACCTCCTTTAAGCAGCATATTGTGCAGAGAGAGACTCCGCTGGTTTGGTCATGTTGCCCATATGGATAATTATAGATTGGCGAATAGGGTTATGAACAGTGTGTCTAAAGGCCTCAGAAAGAGAGGTAGACCTAGGATGCAGTGGGCAGACAATATCAAACAGGACCTTGTTAAAATTGGTGTGCAGTGGCTGGATGCAGCAGATGTAGCTCAAGACAGATATGCTTGGAGAATTAAACTGCACGGTCTGGTTGGACCTCCATAGCCAATGGCTGCTTGAGGATGATGATTGATTGATTGATGCAAATTCATACAGTCAGCACCCGATCAGAATTTGGAAATAGAAGACTCATGCAGATATTTTAACTAAAAAACTAGGAATTGTGTTTTATAGGTTTGATTTTCTATAGAAAATATCCCTCAAAAGTTTTGATCATGCTTTCTTATGTATGGATCTTCTCTATTATACAATACGGTATTTGTAGTTGGGGTGGTGACTATGGGGACAATTTAAATAACTTTTTCCAAATTAATTAAAAAAATTCCATATTCGATTTTAATATAGAGTTTTTGTACTGTGAATTAAATAAATACTATCATTTTTATTTTATTAGAGATATTTATATGTTTAAAATATTGCATTTCTGTATCTGAATCAGCATTGGATGGCTCATTTATACTTACCACATAATTCCAAATCTAGCCTATTATTTTATGAACCAATTATTTTCAAAACAAAAAATTATATTTTATTTGGCAGCTAAATTTTTAAATAAATTAGATTTATATTTAAGAATGGAAAGAAATTCCATAAACTTCAAAAAGGTTTAGAGAAATGCTTTTTGTGTTGAAAATTGGGAGCAACTTTCAAATTTATGATCTGCATTCTTTAATTATTTACCTCCAGTACTTGCCATCACTGTTTCCACTTTTTATTTAAAACTAAAATGGCAATTTGTTCCAATACCTGGATAGCAATGAATTTGTCCTTTGGTGTTTAAATTGTAAGCATGCTATAGTTTCTTTTCACTACTGTACATCTTTTCTGTTTGGATTTTTTTTAAAATATATGTAGGGAAGAAACTGTTTACTTTTTTATGAATGCTTTACTGCAATTTAATTTCAGTCTTTGGGACTTTCAGCTATCTCTATTAGTACTTTCCTTTTGGAGAATTTTGTCTACAGGAAAATGTCCTGTAGACAGTTTCCTGTGAGCATGAGTAACAAATATTTTTTTCTATTATATGAGGCAGCTCAGCTTGGCTACCTGATTCCTGACATATATGGCACCAAGGGTAGATCAACAAAAATACGGGAATGCTTATATGTCACACTATTTAAGAAAATGATTAGTCTCAGGTGAGTGTGATTATGACATCTGGCATGCTTCTGGGAGACATAGGTTTGAATCCCACTCACCAAAATCAAATTTTTTTCAACTAATCATTTCAAGTGCTTCTTGCTCATTTTTCTGTGATACTTTATTACTGAATTATTCAAATAATGTTTTTTCACTTTTAGTTATGAACAGATAGGTCACATCTTTCTGAATACAAAAATATAAGTTTGTATAATTTTAGATTTTTAAATACCTTTAAATGCTTTTATAAAGATTACTTATACCACTTTTTAAAAATACTCAGATATTCTCGGCACTTTCATTTTTACTCTACAGCTTTTACCATATTTGTTTATATTGTTTTTAAAATTCAAATTTCATTCAGATTTTTATCCATGACATTTGATGGTTTGGCATCATCATTACTGCAAATTAGTTGCTTACATTCTAATGCAAATTTGTATATTTGTTACTTTTACATTCTTTTAATTGCATTTTTTTTAAAACATGGCCTTTTAAGTAAAATTTTAATCAAAGCTGTTAAAAGTATCCTAAAATTTGGCATAATACTTATATAGTTAAAAACTCACCTTGTGAACAAAACAATTGAGCTATATTACTAAGAACTACAAAACAGCATGAAAAAAAAGTCAAGATATTTAAGGAATTTTTGATGATGAAATGTATGCTTTTTTTTAATGAATGATAAAAATACGTCAGTTCTCACTGTCAAATATAAACAGTATTTAACATAAATTAGAAGTTCTGTGAATTAAATCTGAATAACTTTTTCACAGAAAAAGAAAGCTCAGCATCAGCTTCATTCTTTTTCATTCGTTGTTAAAAACCATAAAATAACAGCTAATTAATAAAGTTTTTTAATATATAATGCAATAAATATGCATTTCAAAGGTTTGATTTCCTCTGACAAACAGTAAATTAAAATGTAACTCAAAGTTAGTTTGAAAATGCTACTTTCCTTGGGTGCTCATATCACCAGGTGCTCTTAAGTGAAGCCAAGCTTTGTGTTATAAAGAACTATCAGATTTACCTGGATTGCTCAGATCTGAAACTTTCTAAAAAATATAGAGTAGATGCTACTCCCCACATCGCAAGCTTTCATTTGGCATAAAAGTTATTAAGATCTATCTCTTCTCACTCTGGGGACTTTTCTCCCTTTTAGGGAAGGAAAATAATGGACATAGTTCAAGGTACCCATAATCCTCCCCATGTCAGAAGTTTCTAAACCAAAAAGTAGAATTTCCTCACTCAGATAATCGAACTTTTCATATCACTTTGCACCCACCAGAGTTCCTCAGATACAATTTGCCAGGCATGTGAAACTTAATAGCAAAAGAAAGTTATCTATGGTCTGAGGTGCATAAAAAAATGTAAAGATACTAAAAAATTATTATTATTAAAAATTACTTATTACTTAACATAATATTTAAAACATTATTAATTATCATATCTTATGAGATAAACATTTATTAACTTTTGCATATTTTTCAAATGATTTTAACTTCCGATACGAATTTAGTTTCAAAGCTTTCATTCTAACAAAGAATCTCATGTTCTGCTCATGCATAATTAGAACGACTTCAATATTCCACAGATGCTCATGCTCTTGACCCAACAAACTGAATAATGACTTTATGATGCAAAATCAGAAAGATATTAGTTTGATGCCTTTCTTCTTTCAAATTTATTGGTAGCAAGAGTTATTTTGAATATCTTTCAATCGTTAAGTCTATGGGGATTTTGAGAAATTCAAACCTGCCCACCCTAATTTTGGTTGACCCTAGTGGGTTTGCAAATAGTCTATATTCTTCCCCTGGGTGAAGGGGAACATTCATGCAAAGTTTGAAGACTAGCTCTTCTGGGGCCAAGTGCATAAGCGGACACAAACTTTCTTCTTTATATATTAGATTGGTACTAACAAAGAAAGCCATTAATTTCATAATGCAGGGACTTTGTAGCACTACATATATTTCTCAGATTATAAGGTAACAATTATTGCATTTTAGTATAGCATCAAACAAAATTCTGTGATACACTTGATTCCTGCAAAAATCTTTGAGTTAATTTTTGAGACTTTGTAGCTCCTAGCCAAAGTCTGAACATGAAAATACTTCTAAGCACTGTGTGACACAAGGATCAGTATATTATAGTACATGTTTCAATAACATTCTGTTCATGCAACAACTGTTTTGTTTAAACACTTACGTAGCTCCTGATCTTCCAACAGCCTATGAAATAACAGAACAACCAAATCATAACCAAAAGCAAGAAAAACCAATGTAGTCATAGCTGCAACCAACTCATGCTTGTCATTAAAATTACACAATCAATTTAGCAACAGTGATGGATTGGAGCTTCCCACTTCGTATAATAGTTGCTAAATTTCTCTGTGAAGGAAAATTTGGAACTTTAATATAAATTACACTTAATAGCAAATTGAAAAAGACAACTTCAAGATAAAAATCCTAACCTGAAATCTTTCAGGAATATCTGCAGCTCTAATTTCATTGTCAAGATCAGTAAAATGTCCTCGCTCTAATTCACTTGGTTCAAATACCTGCAAAATAGCAAAAGTTTCAGTAACCTTAAAATTTATGAAAAGGAAATTGAACTGAAGTTAAATAACTCTAAATGTATAGTTTTTAAAACAATTACAGTATACCTCTAAACACAAAATTTAAATGCATTCTCTAATACAGTGCTCATCAAAAGTTAAACAAAGATCAATAAAAGGCACATATCCCCAAATTTAGTCAAATTTCACAAAAAAATACAAATAGCAAAAAGTGGTGAAAATTTTGGCCAAAAAGTAATGAATAAAGAGTATGTGAAAAAGAGGGTTTGGTTTTGAATATGAATATATATATATATGTAGTTAGTAGCAAATGTGCCCCCCCCCCCCCATCTAACACTAATGCAGACCTGACAATGTTGATTCACATCCTCAATATGATAATCCAGAGAATAGAAGCCCACTGAGCAAGAAGAATAAGTCCTGAGGTCCTAGAGGGTTTGGAGTTGGTAGGCAGCAATACCTCTACCCAGAGCATCATATAGATGTTATATCAGGTTGAGATCTGAAGAGAATGCAGGTCACTCCAATCCTTAGATATCTTTCTTCCCCAAAATATAGTTAATCAATCTTGCTCTGTGTCAATGGGCATTATCATCCATTTGGAGGAAATCGTCATGTATAGCATTAGCATAGGGCTTGATATAGGGATTAAGGATCTCATCCAATATCTCTGAGCATTCACAGAACCTCTATGAAACAGATGGAGGCAGTATGATCACCCAATGAAAACCTAGTCCAGTCAGGCCTACACCACCAAATGAACTTCTCTCAACAATGTTATGAGGCTGGTTATGGTTTCCCACCTTTCCCCATATCAGTACACATCTGCTGTCTACATTTTTCATGAATAGGATTTGATACCGTTTTTGGGCCAAGCTACATGATTGTGCAACTATTTTCAAGTAGGACTGTCTGTTGACAAAGAGATGCATACAACATTCAGACAAGATATCTGCCTTCCTATGGCTACAATGAAGTCTGCAGACAGAGATGATCCTGTTATACCAGAACAGCAGTCCAATACAGCAATGATCTTGAGGGATTGTAATCGTAGAATGTTTTTATCCTTTAAATTGCCAAAAGACACTACAGTTCCCAGCAAATTCTGAAGCAAAGTTTTAATATTTTTGCTAAATTTTTTTTTTTCCTTTTAAAAGTTTTTTCAAATTAAACGAGTAAATTAACAAATTACATTGTGTACAATAACATGACAATGTTCTATCAGTTAATTACTTCAGGATAAAATTCTATGGCTCTTTAAATTTTCATATTGAACAGAAATGATATATAATCTGGCACTTTAAGGTCAAACAAGTCTTTTGATAACTGTTTGGGTTGTTTGGAATTGACGAACAGAGATTTCTTGAGATAACAGAATGGTGGGTGTCAAAAAATATGGCTACCTCCATAATTGCTTGACCAGCAGTGTACCTGTTTGTGTATCTTTCTGACTAGCAGTATACCTTCAAACAGCTCTTCATGGTTTTGAGTCATCTAAACATTTTCTTTTAGGCATCATGAAGCAATCAGCTATTCTAGACTGACAATTTGAAATGATTGAGCATCTCTGAAAGAATTCCTTTTACTATGCTTCTGTTTTACATATTCTGTGATGCTATGCCGTCCCGTGGCCGAGTGGTTAGCACGCTTGGCTACTGATCTACGGGACCTGGGTTCGAGCCCCGGATAAGGCATGGATGTACGTGTCGTTTTTCTGCTGAGGTCCTGCTATCCTCTCAGACCTTCTACTATGGCATATAAACTGGCAGGCTCCTGTCAGACCTCTGTGGCAACCAGCTGCTTGAAGGGGTATTTTTTATACAAGATTTACATGCTGTTGTTGTTTTGGAACTACACATTAAATTACCTGGATTAGTTGGGTTGTTTTACCTCTGAGCGGCACTTTTTTGCACACCATGGGCTAAATGGTCAGGTCACATGGACCCCGAAGGCTCAGAGAAGGTTGGGGGAGGGGACCCACTGGAACAGCTGTTGGGAGACAGATGGTAGCCTCCCGTCTAGGCCATCCAGCATGTTCTTTAACGTGCACAGGGTATGGCTCTCCCACACACGGGGCCCCTGGATTAGTTAAAAAATCTCCTATTTATCTCTAATCTAATGATTGTGGGATTTATGTTCATGAAGACTACTGTGAATAGTGAATCTGAGAGACTTAAAGATCTAGAAGGAAGGTGAGACCTCAGCAGAAACAAAAAATACGAATATCCATGTATTAATGGGGTTTGAATCCAGGTATCAATTTAATCTGCAGCCAATGCACAATAACCATTTGGCTATTAGCCCACGAATGGAATAAAATATATACATAACTCATACGATATAACAACATAAAATGATAAGAGAGGGGAGAGTTAATAAGTTCTGTGTAAATCACACCACTACTTTAACAAATAAGTGGAATAAATGAAGATATGAGACAATCTTAAATTAAATTTAATATTATTTAATTAATGATTAAAATTGTTTATTATAAACCATTTAAAAATAATCTTGTTTCCATATTATTATTATTTTTCAATTTTTACTATTAAATATCCCAAATTTGCAGATTATTTACCCACTTTTCAGTATAACAATTATTTTTGCACTTTTGATAGCCTAATGTTGGGAGTGCATCTCATTTGTGCCAATTCCATAGTGCAATATTTTTACTTACAATAACTTCCTTTCTCTACTTTGGGCAGCCTACCATTCAGAAAAAGAGTATATATATATATATCCCTGCTCCCCTCTCTTATTTAAAAATGATAAAGGTATCATCTTCTTTCTTGTCTGGTGCAGTTAGTACATTGGATTAACATTGCGTGGAGCAATAGATCTATTGAAATCACAATAAAATCTTTCAAGAAATGCTCTATTACAATGGATGGATAAGAGGCAACCTCTTATGTAAGTTAAAAGCAATAAGCTGAACAGTATCAGTTAAGAACAGCTAACTGAAAATGAGTCTGCAATGAATGATTAATCAGCAATCCTTTCAATACTTCATAATAATTTTTTTTTTGCACTTTTAATTCAGTGAGTAAATTATTTATCAAAGTTTAGTGTGCATAATATTTATATTTCTTCAGCATAAGAAAAATTTGAGCTTATCTTAGATTGCAGTTGAATTTCTTTTAATATTGTGAGAAAATTTAAATACAAGTAAGAAAATAATTATAATTATATTAATTATAGCAATCAGTTAAAAGGTCGATGCAAATTCAGTTATTTAAGGTTCAATGTTCATTGATAAGGTCACATTTTCTTTGCACTTGTGAAAACTGGTATAAATTTAGCAAATGAATTGAAATTATAAAATCGATTAAAATTTTTGCTTTCAAATATGAACAAAAACTAACATCAAAAATACTTTTCTTTGTTTGTCTTTTCCTGGCTGTTTTCTTTGGTCTTGGTCTAGTTTCTGCTCCTTCCTCTTCTTCTTCCTCTTCCTCATACTACAAAATATCACAGTATTAAAAAATGAGAATTGGCATATATATTAATATTTATACTACATATATACCATATACATACAATAGTATATATTTGTGCATAATTAAACAAAATGTTTTTTCAAGTAGTTATTTTTCCCCTATGTTTTAATTGCCTTCCACCTTTTCATATTTGTTGGTTAGTTTCTAGCTGACTGGATTTGCTGAAATAGTTGTTCCATGCATTTTCTGCAGTCCAGGGGTTGGGATGCAAAAATGCAATCAGAGCATTTTTACATGTAAAATGAGCTAAATGGCCCCCAAGGGTTGAGAATTGGGTAAAGGAAAGGACTCAATGAAAAGCTGTTAGGAGATAATGAAATCCTTCCATCAAGGACATCTAATGTGTTCTTTAGTACATCCAAGGTCAGGGCTTAACATTTCATCCAACAAACAATACCCTTTCCATGCCAATGTTTCCTTTCTCAGTGAAAGCAGGGTAGATTAGTGGGGATAAATTTCACTGCTGGCACCAGAACTGTAACTAGCCTTTCTTGTGCCCTATGCAGGTTTTCTTTTTGGGCCCCCTAATTTTTCTATGGAAATAAATATTTATACAGTCAAGTTTATTAATAAATTTTACATATTTTCATATATTTATTAATATTGAAGATATGTAACATATTTTTAAACAAAAATAATTATTTTAATTGCACTTTTCTTGCTTTCATTTCAGCAAATTCATTCATCACATTTGAAAAAATAAGTGAATAAAATGTGAACGAAATAACATTATTTACATATCTTATATATTCTACTGTAGAATATATTTAGTGAGTTTGGTGGATCAAAGTCTACAATTTTAACATGGCAATTGACAATTTTTTTTTTCAATTGTGTGGTTCCAGTGCCCCCTCCTCCCCTCATTCTGGGCCCTGTGCCTATGCACCTGTCTAGTTATGGCTCTGGCTGGAACAGTTGGAACTCAAACCTGGGAACATCAGGTTATGAGTCTGCCATGCTATGGGCTGCAACAAGCACCACTCTTAAGCCAAGTGGTCAATCATATCTGGTAATTCTCTCTATCAAATGAAAGCTCTTTACATAAAGAATGATACAGACTGCAAATATGTTAACTTCTACTTTCTTCTCTGATGTGTGTGTGTGTACAGTTTGCAAACTACTATTCCATCTTATCTCCCTAACTTGATATCATTCACAATGAGTCATCTTTATATGAAATGGAAGTAACAAAAGCTGCAACAATTTTAATCATTTCTTTGGTTACTCTTAAAAAAAAGGAAAATATTTTTTTCGGTGACAACTTCTCACTTGAATCAATAAATGAAATTGTTACCCCACTCTACGTCTGCCCCTTTCCTTCAGACTCTCAGGAACACTGTTCTAAACTATATTCATTAATCTGCTTTATGCACAAGAACAACAAAGTCAAACCAATGCAAACTCTCTGGTGCACTAATACATAAGATGCTGCTAAAATGCAGTTAACCATGTTTAAAATCATATCCTTTGAATAACTTCATTATTATTTAAATAATCAAACCACCCAATATTCAACATGCTGTGCAAATTGGGATAAAAGAAAGCAATATGGAATTCAAAAAGATCACCAATCTTCTTGTTATTTCGATTGAATCAGTTTCACTACTATAAATTTTAGAAAGAACTAAACTGTTATATACTTAGTAGTATTTAGATGCATTCACCAATTTTTTTCTTACACTTCATAAATTCATAAAAGCTTCAGTACCAATACCTATTCTGCTAACCTTATGTCACATAATTCTAGCATCTGCTGAATTGTTCACCAGACTTTTCTTTGGCAAAAGTGGAATCTCTAAAATTGGCCAGAGAGGACTGAAAAAATTAAGGATAATTTCAAGCAAAGAAATTTTTATCTTCTGTACTTTTAAGAAATTTAATATGTTCTGGGAAGCGTACTTACTCACTCAACTGCTCTTGAATGCATAGCATTTTTGGCTTATGCCATCTCAATATCCTCAGATATGGTAACACTTTTTTACTAGTGATCTCTACATCATTCTTATTAGCTACCATACTTATGGTGGTTTTTATGGCATTAGGTACCATTATGAATTTATTATTTCTTAATTTGGTTTCTATATACTTCAGCAGCATGAATGTTTACAATTTATATCTTCTATGGATGTAGTAAACATATTTCTATTGCTCCTATTAAAATTGTTTATATCTAATACAATAATTCTAAAACAACTGGTTAATTTAATGTTGATAACTGCTGTAACTATGCAATATATTTTTATATTTTGATTCTATTTTGGGCTGATGGAATTGATTACCTAAAGTTTGATTTTAATAGTTATGGTGTAAATGCTTTGTAGACAAAATTTCTATAATGGGGAAGAATTTTGCAGAAAAAAAAGCCCAAAATGTTTAAAAGTTAGAAAATATTCCCAAATAATTATAAATCTGCTGAACTATTCTTGATACAACTGTTAATTGCTGTGTTATCTTCCTTTTCAGGAGTTGTAATTGTTTTCCCATCAACCACTTTACCATACCATATTAGTATTAGTATAGTAGCATTCACGATGAGTGCGCATAAGAATTTTATTCTGCCTTTTATCGGGAAGGAGGGTCTGTTGATTTTCTTCTAGTATAATTTTCCATGCTGCTTGCGAAAAGAGGGAATGCCATTGTTACACTGATGGCATCCACTATTTTTTATATTTTGGTCTATTTCCAGTATTTCTGTGCATGTTAGTTGGAATTTTCTTTTAAGTGTTCTAAAGATAAATACTTGATCAAATTATGAAATTATTTCTTCTTTTATTGCTGCTTGTAATAATGCTGGGTTATTCTTTTGAAAAAATATTTTGACATTATTTTAGACAACATTCGAGTGTTTGGGGTTTTATGGTGCAGGAGCAAACTCTAAAGATCATTCTGGTTTTTCCATGTATTCATAAACAGTCCCAGCTTTTTAAATTTCCTAGAAATATTTGGGCTCTTTTATCTAGACATCAGAAAAAACAACACATTGGCAAAAAACATTAAAAGAAGCCAGTGCCTACGTAATGGAAATGCCTGCCGATTTCCGCGATTCTCCTTGTTAGCAAGCGCGCACATGAGGGCAGCACCATTCTGTGGTAAGCTAACCTACGCTAATGGTAAGGATATAGGGATCTGGTTGAAGTCATATGGTAAAGAATCAGACAGATGGCTAATCAAGTACAATAAACTAGAATCTTTCTCAGAGATACAAATGGGAATAATGAATCCTTAAATACTAGACGAATGCTGTTGAAAATAGAGATTTAAATAGATAAAATTATAATCTTGAATTTATAGTAAGATTCCCATTCACATAACACAGAAATTCTCAAATATTTTGTTAGGGCAGTGTAACTCAGTTTTATATATTGTAAAAGGTTTCTGTGATTCCAAAATATTATTTATTCAAAAGTGATTTCAGAAATTTTTTCCAATTGCTCATGTCATCGTTACGTTGCCGACATATTGATGCAGCCACCTGTCTTGCAGATCCAGTTTGGAAGAGATTCGATAGAAACTGAGTTTCGCTTCTGCAAAACATCACACAATACTGCATCATCATTCAGACTTCTAGTTAAAAACAGCAGAAAGTAGACAGAATAGTAAATAATCACACATGAACAAATCCATATCAGAATCCAATTTTGAAGCAAGTGGTAAACAGCGTAATAACCTATACCGCTACGAAGCAAGTAACAAGCAAAACAGCGGATCGCCAGCGCCAAGTGGATGAAAATGTAACTAGCGCTGCTGTCACTTCACGTCTTGAAATCGGCAGGCATTCCCATTATGTAGGCACCGAAAGAAACCTTCAATGTGAAATATTATTTAGTCCTGTGTTTGTTGGTAACTCAATACTTCCTTTACATCATAAAAAGTTCAAGAAATTTATGACACACCTATTTTTAGTAACACACTTCAATGATCAACAAATTTGTGTAGGGTGATTCAACATACTGCTCTGCATGTATTTATAACCTACTGAAAATATAACATTACTCAGTTTTTCTAAACTATTTCCTTCAGTACACAACACATTTATTTAAAATTATTGTTTCTACCTCACTACCATGTTATGATGGTTCATGCAAGTTACAATTACTCATTTACATAATGTGCAACCAAAGATAGCAATATAAATGAAAATTTTTGCATGAACTTACTTCCTCTTCAAGTTCTTCTTCATATTCATCAGCATACTGTTCAAAATCAGCATAGTCAAAATCAACACCAAATATTTCCTGAGCTTCTTGAAGTGCACTAAAAACAATATTTGGTATAAATATTTAGCAAAATTAAAATTATATAAGATGAATTTATCAAAATAAACAAAAAATAAAATGGAACTATGTTCAAAACGACAGAATATGTAAGAAAATTATTGTTAAAGAAACTACATTATGGTCACATAATTCATACACTGGTAGTTATTAAGCATGCTTTGAATGAAACATTTCGTAAACACATAAATATAAAACACTCCATTGATAATTCATTATAAGCACCAAAATAAACAGCACGTTAATTCTTCAATCCCAAAGTGAAAATTTAATTTTTATTTGTATAAAACAAATTATTCCTAAATGAATGACAAAACTACAATGGCAAGAACAAGTACTTTCAAGGCAGAAAAATGCACATGTATACTTTAACTTCATTCTAATCTAGTCTAATAGAATTATTAAATTATTCTATGGAAATGGAAATCATTCTAGAATTCTATTGACATAATGTAATTAACTAAACAATTACATCTACATACACTGAAAGCACAATTTATTATACACACCAATACACAAATCTGTCCTATTCCTCCACAATAATGCAGCAAATCAAAACCCCTTGCAGGCAATAAATAGATTGGATCCTGTATAGCATACCTGCAACTGTTAGGCCGGCTACACACTTACCGTGCCGCACCGCTCTGCAAGGACAAGTTTTCGAAGACTACGCATCTTGTGGAGTCGGTAGCAAGGCATCACTTCTCTATGCTGGCCACCGCAAGACCGCAGCTGGAGTCGGTTCTATTTCTACTTTCGCCGCGTGGTACGCAAGCAAGAGCCAATGAAATAGCTGCTGACGAATGAAGTTGCTACAACAGCCGTCTGCTGGGCGAAAGTTGATAGTGAGCATTTGGAGATATTTCACTAACGGAATATCTGCTTTTATAAATCTTTAACATTAAGCGAGTTTTTCTCTTGTAATCACACATATAGTTTTGGAAATATATTTGGGAGTAGTATTTTTTCTAGGATTAGCTAAAAAATTGCAAAAATACACATAAAATTTAAAATGTATACATTTTGGACGATTCTCCCCCTTCGCTTATAATGACGCTGCCAAGCATAAAGCAAAATTTTTAACTTTAGCTGTTCCACTTAATGATAAGGAGATTATTTACACAAAGAAACGAAATGGAAAACAATGCATTCCAACATTCAATAATATCGTATTTGAGTAATATTTTGATATGATGATTTTAATTTTTATCATGCATTATTAAATTACTGCTGACTCTAATGTAAGCAGCATGTTTCTCTGATTATCTATGCTTAATATCTGAAACTTGAAATAGTTTAATAAATATTTATGGAACTGGAACGTTGAGATGGTTCAAATAATGCCATACTGCATTACGTGTATATGACTATGATTCCATTCTGTGAAGACATTAATTTTTAGTATAACAAATAATATGCAACACATTAGTACCTGAATTTTAGAAAACTTTGAAAAGAAAATATTTTATCTATATTACAGTAATTCTATTTAAAATTCCATTAAAATTAATATGGAGGACAAAGTGTTAGATAATAATTTTACGAAAATAGAACAGTTGTTCTTGTTTCATCTTTACCTTTCAATTATTTTTTCCAAATAATCTGATGGAATCTCAAGTTGTCAGTCGTTGTTGTTAGTGCAATATCTCTTGACACTCTACAGCCGAAATTTTGAATTTCTACATAAAGGGAGGACAAAGTGTTAGATAATAATTTTACGAAAATAGAACAGTTGTTCTTGTTTCATCTTTACCTTTCAATTATTTTTTCCAAATAATCTGATGGAATCTCAAGTTGTCAGTCGTTGTTGTTAGTGCAATATCTCTTGACACTCTACAGCCGAAATTTTGAATTTCTACATAAAGAGGTCGCTTACAATATTCATTTAAGTTTCGCATTTTGCAGATTTAACATTGTCTAAACATCAAAATACTATTTGAGGATTTGAAAACGTGAATCATAATATTTCATCAATAGTTATCGAACAATTTTTTCCAATTATCTTTTAAAGCAAAAAATCTCCCCCCCCCCCCCCCCCCCACATAATCAACTCATTGTTATCGATGCAAACCTCATGGCACTGATATTCCTCCATCAAAATTGCCAGCCTATTTCATATTCATTTAAAACTTTGCAGTTTTTAAAAATTTCCATCATTAGAGAGCGTCATTAAAATTTTTGGATGATTTGAAAAAGTGCAAATCATCATAATAGTTCATCAATCTTGTCAAACCCAAAAGGAATTTTTAATTTACCTCTACAAACAAAAACAGTTGACTGTCTACAGACAGACCACAAAGTAAAAAGTTAGCTATTTTTGAAAAAAAAAAAAGAGCTAAGAACAATTCTAAATGCATCTTGCCATATTGTTAGCACCAATCTTTCAGTTGCAGAAATAGATTTCCACAATTTCGTGTCCTTTTTTCTAAATCGCCAAAACTTCTTTAGATAAACAACAGAAAACAATAGCCAAAATCTCTTAAAATTCTGCAGGTGTCATACACAAAAAAAGTTTTTGTAAACAGTATCAACCTCTTGAATATTAAGTATTAAATTGTAAAAATTACCTAATCTTTTTCTATCATTAAAAATCTTGCAATCCATTTAGTGCGATATTTTTTCATTACTACGCCTTTGATGAGCAAAGGCAAGTAATATTAACTGTTTACGAAACAGCAAACCTTTCTGCTGGACATAATGTTTTATTATAATAGAGTGAAAGAAATGTCAGAAAGCGCGGTAGATCTCACAGAGAAAACAAAGCACGCATTCCAGGTTGCTTGCAGCGAGAACCAATGAGATTAGTTCTTTGTTGCAGACAGCATGTTAAGTGTG
The DNA here is from genome assembly GCA_038380435.1 of Ryuthela nishihirai. NCBI lineage: Eukaryota > Metazoa > Arthropoda > Arachnida > Araneae > Heptathelidae > Ryuthela > Ryuthela nishihirai. The sequence goes on from JAWZYU010000008.1 coordinate 22,705,346, forward strand.
AAGGCTACAGCCGTCGCTTGCAGAGTGGTGCAGAGCGGTGATTGACGTCACAGCGTGTTTGCAACGCGGCGAGCAGTAAGTGTGAAGGAGGCCTTATGATGGATAAACATGGTGACCTGAGTGATTTCGATTGTGGGCAGATAGTCAGTGCAAAGAAGATAGGGTTCTCCATATCTGCAACTGCAGAATGTCAGGGATTTTACCCTGCAACCATCGCATGTGTACCAGGACAACACCAAAACTGGCAAAACCTACAGCCCCATGGAAATTGTTGCCATAATCAGGTACTGTTGTTCAAGGTGAGTGCTGCCTCTCCCCTATCATAAATGCCAGAATGGAAGGCCATAGTGCAGATGATAACATCAGCATTCAACAACAGGGAAACTACAAAGGTTTGTGAAAAGACCATTCGACATAATGATGGCATGACTGGGCTATGGCAGCCAAGTAGTGCTATCATTTGCAGTGGATGATATCCCTGCAATCCCACCAACAGAGAATCAACATATGAGAATGCAGATCCGATTTAGCCACAGCCTGGGATGATTCCCCTGCTTGACATCATGATCTTTTACAGGCATTATCATAAGTAATCTACTTTTTATCCCACTGTAATCAATTTTGTCAAGAAAACCATTGTCCTTTTGCCAAGCAAGCAATGAAGCACATGCAGTATAGTGAGCCACCATATTCTGCTGTGACAACTGATATGGGATTCAGGTATCCAGTTTTGATACATCAACCAGCTTTTGCAGATGTTAAATGACAGAGGATTCAATGGTATTCTGTAGCTGTGCCAATTCCTGGGATGTCCAATATGGATTTTCATTCAACAGTCCCTTTAAATGGCCATCGTTTAACTCCACCAGCTGGCAACTTTGAGGTTTGTTTCCGAGCTGAAAGTCACCTGACTGAAACCTGTCGCAGCATCAGTAGCAGGTGCTTTAACAGATGACTTTGTCCTCATAAGCTTTGCACAGTTTATGCAAACACTCTTGGACACTGACATCATTTCTGAATTCATACAGCTTGATGGAACAAAAACACACATCTGGCATCACCATTGTGAAATGCTTGTTGCTCTTGTACAGGCTAAATATAAGTACTGAAAGTCATTAGACAAAGGAGCTATGCATGCACTGTCTTTTACATTGTTTACAAGACTGCTGCACCTTTCTTGACAGAAGCAAATGTATGATTCACATTCTTTCACAATACTTTTGCATTGACCCAATAATTTATTTATTATTACTATACTGAAATATCAAAAATTACAGTAGAGCATCACAGTGCAGTAATTAAAATTATATTTATATCTTTAATATTCTATGACACTAATTTTATGTTGAAATATTATTGAAAATTTTAAAACATAAAGAGCAAATGGTAAATTTTAACCAATTGCAATTTAATTAAAACACATAACTAACGATATTCTGTTCTTCATTAACACATTCTATCACCAGAATTTCTACTCTCCATTGCATCTCATGCATTGGTGGCTTTAATGTTGGCCCTATAACACAATCTGAAGTTAGTTTGGCTATTTCTAAACTTAAACTTCATAAATCCCCAGGGGTAGATGAAATTACTACAGAAATGCTTAGAGCTGGGAATGTTTCGGTTACCACTTCGATGACTGAAATTTTGAAAATCTTTTATGATAAAAGCATGGTTCCTAAGGATTTTACCAGAGCCATTATTATCCCCATTTTCAAAAACGGTGATCGCAGTTCTTATGATAACTATAGATGTATCAGCCTACTCTCTGTTCCAGGTAAAGTTCTATCCATGATTGTGCTTAACAGAACTAAGAATCTGGTTGACAGTCAATTGCATGATGAGCAATGTGGATTCAGAAGTGGTAAGGGATGTGTGGATCAGATATTTTCACTTAGGCAGATTCTTGAGAAACATTTAGTTTCAGAAACCTTTGGTTGCTAGCTTTGTTGATTTCAAAAAGGCTTTCGACTCTATTGATCGTCATAATTTGTAGTTGATTGTGAGATCATATGGTATACCAGACAAGTTAGTTAACAAAATGAAAGCTCTCTATAATAATACTGAGTCGTGTGTGAGAGTTAGTAAGGCTTATAGCAATTGGTTTAGCATTACTTCTGGTGTTTGACAAGGGTGCATTTTGTCTCCTTTTTTCTTTAGTTTGGTTATTGATTACGTTATGCGATTACGAATAGGGATTGCTGCCAGGACTTTTAAGAAGCTATGGAGAGTGTGGAGAAATAGGCGTATACACCTAAAGACTAAAATTAGACTGTATAACAGTTTGGTTCTTTCTAGGGTTAGTTATGGTAGTGAAACTTGGACACTTTGTAAACAAGATAACAGGAAACTAGATGCTTTTGATTCCACATGCTTACACAGTATCTTGGGCATTAGGTGGTTCAACTTTGTAACTAATGATGAGGTTAGGCAAAGGAGTCTGCAACCTCCTTTAAGCAGCATATTGTGCAGAGAGAGACTCGGTTGGTTTGGCCATGTTGCCTGTATGAATGATTATAGATTGGCGAATAGGGTTATGAACAGTGTGCCTAAAGGCCTCAGAAAGAGGGGGAGACCTAGGATGTGGTGGGCAGACAATGTCAAACAGGACCTTATTAGAATTGGTGTGCAGTGGCCAGATGCAGTAGATGTAGCTCAGGACAGACTTGCTTGGAGAACTAAACTGCATGGTCTGGCTGGACCTCCGTAGCCCATGGCTGATTGATGATGATGATGAGCATAAATGTATTGTTTCCAATATTACTTCAAGTTTTACATTGTTTATATTTAGCCCCCTCTAATGATGGTAAATTAAGGCCATTTGGAAGATTTGAAAACTATGAATCATCATATTTTGTTAGAACCAATTCGTAACGAATTTTTCATTAATCTCTTAAAAGTTGTTTTCTCACCCACTCTGGGGGTGAAGGGACATATTGTTGCTGCCACTGTAAACCTTTTGTTCATTACACTCCACAACTAAAGTATCATATTTCTAGCCCAAATAGATCATTTGCAACATTCATTTAAAATTTTCAAATTTTCAAAAATTTCCACCATTAAAGAGCACAATTAAAGCTTTTGGGAGAGCCTAAAAGTGTGAATCATAATAGTTTATCAATACCTATCAAACACAAAATAAATTTTCAATTTATCTCAAAAAACAAACAATTTTCACTTAAAACACAAAAATTACTTCCCCCCTCCCACTCTCTGGGGGTAAAGATGAAAATCATTTGTATCAATGCACACTTCATGATATTTATGATTCAAAAGCTTTTCATAACATTGCAAACTCCAATGATATTCACCTTCACAACCATTTCAAAATTCTAATGTAATTATATTACTTGCAATGTTAGTAATTTTCAACTTTTCCCACCGTTAGAAACCCAATTATAGCTACAGGAAGATTTCAAAAGTGTGAATTGTAATATTCCGTCAATACCTATCCAACCCAAAAATAATTTTTTATTTATCTGTAAAAACAAAAAAGTTTGATGTCTACAGATAGATGACAAAGTGAAAACATATGTTTATTTTTTTCTGAAAACAAGCTAAAAAAATGGATATAGTAAATCAATGAAGGCTTAGTTCTAGAAGACCTAACAAGCAAAAATAGTTTTATTACATATAAAAAGAAAATTTCTCTTTGAATAATAAAATGTTTCCCTAATCCCAGAATGCTTCTTTTTATACAATATTTTTCACTATAATGCTTTAAAACATGGATCAGATTTCCATAGAGTGATTTTGCATTTTCACAATGATGAGATTTTCTGCCCTGTTTATAACAGTATAGAAACTTTCTTTACTGGTGTTTTATTGAAATGAACACATTTTCTGTTTGAGTGTTGCACTTTGGGAATCCTGGCCAAGTGCCTAAAGGTTAGTGCACTAAAGTTAAAAAATATTCAATACTCTAAAAGTGGCAAAGCCCAAACTTTTTTTAATTTTTTTTTTTGGTTGGAGGGGTAGGAGCTATTTTTTTAAAACCACTCATTATAAAACTTACCATCTTATAATTAATATCTTTGAAATAAAATTTTAAAGATTTTCAAACCCCACTGGAAAAAACAATGGAAAAGAGAGGGATGGGAGAGAGAAGGGGATAGAACACAAATGACAATGGTCTCAGCCCCTCTTAACCCTAGAAGAATTTATTCCTGAGTACAGAAAATCCTTTTTGCTTCCATATCAAGACCTCATTCATTCTTCAAAAATGATAAAATATAAATTTTTTTTATTGGAAAACCAAAAAATATTTAAAAAATAAAATATAACCTAAAGCAATGTTAAAATCTGAACAAGTTCTATGACTTCCTCATCAGAGAAAAAAAGTGAATAAAAAAGTCAATAATGATGTATAAATATATGAATATAAAATCGAATCTATGGAAATAAAAACATGAGTTTAATAAAAATATAAATTATAATAGAGAAAATGCAATTCTCTGCCAGTTTTTGCAGTAAGAAGGCAGGCACTGGAAAACTGCACACACAAGTGTGGCCAATCAGTCTCACTGTGCACTGAACAATGTTGCAGCTGTCTTCTTTCCACAAAGTAAAGAGCAACGATTTTAAAAAATAATTCTAAAAATACTGAAATAGGTTTAAACCAGAAAAACTGAGAGAAAATTGGGGACAGAAGCATTTACTTGATAATTGCTTCCAAAAGCCTCCAATTAAAATTTTTATTTTTGGTTACTTTTCAAAAATTTATGAATGAGTTGGCAATAGTTCAGACAGAATTCATGAGGTGAAATCAGGTGACTTCTTCAACATGGGGTAACATGAACTTGACAAACAATGATATTGAGAATTGTTACTAAGGAATGGTGATCATATCATTGGAATCATATTTATAAGATATATGTAAAAAAAAAAATTCAAAGAGGAATTTCTGTTTAAAAAAATTAAGTTTTATTTGTTGTGCTAGTGACACTGACCAGGCCTACACTTTCATGCTTTAAAAACCTGAAATGCTACACAGCACCAATGGTATGGAAAGATTTAACTAATAAGATAATCAAAACCATACTTAATATATACTTACGCATCTGTGTATTTAATATGTCGCTTCTTTTTCCCTTTTGTTATTGGCTGCCCATCGTCATCAACAATGAAATCAGATTCATCTACATGTAAGAGAGAATAAGATAATTTTACTTCAATTACTATCATATTCCATACAGAACAAATGCACTTTTAAGCACTTATCTTTGCCCTTTCCTTTAAATGCAGGATTTTTAGGCAAATATGAAAAACAATCTAGTGTAAAAAAATTCTGAATTTCCATGATTATAATTGCATATTGTATAGAAAAAATATATGCATGACTTAACTTCAAAATGCAACAAAAGTTAATATATGCTTAAGTTGCTCAGTTTTGTCACATTCTGTATTGAGTTTTTTAGCTGTGTGTTCCTTGTGTTCCTTTTTCTGTTTTATGTGAATTGTATTACAAAACTAATATAAACATCTTTGCACTGCAAAAGAAAATGGAAATAAAATTATTATTATATTATTATAAACTTCAGGGGTTAAATTTCATGTTGTTGCTAAATCTTAATTTGGAAAATACTTTCACTTTATATATATATCTTAAAGCTATGCAGTGAAGTCCTAGTTTAATGTATCAGCATTTATTACAAAATGCTCTAATAAAAGTATAATACTGTTTCCTACGTTCTTAGTACTCTACAACCTTATAGAGATAAAATCAAAATTTCACTGTATGAGATGCAATCCAAATGTTTCTGGAATTTATTGATAAACAGTATAAACAACAAAATACAAATATTATGCATCTCTTTCAAAATATGCCCTACTTGGTTTAGTAGAGACTACTAAGACCAGCAAGCATGTCCTCTGTAAGAGTTTGTATGTTGTATGAGAAACCAGGACAAGCTATATAGTTTCTAGACTATTTGTCCTTTGTGTAGGGGAGTATGTTCTATTAAAAAAAAACAGTCTCCTTCATGGACCCTTAAGAACTATTCCTTCCAAATCTAAAAATAAAATAATGGCCATATTCTTCGTGTTGGATCTCATGTGATGAGTTTTCTTCAGCCATGGGGAACCAGGGCTCTTCCACTGTGATGATTAATGTTTTTGCCTCAGGATAGTAACCATAAAACTAAGATCAATCACCAGAGAGATGATCTTGGATAGTCCCTGTCAATGTCAAATTGTCCAATCCATTCTTCTCAGGCATTGATTAATGCCTGCTCTTGCTTCTCCCTCAAAAGATGTGGGACCAACTTTGCCCGAATGCACCATATGTTCAAATTCTCTGTCAGACTTCTTTGGCAGCTGCCATAGAAGTGTGTACAGCTTACTAAATCAAAATTTATTATCCTCATTCAGTCATTTGCCTATCTGACTGAATGAGGTCCCTGGTGAGGGCATTACATTGTATTAAGGCAAGTCCCAGATGCTCCACAACATAAGGCTGCACTACATCTATAGGGAGAATGCCATGAACACCACTACCTACGCCAGGTCAAGACAGTGCCACAAGGACACAGTTCATCCATGGCTACCTATGGTGAACAATCATATAGAAGGAAGGTTCATCCATAGGTCAAAACTTAAATTTAATCTGTTCCCCATTTAGCCACAAAAATGATATATAGAACCAAGTTGATTCGGCTACCGGGGTGGCGACTCTTAATCTGGCTTTTCCATCGATAAGCCTGTCAACCGGGCCTTATTCCTGTCACAAGCCTTCAACTTCGTCCTCTCCATAGTGTCACGTACCAGCTGCCCCCTAGAAGCAGTCTGTACCCCAACTTCACTGAGGCTGCACCGATGAGCCCACTGGACCAGGTGCTCCAAGCCCAGTCCGCAGTACTCTCAGTCACAGCCCCTCCATCGGGGCTGTGAACCTAAAGCTTTCTTGAGCAAGCGAATAAGTCTACTGGACTGGCCCCACCCAAAAACCAGTCCGCAGACCCTCACAAGTTCTGCCACCAAAGACCACATCCCACAGGGTAATGTATTCATTTGTTCTTGCTGTTGAAGGACAACCTAAATGGTCTGCATCTTCAATTTGCTAACTGCATCTTTGCAAAAGTTTATGTTAACATTTGAGAAGTTTCTGATGGATTTTTACCAAATTTAACACAAAATTTCATGCATACTCTTTGCTTGTGAAGGCTTGTTACAGATACACTTAGACATGGCCTCAATGAAACTGCTCTGAAAGTCAACTGAAAGGTCCTTCATTGATCATTTCCTTGATTGGAAAAGTGTTTAGGACAAACATCAACAGCAGTGTCTGCTGCTTTTTAGAACATTAATGGCACAGCTATTAATATTCTAAAAAGTGTTCTATCAAGTGCAAAAATACTTTTGATAACATAGGTTATATTTATACAAAAATCATTCTCATTTAAAGACAAAGGACCAAGAACATATTACTTATGCAAAATAGGAATTACCTGTGCTTAAGTCTAGCTTATTAGAATTGAAGCAAGTTTGATTCAGGTACTTATCACCTGGGTGGACATCATGATAATGGCCTTGATATTTTTATGTCTCTGAATGTTGTTACCCAGGAATCAATATAACTAGATGAATGAAATCTTATTAGTAGAAAACAGCTGGTTTTGTAAGTGACCATAAAAATAATGAACTGAGCTGATCCTTGTTAGCCAAATGCCCATTACTTAAGAGTCCAGATTCTAAATTTTTTCAGCCATATACAATACCATTACTTATTTTGCATTTTGATAACTTTAAAAAATTATAATTATTTGATTTCTAAAATACTCATTGTATCAATCTTTGAATTCTAAAATATTAAACTGTCTAAATGTCAGACAAGTTACCACCAAATAATAAAGAAAATATTATATAATTTTTTTTTTATTTTGTTTATTACAATTTCTGTTGCAAACAAATAAAACACATACAATAAACCAAATTAGGGCTTTATCACCACTAAATCCCCATCCTGCCCTCATCAAAAAGGGTTGGGTTGTTCTACCTCTGAGCGACACTTTTTTTGCACACCATGGGCTAAATGGCCAGGTCACATGGACCCTGAAGGCTCAGAGAAGGTTGGGGGAGGGGACACACTGGAACAGCTGTTGGGAGACAGATGGTAACCTCCCGTTAAGGCCATCTAGCATGTTATTTAACGTGCATGGGTATGGCCCTCCCGCACATGGGGCCACATCCCATCCGACGGATGGCAGCCTTTCCAAGCCCATCGATGTACCCTACTGACTGTGGGCAGGGCAGAGAATTTTGCAGAGATAAATATCAATGCTGACCCAGCTGGGACTCGAACCTGGGAACTACAGATTACGAGCCTGGCGCGCTACTGACTGAGCCACCCCCGCCCCTTACCAAAAAAGTTTTTTTTTATGCCCCATCCAACAGATGGGACATAAAGCCATGGCCCCAATGTGCTGGAGGGTCACACCCCCTGTGCATGTTAAAGAACATACTTGATGGCAGTATGGCAGACTTCCATCTGTCTCCTAGCAATGTCCAGTAAATCCCCTTCCCCAACTTTCTTTAAGCCCTTGTGACAGGGTCATTTAGATCGTTATGTACACAAAAGTACTGCTCAGAGATAAAACAATCCAACACAAACTCAAATCAGAATATGGCATAAAAATTATAATAAGTAAAATAATAACTCCAAGATACTTATAAGTAGCTAAGAAATGTGTTTCAGCCCTGGATAAATAAAGCATGGGTTGTTCTTTACTTGTATCATCTTTCTGCCAAAGTCTTGCCTTCCTCACAGAATCTTCCATATGGTATACGAAACTAAGAGGATCTTCAGACTTCTGTGGCAAGCAGCTGCTTGAGAAGAAATTTTTTTAACCAATAAAGTAAACATTACATTCTTACCAATAAAGTAAACATTACATTCTTACCTGACTCCCCATCTGATTCTTCTAGAGCTCCATACTGAGGTTCTTCTTCTGCAGTTCTTGGAGCATCACCTTCAGCTTCCTGCGTAAGAAAGTTGGTCAATATATTAAGATTATCATGCATCACAACTGATATACATCATGCACCTATCACAATGAATGCATTTTAAAAACACACTAGAAGTGCATATATAATTAATAAGATTTTCTGCAGTTCAGAATCATGGTAGATAGGTAACCACTGGAAAGAGAGCTATGCACCAATCCCCTGTGATAATGCACAGAATCGATCAGGCCTAGCACCTAAAGTCTGACCCCACCTTCTCATGATGCAAACCATTAGTACCTTTCAAAAAAGGCATATTCTCTTGTGGAAGAGAATGGAATGGGAGGGCTGCCAGATCAGTGTGGTCTACTGATCTGGGCCACTATGACTACTTACTCTTTTTTTTTCTACTCTGCTGAGATGTGATAAACCACCTGTTTGTTGTTGTGACAGCCCCAAGAGAACAGATATCAGCTGGTGGATAATTCTGATAAGAGGCCATCGCAGGTACCTGAATTCTTGCTTCTATAGACATCATCAAACCTACATTGGATGAAGTCTTCTAGTGTAGATGGCTTCAGCCTTTAGTAGTGGGGGAAAAGTTTTTGCCCCATGCCTGCAATTAGGGGGCTGTTTCATATTGCTGGCACTTCCTCTCTCAATAAATATAGTTTCTTTAAATATCCCACTAACCATTCTCTCTCCACAGGTAGTTGGAATGTGAGGACTCAACAGAGATTATTCTCCTGATGTCTTCACACAAGAATTCCACCATTGTAAATTTAGATATTCGTGGCTTGCAAGACACAATGCACAGAATAGATAAAGGTTAGATACTCATCTAAAAGCAGTGAATGGATTAATCTCAAAATCAGTATAAGAAAAGGAGAAGGAATAATAAGACATGATTCCAGTTGCAGCAAGATATGTTTCCAAATATCATAGTATGGAAATGCATCTATATGTGTTTGGCATCAATATGTGGTACTATTACTGTGGTTGGCTTATACATGACTGTACCCTTCAAGGCATCATGTCATACATGGATATCAACTGCCAGCACTCTTGCAATTACAACTAGCGAAACTATGCTTGCCTGGTGTAAGGTTTCTGGTACAGGGAAAACTGATAGGTCAGCAATATGGGTCAGCAATAGTGTGAACATATTGTGGAAGGGCCTGCAGACAGCATCCTAGCATATCTTAAATGTTTTCAATCAGTGAAAAATCCAAGGATAGCCAGTGCATGCTGTTAACATCATGTAGATACTATTTGGAATGATAGCAATATGTGGCCAGGCACTATCCTTTTGATGCATGACATAGGCAGTCTCTATAAACATGCAATGGATGTAAGGATATGAATATAACTACAGGTGATTAAAGTTACACTGACAAACACTAAAGGTGAATGGTTGTATCACAGCATACTTATGGTTCCTCATACCATTACACACAATGACTTGTGCTGTACTGCCATTCCTAAATGTGTGGTGAATCATGTTGTCCAAAACTGTTAAAAACAATAGCAATGTTTTCAACAATCAAGTGATGCATCCATGGATATGTCCCATATGAAAACAGCTTGTTACATAAATATGCATGGTTAGAAGAAATACAGTAAGAAAGAAATATGGCTATTATTTATGTGGGTGGTGTATATAATAAAAAGTGGTTGTAAGAAACTTGGGTTATAATAAAAATATTAACAGAGAACGTTTTTGTGCTAGCTAGCCAAAGATACATATGCATCATTTTTAGAATATTTATCATTACATTTCTTTCAAAAAATTTAATACTATTTCAAAGTACATAGCTGGCTTCTTCAATTTGAGTCAGCACATCATGACTACTATCTGGTTTCTTAGAATTTATTTAAAAGCAATAAGGTGGGCCCAGCAAAAGGTGCAAGAGTGCTGCAAATGTTTGCAAATCAGTGATCATATAATTTCAATATCTTAAAAACTTTTAGAAAATCTCGTTTTGTTGTTTGCATTACCTAAAATTATATCATAGTTTTTTAAATTCCATATCCTAAAAGCATAATTAATGAATACCAGGAAAAGAATAGTGAAATGATAAATAGTAACAGAATATATATTGCTAATTAGTATTAAAGTTGGAATTGATATTACAAGAACAAATATACTAGATTTCACTAACATAAAAATAAATTTCTCTACTATTTATCTACCTAAATGTTTACTTTCAACAAAATTCTTTAACTATTTAAGATGTTATTAAAGCTAAAACATTTTACATCGAATATATCTTAAACTTATGCAAACCTGATGAATATTGGAAGAATTATTAACACAAATTTCTGAACACAAACTTATTGTATTAAAGTGGTTGTTTTTTTCTACTATACAGGTACACTATACCTTTCACTACTATACAGGTTCAAAACAGCCCAAACTGCTGGCAGGAGGTAGTGAAGAGAAAGGAATAGCATTAACTGGATGAGTCTGTTTAAAATCTCTGCCATTTTGGGGTGGTATGGTGGTAAGAGGATTAAAGATATAGCATTTTTTGAAGTTTTAATTAACTTCTGAGATAAATCCTTGACTGGCTTTACTGTTGTTAAAAAATCGAACAATTTACGAAATTAAAAGAATTATAGGAGAAAATGTTGGAGAGATTATTGAGAAAAAAAAGAGACTGTTAGGGTATGGATGCATGAATATAATGGAGGATAGAAGATGGCCAAAGAAATATGAAAATAGGAGTCTACTGAAGATGGGGAGGGTCAAGGAAGAAATGGAGAGATGGTGTGAAGGAATGAATAAAAGATTAAATAATCTAATATTTATAAGCCATGGAACTAATATGAAATATAATTTTAGTGCACTTATATTGAAAAATAACAAAATATATATTACTACAGAATTTAAACTTGTTTATTATATACTATGGAGGATGTTCTAAAAGTATGGTACAAACAGGCATAGGATGAAGTAAAAGTTCACAAGCATAAGTATTCTATTAGCAATTGTGGAAGGAGTAGCAAATACTTATTCGAAGAGCCAGATGAGAACATTGGGTTTGCATTTGCCCCTACCACATTGAAATCAAAATGGCAGGACACGGAAAGGTGAATGAACAGAGAGCTGGGAACACCCTACAAGGAACAACCTTTGAAGATTAGATTGATTTTTAAGACATATCTAATTATTTCAACACTTATCTAGTCACTCATGCACACATCCACTGGAAAATGCCAAAAACATGCAATAGCAGATAAATCCAACTTTAATAAAGATTTTCTACAGTCAGAAAAACCAGGTTTCAAAATGCCATCTCACTAATATGTCTAATATCACTATTAGCTATTTTAGAATAAGGTACAAAAGTTATTGTTGAACACAATTAAAAAAAATAGATGCGCCACCAGTTATTCATTGCTTAAAGCTGAGCAAGTGTTACAGCTCATAAAACTGAAGCACTTTCTTATACAAGTATTGATGTAAAGGAATATTATTTATATTAAGCTTACCACATCATCTCCTTCAAACAATTCATTTGCTATTGCTTCTCTGTCATCTACAGGTTGTCCACTTTCAAGAGTTTCTTCATCGTCACTTTCTTCATCTTCAATTCGACGAAGGCGTTTAAACTTTTTCTTCTAAATAACAAAAATGCATAACAGTTGTTCAATTCAAGAATTTGTTTATTGACATATTTCAGTCTTAGTAAAGTCTTAATATGAATAGATTACTTCAATGTACTATTATATTAATATCCAATATTTAAATGAAACATCCAAAGCATTAAAAAATACATTAGAAATTAAAGGAAAAAAATTAGATATGACATAACTAAAAATTACAACTGTAGAGTGGAAAAAAAACATTTGGGGAAATTCTTTTGCAGCAGAGTGAAGGAGAAATGGTCAAATTCAGGCACACAGTCTCCTCTCTAGATCTTGTGGTGGGTTATTTTACCTCTGAGTAACACTATGCACACAGTAGCTAAATGGCAAAGTCACAAGGACTCAGAATTGCCTAGGAGACTCTAGACCAGGGATCAAAAACTGTGGCTCTGAGCACTTTAAAACATGGTTCATGAAGATTTTTGGCTTAACATCCAATTGTGGAAAAAAAAATATTCTAAATGATTTTCATTAAAAGCAAGTACCAAACAAGTTGGCAGACATCAGGTTGAAAGTATTGATGCAATTCAAATGATTTAAATAAACTACAAATTTTAATAAGTTGGCCGAGAAGACAAAAAACCAAAAGTTTGGCCAAGAAGACAAAAAACCAAAAGTTTGGCCGAGAAGACAAAAAACCAAATGGCAATTCAAAACGATACTGCTCATAATAATCATAAATTAGTTAATGAAGTTTTTAAAGTTTATACAAGCTCAATTAAAAAAGGCAATGCTATATCTTTACAATGGCTGCCCAGTCATCGTGGCAGGTTTGGGAATGAAATTGTGGAACAGTGGTGCTAAGGAGTAATAGAACTAGAAGTAATCACTGAATTACCTATTTATCATATTTGCATAAAATGACAGCTTAAAGAAAAAGAAAATCAGGATCTTAATAAGTACTTTCAGATAAATGGATTGATTACTAATAACTTGTGGTTCCATCTGGATAAAAAACATTTCTTCCTTTCATCAACAACTTCCTTTCTTCCAAAAATAAGTATTGTCAAAATATCAAGACATTTTACTCATACAGCATGCCTAAATATTTATCTCTATAAGGTCAAGAATGACAAATCAGTGTGACTTTTGCAAAGTTCCAGAAACAATTATGCATGTTCTTCTAGATTACATAAAATATGAAGGAGCATGGCTAAATGTATGCAAACAATACTAATCTAATATTTCTGCTTGTCTCAACCATTTTGTCTACAAGTCAGTAGAAACATTAGATCACCCTAAAACCTGTATTGTATTCAATATATATTTTATTTCTGTTGTGATTTACTTGAATATCCCCAATGGTAGCATATAAAAGCCGATTAGCTAGATAAAGGAATTATCATTACAAAAAGGAACAGCCCACAACATTATTATGTAACAAATGAAACATTAAATAATATTTTATGTTGACTGTCATTCTTTTCATGCACTATGCAAAAAACATTCAAATGATAAAAGTACATACACGTTGAACCTTAACACCCAAGTTTTCTTCAATGAGATCATAATCTTCATCTTCCAAACCATCATCAAAATCATCTGCAAAAGAAAGTGTAAAAATAAATGTGCAGTTTAAAGTAAATTTAAGTTTTCAGAGTCAAAATAAGAGCCAGTCAGATTACATTAGTTCTCAAGCAGTTGCATGAGGAGGCATATTTTTTGAGGGTGCAACACTTTGCTACTACTACAGTTCTGCACTACTACTACAATTTTACATGATGAATACTATCAATCCTACCCTATGTGGTGCTTCAAAATAAATTGATTTTTTAAAAAATAAAAAAAGATCTTTATATAATCAGTGTGTGCATTTTTTTTTTAATTTTGTGGTGTATATACATTTTTTTAGATAAGGAACTGGGGGTGGACTTACATAACAACAAAATCAAAAAGAAATTGTTGTCAACAGATTACACAGATCTTTTTCGTGAAAAAAAAGCTTAAAAAAATAAATAAATAAAAAATAAAACATTCAAAAGAGATGTTTGTGAATTAAAGCATTGGTATTTATTTTGTACTTTCAATTAGCCTTCTTAATTAGTGATAAATTTGTATTCTCACTATGATTGCATGTATATAGGGGAATGTATACATATGTATACATATGATATGTATGTATACATATGATATGTATGTATACATATGATACATACATATCATATTATAATATAGTATAAAATATATATATATAGTATATATATTATATATAGTATAAATTTAAACTATACAGCAATTTGTTTAAAAATATTTAATTCACAATTATGCTGTAATATTAAAAGCTCTTGAGCAACATCATTCTACATTAAGCTTAGTACTATTCACATAGACAAGCCGTGAGTATTTTTCACCATGGTATACTGTCACTTAACCCTTCAGCCTGAAAAACATGTTTCCATCTTGAGGTCAAGCTATTTTCTCCCTATGCTCAGCCAAAAAAAACTTTAACTTTAGAACTTTTTTGCCAAATAACTAATGAAAGGAATTATGGCATTACTGTATGAAAAATTAATCAGCATTTAATTCTGGATTTTCTAAAAATAAAGTATTTAACAAAAAAGATAAGTTTTATTTTAATAGGACTTTTTTAGATTCATACAGCAAAAAAAAAAATGCATCTGGCAATACAAATAAAAATTTATTTAAAAAAAACTAATAGACAGAAATAATTACAATGCACATGAGTTAAGTTAGAATGGCAATATATTTCTTAATGTTTTAAATAAATATTTCTCTTGTTTTGTAACTTTTTTCTCAGTATCATATTTTGAGAAAATTTCAGGCTTTTAGCCAATTGTGCTGAATCAAATAAACAAGTCAACTTTAGATTTTTTTTTTAAACCAACCAAGCAATGGAAACAGGTCATGTTATATACCAAATTAAACAGAATTTAATTATGAATTTTATGAAAATAAATAATACAAACAAATTTGCAAGCATATTGATTTTAATAAGCTTTTTTCAATGTGATATGGTGAAAAAAAAGATCGCACTACATATACAATTAAGGCTTCATTTTGGAAGACCTGATGAATAAAAACAGTTAAATTATATATTTATCAAAAGGATTTGGGTTGTTTTTACCTCTGAGTGGCACTTTTTTGCACACCATGGGCTAAATGGTCAGGTCACATGGACCCTGAAGGCTCAGAGAAGGTTGAGGGAGGGGACCCACTGGAACAGCTGTTGGGAGACAGATGGTAGCCTCCCGTCAAGGCCATCATCCAGCATGTTCTTTAATGTGCACAGGTTATGGCTCTCCTGCACATGGGGCCACGGTTTAACGTCCCATCCAATGGACGGCAGCCTTTCCAAGCCCATCGGTGTCCCCTACTGACCATGGGCTAGGGTGGGAAATTTTGCAGAAATAAATCTCAACGCTGACCCAGCTGGGACCAAACCTGGGAACTACAGATTACGAGCCTGGTGCGCTACCTACTGAGCCATCCCCACCCTATCAAAAGGAAATTTACTCCAGAATAATATAATATTCAACCTTTTATGCTTCATGCACCCCCTGGTAATGTATATGTAACTGGCATAACCCTTGTGTAGATAGACAAAACTATAGTTATAGTATAACAATGGGAATAAAATAAAACATTGACTTCGTTACTAGAGCTAGCGACTTTCGAGCTCTCAAGGCGTATCCCAAAAAATTTTACCATGTCCCCCACGTTGAGAACCCTTAGTCTACAGTGTAAAAACATGGACTGGTATCCGGATCTTAAATATCAAGGAAAAATCATCAGTACTACATATCAACAATGCCTGACAATAAGAGATCAGCAGCAACCAAGGTAAAATCCTTGATTCAGGGTCCTTGCAAGAACAACATAAGGAAAATAGCATGACCAGCTGAGCCTGCAAGAAGGTTTTGAAGACCCTAAAAATGGTAACAATTTCCATCTCTTTACTTGGGAACTTTTTTTTAAATGATAAAAGTGTCCTTAAGTGACAGTATACCATGGTGAAAAATGCTCACAGCTCGTCTATGTGAATAGTACTAAGCTTAATGTAGAATAATGCTCAATAGCTTTTAATATTACAGAATAATTGTGAATTAAATATTTTTAAGCAGATAATAATCAGATAATCTAAGCAGATTATCCATTTTTGGAGTTATCAAAAATTTTAAATTCATTCTGCTATAAAACCTACACCATTTAACATTATTTTCTTTTTGTCTGCCTTTCACTAATTATATAGAGTTTCAAGTTTGAATATCCAGTGTTTGAAATTTCCAATAATGGCAGGAGTTTGACTAAGTTTATCAAATTAAATTCTTTAATATTTTTTTTGCAAATTTCTTTGGTTCGTTTTCCATAAAATTCTTAACATTTTTACTAATTACAGAGAACTTGCTCAAAAATATTCATTTTAGGTTTGGTACAATTAATTGCAATTTCAATAAAATTGTTTACATTTTCAGATATATGCCAAATTTATAAAAATGCCCTTGTTTATGTTCCAGATTTTAAAATTTACACAACCTACATATACAGTGCTATAAAAAATTAATTGAAATAAAACATTTGAAAAAATTTTCACAAGCATATGGTTAATATCTACATCAAGATACAAGTTTGTATACAAGATACAATTTGGATAGATATTAACCTTATACTTGTGAAAAAATTTTCAAATGTTCTATTTCAATTAATTTTTTACCATTATTATATTTATTACTTATTATATTTATTTACTGGGAATATTATTCAAACTGTTTTAAGAATTTACAATAAAAGTGATAAGAATTTTGAAGAAATATATGTGCTTCTTCAAAGTATTATTATTATTATATTTTCTTAGTTTTCTGCCTACTATGGCATATAAACTGACAGGCTACTGTCAGACCTCTGTGGCAAGCAGCTGCTTGAGGGAGTATTTTTTTTTATTTATGCAGGGAAAATGGAAGCTTTTCTTTTTTAATCTGAAGGGTTTCCTCATGTGCACCCTTAGTTGTTTGTATGATCCCTATAAGATAACCAACAGCAGCCTATGTGTGTGATCATGAACACTTCCATTACAGGAGTAGTCTAGATAAGTGTCTTACCACTGTTTTATCTGTACTTAATATTGTGACATTTTAAAAGGTTCAAAACTACTTTGTCACAGAATATTAATATCTATTGCCTCTTAATACTGGTGACATTATTCCCCTTCAGAAAAAAATCTAGTGGGATTAAATCAGGAAACAATAGTGGCCAATGCAACAGCCTTCCTCAACCAATACATTGTCCTGGAAATTCCCTACAAATATCTCTCACATCAAGGTACCAATGTGAAATCCAATCTCGTTAGATTGCAGTTCCTGAAGCTGTAGTTCACAAAATATTAAAACATATCTAGGCATATAATCCTGATAATTGTCTTTTCAATAAAAAGAAATCTGATGAGGTCATGCAGCAGGCAGCACCAGATTTCATTTTCAGATTATTCCTCTCATGATGGAATAATCTGAAATTACTACATGCTAAACTTTAGAACCCCATATTCAATGTTGTGATAGTTGACTTTCCTTGGAGGAAATTGCTTTATTAAAACACATCCCAAACTGCAAAAACATGCATCTTTATCCAATCTAAAAGGTTCACTGAAAAATATACTCTTCATGATTTGATATCTTCACATAAATAATGCACAATCTGATTTTAAATTTGTACAATTTAAGCTATTTGTCAATGGTTGATTGTGGTATCTCCAGTTGCTGTGATGGACATTACGTCAATTTTAGTGGGGTTGTGCTGGAGTTTCCTTGCTTGATTCAGCCTGTACCAAATACATAAAGCTATTCTGGCTGCAAACCTTCAGCACACTGCCTGTTGCCATAAATTGATCACAGCAACCTCTGTATGTCATATCTCAATGTCTATTCATTTTACTGAATCTGAATTGTTGATTTTTGTCCTTATAAGCTCTTCACACATTCTTTCTACTGCAGTCACCATTTTCAAAAACACCTTTTATCTGTTCACATAAAATATACAGTATCATTTATAACAAAAAATTTAATTTTTTCTACATCTATAGCCAACAACTGTATGAGATTAACTACACTGGTTTACAAAATATATATTTTGTGAACACTTAATAATCATTATGTTAACATGGGGCACTTAATAATTTTAAGAGAGGCACTTTTTTTGCACACAATGGGTTAAATGGCCTGATCACTAGGACTCCAAGGGCTCAGAGAAGTTGGGGGAAGGAGACCCACTGGACAGCTATTAGGAGACAGATGAAAGCCTCCCAAACAAGGTCCTCCAGTGTAATCTTTAACATGCACAGGGTATGGTTCTCTGCACATGGGGCCATGACTAAACCCATCAGTGTTCCCTTTCTGACCAAGCAGAGTGGAGAATTTTAGCAGATATAAATTTCAGTGCTGGCACAGGTGGAACTCAAACATGGGAACTGCAGATTATGAGCATGACTCTCTATCAACTGAGCCAACCCTTATAAAGCATATAGCTGAAATAATTATTTATAATTAACTACATATAACACTTAAGAAAAGTTTAAAACTGTTTTGCAATTAATTCTCATAACACTTCTGTAGTTATGATGATTTATTGAATTTCAATATTCTACTGTTACCTTCTCGTGGTGCAGACTTTTAGTACCTTTCAAAAGAGATATTCTCTTTTGGAAGGGAATGGAAGGGGTGGGCTGCCAGTTCAGTATGGCCTACTGATCTGGTCATCTATAGCTACTTTTTTTTCAACCCTGCTGAGGAGTGGTCAACTTCACAGGGTCCTGGTGCTGACCATTTGTACCTACTAGACTGGACTTGTTTATGGATTTGAGCTTGATTATGGATCCTGGACTTGCTGCACTGTTGGGCCTCTGTTGAGGGAGAATCTGCCGCTGTGTTTTCTGTTTGCTTTTTGGGTTGCCAGCCCTAAGTGAGCAGCGGCATGGGATACCTTATATCAGCTGGAGGGTTGGGTTGTTTTACCTCTGAGCGGCATTTTTTTGCACACCATGGGCTAAATGGCCAGGTCACATGGACCCCGAAGGCTCAGAGAAGGTTGGGGCAGGGGAGACCCACTGGAACAGCTGTTGTGAGACAGATGGTAGCCACCCGTCAAGGCCATCCAGTGTGTTCTTTAACATGCACAGGGTATGGCTCTCCTGCACACGGGGCCACGGCTTAACGTCCCAACCAATGGACGGCGGCCTTTCCAAGCCCATCGGTATCCCCTACTGACCGTGGGCAGGACGGGGAATTTTGCGGAGATAAATCTCAACGCTGACCCAGGTGGGACTCGAACCTGGGAACTACAGATTACGAGCCTGGCGCGCTACCGACTGAGCCACCCCCGCCACATCAGCTGGTGGATAATCCTAATCAGAGGCCATCGCAGGTACCTGAGCCTCACTTAGCTAGTTGGGTATCGAAAAGCCTAAACTGGAGTAATGTGTCTCAGGCAGGCCATATGGCTCTTGAAAAAGTCCACTTGAAAAGGTGGTACCTGAAGTTTCTACCAGCATCGGTGACTTCAGCCTTTAGCGGAGGAGAAACAGATCTTTGTCCCATGCTTGCAATCAGGGGGCTGTTGATATAGTTGGCCCTATCTATCTCAATAAACCTAGTTTCTTTAAAAGTCCTACTAATCATTTTCTCTCTGCAGGAACATGGAACATGACGACATTACATAGAGATTATTCCCTTGATATCTTCCCACAGGAATTCCTACATTATAACCTAGATATTCTAGGCTTACATGAGACCAGATGGACAGGTAAAGGTGAGATACTTAAAAATAATTTTAAATTTCTCTTTACAGGGAGGGAGGATGGAAAGCATCACCAAGGTGTAGGTTTTCTTCTCAGCAGACATGCTAGTGATGCTCTTCTAGGATATGAGTGCATTAATGAAAGGTTTCTTACAGCAAAATTTCAGACAAGCATTAAAGACTGGAATGTTATCTGCTGTTATGCTCCCACTGAGGATGCCAATGAGGATGAGAAGGATAGGTTCTACAGACAACTTCAGGATATTTTGAATTCTGTGAAGGAGATATTACCCTTGTTCTAGATGACTTCAATGCCAAAGTTGATACTGATTCTGACCTTTGGGGAGGGATGATAGGCCTTTTTGGTATTGGCAGCTGCAATGGGCAATGTCTCCTACAGATAAGTAAACTCAATGGTTTCAGAATAACTAACACTTATTACAAACACCACGACATACATAAGTGCACATGGGTTTCACCTGATGGGCTGCATAAGAATATGATTGATTATATATTAGTAAACAGCAAATGGGCTAGTTCTGTTAGGAATACTAGGGCATATAGGGGAGCTGAAATTGGATCTGACCATTACCTTGTTAAAAGTGTCTTGCAACTTAAACTTAAAAAGTGTTGTGCTAAGGTTAAAAAATTTACCTTTAATACTGAAGCTCTGAAAGACCCACTTATAGCTAAAGCTTACCATGACATGTTACTTAGTCATTATGACAGTCAGGGTTTGCTTACTACTGAAGTTGAGGAAGAATGGGACCATTTTAAACAGGCTTTTTTGGAAACTAACAGTACTCTTTTAGGAAAATAGGAGCAGAGGAGGCAAAATTATTTGAGTGATAAGGCACTTGAGCTTATTTCAGAAAGAAGTAACAGCAGGAATGTCCTTAATCAGTACCCTACTAGTCCTAATAGAAAGGATTACAGAGAGCTTAATAAATGTGTAAAGGATCAGTTAGCTACTGATAAGAATCTTTGGCTTGATGGCTTGGCTGACAAAACCAAGGAAGCAGTTAGACAGCACAACAGCAGAGAGCTGCACCAGATAGTTAATATTTTATGTGGTAGAAAATGGACAGGTATACAGGGATTGAAGGATAAACAAGGTAAGGTTATAGAAGAGGAGTATTCTGTCATGAACACCCTGAGCATTTCAGTGATGTTCTAAACAATGTGGCTAGTTCTACTCCCATTGTTTGTAATGATGATAGATGCTTTACTGGCTTTAATGTTGGCCCTATAACACAATCTGAAGTTATTTTGGTTATTTCTAAACTTAAACTTCATAAATTCCCAGGGGTAGATGAAATTACTGCAGAAATGCTTAGAGTTGGGAATGTTTCAGTTAGCACTTGGATGACTGAAATTTTGAATATCTTTTATGATAAAGGCATGGTTCCTAAGGATTTTACCAGAGCTATTATTATCCCTATTTTCAAAAAAGGTGATCGCAGTTCTTGTGATAAATATAGAGGTATCAGCCTACTCT
The DNA here is from genome assembly GCA_038380435.1 of Ryuthela nishihirai. Lineage (NCBI taxonomy): Eukaryota > Metazoa > Arthropoda > Arachnida > Araneae > Heptathelidae > Ryuthela > Ryuthela nishihirai. The sequence goes on from JAWZYU010000008.1 coordinate 22,727,178, forward strand.
CTGTTCCAGGTAAAGTTCTTTCCATGATTGTGCTTAATAGAATTAAGAATCTGGTTGACAGTCAATTGCGTGATGAGCAATGTGGATTCAGAAGTGGTAGGGGATGTGTGGATCAGATATTTTCACTTAGGCAGATTCTTGAGAAATGTTTAGAGTTTCAGAAATCTTTGGTTGCTAGCTTTGTTGATTTCAAAATGGTTTTTGACTCTGTTGATCATCATAATTTGTAGGCGATTGTGAGATCATATGGTATACCAGACAAGTTAGTTAACACAATAAAAGCTCTCTATAATAACACTGAGTCGTGTGTGAGAGTTGGTAAGGCTTGTAGCAATTGGTTTAGCATTACTTCTGGTGTTCGACAAGGGTGCATTTTGTCTCCTTTTCTCTTTAATTTAGTTATTGATTATGTTATGCGAAATTCACTGCAAGGGAAAAATTTTGGCCTTAAATGGTCTGGAGATACTAAAATTTCCGATTTAGATTTATGCTGATGATTTTGCCCTTTTGGCAAATGATGTTGATGAGATGAACTCTTTCATTTGAGCTGTTGATGAGACTGGTAGTAGAGTAGGTTTGGTTATAAACAGAGTTCTCTCTGTTAACTAAAGTGATGAAAATTGGTCAGGCAGGCTGTGATTCGGTTAATCTGAATGGCCGCAGTCTTGAGCCGGTGTCCAGTTTAATTACCTTGGGAGCTATGTAACAGATACTGGTGATGTACAGCATGAGATTAACAGATGAATAGGGATTACTGCCAGGATTTTTAAGAATCTATGGAGAGTGTGGAGAAATAGGCATATACACCTAAAGACTAAAATTAGACTGTATAATAGTTTGGTTTTTTCTAGGGTTAGTTATGGTAGTGAAACTTGGACACTGTGTAAACAAGATAACAGGAAACTAGATGCTTACGCAGTATCTTGGGCATTAGGTGGTTCAAATTTGTAACTAATGATGAGGTTAGGCAAAGGAGTCTGCAACCTCCTTTAAACAGCATATTGTGCAGAGAGAGAGTCCGTTGGTTTGACCATGTTGCCTGTATGGATAAGTATAGATTGGCGAATAGGGTTATGAACAGTGTGCCTAGAGGCCTCAGAAGGAGGGGGAGACATAGGATGCAGTGGGCAGACAATGTCAAACAGGACCTTGTTAGAGTTGGTGTGCAGTGGCCGGATGCAGCAGATGTAGCTCAGGACAGATATGCTTTGAGAATTAAACTGCACGGTCTGGTTGGACCTCTGTAATCCATGGCTGCTTGAGGATGATGATGATGATAATGAATAAAAGAAAAATCATACTTGTGTAAATAGGAACAGTATTCTGCTTAAGACTTTCAAGCAAAGAAACTGGGAATAAATCACACTGAAAGAAAAAGCAGAAAGAATAAAAAATATAAATAAGATCCTGAAGTCTCTTATTTTGAAGATGCTGATGAACCTGAGGAAATGGTATATAGTGATGTTTCTTAATATCATTGCATAAAATAAATAATACCATTGAATGCTATTTCTTGCTCTCCTCAAATATATGTTATCATATTTTGAATCAGATTTAAGTTAATATAAAATGAGTGAATAATTCTTTACCGTGTCTTTTCTTCTTTTTTCTAACAACTTCTTCTTCTGAGTCATCTTTATCTTCTTCTTCCTCCTCCTCTTCTTCATCATCATTTATCAGATCTTTCATTTCTTCCCGCAACTTTTCTTCATCTATAAACAGCAAGATATTTCATCAAATTCATAACAATACAGAATGATTAAGAAATTTAGTGCTATGATCAATATCCTTAACAAAATTTCAATGTTTTATCTAGAGAAACACCAAAAATGAACAAAGCTGTTAATAATAAATAAATAACATTTATAATTCATTGCCTAATATCTAGATAATACTATGCTTAAAACATATTACTCTCAATTCATCTCATAAATTAGGTCAACTCAAATGCTGGTTCATGAAATTTTGTGCCCTGCAGAAGTTGCATGAAAAATACAAAAACAAAAAATTCTTTATCTTGCAAAATATAAAAGACACATGAAAAAATTTAACATATTATATAAATGCAACTATATGCTTTCTGCTTTTACCTTTGGCCCACTAAAAGATCTGGAACTACAAAAATGGCAAAAATTTGGCTACTTGAATATGTAGCTAGGTGGGCCTGTCCTAAATTAAAACCTAAATTATTATTAGAAACAGTAAAATATAATACTAATCAACAAGAAAATAATATTCTAGACAGCATAACAAATACATACAAACTATGGCTCACAATGCAAATTTGTTCAACCAGCTGAAACAAAACTATTGGGTATTAATATTATCAGATAGTTGGGAACTGGTATTTAATTCAAAAAAGGTTATATATCTTATGTAGACTCTCTGAAAAGGTGAGTGATTTGCAACCTTTTGAGCATGCCTGAGACATACTGGAATGAAGATTTATCACACATTTCCTGAATGACATCAGGCACCTATTCATGTCAATGGCACAATGTATCATTGCATTTATTGCTGTCATACTATTAAGGGTATATTTTTGTACCTTCCTCTCAATAAGTAAGTAAATATTACTATGCTGATATTTTTGTTCTCACTGACAAACTGATTCTTATACTACTAACCAATCATAAATGCATTAAGTTTCTAATATTTTCACAATTTCAGGATGGGGTAGTTTTTATGCAACAAAATGGAATTAATATGCAAACTACATTTTTGACTAATGCTGCAATTTAAAATGTTTTAATCACTTTAAGCTTCAGTAAACTATGAAAAACATCAGGAAAAACAAGTTGTATCAAGATGCTGTAACAATCTTTTACATGTATCTATTTTTTATGCCTTTATTAGAAGTAACTAATAGAACAAACTATGACAAAAAACTTCAAATTTAAATTTGCTGTTGCCACTAAAACAGAGCCATTCAGCTACATAATTCTCAAGCAGCATGAGCTATGAAAGTGCAATCAGACTATGCAATTTAGTCCTCCAAACACATCTGTTCCGAGTTACAGCTGTTGCATTTGGTCACTGCAGGCCAAATCTAAACTGCAGGTCCTGTCTGACATTGCCCACTGTATCATAGGTCTCCCCCCTTTTCTGAGGACTTTAGGTTACACTGTTTCTTGGCAAATCTGTCATCATGCATACAGGCAACATGACCAACATAGTATCTCCTTGCAGAATATGCTGTTCAAAAGTAGTTGTTGACTCTTTCCAATAACTTCATGCAAAGTCAAATGCTGCGTAAACATCTATAATCAAATGTATCAAGTATCAGAAATACATATTTTTTAATACCAACACAATCCCACAAATATTCTAAAAACAACCTAGCATATTGATGCCTTTTATTTAAATTGATTTATGTCTGGTGAAATCACTGCTCATAAACTACCAATTTGAGTGCAATAAATGTAAATTCAAATAACTCAGAAAAAAATTAGGAACATTACTTGAAGGATGACCTATGCATACACTACAGAATTTTATATCGCTGGACAGTCCACAGTTTTTGCTTGTAAACTGATCACTAGTCTATGGTGATATATGGTGATAGTCATTGGCCTCATGTGTGGTCAGTCATTTTAAGCAGATTTTATTGTATATCAGTTTAGGTTTTATTTTATTATAATGGTTTAGTTTTTATTTTGTGCTTCAACAGCGATACTATATTTTTCCAAATGTGAGGTGACAAAATGCCTAGGAATAGGTTCAGATATCCAACAGGATTACGATCATTATAAGCAAATATTTTTCTTCAAGAGTTCTTAAAATTCTGTGTGGCCAGATGAAAAAAAAATTTCAAACCCACTCAGACAAATTGTCATTCTAAGCAATTTTAAGTTAACTCCGGGAAATTTACAAATTGATAAGAATGAGAAATATTAATGAAAATATTACATTGCTGTAGCAGCTATTACTGTGATTTCACTTGGGATAACAACAGTTTCAGTTTCTTTCTTTCTAATTCAACACTCAGGAATTAAAATATATGTAAATTGTTTTCTAAAATGTTGCTTCCACTTTTTCCACATAATTTTGAAATATTTTTAAAATTTTTGAGACAAAATGGGTTTTCTTGACTAAAGGCAAATGCATTCATCCCAGTATGTATATAATTTTGGTTTTACATTTTAGTTTTTTAAACTGGTTTCTTTCTAAAACACCTGTAATTATTTATATTCTACATTACAATTTCAATTAGTGATATTTTTTAATCTTAGCAATACTTAACCCTTTCACTAACCATACTGGCCCAAAATGGCCAAAATTTTAAACAGGCTCATCCAATCAACACTATTTCTTTCTCTTCAATACCTACCTGTTATTTGGGCCATTATGGTAAGGAAAGGGTTAAATCAAAACTAAGTAGATGATTTCTGCCATCACTGGCAGTTATTTTGATGGATTTTAAAAAATTTTAAGTGGTTGAATTATTTCAGTGATGTTTTGAATGACATTTTATTATTTTTATCTTCATAAAATATCATTTGTTATAAATTTTTTTCTGTAGTAATAATTTACTTGATTAGAAGTGGTTCTGAATTCAACACTGTACTGAATAAACATTAACTTCCATATATTTCATATACGTGAAATGCATGTCTGCCTTCTCCTGATTCGTGAAACAATCCATCCATTCTGCAATCCACGGTAGAAATGACAATGAGTGCGAAAACCAGCGCTTATGTGTTCACTGGAAAGTGCCCTCTAGCGCTTCACTGCTTGAGTTCCAGCCATGCATTGTATGACGAAAACTGCTTTTTAAGTGTGTTCTATCACCCCTTAAAGTTTGGCCCAAGAGTTTTGAATCACCCTGTATAGCTATGTCAAACCAGTCAACAGATACTTTGTCCATGTATGATGCCGTACTTGAATGCTTATAAAACCAAATAACTAGAAGAGTAAATAATACCTATGGCAAATATGGGATGCTCATTTTCAAAGCAAATGTTTTTCATTTCCGACTTTTTAACAGTGGTAATCTGAATTAATGGATGATTGAGAAAACATAAACAGTAATATTTTATTAGTATGTATAAAACATAAAAATAATTTATCATTTATCATTTAAAATGAAAAAGCTGTGTTCTCTCTCTTTGGATTTAGAGTCAGTCAGTGTAAACCCCTTGTTAAATTGAATAGTTTTTTTGATGTATTTAATGAATATTAAAGAAGTTAACATCGATCAATTTAGAGAGGAGAGGAAAAATTGTCTTGAGCCAGGTGGGATAAGAACCCACGACTTCCTGATAACCAGAGCATCTGACATGTTATCAGGAGGTCATGGGTTCATATCCCACTCAGCTCAAGACAATTTTTCCTCTAAAATTGATCAACGTTAACTTCAGAGTGATATCTTCCTTAATATTCATTAAATATGTCAAAAAATATCTCTTCAATTTAAACAATTGTACACTCAGAATGTACTTACTATCTTCATGACATGATTGGCATTGTTTCTTGAGGCTGAGAGCAGCTGGGACAAATAACTGCATGAGACATGGAGAATTGTGTATTGCTGGTAGAAAGTTCATAGCATCAATTAGAGGAGATCTTGATCTGTGGCTGGTAGCTTAGTGGCCGAGAGCAACTCACATGTTATCAGGAGGTCGTGGGTTTGTATCCCACCCAGCTCAAGACAATATTTTCTCTAAAACTGATCGATGTTAACTTCAGAGTGATATTTTCCTTAGTAAACCCCTTAACCATCACATTCTATTGCCAAAATTTCAAATTTCTTAGCATAAACTTTTTTTATTTTTTTAATATTAAATTTTTAGCATAAATTGATAAATTGCAATATTTGTTTAAAGTTTTTCATTTTTTCACATTTAGTATCATCCAACAATAGAAATTAATACCTCCTAGAGGGTTTAAAAATATTAATCATATTATTAGTACCTATCCATCTAAAAAAGAACTAACTTCACAGTTACTTCTCCTTGGGATACACTAAATTTAAAACCTCCTGCCCCCTTTCCTTAGCTCTAGTTCTTCCTTCAACTATGTATCTTTTCTTTTTGATGACATCTTTTTCAAAGAACTAACAATTCAAATTGATAAACACTGCAAAACTCTTAGAGCAATCTTTTAAAAACATTAGCAAACACTAATGGATTCAAGTGATTGACTGATGGAATAACAATTAATAAGGTCAATGTGTAGCACGAGGAAGAAACAACACCTCAATGATTCACTCTCCCTAGCCAATGGCTCACTCTTAGACAGCTTAAAGGGTTTTCCATATATGGAAGTTGTTCAGCCTTAACCAAATTAATCCAAAAAAAAACATTATTTTTCAGAAAATAAAAATTTCTTCTTAACTTTGCAACTTTATTAATCTTTAAAGTGTCAAGTTTTCCATAATGTATGCAATTGTGATCAAGATAATTTTTAATGTTTTTCAGCAGAACAACACTTTAGAATCTTATTCTGCAGTGATTAAAACATATACATATATGTCATGTTACATAGCAAATGAAAGAACATTTGATTCTGGAAAATAAAATAACAGAAATTAAAATGAAGACTTGAAGCTTAATTTTAAAACTACAAGAATAACATATTGCCTCTAGCAAGTGTGGGATGCTCATTTTTAAAGAAAATGTAATTTATTTTCTGCCTTCAGTAGCCTCTAACGGCAAAAATTCAAACCACTTAGGAAAATGCAAATAATAATATTTTATAACTACTGATTTTATTAGTGGCCAAGTGGTTAGTGCCATGTTACTGATCAAAGGGAACTTGGTTCAAGCCCCCGGTAAGGCATGGATGTTTGTGTTGTCTTTCTGCCGAGTCTCACCTTCCTCACAGATCTACTACGGCATATAAACTGACAAGGCTCCTGTCAGACTTCTGTGGCAAGCAACTGCTTGGGGGGGGGGGGTATTTATTTTTTATTATAAAAACAAAAAGAATTTCTCATTTTTTTATCTCTTAAAACAAAAAAAAGTTGTATCCTCCCATCCCCCCCCCCCAACCAAAGAGTAAGGGGCAAATCATTGCTGCAAATATAAACTCTTAGCCATTACACTTTACCACCAAAATATTCCAAATTTTTATCGTAAATAGTTCATTTGCATTATTTGGTTAAAGTTTTGCCACTTTCCCTCTTTTTCTACCATTAGAGGCATTATTACAGCTATTGAGAAATTATGAAAATGAAAATCGCATTTCAATAATGCCTACACAGCCTGAAAAAATTTTATCTCTAGAAATTAAAAAGTTGAATTTCTACAGATGCATGGAGAGACAAACAACAGAGTGAAAACATTAGTTCTTTTTTTAAATGAGCTAAAAACAATGGTTTAACTGGCTTTGACACTTAGAGTGATAAAAAGATTCAAGAGGAAAAACCACTTACCATTATCATTAGGATCAATGCAAGATAATTAATTTCCTTTAATTCCAAAAAGTGAATAAAAAATTAAAATTATTTAAATATTTATATCAAAAAATGATATAGCACACAAAAATTGTAAAAAAAATTTAAATTTCATCTTTACTCTAACAAAATACATTAACCTTTTCCTTCAATTTCCTTTTGTTTCTATTATTTTACACTTAGCTACTTCAGAATAAGGTTCTCAAGTTATTCCCCCCTCTCCTGGAAACACTGCAAAATTAACTGGACCACTAGGTAGAGTTAATTGCTAGGAAATGTTAAAGATTTATAAATTACTCGGATTTTAAAATGGAGGTTAAAGATATATCAAAATCTTATCCACACAGAATCTTCAAATGCTGATAAATTATAAGCTAATATACAAAGTTTTTATTATAATTTATTGGAATGATCAAAATGAATATAGCGAAGAAATGCTTGTATTATGTGCCTTCATGGTGTTTGTTAATAGATGAAAATTCACTAAAACTAATAAAGACTCATTATAGTGGAAACTGAGCCAGTAATGTTTTCTAACAAACTGAGACCAAATTGTACTCAACAAAAGCTTTGCTTTCTTAAAACAAATATGACAGAACGACAGAGCATATTACTATTTCTCACTCAGCTTGGGTTGTGAAAATGAATGTGTATTATGAGGCCAGTAGTGATTCTTATTATAAAATCATTTCCCCCACTAATGCATTGTTTCTGATATTGTGATAGCATATGAAGAATCCACTGACATATTTTTTTAAAACATTATCAGTAAGTGATGCAAGTTAATCAAAATGAAAGTCTTATTGTTACATTTTGAACATACTACTTTAGATTTGGTAACTATCTGGACATCATTCTAAATTAATGTTTCATTATTGGCTACTACTTTATCTCAAAAACCTATCATGAATACATTTGCTAAGTAATTAAAGCATTAATTAAGCAAAGTATAATTATATCTAAAATTAGGAAGTGAAAATAAAATAAATGCAGAATTTAGTTTGAAGGCTTCTGATGTTAAATATTCTGAAAAATTCTAATTCAGAACTTACATTTTTAGCCAATTGTACAAATAAGAAATCTAAGGTAATGCATGCTTATTAACTATGCAGCAACAAAAATATGACAATTATATTCATATAAATAGGTTGCTCTTAAAAATATATTATGGCACAGGTATTATGGCATCTATAATATTCAAGTATCACTACAAACCTGAAATCAGTTTAGAAGTTTAGAAATTACTTTGTATGAATACAAGAAGATTTCTAAAGTATTCTTTATATTATTTTCAATTATGTAAGATTTCATCAATCTTTTAAATTTCAGCACTTCAGTTGTAAATAGTGCCTAAAAATTTAAGTTTTCTTGTTCATAATGCAAAATAATAAAATCAAATCACAATATACATTAATACCACAACATAAAACAATGTATTTAATATTTTGCACTGTAGCATTGTAATCATACTGTGCATTACAACATGTGAAACGTTCTAAAACGTTACCATTAAGTCCTTATGAGGTCCAAGCAAAGGCAAATTAAGGCAGCATAAAATGAAAACAATAAAAACAGTTAGAATGCTAATAAAAGCTTTTACTATGCAGCAAAGGTACATTTCACATAACAATTTACAATAAATTTAAAAAAAACATGGCTCCACAATACAAAAATGATTACTACAAAATAAATTCATTATTTCTTCTATTCATACAAGAAAACTGAATATAGCCTCTTCCTTACTTAGTGCTGGTCACACCAAGTCAATCTGTTTAACCCTGGAATTAACCTTCTGTGAGCTACACATAAATACTAACCTTTAAGTAAAATTTATCCATATAACTTTTTCAATTTCTTTAGCATATGGAGGGCATATTTGCAAACTTAGTGGGTTGGGTTGTTTTACCTCTGAGCGGCACTTTTTTGCACACCATGGGCTAAATGGCCAGGTCACATAGACCCCGAAGGCTCAGAGAAGGTTGGGAGAGGGGACTCACTGGAACAGCTGTTGGGAGACAGATGGTAGCCTCCCGTCAAGGCCATCCAGCGTGTTCTTTAACGTGCACAGGGTATGGCTCTCCCACACACAGGGCCACGGCTTAACGTCCCATCCGACGGACGGCGGCCTTTCCAAGCCCATCGGTGTCCCCTACTGACCGTGGGCAGGGCGGGGAATTTTGCGGAGACAAATCTCAACGCTGACCCAGCTGGGACTCGAACCTGGGAACTACAGGTTACGAGCCTGGCGCGCTACCGACTGAGCCACCGCCGCCCGCAAACTTAGTGGGATTTATATACAAATTATAGTATTGTCCTACCTTTAGCTACACATTTCTGGGTAAAAATAAACACTTATGTTACAAATATCAAAAGCATTGTGCTTTCCACAAAAAGGTTTCTTACAGTGATTATAAGTTGTTTTCTATCTAAATTACTGTGAAAGAGATAATAAATGGTGCATTTATTTCATCCTGAAGGTGTAGCAACTACTTCCTTATATAAAATTTAATAATTGTCAAATAGCTATTCAGAAAAGACATTTCAAAGTAAGCACTCCATCACTGTTTTCAAAGTGTTACATATCAAATAAATGCATCAGAAAAATCTTAATAAGTAGTCCAGGACATTTGAACATGCATTTTGTGTAAGGATAATCCATGATTTTTAATAACTGCATTCAGTATTGCAAAAAAAAAAAATGCCGAAAACCATTGAATAAAGATGTGATTGAGTGTAAAAACTAACACAAGCACTAATGCAAGGTAAAATTTACAATGTCAATAGCTGTGAAACTGTCTCAGTCACAGTTAAATAAGAAATGTGTGTAACATTGATGGTTCCATCCAAACTGCAAAAGAAAGGAATAAGTCACCTGGTGCAAATGTCAAACCATGTGATTAACAAAAATAGCCCTCTTGCATGGTAAAATTTACTACATACTAGAATTCTAGGGAATAGCCTTATACAACAAATTTGGGATAGTTGATAAGCAAAAAATGGCATATTTACTGTGAGCTGGCAACTATTTTTTTAGTTTATTAATTATTAATGAATCAATTAATTTCTCTAAGAGGTTTAAGTATTTATGAATGCAACTAGAAGTGCATTCAGACTAGACAGCAGCCTCTGCCTACAGTCCCATTACATAGGTACCCCTCTTTAATTTTAATAATTAATTCTTTAATTTAACATATTCATGAACAGACAGAATACTATGAAAATTGGTCTGCTTTGCTGCTGACATTAAAACTCACAAGCTCTCTTCTTTTAGCTGTGTGATGGATTAAACAGACAGAAGGCAAGAACTCAAAGCTCAGGACAGAGATGGGAAGGATGGGAAGGGAGACTCACTGAATAAATGTCACATTTTCTGTCAAAGGCATTCTTGTGGTTTCTTTAACACAGTTGTTTTAGGTTGGGTTGTTTTACCTTTGAGCGGCACTTTTTTGCACACCATGAGCTAAATGGCCAGATCACATGGACCCCGAAGGCTCAGAGAAGGTTGGGGGAGGGGACCCACTGGAACAGCTGTTGGGAGACAGATGATAGCCTCCCGTCAAGGCCATCCAGCGTGTTCTTTAACGTGCACAGGGTATGGCTCTCCCGCACACGAGGCCACGGCTTAACATCCCATCTGACAGACAGCGGCCTTTCCAAACCCATCGGTGTCCCCTACTGACCATGGGCAGGGCGAGGAATTTTGCGGAGATAAATCTCAATGCTGACCCAGCTGGGACTCAAACCTGGGAACTACAGATTACGAGCCTGGCGCGCTACCGACTGAGCCACCCCCGCCCCTTCTTTAACACAGAATTAAGAGTTAATGAACATGAAAATAAATAAATACAGCATAATAAGTACCCCAGTAGTGGTTTTGTAGTGCAGTTCAATCCCTGTAAAAATAAAGAACATTATTTTTGCTGGTTGTCAACTGCTGGCAATTTTATGATGCAGGAGCAACTGTTATACACAGACCACAAGTTAGAAGCAAACATACAAAATCATTACTTAGCTGGAGTTCACTCAGTTTTAAGCACATTACTTTCCATATTTTGAAGAACTGTTAAATGTGGATATACTTGAAAGTGTTTTAAAAAAAATTATCCTCTGCTAACTAATAATATAAATGCCTAAATATACACAAGGAACACAAAGTATTCCAGTTATTTATAAATATTTTGTTCATTGCTAAGCATAAATTGAACTTTTAAATATTTTCCTAGGAAAAAATCTAATTTAGTGGTATAAACACATTGAAAAACAGTTGCTTTTGCATTCATTCATATCTGGACAATTTCTAGTGTGCAATGTGCTTATTTATGAAGTTTCATCAGAGGTACTTTATAGGAAGATAACAGTAGGTGATGTTAGCAACATTTTTCACCATTAGATTTTAAACTTTTAGCTTCACCAAAGAGACCAGAAATGAAAAAATAAGCATGCTGTAATCCTCAAAGAGCTCTGTTTTGACCAGCTTCCAGTTCATCCTGACTCAAAATATAATTCAATAACCACAATCTAAATGATTATGACAAAAACATAGGAATTTTTTATAATAAATATATATTGCTAAGCATTCCATTTTTGTGACAGTGTCATTCAACGTTTCCTATAATTATTGATAAGGATATTGCACTTTAATCCTTTAGAAGCAAAGTGTAGCATAAGGCTACTGCCATTTTTTTTAATCATGTTCTTAACATAAAAGAAGACTGTAAAATATTAAATTTGCTTTTTATGCAAAAAACCACAAATTTAAAACATTGGTATTTGCTAAATGTATGTATTGTATAAGACAGAACTTTCCATTTTGTACAGCCTAGATTTATATATTAAAATATACTGAAGCTCCACAGAACTCTGTGCCAATTGCATAAAATCTTGCATAACAAAAACATGGATTTCATTTTTAAAGCAAAAACACAACCTAAACACTTAGAGGATAAAGTCTTCTTTATCACAATAATATTTTTTTAACATCCAGGTTTAATGGAAAGTTCCTACAACACTCACATAAAATAATCTGTTTTAATATGAAAAAGTTCCAAGATTGAACACTACTATAACAACTTATACAACAATAACTTATGTCAATTTCTTCATTTTTCTCACTTTCTTCTTCAGTTCATCTGTTAGCATGAACTTGACCAGGTGTTTTCTGCTTGATTAATGTCATATGTATCAAAAGCATTTTCTGTATGAACAGTGCAACAAAGCATTAAGTTTTAATGATTCAAGTAATGACCTATGAGCAATTTTAATCATAGTCAATTTGCTGTCCAACAAAGTATTGTTTGAAACTGCCTTAAAGTAACACTGACTCTAGGAAAAGTGTTGATTGCAATGGAACTTATTTTGATTAATAAATTTTACTTTTAACAAAAGTCTCAAAGTTGGCAAAGTTGAGGTTGAAAACTGACAACTTTTGTAACAACCTAATATAAGGAACAATATTCAATACAGTTCAGACTAGTTTTCAACTAATGCTCCTGCAAGAACTACTATCTGAGCAATACATTGCTCATAGCATAATATAGTGGATTTGGGTTGTTTTACCTCTGAGCGGCACTTTTTTGCACACCATGGGCTAAATGGCCAGGTCACATGGACCCCGAAGGCTCAGAGAAGGTTGGGGGAGGGGACCCACTGGAACAGCTGTTGGGAGACAGATGGTAGCCCCCCGTCAAGGCCATCCAGCGTGTTCTTTAACGTGCACAGGGTATGGCTCTCCCGCACACGGGGCCACGGCTTAACGTCCCATCCGACGGACGGCGGCCTTTCCAAGCCCATCGATGTCCCCTACTGACCGTGGGCAGGGCGGAGAACTTTTCAGAGATAAATCTCAACGCTGACCCAGCTGGGACTCGAACCTGGGAACTACAGATTACGAGCCTGGCGCGCTACCGACTGAGCCACCCCCGCCCCATAATAATATAGTGGATAATTTATATCAATGACAAGATAAATATTGTGAGAACATATCAAAAACAAATCTGAAAGCTGTCCAATTCAATTTTTATTACTTTAGGCAGTTATTTCCCTAATTTCTTTGTAGGAACTTATAAATGAGAACTAAGATGTTGCTACTATTTTATCAAAATTTAAAAAGATTAATGCTATCTGCAATTGTTTAAAATATTTTTTAAAATATCTTAATATTGGAGTATATACATCAATCAGCCATTATATTAAAACCACTTCTGCATTATGCAAAGAAGCACACATGCAGCCAATCAGTGTCGCATGCCAAGGTCGTGAATGATATATATGTAATACCTGGGTCAGAGCTCTTGCAGGCAATATTTTGTTTCGTCTCAATATGGGAAAAGCAAAGGATTTATCTGATTTCAACAAAGGCCAATCGTTATGGCAAGATGCCTTGGTAAGAGCATCTCCAAAACAGCAACACTGGTAGGCTGCTGACACTATGCAGTAGTTAATACCTATCAAAGATGGTCCGAAACAGGTGACACTTCAAGCCGTCGACAAGACATGGGCCAGCCACACCTCATTGATGCCAGAAGTCAGTGCAGGCTATTTCGTCTTGTTCACAGCAAGAGGAGGGCTACTGTGGCCGACATTACTCATAATTTCAATTGTGGAAAAGGGCCCAATGTGTCCAAACACACAGTTCATCATATGCTCTTGGATATGGGTCTCCGCAGTTGCAAGCCCATCCGTGTGCCTATGCTCACAGCCATTCACCATCATCAATGCTAGCAGTGGGACACATAATCATCGACATTGGACCACAGAAGACTGGAAGAGGGTCGCATAGTCAGACAAATCCTGTTTTCGATTACACCATGTGGACGAATGAGCTCATATGAAAGCCTTCTCACCTGGATGCACTGTGGGATGGATCCAGGCAGCTGGAGGGAGTGTGATGGTCTGGGCAATATTTTCTTGGGGAACATTTGGACTAATTATATCAGTAAAGCAAACTCTGACAGCTTTCACCTTCCTAAACATTGTGGCTGACCAAGTACACCCCTTTATGGAAACTATTCCCTGGAATCTTCCTATAAGGCAATGCCCTATGTCACACTGCGAAGAAGGTTCAGGAATGGCTCCTAGAACATGATTAGAAATTCCATTTATTGCCATGGCCCCCAAATTCGCCGGACATGAATCCTATCGAACATTTGTGGTTTGAGTTGGAGAAACGGGTATGAGCAGATTCACACCAACCACGTAATTTATGGGAACTGTGGGATCTTCTGTTGCAGTCATGGTACCAAATATCATGCAACACCTACCAACATCTTGTTGAATCTATGCCTCATTGGGTGAGAGCTCTTTTGGTGGCAAGAGGAGGACCTACATCATATTAGGTAGGTGGTTTTAATGTCTTGACTGATCGGTGTATATACATAAATTTTAAAAACAAACCTTAAAAAATACAGAAACTAACATTTCTGCTCTAGTTCGAAATTATTTTAAAAGTTTTAATAGCATACCATCTTCCTCCTCTTCCTCATCTTCATCATAATCATCTCGTGACTTTCGCTTCCTGTTTAATACAAGCTCTTCGTCAGATTCTTCAGCTTCACTATCCAAGAAATCAGCCATTCTTCTTCAATATATTACTTATCTAAAAAAAATTTTAATTTGTTACTCTACATATTCTTTTTTAAGTACAAACAAATCTCAATACTAGTAAAGAAACACTGCATTGTTTACTAAAAATGACTAATAAAAATCAACTTGATCTGTTTCAACAAACCCTATGCCAATCACTACTGCAAAAATTCATTTGTCTGTCCAGTCAAAACCCACAGGGATTTCTGATCACTGCAGTTACCTAATCCTTCAAGTGGATTTTTTACAACGCATGTTGATTTTACAACGCATGTTGATTTTACCTGGTCTTAGGAAAGTAAGGTGAATACCAGTTGCAGCCCACAAAACAATGACCATGATCTTCTGTGAATGGAGACTGGGTTTTGGCAAAGGTTCTGACATTTTGTCAAAATAAATAAATAAAAAATAAATACCCCTCAAGCAGCTGCTTGCCACAGAGGCCTGACAGGAGCCTGTCAGTTTATATGCCATAGTAGAAGGTCTGAGAGGAAGGCAGGGCCTCAGCAGAAAAACAGCACCTGATGCAAAAAAATACTGATCATCTGCATTTGTTACACAGAATCCATTTTTTTTTCTCACCTGAATTTTATACAGAATCCATTTTTTTGTATTTTCAGTTCAGAAATGATTCATTCTTGTTTCTTATGATCAGTTGTGCACAATTCCTTAACTTTTTTCAACAGAAAAACAACTTTAGTTGTTTTTCCGTTGAATCCACTTTACAAACTTAATTCATTCCTGAAAAACATTTTATACGGCAAGTGTTCATATATCGATCAGAAAATTTCCATTATTTCGTAAGGGGAAAATTCCAATGTGTCCCCAACCCAGAACAGGTTCACCCCAAAATAATACAAAACCCTACACAACATTATTATAATGAAATTTTGCAATGTTTTTATTATATAAAAAAATTCTTGAAGTTAAATGAATATAGATAACATGATAAATAATACAAAAAACATGTTAAGTGTTTTGTGAAAGGCAGCATGTGTATAGGTAAGCACAGCACAATTTCCATCCCTGTAAGAAAACCTTCACTGCATTACCTATAAATAATAAAACCATAAACACCACTACACTATTTAATAAACAAGCAATAAAAACAAATCAATCAATCAATTCACTTATACTTGTTGAAGAACGTTGTGTCCCATGAAGAGTCAATGAGGCAGGAGGAGGGGAATTTGGAAGTTAATTTTGTGGTGATTATGACAGTAGTGAAGGGTAAGATGAGCTCTGGTCAACAGAAGATGGTGAACCAGCCATCTTCTGTTGACTAGAGCACATTGAAGATATGGAAACTGTACCGCAACCTACAAGTACATTGAAGAAATGAAAACTGAATTGCAGCCGTTAGGTCATTAGATGGATGGTTCTCCCATTTCTTCAATATATTCTAAGATGACTATGTAAGTCTCTTTCTTGAGGCAACTGCCTTTTTAGGAAGAATATAACCAGACACTGAAGGTAAGAATTCAGGGTTTAGAAGTACTGTCTTCTCATTTTCTCAAAAAAAAAAAAAAAAAAAAAAAAACGATGCGTGGTGCAATGGTTAGCGCACTCTGGCATGAATCTGGAGAGATGCAGGTTCGATTCCCGCCGTGGCGGCAATGAATTTTTTTCAGAATCTATTAATTAATGTTCTTAACAGGGAATACTATGCATTCACTTTGGATTGATTTTAATTATATATTTAACGCGTTAGCGTTAGCGACCTTCTCATTAACATCTGATAATCAAATGCAACGACTGAAAAAGTTGCATTCCCTTGAGTATAGATGGCGCTGTCTCAGTCACGTCTCAGGAAGAAGAAGATTTATAAGGTCATATTCTGAAAATATTCGTTGTCCGACGCATGGTGCAATGGTTAGCGCGCTCTGGCATGAATCTGGAGAGATGCGGGTTCGAATCCCGCCGTGGCGGCAATGAATTTTTTTTCAGAATCTATTAATTAATGTTCTTAACAGGGAATACTGTGCATTCACTTTGGATTGATTTTAAAAAAATCAGATATTGAATTCTGCTTTTTTTTTCATTGAGAACTTTATATGGCTTCATTAGTTTGTTGAGCATTATTTTTGCATTTAATGCACATTCAAAGTTGCTGTCGTATTCCCATCAACATAGACAATAAATCATATTGCAGTTCAAAAATCTGTTTTAGAATAACCATGTCCTGAATTTTCTGTTCCATTTCCTTACTCTCATAATCATCTCTCTCCTCAACAAGAATTTTTCTTACACTTATGAAGTGGAAAGTTCATGTATCTGAATCAGGCATTCGCATGGTGAATTTTAGGGTACAAATCCTACATATTCAGATATGTGAAGGTTCATATAGTGAATGTTCACACAGCAGGACCAGAGTGTATATAGATCATGTTACTTACCAAAACGAAAGAGCATTTCATTCTGCATAATAAAATATAAAAAAACTCTCAAACAGCTGTTTGCCATAGACGTATGATGAGACTATCAGTTATATGCCACAGAGAAAGTCTATGAGGAAAGTGAGAACAAAGTAGAAAGACAACACAAACATCCATCCCTTACCCAGGGCTTGAACTAAGATCTCTGATCAGCAGTCAAGCATGCTAATCACATCACATGGTCAGACACATAACAGAAATAAAATTAAAATGAAGGCTACTAAAACCTAATTTTAAAAAACAGTCAACTGGCTTTCGACAAATTAAAGCCCTTTTTACACTACTTGCACAAAGAAGCAGTCGGTTGCATCAATGGATCAGTGACCACTTGTACATATATACTCATTTCATTACTTAATAATATACTTTTTCCCTTTGGGGGGGATGACAATATTTCATTAGAATATTCCATAGTACTGGGATTAATATAGACCAAAAGGACCACACAGATATTGTAGATTCATTACGAAAAGAGTGCAGAACTCTAAAGCTACTATTTTAGAGGGTACAAGGCACAAAATGGTTGGCAAATATTGGTTTGTGTCACAAAATTTGTTGTTTTTTTTCTGAAACATTACTAAAAAATTATACTTTATTGAGAGAAATTAAGTTTATCACAAATATCTATTGATTTTACATTTTATCATGAATTAAAATATATTTTTAATTTATTACAACAGACTGGCTATTGGAAAACTGAAAAAACAATTGTTTTTGAACAATTTTACTTTTATCAAAAAAACAAATGAAAGTGTCTTGCAACTTACTCTTAAAAAGTGTTGTGCTAAGGTTAAAAAAGTTACCTTTAATACTTAAGCTCTGAAAGACCTTGTTATAGCCAAAGCTTACCATGATAGTTTAATATATCTGTTACCGGCAATGTATGAAAAGCCGGCATTCTATAGAATACTCGGCGTTTTTAGGCAATGTATGAAATATGAGAATTATTACATACTTTCCCTAGGCATTGTATAGAATACCTAGGCATTATATAGAATGACAAATACTATTTCGGCAAAGTATGAAAAAGGCTTTTATTGAAAAGATGCATGTGAAAATGTAAGAAGTACAAAATATAAGATACGGGATTTTTCTACCAAAAGAGAAAAATACCATTGCTGAACTACCGCCAGAAATATTAACATCATAACCTGTAATGAATCTGTCGTCTGCATTATAAAAAACGCCCCAAATGAGGTAAAGCCAAGTGAGAACGAATCAGTAAAGTGTTGAATATTCGAAGTTTGCAATTCGAGTTAGGATACTTGTATTTCACTTTACTACTTGTCAAATCTATTTCAGTGGAGTTCCGAGATGCTTGTGATATGTCGTTTTTTGATGACTTTTTTTAATCTGTTTTTTGACCTTAACTCTCTTTCTATGGAAGCTAGGGTTCTCAAAGTTTGGGATCCCTATTGAGGCAACCCTCTTTTACACTCTTAGAACGCTAGGGGGCGTTTTTTCCGAATGGAAGGGTGTCTTTTTGGTGTCCAAAGTGACCAACTACGGCGCTCTTTTTTACCGAAACTAGGGACTGGCGGATCTGGCAATCAGGGTGAGCCTATAGGGGACCCAGGGGAACATTTACTGGTCAATTCGAATTGGACTGAGTGCTCTGGCTCTCTGTTTGAGGCGAGCGTCGAGAATCACGTGACTCGCATTGCGACATTAAACATCACTGCCAGGAGTATTTTATACTTTGCTGATTTGCCTTTTGGCATTCTATAGAATGCCTAGGAAATGTGTGAAATATGAATCGTTTCATATATTGCCGGCTAGTTTTAGGCATTCTATAGAATGCCGGATTTCAAACTTTGCTGGTGACATATATATATCCCGTGTAGCAGCTGCTTGCCACAAAGGTCTAACAAGAGCCTGTTAGTTTAATATGCCATAGTAGAAGGTCTGTGAGGATGGCGGGACTCAGCAGAAAGACAACACAAACATCCATGCCTTACCCGGGGCTCGAACCCAGGTCCTGTTGATCAGTAGCCAAGTGCACTGACCACTCGGCCAGATTACTTAGTCATTATGTCAGTCATGCTTTGCTTACTACTGACTCTGAACAACAACACAATCAATTCAACAAGGATTGAAGGATAAGCAAGGTAAGGTTATAGAAGGTGAGTAAAGTGAAGTTGAGGAAGAATGGGATCATTTTAAAAACTTTTAAACAGGCTTTTTTTTTAAACTAACAGTACTCTTTTAGGGAAAAAGAGACAGAGGGGGCAAAATTATATGAGTGATAAAGCACTTAAGCTTATTTCAGAAGAAAGAACTGTATGAATGTCCTTAATCAATACCCTACTAGTCCTAATAGTAAGCATTACAGAGAGCTTAATAAACGTGTAAAGGATCAATTAGCTGCTGATAAGAATCTTTCGCTTGATAGCTTGGCTGACAAAGCCAAGGAAGCAGTTGACACAACAGCAAAGACTGTACCAGATAGTTAATGTTTTGTGTGGTAAAAAATGGACAGGTACACAGGGATTGAAGGATAAGAAAGGTAAGGTTATAGAAGGTGAGGATTCTGTCATGGCTAGTCAGCTGAGCATTTCAGTGATGTTCTAAAGAATGTGGTTTGTTCTATTCCATTGTTTGTAATTATGATAGCTGCATTACTGGCTTTAATGTTTGCCCTATATCACAGTCTGAAATTACTTTAGCCATTTCTAAACTTAAAATACATAAATCCTCAGGGGCAGATGAATTACTACTAAAATGCTGAGCTAGGAATGTTTTGGTTACCACATGGATGATTGAAATTTTTAATATCTTTTATGATAAAGGCATTGTTTCTACGGATTTTACCAGAGCTATTATTATCCCTGTAGCCGTCCCATGGCCGAGTGGTTAGCGCACTTGGTTACTGATCTAAGGGACCTGGGTTCGAGCCCCAGGTAAGGCATGGACGTATGTGTCGTTTTTCTGCTGAGGCCCTGCCATCCTCTCAGACCTTGTACTATGGCATATAAACTGACAGGCTCCTGTCAGACCTCTGTGGCAAGCAGCTGCTTGAGGGGGTATTTATTATTTATTTTTTTATTATTATCCCTATTTTTAAAAAGGGTGATTGCAGTTCTTGTGATAACTATAGGGGTATCTGCCTACTTTCTATTCCAGGTAGAGTTCCTTGAATGATTGTGCTTAAAGGAATTAAGAATGTGGTTTATGGACAATTGCATGATGAGCATCCCCCTTAAATCTTTGAAAGTTCTAACGTGTAAAATGATAAAACTATTCACAGGCACAGTTCAAGAGTTTGAGGAAAATGCCATGTTAACTGAAATTTGAGTGTAAAAAGATACTAAAGCAGTCTTTTATTTTTGATCTGAAAACATGAAAGAATAAGTATGAAGTAAAACACTAATCAGTAAGTTATGAAATTATTAAAGAATTTGAGAAATTTTGTTTTCACAGCACAGATAGTGTTGTTTCTAACAAGGCACACCACCTTTTGTGCTTAAACAAAGAGAACAAGTTTCTTCTACATAAACTGCTTTGAATATCTATATAGGAAAAGACTCCCTCCTGTCTCAAGAACACAAATATCTTGGGCACATTAGTGTATATGGCATATCCACGATATTTTTCAAGGCCATCTAAAACAAACCCTTAGATTCAGTACCCCTGTAAAAAATTCCTGGATATGCACCTGATTGCAACAGTCCAGAGCAAGCAACTACTAATCTATAATAAGAATGACTTTTCCTTCAAACACAAGTCCCTCTGATCTAATACTAACCACTTAGTCACTGGAACAAGTTAATTTTTTTTTGTAAATTATTTTGTTGCAAATTTTACTGCAATATGCCTAGCAGCAGTGCTCTAAAGAAAGTTCCTGAAAACAGTACCAAAAAAATGGTCTACATATCACCAGTACACTAACCACTTAATATTGGAATAAATAACTCCTCAAGCAGCTCTTGCCAGAGGTCTGGCAGTCTTGATCTGCAGTCAAGCACAATAACCATTCAGCAAATTCCCAAGGTCAGTTTCCTTACAAAATCCACACGATTTTCTTTAATACAGAATAAACAGTATGTATCCTAACAAAATCCACACGATTTTCTTTAATACAGAATAAACAGTATGTATCCTACAAATAATTTAAGACCAGGGCTAGGAATTATATCAACTACAAAATGCCTCTCTCTCTGTATAATAAATCTCTGTTATAATGCATCTCATTAAGCCATGGATTCAGGTATACTGCTGGTCTAATCAGTCCCTCAATAGGATTTCGTTTCTTTCGTAAACAATTTTATTGCAAATTTTACTACTATGTGCCTAGCAGCAACACTCAAAAAATAAAACTCAGAACTGCCACAGTTCCTGAAAACAGTAACACTGAAGAATATGACCTACATATTGAATAGGCATAGAAAAACAAATTCTGTGACAATTAAAAATTGCTGGTCAAAGTGCATTGTTATAGCGGGTAATAATATCAAAGACAAAGAAGAGTTTTTGGATTTTACAGAGATGTGTGAAGCTTCCAATGCTCTTGGTGATAGACTACAGGTAAATGATCTCAAGGCTGGGTTCGGGAAGATGAAACTCCCATCACTCTACAAAAATGATGAAAAAAGTGTTGCAACTCGCAACTAAGAAAATTTATCAAATGGGTTGTTGTTTTACCTCTGATTGGCACTTTTTTTGCACACAAAGGGCTAAATGGCCAGGTCACAAGAACCCCAAGGGTTCAGAGCACAGCTGTTAGTAGACAGATGGAAGTCTCTTGTCAAGGCCATCCAGCATTTTCTTTCACAGGGTATGGCAACCCTGCACTTGGGCCACAACTTTATGCCCCATCCAACAGATGGTAGCCTTTCCATGCCTATCAGTATCCCCTTTCTGACCAAGGGCAGGACAGAGGTTTATAAATACATAAATACCACCTCATGCAGCTGCTTGCCATAGAGGTCTGACAGGAGCCTGTCAGTTCATATGCCATAGTAATAGGTCTGAGAGGATGGCAGGTCCTCAGCAGAAAAATGACACAAACATCCATGCCTTACCAGGGGCTTGAACCCAGCTAACCCCGCCTCGGAAAATTTATTGGAAGATGACAGCTAGAATGAAGAAGTGAATGAGCTTGAGACCAAGCAAAGTACTGGATAACATCAGTGAAGTGATGAATTGGGTGGAGAGACAGAGTGATTATGAATATCTTCATCTTTTACAAAATGTTAAGACATATTATGAAGAAATGCCATCAGCTGTTGCAGCAAAAGAAAATATTGTGTTATTTTTAAACGACTGATTACAGGTATGAATTTTCTTCAAAATGCAATTTTTTTAGGAGTATTTTCTATTTGTTATAAAGCATGTGGGTTTTAGGTATTTTCTACAGAATTTCAAGAAACACCATGGGATGGAGATACTACAGGTGTACTCTTTCTCCTGCAACCCATAATATAATGGATTGTTACTGTGTTTAATTAGAAATAAAAAACATATATATACTTATAAATCAATAATTTTTCTCTATATCACTCTAATGTTCGTAAAACCTGAGACAATTAGTTAGAATAATTATCTATGAAATTAACTTGGTTTTTTCTTGGGATGATATCAATAAATGGGTGAGTATTGTCCTGTGGTGGGTAGTAAGTCCAATTATTAAGAGTTCACATATGTTCACGATTTTGCCATTGCTCTTATTGGGGGTTCTCTTGTAGAGTTTACATCAATTTGGAGGTCGTACTGAGAGACGAAATATGTTGTTGGAATCTATGATTGCTACATAAGTTAACCAATGTATTTGTAAATTTCCAAAAATATGCACTAAATGTTTCACATTGTTGCTCCAATGTATTGTCAGCCGAAATAGTTGTTTTGCAGCAGGCACAGATGTTAGCGTGCTGCAGTCAGTGTTTGTTTACATTAGGTTCAGAACATATTGTATGGTGGGGTGGGTGGTAGTACTTGTGGTGTCCTCTACTATAGGGTTTGGGAGAGAGAATTTTAAAGTTTTTTTATATTGTTGAGGGCTTCATTTATACAAAAGTGTAGGTTATTACGTGTGATGGTGTGTCTATACAGGTATGCATGTAGAAAAAGGGGTACAAGGAACCGGGGCCTAATTTATTTAATGCTGCTTGAGAGGATATTAATTTTTATTTGGCAGCATTGAGGAGTATTTTCCATGCTGAGGGTGGAGGGATTATGCCATTATTACATATTTCATTTCTATTTAGGTATATTACATGTTTTCAGGAAAATTTAATTGGAATTTCATGGGGGGGGGGAATAATATTGTTGCATCATTGAATTATGGTAATAGGTTGTAGGTGATGGCAGCTTGGGTTAGGGGATTTTTGGTTAAAAAAAAATACCTCCTGGCTTTTCATAATCTTCCTGATGTTCTGCCAGTCAGGTTGAGAACTGTCTGAAGGTTTTACCTACATATTTATTTTTCTGATGATGTTCCTCAGGTGGGTCCTCGATTTGGATGTCATAAATGCTGCTTGAAGGCATTTGTTGGTCACAGTCATTTCTAATTAATTTTGAGATAGTGTTTGAGACAGTTATAGGCACAATATAATTAAATTCCCTCATAATCTTTGTCAAAGAGTAGATGAGGAGTGGGATAAGAGGGAATGGTGTAGTAAATTTATTTCCAAGGGGTTGGTGGTACAAGTAAGGAAGCTTTTTGACTATCTTTTTCAAGATATTGTTTAGAAATTTATGATTGTAACCTGCATGTTTGCATAATTTCGTGATGTATTTTATTTCCGGCTGCAAGAGTTTCTCTGTGGAGCATTATCTGTGGGCTCATAGGAATAGCATATGGAATGCTGATTTTTTTTGTGATTTATGGAGGTGGACAGAATCCTTAAAGATAAAGTTAGGGCCAAATGAAGGTTTTCAGCATACAGAGGTTTTGACAGATTAAGGGTGCCTCTGGGTATTGACATCAAGGAAGTTTATGGATCCATTTTTCTCTTCTTCGTATGTAAATTGAATGGTTGGGAAAACAGTATTGAGTTCAGCTAGTAAGCTATCCTTCTGTTGTTGGTTTACAGATCAGATTAAAAAAATATCATCCCTGACCATTTTCAAAGTGTGGGGGTGATGGGGTGAGAGCAAAGAACTGTATCGTCTACATGTCAGAGTACAACATCTGCTAAAGTTCTGATAAGGGTGAGCCCCTATCTGTTTGGTGATATATTTTATATCTGTTTGGCTATAACATCAAAAGAGTGGAAAGTGTAATGGTGTAAGATAGGAGTGTTGTGCAGAATTTGGACAAATTCATGGGCTGAGGTTATGGTACATTAGGTGTTGCCAAAGAGGGGTTTAAAGAAATCAAAGAGCAGTTTCTAAGTTGTAGGTTGGGGCTTTTGATTTATTAGCCAGTGGTTGGAAAGTTCGGCTCTCCTTATGTAATTTAATTTTGACTAATAGTTAGGGTATGTTGGGATAAATGCATTCCTAATATTACATACTTTCCTAAGAGGGGGAAGTAGGAAGGGTTCATTCCTTAAAACATTCAGCTCATGCATCATTTTAGCAGTGGGTCAGAGTCGATAGGTGTGGCTTTAATTTCTTTTAATGTTTGCTCTATTTTCGTATTGTATTCTTCATTATTAAAGGGGAACCAATTGGTCTGTTTTATCTGCAAGTAGAGCTCTGAGATTATTGCTCTTCTTAATACACTTCAGACTATTTCGTTGCAATTTTTTTAATTGCTTGCTGAGCATAATTTATAGAACCAAAAAAGTTTGAACCTATATTTGTCCTTTTGTATATCTGGTATGGGATTGATTACTTGCTCAATGTGTGTGATGATATCGTGCAAAGGTGGTACAGATGAAGGTAAGGCAAATTTAAAGCCTCTCTCCAGTGATTCCATTCCTTCTTCGCTTAAAGCTGAGTTTGATCATCCCAAGAAAAAAAAAACAAGGTAATTTCACAGAAAATAATTCTAACTAATTGTCTCAGCTTTTCCAACCATTACAGTAATGTAGAGAAAAATTATTAATTTTAAATCAGCACTGTGACTAAACCTTTCCCAGGTCCAGCTATTTTTTCACTCTGATCAGGCAAAAAATAAATTAACATTAGAAGTTTTTTGCCAAATAACTAATGAAAGGAATTATGGCATGTTAGATGGCAAATTAATCAGCATTTAATTTTGGATTTTCTGAAAATAAAATATTTAACAAATAAAAAGATAACTAGTTTTATTATGTAGTAAAAAAAAATTCATCTGGCAACACAAATAAAAATTTATTTAAAAAACACTAATAGACATAAATGATTATAATGCACATGAATAGAAAGGCTATTTATTTCTAAATAATAAAAAAAATAATTTTCTTGTTTAAAGCATTTCTTCTGCTTTGTAATTTTTTTCTCTATACCATACTTTGAGAAAAGTCCACGCTTGTTACAGAGTTCAAAAAACAAATCAACTTTAGAATATTTTTAATAAATAACTAATCAACAGAAATAGGTCATGTTATACAGGGTGTTTCAAAACTCTCTGTACAAACTTCAATGGGAAATAGGGAACACCAAGACAAACCTTTTCGCCTATGAATGTATGTCTGCTGACATAACCCTTCGGTGCTAGAGGGTGCTGTTTGGCGGTGCTGCAATTGGTTAGAGGGGCAAAGTGGGAATGGAGAACGGACTTGTGCTTGCCATCGGCATTCATAAATCAGACATATTACATATAACATGGAGTGTTTCACGACTGCTGAGATGGCTGACATACATGAGGTCCATGACCTGTCAGTCCATGATATTTTCCATGTACTGACAGTGTTTCCCAAACAGACATGTGCCAAACCACCAAACGTTTGCACTTGCAACTGCGAGAAACTGGAACATTCGATGCAAGCATGCATGACACTGGTCGGGAGAGAACCATGCGCCTTCCTGACATGGAAGAAGAGATCCTAAGGCAGATTGATGACAATCCAGGCACAGCACATGAGCTGTTGGGGGCCTCAGTGTGAACCACACCCTCATGTGAAAAGTGTTGCACGAGCAGCAATTACTTTCATTTCATTGTTAGAGTCCAGACATTGCAACCTCAGGATTTGTGTGGAATTCATGAGCTGGTTTCTGAAGCAGACTGCAGTGCAGCCTAATTTTCCAGCTCATGTGCTCTTCTCAGATGAGGCTTCTTTCACACATGAGGGTGTTTAATGTGCATAATTATCATGTTTGGGTGCACAAAAATCCACATGCTACATCAGTGTTTTGGCGGGTATCGTCCATGACATTTTGAGTGGTCATGAACGATACCCATACCTCCCCGACTCAATGGGCAGATTTATTGGGTATTTCTTGAAGAAACATTGCCAGAATTGCTGGAAGATGTTCCCATGACTATTCGCAGACAAATGTGGTTTCAACATGATGGGGCGCCAGCACACTTCAGCAATGATGTGCGGGATTATCTGAACGCTACTTTTGGGGGCCAATGAATAGGCCAGGATGGACCAGTCACCTGGCCACCAAGATTGCCTGATTTAACTGGTATCAATTTCTTCCTCTGGGAATACATGAAGACCTTGTATACGAGATTCCCATTGACTCAGATGAAGACCTTGTCACAATCATTGTTGCTGCTGCAACTGTTCACAAAATTCCAGGAATCTTTCAACATGTATGGCAATCAATGCTTTAACACTGTCATGCATGCAGTGCTATTGCTGGTCACAACTTTGAGTACCTTCTTTAAATAAACGTGTTGTTCACACTTGCTTCCATTCATTTATGTACCAGCTCCAATGATATTTCTGTCAGTGCCCCCTAGCACCGAAGGGTTACGTCAGCGGACATACATTCATAGACAAAAAGGTTTGTCTTGGTGTTCCCTATCTCCCATTGAAATTTGTACAGAGTTATTGAAGAGTTATTGAAGTAAAAAAATATAAACAATGTAGTAATATTTAGGAGATTTTAAAAAAATTAAGGTAAAATATGTTGATAATACTTCAAATCAAACTTGTGAGCTTAAATCAGGTGACTGCTTCAACACAGAGTAACATAAACAAATCAGCAATACTGAATAGCACTTCCAAAATATGGCAATCATATGGCTTTATAGAATTATTTATATTGTAGTTTAATAAAATACACATCAAATGAAAAAAGAAAATATTATTTTTCACGGTTGAATTACATATTTTTAAAAGATATGTATAAAAAAAATTCAAACAGCAATTTAAAAAAAAATCGAAGTTTCATATATTATAGAAAAAAAGTCTATAGACGTTATTGACCCAGGACCCATTACCATCCAGCATATTCTTTAAACTTCTTTAAAGTGAACAGGGTATGGCTTTATGTCCCATCAGATGGACAGTGGCCTTTCCAAGCCCATCAGTATCTCCTACTGATCAAGGGCAGGGTGGAGGTTTCACAGAGATAAACAATGCTGGGCCAGGTGGGACTTGAACCTGGGAACTGCAGATTATGAGCCCTGGCATGCTACTGACTGAGCCACACTGTAAATGTTGATGCCAACTATTGCTAATACAATGGTGTCAACTACCAACCTAACAGTACTTCTGTAGCAGAAAACTGAATGGTTTAGAGCAGGGTCTGAAGCATATGGTGTGGCAGAGATCTACAGAATAGATGCATTGTATACAGGTAAAGGGTCTCTGTTTGATGAGTGTGGAACAGGTAACATTAATTAGGCAAAAACCAGCAATGCTTCAAAATACATCAAAACAATGGCTGTTCTAGTAGAGGCATCATGTCACATATGCAACCATTGTGCTGCTTCATTAGTGTACACAAAAGTAGTTTAAAGTCCCACATTAGAGACAACGTGTATAATATTTACTAGGTTACTTACTCTTTTATGTAAAAGGGAAAATGAATTATTCAGTAATTTACACACTGACTATAATATATAAATAAAACTACAGATTTCATTTGTTTTCAGAGAATGGATGCTATTACCAGTAAAGAAGAATTTCAAATAACTTTTGTCTTGCTTTAAAATATTCTAAAAATTTATGTTATTTTGTGATTGTTATCAGAAACAATGGGTGAATTTTAACATTTATTTCACTTTAGAACGAAGTTTTGCAGATATATATATATATTCCATGGTCGGTGTATTGGTTATGGTCCTCAGCTAACAGATGACACTACTCAAATGGCGTATGACGTTGGAGTGTAAAGTATGATGTCGATGTGTAAAGTATGATGTAGAAACGTAACTGGTGGTTGTTGGTGGCCTATGCTCTTTGTGTCTTTTGGGTGGGTAATGTGGAGTCGTGTGTGTGTGATTTGACAGGAGTGTAAAGTTACATTTGATTTTTTTTGCCATTTTTGCTTTATAATTCGTTTGGATAACATGTCTGTATGGTTAGAGGTAAGTGCATATGTATTGTATATTTAATGAGGATTTTTTTTAGTGATAGCCTGAATAATTAATGTTATTTTTTGAAAAATTCATTAAGATATGGTAAATAATAAGTTATTAAAGATATTTTGGAATTGAAATTATTTAATATAAGGAGGATTGTTGTTGATAGCGTTAGTGAACTGTTTTGTGTTAAGGTCACGTTGTTTGGAAGTGGGAGTTTGGTAGCTTTTTACTGTTTTGTGTAGGGGGAATGACTTTGTAAGTTAGAGTGAGGGGCATTTGAAGGGGTAGGGAGGAGTGGTTAACCAGATAAAATTATGCCCCCACTGAGGATGCCGATGAGGATGAGAAGGATAGGTTTTATGAACAACTTCAGGATATTTTGAATTCTGTCAAGAAAGGAGATATTACCCTTGTTCTTGGTGACTTCAATGCCAAAGTTGGTACTGACTCTGACCTTTGGGGAGGAGTAATAGGCCCTTTTGGTATTGGTAGCTGCAATAGCAATGGGCAACGTCTCCTACAGGTAAGTAAACTCAATGGATTCAGAATAACTAACACTTATTACAAACACCGCGACATACATAAGTACACATGGGTTTCACCTGATGGACTGCATAAGAATATGATTGATTACATATTAATTAACAGCAAATGGACTAGTTCTGTTAGGAATACCAGGGCATATAGGGGAGCTGAAATTGGATCTGACCATTACCTTGTTAAAAGTGTGTTGCAACTTAAACTTAAAAAGTGTTGTGCTAGGGTTAAAAAATTTACTTTTAATACTGAAGCTCTGAAAGATCCAGTTATAGCCAAAGCTTACCATGATAGGTTACTTAGTCATTATGACAGTCATGGTTTGCTTACTACTGAAGTTGAGGAAGAATGGGATCATTTTAAACAGGCTTTTTTGGACACTAACAGTACTCTTTTAGGAAAAAAGGAGCAGAAGAGGCAAAATTATCTGAGTGATAAGGCACTTGAGCTTATTTCGGAAAGAAAGAACTGCAGGAATGCCCTTAATCAATACCCTACTAGTCCTAATAGAAAGCATTACAGAGACCTTAATAAACTTGTAAAGGATCAGTTAGCTGCTGATAAAAATTTTTGGCTTGATGGTTTGGCTGACAAAGCCGAGGAAGCAGTTAGACAGCACAACAGCAGAGAGCTGTACCAGATAGTTAATGTTTTGTGTGGTAGAAAACGGACAGGCATACAAGGATTGAAGGATAAACAAGGTAAGGTTATAGAAGGGGAGGATTCTGTCATGGCTAGGTGGGCTGAGCATTTCAGTGATGTTCTAAACAATGTAGTTAGTTCTACTCCCATTGTTTGCAATGATGATAGATGCATTGGTGGCTTTAATGTTGGCCCTATAACACAATCTGAAGTTAGTTTGGCTGTTTCTAAACTTAAACTTCATAAATCCCCAGGGGTAGATGAAATTACTACGGAAATGCTTAGAGCTGGGAATGTTTCGGTTACCACTTGGATGACTGAAATTCTGAATCTCTTTTATGATAAAGGCATGGTTCCTAAGGATTTTACCAGAGCTATTGTTATCCCTATTTTCAAAAAAGGTGATCGCAGTTCTTGTGATAACTATAGGGGTATCAGCCTACTCTCTGTTCCAGGGAAAGTTCTTTCCATGATTGTGCTTAATAGAATTAGGAATCTGGTTGACAGGCAATTGCGTGATGAGCAATGTGGATTCAGAAGTGGTAGGGGATGTGTAGATCAGATATTTTCACTTAGGCAGATTCTTGAGAAATGTTTAGAGTTTCAGAAACCTTTGGTTGCTAGCTTTGTTGATTTCAAAAAGGCTTTCGACTCTGTTGATCGTCATAATTTGTGGTTGATTGTGAGATCATATGGTATACCAGACAAGTTAGTTAACATTATGAAAGCTCTCTATAATAACACTGAGTCGTGTGTGAGAGTTGGTAAGGCTTGTAGCAATTGGTTTAGCATTACTTCTGGTGTTCGACAAGGGTGCATTTTGTCTCCTTTTCTCTTTAGCTTGGTTATTGATTATGTTATGCGAAATTCACTTCAAGGGAAAGATTTTGGGCTTAAATGGGCTGGAGATACGAAAATTTCTGATTTAGATTATGCTGATGATTTAGCCCTTTTGGCAAATGATGTTGATGAGATGAACTCTTTCATTCGAGCTGTTGATGAGACTGGTAGTAGAGTAGGTTTGGTTATAAACAGAGAGAAAACTAAAGTGATGAAAATTGGTCAGGCAGGCTGTGATTCAGTTAATCTGAATGGTTGCAGTCTTGAGCAGGTGTCACAGTTTAATTATCTTGGGAGCTATGTAACAGATAATGGTGATGTGCGGCATGAGATTAACAGACGAATAGGGATTGCTGCTGGGACTTTTAAGAATCTATGGAGAGTGTGGAGAAATAGGCGTATACACCTAAAGACTAAAATTAGACTGTATAATAGTTTGGTTCTTTCTAAGGTTAGTTATGGTAGTGAAACTTGGACACTTTGTAAACAAGATAACAGGAAACTAGATGCTTTTGATTCCAGATGCTTACGTAGTATCTTGGGCATTAGGTGGTTCAACTTTGTAACTAATGATGAGATTAGGAAAAGGAGTTTGCAACCTCCTTTAAGCAGCATATTGTGCAGAGAGAGACTCCGTTGGTTTGGCCATGTTGCCCGTATGGATAATTATAGATTGGCGAATAGGGTTATGAACAGTGTGCCTAAAGGCCTCAGAAAGAAGGGGAGACCTAGGATGCGGTGGGCAGACAATGTCAAACAGGACCTTGTTAGAATTGGTGTGCAGTGGCCAGATGCAGTAGATGTAGCTCAGGATAGACTTGCTTGGAGAACTAAATTGCACGGTCTGGTTGGACCTCCGTAGCCCATGGCTGCTTGAGGATGATGATGATGATGATGCAGTAGTATGTGCTTTGTTATGAGTGGAAGAAAATGGCAAAACTTTATAATGTAGAGTGATTAAGTAAAAAAATGAGCGTTTTTATGGGGTGTTAGGGTTTTAGGAGAATAGGTTTTGGTGAAATGTAGAGTTTTCACAAGATTCTAATGTAGTAGGGGAGAGTATGCACTGGGGAAAGAATGTTGGAAGTTTTTTCGTATGGGACTGAACACAGTGGTAGTAATAAACACGTGTATTTCATTATCGTAGTTTGGAATGAGTGTTTTTTAGTAGTTACGTGTAGTATGGTAATTATTAATGTATTATGGTGATTTATTAATTTTGTTATATGGAGTCTTTTTAAGTTACTTATACGATTTATTGTGAATATATTTCGGGGGCTTTTCTATAATTCAGTTGGCGATGCACTGTTTCTGATTTTCATGTTTTTCGGTTTGTGCTGCCTGGGAGGATATTATTTAGTTTTGGGGCTTTTTATAATTCAGTCGGCGGTGCACTGTTCCAATTTTTATGTTTTTCGGTTTGTGTTGTCTGCAAGGACATTATTTAGTTTCGGGGGCATTTTTATAATTCAGTCGGCGGTGCACTGTTTCCAATTTTCATGTTTTTTGGTTTGTGTTGTCTGCAAGGATATTATTTAGTTTTGATTTTTTTTTATAATTAGGTCAGCAGTTAACTCTTTCCGTTTTTTTGCTTTTTGGTATGTGTTATTACCAATGAGATTTAGTTTTGGGGACTTTTTTTTTATAATGTCGTTTGGTGATGAACTGTCAATGGTGTTCTTGGTTTTGAGATTGTTTGATTTCATTAATTCTGGTGATTTATTTAGGCTAATTATTGTATGTGTGAATGGATTGATTAGTTTAGTTTGTGGAAATATATTTGTGGTGCTTTATTTATTGGGAAGAGGGGAAAGGGGGGTATTTCAGGTATTTGTAGTATATGGGAAGGCAAATGTGTAGTTTCTTTGTTTATAGTTTCCTTTCATAATTTTATTTTTTTTTAAGAATTTGTGGTTGTGTGGGATGTTTTTATTGGAATCGCAGGGGTTTTTTTTGCTACGTTGTTTCTTCACAATGCAAATTATTGTTACCATGGTAACAGTACTTTGCATTTGACGTAAACTCAGGTTTTTCGTTACTATGGTAATGAAAAAACAATCTTTTTCCTAGAAACCCCTGTTTGGGTTAGGGTCTCAGGGGTTGTGGGAATCAACTAAAAGGACCGTTTTGTTACGTTGCATCAAAAAAATGGCAGCTGAGAACCATAATGTACTATTGCCATATTCCATTTTTCATACTTTTATTCAAACAGAATTTTAGTAAATTTTGTTTTTTAAATAATATTAACATTAATAGTCAGTTTTTTCTTTTTGGCCTTTTTCAGACAGCCAATACTGACCACCACCTATGAAAATGACTAAAATAAGTTATACTTCAGAATATACTTTCATTTATTTAATGTGAAAAGCAATATGGAAACTAAATATTATGATCATCTTAGGGATTGACATATTGCAAGTGAACAACCTTTTAAACAAAGGTTTCGTAATTACAGAACAATTAACAGTACGTTTAAAATGTCAAATGCATCATTCTATTGGCTGTTCAAAAAATAATGGGAAAATGGATGACCTTAATAATAAGTTTTTTTGCACAAATAGCCATTAAACTAACCAAGTTATTGAAATCATCGAAAAAATGTCGAAAATAACCGATTGTTTAATATCAAAACTTTTTTATATAGAAACCACGTTAGCAATAAAAAACAAAAAATAAATCTAAAAATTTATATCTCATTTTATTCTAGTAAAAGCCACCAATTTGATCACTATAAATTTACTATCTTCTCAAGGTGATTTAAAATGATTTTCAATTTTACTTTTAAAATCATGCTGTACTTATTATAAACATTAGTATGCTACACTTACCTTCTATTCACGCTACACACAATATTTGCAGCAAACAAAAAATCCTTTATTATTTAAACATTCAATAACAATACATTCCTAACCAAAAACGTATGCTGTTCCAGTTATTCGTATCAGAAAGACAAGAAATCGTACGGTTATGGTTTCGTTATTATTCAAGTGCTAGCGCTACCGAGTTCCAGATACTCGTACTCTGCTGAGAACATTGAGTCTGAGAAATGTATATTTTGGGGCAATGCAACATGTTGCCCTTCTCAAAATTGTACGTCGTGTTTTGTCGTTGCTCGGATTGTTAGGGGTGCGAAACTGAATGGTATTTCACGAATGCTTATGGATTTCCGAAAAGGGTAAGATAGCATTTGATACAGTTTTCAATTCTTATGATTGGAAGCGCTTCAGAAAGCGCTAAATATCAAAAGTACATTTTATGGCACATTCTTAATACAAATTTGAGCATAAATGAGAGCTTTCACACTGTAAAAACTCAAAAATGCGAAATATGATCGCTTTCAGTCTGTTTAAGTTGCGAAGCAAATTTGAAGATCTATTTCAATACTTGATTTTCTACTTTTTTCGATTTTCTATCATTTTTGGATTTTATAATTTTTACTGTTATTAGTCAAAACAATTCTTCTACTGTATCTCCGCAACATGGGTAGATCATAATAAATTACCTAATACGTGAAGACAATTGTGAATGATTGATTGACCGACTGACAGGGAATTCCGTTTCAAAGATCTGGGGGAAAATGCGAAATTTAATCACCAGGTACCCTTTAAGGGTAAATAGAGGTCAAAGCTTAATCTATGAGTGCTAGAAACGTAAAGAAATTTTTCTCTGGGTGTGTTTCGGGTTTTAGAACTGGGAAACGTTATGAAATTTCAGATCTGGAGGGTCCTTTGAGGTTAAAGGTAAGATTTTATCCACTAATGCCAGAAAACTAAAATTTGTTGTCTACGGGCATTTCGAGTCTTATAGACCTCAGAAACGTGGAGAAATTTTATTCCTGATGGGTCATTCGAGGTCCAATTCCAACATATTAGTCTAGGGAGTAAACATTGGTGCGTAGACGAATTTCAGATTGTAGATCTCAGAAATGTTAAGAAATTTCAGAGCCGTGTTGTGTTCAATGTCAGATTTGGATCAGAGTTACAGTCTAGAAATCACGACTGTTTTTTAATATGACTGTATGACTGTGCGTGACGAATAAGTGACATGGAATCAGGCTAATTATAACTATGATAATTCGAACTATTATGGAGCAGTAGTAAAAATCTGAAAATTTGCAGACTAGGGGTAATTTGAGTCAGATCGCGAGAAAAAACCTGAAACTTGATATCTGAAATGTTTATTAAGGGCAAATAACTGTCTTATAGATGTAAAACCATGATCTATAAATGCTGAAAACGTGAAAATTGATCCCAAAATGTGTTTCGTATTGTAAATCGTAAAAATGTTATGAACTTTTCCATCTTGTGAAACTTTAGAGGTCAACGGTCCAATATCAATCTACCAGTGCTAGAGAGCCAAAAATTGGTATCTAGGAGTATTTTGGGTTTTGAATCTCCAAATCTTTGCGAAATTCTGGATCTGAACAGTTCATCAAGGTCAGAAGTCAAAATCTGAAGAATTGCACCTGTGGACTATGAACAGGAAAATTGGAGCCGCGGGATTTCCGATTATAATCCTTGAAATTTAGAGTATAATAGTTAGGAGTTTAATTTTATACGCAAAAAAAGTGATAGAAATATATAAAACGACAACTGAGAAGTTTAAACTTGCTACACATACTCACACATAGGCTTTCATCTCACAGTACGACAAAACATGGCGCTCATAAACCACATGTCTCAATCAACCAATGGCAGCCAGTCATCGCGATCGCCAGGATGTTAGACTCTAATTATAGACACCACATTAGGGAATACACAAAAGCTTTTCAATATACATGAACCCAGTATTGGATCCAACACACAACTGAAAAAAATACTTTCAGAACCACAATTGCACCCTATCCAAACACACTACATTTTGATTACCTCCCCAGAAGGGCCCAAACAGCAATACACAGACTCAGAACAGACAGAGCGAACATCAACAAAGAACTATTTACGATAAGAAATGCACATTCTGCCTTCTGCCCCACCTGCCATGTGATAGAGGACATCCCCCAACTACATACTACACTGTCAATTATATAATACCAAAAGGCACACCCTCTATCACACACTTGCTACACTTGCAGTCACCACATACACTATACAATATATTCTAAATCCCACTCACCCAAAAGCCAAATCCCACTTCAGGGCACTTGCCCAATATATACACAGCACAGGCAAAATTCTATAAATTGCCTGCCACCCTGCAGCCTCCACTGTCCCACTTCCTTGGAAAAAAATCAATTGGACACGAAAAAAGATCGAAATGGACAAAAAAGATTCATTTTGGACACACTCTTGCACTACCTAAACTGTTCAGTGCAATCATATCCTGATAGCCCAGGCTTCACAGTTAATTAGACACCACCAACCAAACTGCCCATTTCCTTACTTAGAGAATATTAATTGTGATATAAAATCTACTTTATACACACTATACCCAACATAACAGACACCACTCCCATGCACCCATAGCCATATAGCAACTCCCTTTATTAATATAATTTCTACTGAAATCACTTCTCTATTGATTCACCCACCCATGTGTCTGATCACCTAAAACCCCCTAAACCCTCCCCCTCATCTCAAAAGTACCTAATAATGGTGATACTAAATATATCATAACCTATCTGATTCTTTTTAACATTTTGAAATTTCTTTTTTTCGCATAAACCATAATAAAAGATATGCGTTTTGAGACCACTACCCCTGCACGCGGTTTCCCTGCATTACGAACCACGCTATAATGTTGACCTACCTACACACCTTTTCCCCTCCCCACGCCTCAAGTTTTAACCAATTATCTCCAAATTTTTTACGATGATACCTCTTCATCCCATCTCCCCCCACAACCAAATTACTAAGCCCCCCTAATTTTTCCTACCAAGAGAGAGAGAATTTAGAGAAGAAAAAAAAATAAATATCTCTCTCCCTCCCCTCAAGGGAAATCACACTAGCACCCTAATTTTTTGCCTATTCCATCACCACCTTCCCCCCCCCCCTCTAAATCTCTCTCACCAAATTTTTCTGCCCCCTCCCCCTAACTGGATTTGGGACGATTTACAATTTTTGCATTTGACCTTACATTGCACTGACCAACACCCTGCCAACAAGGGCCATACAGTGATAGCACATTTTATTTTTTCACCCCCAGAAGAACTTACACATCCAAACTATCTCCCCTCCATCCCCCCCCCCCCCCGCCAATAATTACTTTCACCGAGCACTTTTTCGGCACCATTATTCTGTTATTTCATACTCTATTAGGCAGCCTGCAGAGAAATGCCTATCGCCAAAATGTAGGGTTACTGGTACTTCACGGTACACGTACCCACTTTCTGCAGCACCATAGCCAAATTTTCTCGTGGACCAGATGCTAAAGGGGCCTAGGCCCTTTTACAAAGTGGTCCCGTAAAAGATGAAAAATGATAGTCTCTTATTATAGAGGACCTCTCATGGGGATAGGAAGAAGGGGAGGTGCCCTTACTATCTCTTAGCAAAGATCACTAGTGTAGCTGGAGAGAACGACAGTAGCTACATTGTTCCTACTCAGAAAGCCGTGTGCTGCACGTCAATTGCAATATATTCCAATGTTTTATACGAACACTGCTCAATAAAATCGCAATTGTTTCATGTACGAAAAAGATTCTTATTCAGCATTTAAAGGTTTCTATATATATATGACTTTTGTAGAAACAGTGATTGAAACCCTTTGATTAAATTAGCAGATTATTTCGACAATTATTGCTAAACAAAATCGATTTTTTGTTTGGAAGGTCAATGGTATTTTTTTTTTATCAAAAGACTGCTTTTTTCAGCTTCGGATTTACATTCACTTTTGCTTTTAAACAGAGTTTTTTAACCCTACTTAAGGTTAGTAAACAAATTACATATCAAACGAAAGCTATGAAGCATCTTTTTCGTAAAATAGGGATTGGTTGTAGAACTATAACCAATGCAGTGCTGGATCTAGGGAGTCCCCACCCCCTTTCAGAACGCTAGTAAGGGAAAGAGTGACAAAAATTATTAAACTTGCTTATATTTCATACAACTGAATAATAAACTTATACTTCATTTTTTTAAATACCTGTAAAACGGAGGGAAAAATATTATATTGCATTGGAATGTCAGTCGATTGAGTTTATTCTTTCCACCTCACCCACGTTACCTAATTAATTTCTAGGTCCGGTCCTGATTCAGCAGAACTTTGGGAAAGAAATTCTCCGAAAAGTTCAAAATGTAAAT
Source organism: Ryuthela nishihirai (assembly GCA_038380435.1). NCBI lineage: Eukaryota > Metazoa > Arthropoda > Arachnida > Araneae > Heptathelidae > Ryuthela > Ryuthela nishihirai. Next base: position 22,765,194 of record JAWZYU010000008.1, read on the forward strand.
TCTTGTAATATCTCAAATGTGACCATATCTTTCATATAAGCTACATAAAACGAATTTAATGTTTGTAGCAAATACACAACCCCACAAAATAGTTCAAAATTTTAACATTACTTAATCAAAAGTTTCTAATGTTGAAAAATGGATATTTAGATAGATTTTGATTACGATCATTTAATTTATCTTCAGTCACATTTTTCCATTAAATGCATATATTAGAAGTTATAAAACTTCAAAGTTAGTTCGAACTGGCAAAACATGCAAGATTATTGTTTAATATTCCAGCTTCAGCAACTATTTAAATGTTAAACGAATATTGTTGGAAATCGATATTTAAATAGATTTGATTATGACCTTTAATTTATCTTCAGTCATATTTTTCCTTAAATGTATATTTTAGAAGTTATAGAGCTTCCAATGTAGGTTCTCAATGGCATAACAGGGAAATTCTGTAGCCTTTTGGTAGGGTACATCAAGAGCATAGGAAATTAATAATGTTGGTATTATGTTCTCTCCCATTTCTTGATTTATTATTTCCTTCTATGAATTTATAGAAAACCTTTATTTAATCAGGTTACATATAAAACACTGGAAATTTTCACAACTCCCTTCCAGAAGTTTTTGCAATCCACTTTCCCCTACTCCCTCCACAAGCCCTAACTGTGCTACTGTCATAAATAGTTGAAATAACAAAATTTTTTTCAATTTACGAAGCAAAACTTTAGCATTACTTATTGCCTATGAAATGTTATCCCTTTGATCGTTTTCACATGGTTATTGACGCATTCATATACTATGCACGTACCCATCTTTTAAACACATTCTGTCTCTCGTTTGCACAGTGATAGCACGCTTACGAATAGGAGCAATATGGCGATGCTCCGTTACAGTTATCAAGCGATAGGGCGCCTCCCCCCTTTTTACCTTCATGAGACCTCTAGTCTAAGACTGAGTTCTTTCTGCGCATTTGCGTTCTCGTTTTTCAGCTCTTTTTGTTTCTGTAAAAAAAAAAAGATGATGTTCTGTCGAATTTCAGGTACCTTACATACATATCTTTTTTCTCCTTCATCACTTTGCTTTGATGATTTTGCTACTTGTAAAAAGAAATGTTACTAAAAGTTTGATTTATAAAAATATAGATGTAGCTTTCCAAGTACAATCTTTTTACCTGCTCCATGTGATTTGCTTTAGACTGTGCAGCCATGTTGGTAGTCATGGCAGACTCTGACCTAGGAGTGCAAAGCCCGATGCTTTGTAATTTGTAGGGCAGTATCATGTGGGCAGTAATTGTTGCTATTACCTCTTTATCACACAGTTAATTTCAATAATATATCTAGTATTGATCAACCACAGAATAAGGAAATCTGTGTGATCAACGACCTAGAATGAATAGATTGTTCAGATGGCGGCCATTGCTAGACAATTTGAAGAGCTCGGCAGTCATGTTTATTTAGGGCATTTAAGTTATGAACAAGCATCTGACGTTCAAAGAAGCTTACAATGCCAATTAGTGCCTGAAAGCTGGTAGCTATGTTTCTAGTCATTATAAAAGTGTATTTTAATCTTCACATATTTTTTAATCCATTACATAATTACATTGCGAAAAGCAAATACAAATATTTTACATTTGAAGAACAGGCTATAATACTATTCTTCAATAACAGAGAATCCAACATATTTATATAACTTAAATTTTTGCATCATTTCTTTAAAATATAACTTCCAAAAGAAAATTAAATCATCTGCAAAAATAATCACAAAACGTTTGATTTACATACATCCACCAGAAAATTTTTTTAACTAGACCGCTAGTAAGATAAAAAGGTGATCATACCCCGATTTTTGCCATAGACAATTGAGAAAAGAAAAGCAGTCATTTACCAATCTCTTCCACTTTACATTTATTTTCTTGTACAGAAACCGCCACTGATAAATTCCTAAATGAACTTTACTACTGAACTGATTAAATAAATCAAAATTATTTTGTTTTCAATTTGATATATTTTACATTTTATTTTATATTTACTTCATGTATCAGACCTATGTGGCAAGCAGCTGCTTGAGGGGGTATTTATTATTTTTATTATTCATTTTTCCTATAGCTCTTCATTTCATAACAGAAATTTAAAAAAAAAATTAATGATGAACTAAAATAATATTTTAAAATACTTCACATTTATTATGCAAGCAGATTTTTATTTTTACCTGCTCATTAAATGTAATTATTTTCCTTTTTTTATATCTATTGCCATATTAAATCGCAGAGTAACAAATAGACATTGCCGCAGAGTTTAACGTGATGTATTTCCCAAAGTAGAATGCGATATTGAACTGAAAAAGAGACTCGTTTTCCTATGGAGCTGAAACACATCTGTCAACGAGTTGCCTAAAGTGTCATGGATGCCGAGTTTCCCATGACCACGTATTGGTGGTGCTGAAAGCAGTGATATAACCAGTCTATGTATTCTAGATTCTTTGTATTAATCATTGAATGATGCTTACAGATAAAAAATCAGATTAAAAATTACTCTTGTTTTGAACTTTTTTCCTGTTCATGCTGTGGACTCTGGTCCTGTTGCTGCTGCAGGAGACTGCTTTCCGTGCCACATAATTATAGCTAGCATGCCATGGAATTATGAATCATATTTTCAGCATATTTGTAATTGACCTGAAAAAGTGGTGATTTTACTATCTTATCATTTGTTTTGTAATTGTAAAATTTGCAAGAGAGATCAGATATATTTTTTGAACTTTGGAAGTTAAATTTATATATATTGGCATATTGTGCTGTAACCAACTTCTGATCCTGTGACCTCAGCTGAAATGAATACATGTTAGTAAATTTTCTTAATTCACTTCTTATGTTATCTGTGCTTTCATATTTTAATTGCATTCATTGCTTACATATAAACAATTTTAAAAAAACTCTATTTTTAAATAGGAGAAAGAGATATCTAGACTTTTTTAAGGTGATCAGCTTTTTATATAGAATGAAGATTTACTACATAAATAAAATGTAAAATATAGTTCGGAAAGATCGTATGAAACAACTAAAGTTAAAAAATCAACATCTCAAAAAAAAAATTTCTGATAAAGTTGAACACAAATTGGGAGCTGGAGGGATTAGTAAGGAATGTAGTGCATTGGGAAAACTACATATATATGCATATTACTAAAAATTTATAAATCGAGATTTTACTAGCATTTCCTTTCAGAAACAACTTAAACATAAAAAAAACTGAAGGAGAAAAGTGAAAAAAAATTAAATATTTTATGCGATACGAAAAAATTTCCTAATACTTATAGTATAAAAAAATATAATCATTAATACATTAACAGCGTGTCACCCAATTTAAAACATCTCATGGAAACAGAAATATTCAAGTGACCTAAGTTCTTGCTATTATGAATAGCAGTTTCACTGCAGCACAAATTGTATCTGCATAATTGTGATGCTGCAGTCAAAGGTTTCTTACATTGTACCAATGGAAGCCTTCACTCTTCTCTAAAACGCTTCGATGGTACTAAGGAGAAGGATAAAGTCCACTATGTCAATCCAAAACTATTTCAAGTATCGGAATCTTGGCTTTTATAATTAGAAACGTTGTAAAATGAGTGAGTTAATTATTGAAATAGTGCAAATTTATGTCATTACTGGAAAATGTGATCACAAACTACTCAAGCGACCTGACAAATATGCAAAGTGGAAGGTGAGGATGCAGTCTCCATTCATGTTGCACTAGATTTGTTCAAAATGTTCATATATTGTGACAGGACCCACGAAAATTCAGTAGTGATTGGAACGGTCAATGTCGGTAAATAGCAACAATCTGTGTGATACTGTTGAAGCTGATCCATCGACAAGCATGTGCAGGAACTTCTCACAATGTGGTTGCACAGAAGAAATTATAGTGGGGTACCTGTAATGCATCGATTAAGTAACAAATAGTTTCCGCAGTTTTACGTCAACTATTTGCTAAACAAACTCCTTGCTATTTTAAGCCACCACCGTTTCATCAAGCGAATTGTCGCGTACGATGGAAAATGGATCTTTTTAAACAATCCTAACACTGAAAAGCAATGGCTTGACACAATTGTTATTCTTGTAATACTACAGATTTATTTTTTTAATGCTTGAATTAGTGTAAATTTCTTTATGCACTTACAGTCCCAAAGAAGGGATAATTCGAAATGAAAGGAATATTGTGTGTTTGGTGGAATTTTCAGGGTGTAATGGACTTTAAACTGATTCAGGATGGATGTGACATCAATGTCGACCCTTCTCACCATAACTGGAGTGATCATATTCTGTGTAGCTTCAACACTACCCAGGATTGGCAAACAGACATCAGCTAGTCCATCAATAATAGTTCATCAACATAGTTCATTTTCTCAGAGGTAAATGTTTCAAATACTGCTGAAGTTGAAAACAGATGTCGAGAGTATTTCACCTCCAAGGATCAAATAGGTATAGAAGAGCAATTGATATACTTGAGGCAGCAAAACGCATCGAACTCAGTGCCAGCATAGCACAAAAGGATTTCGTAGGATTGGTGTTTAAGACCTAACATTCATGTGTGTGCATATCAAGCAAATTTTTAAACCAAACTTGTATCATTTCCTCACTGCTAGGGCCGCATTTACACCTCATATTTTCAATGCTGTAATATTTCTAGAAACCGTAGGTGTACATTGCTTATTTGTTCAAAAAAAATTAATTTTTTTTACCTTCAGAACCATGAAGGAAAAAACGTAACTGAAATGGATCTGGGAATTTTAATAAGAAATATATTTTGATGCCAAATATTGTGATAATATAATTAATTAACATCTTAGAAAAATTCCCCAAATATTGTTTTTGAACAATATTTTGTGTAATATTTAAAGAGTTCTCGAAGTTGAAATGCTTAGCAACAATAGTACTTAGTACATAGAATTTATATGAAGAGTAATATGAAACTCTCACTAGAAAAAGTTTAGAAATTTGTGAAATTGCTTTTAATAGTTTGTATCATTTTTGAAATAACGTTTAGGACGATCACATAATAAGGATATATAATCCAAACAAAATAACCAAACTTCTTCTTGAACTTCACTTCAAAGTAATCATTCTTTTAAATGAACGGTCCTTTCATTTTCTCATTCGTGAGGTTGATAATTGTTATTCTTGTAATACTACAGATTTATTTTTTTAATGCTTGAATTAGTGTAAATTTCTTTATGCATAACATATTGTGCATAAATTGGTTATCAAAGGTTTAATATTCAATAGTTAGATGAAATGAGCATTATTATACAAAACAGCAACTGTTTTTTAAGAGGAAAATGGAAAATTCTTTTCCTTTGTTTTTGAAGAAACATAGGTATTTGCACAAACTTGAAAGAATTAATCAATGCAGGTACACAAATATCGATATTTATGATACATAGTAAATAATTGATGTGATGTTCATGGATGAAATTGTAGATTTTTAGACGACATAATTAGAAGATTCTACTTGAGTTGGCTAAATCTAATATATAAAGAAGAAAGTTTGTTTGTGTGTTCGTGCGTCTGTCTGCTTATGCACTCGGTCCCCAGAACAGCTAGTGGCTTGATTTTGCATGAATGTTACCTTAACCCAGGGGAAGAATATAGGGTATTTGCCAAATGGGCGGGTTTGAATCATTGAAGTAGTAATACTGGAGACCGGACTCCGAATCCCATATCATTGGCAGCAATGATCACAGGCAGATGAGCCTGCAGACAGCTTAAGGTGGCAAGAATATCCATGATGCCTCGTGAATGATCGGTAAATCATGATGAATGCTATTAAATAATGCATACCAAATGATTAATATGAAGCAGAACTGTTTTCTGTTTTTTATTTCATTGAGGTTATTCCAATATAGTGATTAAAACAGCAAAATAAATTTAATTAATGCACACTTATCGATTTATATCGGATGAAAAGCCTCTTCTTCCTATCCCCGTGAGAGGTCCTCTATAATAAGAGACTATCATTTTTCATCTTTTACGGGACCACTTTGTAAAAGGGCCTAGGCCCCTTTAGCATCTGGTCCACGAGAAAATTTGGCTATGGTACTGTAGAAAGTGGGTACGTGTACCGTGAAGTATCAGTAACCCTACATTTTGGCGATAGGCATTTCGCTGCAGGCTGCCTAATAGAGTATGAAATAACAGAATTATGGTGCCGAAAAAGTGCTCGGTCAAAGTAATTATTGGCGGGGGGGTGGGGGGTGGGGGGGATGGAGGGGAGAGATTTGGATGTGTAAGTTCTTCTGAGGGTGAAAAAATAAAATGTGCGATCACTGTATGGCCCTTGTTGGCAGGGTGTTGGTCAGTGTATAATGTAAGGTCAAAAGCAAAAATTGAAAATCGCCCCATTTCCAGTTAGGGGGAGGGGGCAGAAAAATTTGGTGGGGGAGATTAAGAGGGGGAGAGGGTGGTGATGGAATAGGCAAAAAAATAGGGTGCTAGTGTGATTTCCCTTGAGGGAAGGGCGAGAGAAATTTTTTTTTTTTCTTCTCTAAATCCTCTCTCTCTTGGTAGGAAAAATTAGGGGGGCTTAGTAATTTGGTTGTGAGGGGAGATGGGATGGAGAGGTATCATCGTAAAAAATTTGGAGATAATTGGTTAAAACTTGAGGCGTGGGGAGGGGAAAAGGTGTGTAGGTAGGTCAACATTATAGCGTGGTTTGTAATGCAGGGAAACCGCGTGCAGGGGTAGTGGTCTCAAAAGGCATATCTTTTGTTATGGTTTATGCCCAAAAAAGAAATTTCAAAATGTTAAAAAAAATCATATAGGTTATGATATATTTAGTATCACCATTATTAGGTACTTTTGAGATGAGGGGGAGGGTTTAGGGGGTTTTAGGTGATCAGATAGATGGGTGGGTGAATCAATAGAGAAGTGATTTCAGTAGAAAGCCTATGTCAATTATATTAATAGAGGGAGTTGCTATATGGCTATGGGGGGTGTGAGTGGTGTCTGTTATGTTGGGTATAGTGTGTATGAAGTATATTTTGTATCACAATTAATATTCTCTAAGTAAGGAAATGGGCAGTTTGGCTGGTGGTGTCTAATTAAATGTGAAGCCTTCGTTATCATGACTTCTATATTACTCAATGCAATGTAAAATGTAATAGTTACCACCCGAGATCATAGATGGAAGGAACAGTTGGCCCAAAATAGAAGTCCTATATAGGTAGAGGTTGGTAATCTCAAAATTGGACGCAATGTCGTTGCTCGGATGGATGGTTTAGCGTGCATAGCTGAATGGTATTGCAAGGTGGATGAATTGTATTGCAACGGATTCTGGAATTGGAAGCACTTTAGAAAACAGCAAAAAAAGGAAAACTAAATTTTAGGGCTTTTTTTGTTAAAGATCAAAGATATAATTTCGCTTTGTTGTCTGTCCTTTTGTAGACATCGAACATTTTTATTTATACAGATAAATAAAAAAACTTTTTGTGTTAGATAAGTATTAACCATATATTACGATTTGCATTTTCGAATTTCCCATAAGTTATAACTGCGCCCTCTAACGGTGGAAAAATTAAAAATTCCAAAATATCAAACGAATATTCCAAATGTTAGAAGTTTAAAATTTTGGTGTTGAAATGTGAAGGTTACGAAGTTACCATTGACAACAATCACTTGATCCTTTAGACCCAGGGGGGTGGAGGTGAATGCAACTTTTTATTGTTTTAAAGGAAAAGTATATGTTTTTAGAGATAAATAAAAAATTATTTATGGCTTGGACAGGTATTAATGAAATATTACAATTTGCATTTTGAAAATTTCCCAAAAGCTACAATTGCGCCCTCTAAGACTGGAAAGAAAACGAAAAATCCCAAAATTTGAAACGAATATTGCAAACGATGTACTTATGCTAGAAATTTGAAATTTTGGTGGTGGAATGTACAGTCTTGAAAATTCCCTTAACAACAATCAGTTGACCCTATACGCAAGGTAGATAAGAAACGGAACGGTTTTATTTTAAAAGGTAATAGGAAATCTCTTTTTTAGTTGGTTACTAATCAATTTTAATTTGCATTTTCAAAGGTAGTTTTAATTTATATCATTAGAGATCACTAAATATCGAAACTGCAAAACTTTTAACGAATATTTCAAGTTGTCTGTTTATGGTAGAAATTCCACTTACAGCAATGATCCGCCCACTACTTCCAGAGGAGAGAGAGAAAAGCAACTTTTTAAATTTAAGAATTAAAAGACAAATACTTTTCATGTTTTATAATTATTAATAAAATACTACTCGTGCATTTCCCATCATACATTAAAAATAAATAGATAACCCCTCATGCATCTGCTTGTACAGAGGTCTGACAGGAGCCTGTTATTTATACACCATAGTATAAGGTCCATGAGGATGGGGGACCAAAGCAGAAACACAACATGCATCCATAATTAAAACTTTCAAGGAGTGAAAAAGTAGACAAAGGAAGAACTTCATTTCCTTTGAAAATGAGATTGCCATATGCGCCAGAGGCGATATGCGTTCTTCTAGTTATTTTACACTTTTAGTACCTTCTGACAGTGGAAATTCGAACTACTGAATAATTGAGAAAATAAACTATTAATATATTATTAGTACCTGTAATGTGCAAAAAAAGTTTTTCATTTATCTCTTAAGCCAGAAAAGTTGCATTTTACCAACAGGACAAATCATTACTGTTAATGTAAACCACTTGACCAGAAATTATTATTTTGAAATTATAACAGATTACACTGTATGACCAAAAATTTAAGTTTCTAGCAAAAATAGATCGTTTGCAATATTTATTTAAAGATTTAGTATTTTCCAGCTTTTTTTGCCGCTAGAGGTCGCCTTTCGAGTTTTTATATACCGCTTTAGCACTCTCTAACATTCGAAATTCCACTGATGGGGAACATATCCTCGAAAAATGTAAATATTAATATTTTTGTGGAAAAAAATTCGCTGACATACGGGATTCGAACCCGCATCTCTCCAGAAACTTGTCAAAGTGTTCTAACCTGTTGAACTAACGCCGGCTTTTTTCACAAAAAAAACATTTATTGATTTATATACGTTTAAACGTCTACAGGTAATGCTGAGATTATCAAATATTGCTTAAATCATTACAATTGACTAGTGCCTGTAAAACAACAAATATATATGTTGTTTCATTTATCTCTTAAAAAAGTTTCATTTTCGCACCTCCTTTTGGCTAAAACAGCAAAGTCTTGTTGCCATTGTAAACCTTCTGACCATAACACTCTGCTCCCAAAATTTCAGATTTCCAGTGTAAATAGTTTGTAATATTCGTTTGAAATTTTAGCACTTTCCATCTTTTCCCATCGCTAGAGGGCACTGTTAAAGCTATTCAAAATTTTCAGAATTCCTAATCGCAATATTTGTTCCATACTTATCCAAAAAAAAAGAATTTTTCATTTAGCATTAAAGGTAAAAAATTTTATTGTCTATATACAGACAGACAAGTGGAAAGACAGATGGACAGACAACAGTTAACAGAGAGATGGACAGACAGACAAGCAAATATTAGTAGAGGCAGACGACAAAGTGAAAACATTGGCAGGTTTTTCAAACGAACCTTAAAAGAAATTATTTGTTGGTTTTCAGTTAGCTCATTTTACTTTTGCAGCCGATTGTCGTCTTCTGATGGAGTTTGTCTGGAAAAAAATATTCATTAATTTATTTATTATTTCTTTGAGTGAGATTTTACACCCAAATGCAACGTAGTGAGGCATTCATAAAATATGACAGCTTTTATAGACAAAAAAAAGTGGTAGAAATGTATAAAACTATAACAACTGAGAAGATTTAACTTGGTACACACACGAACTCATAGGCTTTCGTCTCACGGTACGACAAAACATGGCCCCCATAAACCACGTGACTCAATCACCATTGATTGCAGTGAATCACCATTGTTGTGATTCACTGCCATTGGTTGATTAACCAATGGCAGTGAATCACCGAGATAGCCAGCCTCTAACTATACAGGACCACTAGTCCAAAAATCTCGGTGAAGAGTTTAAAGTCTTAAAGTAGGGGAAAAAACAGAGCTGTCATTAGTTCAATGGTAGAATACTCTGGCATGTTTCTGGAGAGATGAGAGTTCAAGTCCGGTAAGTTGGAAAATATTTTCCGCTTATGAACGTTAAAAAGTCAGCAGGTAACGCTGTGATTGTCATCTATGTTTAAATAAATAGATTTATCATTTCGCATGTAAATATTTCAACATACATCTCCATTATATTCATTTATTACATTATTAAATGATATCATGAGAAATGTAGAAAATTTATTTTCAGCTCCGAATGGTCAAATATATCTATTTGAAAATGAGTACCAATACTGTACTTGAAAATTATATAAATAGGTTTTTAGATGTAGGATAAGAACTAGAAGAATCACTTTCAATGGACATTATGCCTAGGGAAGATAGCTTTCCTTGCTCCACTTTTGTTCGCCGCTCATTTTTTATTTTAATTGCGATTTAATACCTTTGTGTCATCCACTGTACTACCAGAGAACTAAAAATTGTATGTTAGACTTTCAATAGGAATGAGTAAGTTATTATTTAGATAATGGGGGTATATTCAAAAATATTGTCGCCAGTGTTTTCTGCAAGTATTGTATGATGATAGGGGGGAGAGGGTTAAATTTTAATAAAGGTAATCGAAAATTAAAATCGATGGTTAAAAAGCAATTGTATTGCCGATACTATATGTGACCAGCTGATCACTAGGAGAAAATGAATATTCATAAAATAAAAATACCCCCTCAAGCAGCTGCTTGCCACAGAGGTCTGACAGGAGCCTGTCAGTTTATATGCCACAGTAGAAGATCTGAGAGGATGGCAGGACCTCAGCAGAAAACAATATGAACATCCATGCCTTATCCGGGGCTCGAACCCAGGTCCCTTAGATCAGTAGCCAAGCGCGCTAACCACTCGGCCATGGGACGGCTACTAAAATAAATACCCCCTCAAGCAGCTGCTTGCCACAAAGGTCTGACAGGAGCCTGTCAGTTTATTATGCCATAGTAGAAGGTCTGAGAGGATGGCAGGACCTCAGCAGAAAAACAACACATATCCATGCCTTACATGGGGCTCGAACCCAGGTCCCTTAGATCAGTAGCCAAGCGTGGGTTTCAGAATATATGCCCTTATCACCATTCGATGTAACACAAAAAAATTAACATTATTCTTTGGGAGAAAGAATATTTTGGTCTTTTAGGGAGTTGCATATGTTAAAATTTGTGAAATTCTATGCTAATAGATATCTTTTTCTTTAAATATAAGCGAGCAAAAACTTTACATTTTACAATTGTAAGAATCTATTGATATCAACATATTAAATCTTGTAAAAAATATTTTAGAGTATAATAAAATAAAGCAGAATGTGAAATTTGCGTCTGCTCTAAACAAGTTTCTTTAAAGTTGGTCATCATCATCATCATCATCATCATCATCATCATCATCATCATCATCATCATCATCATCATCATCATCATCATCATCATCATCATCCTCCTCCTCCTCCTCCTCCTCCTCCTCCTCCTCCTCCTCCTCCTCAAGCAGCCATGGGCTACGGAGGTCCAACCAGACCGCGCAGTTTAATTCTCCAAGCATATCTGTCCTGAGCTACATCTGCTGCATCCGGCCACTGTACACCAATTCTAACAAGGTCCTGTTTGACATTGTCTGCCCACCGCAACCTAGGTCTCCCCCTCCTTCTGAGGCCTCCAGGCACACTGTTCATAACCCTATTCGCCAATCTATAATTATCCATACGGGCAACATGGCCAAACCAGCAGTCTCTCTCTCTGCACAATATGCTGCTTAAAGGAGGTTGCAGACTCCTTTGCCTAACCTCATCATTAGTTACAAAGTTAAACCACCTAATACCCAAGATACTGCGTAAGCATCTAGAATCAAAAGCATCTAGTTTCCTGTTATCTTGCTTACACAGCGTCCAAGTTTCACTACCATAACTAACCCTAGAAAGAACCAAACTATTATACAGTCTAATTTTAGTCTTTAGGTGTATACGCCTATTTCTCCACAATCTCCATAGATTCTTAAAAGTCCCGGCAGCAATACCTATTCGTCTGTTAATCTCATGCCACACATCACCAGTATCAGTTATGCAGCTCCCAAGGTAATTAAACTGTGACACCCGCTCAAGACTGCAACCATTCAGATTAACTGAATCACAACCTGCCTGACCAATTTTCATCACTTTAGTTTTCTCTCTGTTTATAACCAAACCTACTGTACTACCAGTCTCATCAACAGTTCGAATGAAAGAGTTCATCTCATCAACATCATTTGCCAAAAGGGCTAAATCATCAGCATAATGTAAATCAGAAATTTTCGTATCTCCAGCCCATTTAAGGCCAAAAGCTTTCCCTTGAAGTGAATTTCGCATAACATAATCAACAACCAAACTAAAGAGAAAAGGAGACAAAATGCACCCTTGTCGAACACCAGAAGTAATGCTAAACCAATTGCTACAAGCCTTACCAACTCTCACACACGACTCAGTGTTATTATAGAGAGCTTTCATTATGTTAACTAACTTGTCTGGTATACCATATGATCTCACAATCAACCACAAATTATGACGATCAACAGAGTCGAAAGCCTTTTTGAAATCAACAAAGCTAGCAACCAAAGGTTTCTGAAACTCTAAACATTTCTCAAGAATCTGCCTAAGTGAAAATATCTGATCTACACATCCCTTACCATTTCTGAATCCACATTGCTCATCACGCAATTGCCTGTCAACCAGATTCTTAATTCTATTAAGCACAATCATGGAAAGAACTTTACCTGGAACGGAGAGTAGGCTGATACCCCTATAGTTATCACAAGAACTGCGATCACCTTTTTTGAAAATAGGAATAACAATAGCTCTGGTAAAATCTTTAGGAACCATGCCTTTATCATAAAAGTTATTCAAAATTTCAGTCATCCAAATGGTAACAGAAACATTCCCAGCTCTAAGCATTTCCGTAGTAATTTCATCCACCCCTGGGGATTTATGAAGTTTAAGTTTAGAAGTAGCCAAACTAACTTCAGATTGTGTTATAGGGCCAACATTAAAGCCAACAATGCATCTATCATCATTGCAAACAATGGGAGTAGAACTAACCACATTGTTTAGAACATCACTGAAATGCTCAGCCCACCTAGCCATGACAGAATCCTCACCTTCTATAACCTTGCCTTGTTTATCCTTCAATCCCTGTATACCTGTTCGTTTTCTACCACACAAAACATTAACTATCTGGTACAACTCTCTGCTGTTGTGCTGTCTAACTGCTTCCTCAGCTTTGTCAGCAAGGCCATCAAGCCAAAGATTCTTATCAGTAGCTAACTGATTCTTTACACGTTTATTAAGTTCTTTGTAATGCTTTCTATTAGGACTAGTAGGGTACTGATTAAGGACATTCCTGCAGTTCCATCTTTCTGAAATAAGCTCAAGTGCCTTATCACTTAAATAATTCTGCCTCCTCTGCTCCTTTTTCCCTAAAAGAGTACTGTTAGTTTCCAAAAAAGCCTGTTTAAAATGGCCCCATTCTTCCTCAACTTCAGTATTAAGCAAACCATGACTGTCATAATGACTAAGTAACCTATCATGGTAAGCTTTAGCTATAACTGGGTCTTTCAGAGCTTCAGTATTAAAGGTAAATTTTTTAACCCTAGCATAACACTTTTTAAGTTTAAGTTGCAAGACACTTTTAACAAGGTAATGGTCAGATCCAATTTCAGCTCCCCTATATGCCCTGGTATTTCTAAGAGAACTAGCCCATTTGCTGTTAATTAATATATAATCAATCATATTCTTATGCAGCCCATCAGGTGAAACCCATGTGTATTTATGTATGTCGCGGTGTTTGTAATATGTGTTAGTTATTCTGAAACCATTGAGTTTACTTACCTGTAGGAGATTTTACCCATTGCCATTGCAGCTACCAATACCAAAAGGGCCTATTACTCCTCCCCAAAGGTCAGAGTCGGTACCAACTTTGGCATTGAAGTCACCAAGAACAAGGGTAATATCTCCTTTCTTGACAGAATTCAAAATATCCTGAAGTTGTCTGTACAACCAATCCTTCTCATCCTCATCAGAATCCTCAGTGGGGGCATAACAGCAGATAACATTCAAGTCTTTAATGCTTGTCTGAAATTTTGCTGTAAGAAACCTTTCATTAATGCACTCATATCCTAGAAGAGCATCACTAGCATGTCTGCTGAGCAGCAGACCCACGCCTTGGTGATGCTTTCCATCCTCCTTCCCTGTAAAGAGAAATTTAAAGTTATTTTTAAGTATCTCACCTTTACCTGTCCATCTGGTCTCTTGCAAGCCTAGAATATCTAGGTTATAGCGCTGGAATTCCTGAATGAGGACATCAAGAGAATAATCTCTAATGTCCTCACGTTCCACGTTCCTGCAGAGAGAAAATGATTAGTAGGATTTTTAAAGAAATTAGGTTTATTGAGATTGGTAGGGCCAACAATATCAAACAGCCCCCTGATCGCAGGCATGGGGCAAAGACCTGTTCCTCCTCTGCTAAAGGCTGAAGTCACCGATGCTGGTAGGAACTTCAGGCACCACCTTTTCAAGTGGACTTTTTCAAGAACCATATGGCCTGCCTGAGACACATTACTCCAGTTTAGGCTTGACGATGCCCAACTAGCTAAGTAAGGTTCAGGTACCTGCGATGGCCTCTGATTAGGATTATCCACCAGCTGATATAAGGTATCCCATGCCTCTGTTCACTTAGAGCTGGCAACCCAGAAGCAAACAGAAAACACAGCGGCAGACTCTCCCTCAACAGAGGCCCACCAGTGCAGCAAGTCCAGGATCCATAATCAAGCTCAAATCCATAAACAAGTCCAGTCTAGTAGGTATAAATGGTCAGCACCAGGACCCTGTGAAGTTGACCACTCCTCAGCAGGGTTGAAAAAAAAGAAAAAAGTGGCCATAGATGACCAGATCAGTAGGCCATACTGAACTGGCAGCCCTCCCCTTCCGTTCCCTTCCAAAAGAGAATATCTCTTTTGAAAGGTACTAACGGCCTGCACCACGAGAAGGCGGGGTCGGACATTAGGTGCTAGACCTGGCCGGTTCTGTGCATCATCACTGGGGATTGGTACACAGCTCTCCTTCCAGTTTACGCCTAGCTACCATAGCAATAGAAAAAAGAATAACTATTATAAATTAATCAAGCATATGGAATTTCCTCCAGGGTGCTGATGGAATAGGGATTTTTTTTATGAGTATGCATAGAATGCGCTAAATGACCACATAACAAGAACTAAGAGTTGGGTTGGGGTAGGAACCAATTAGAAATATGTTATGAATATGCAACCGCTATCCAGTGATACAATGGAAAATACTTTTTGTGGAGCTTATTTCTTGTATAGGATTTTGACGATTCTTCTGATAACGTATACTATATCGTGAATTCGTATCCCACCAGGATCAATATAGTTTTTCCTCTAAATTTGATATCGATATTAAGAGTGACTTCTTACTTTTGAACTGAAGAAACAACGAGAAATTTTTTAAGAAATTAATTGAGGAGAATGTTGTCAGTAAGATAACGTTTCCCATTCCTGGTTCGAAGTAAGCATCCGTTGCTGAGAGATTGATGCATTTCCCAATTGCCTTAAAGGGGTAGTCCATCAGGGTAGTCTTAGGTTAGCTATGTGGGAATTCTTCGTCTTAGCTGAAAATCACTAATCTTTAATCTTTCCTTTTCATTATCCTACAGGAAAATGGAAAACACTTTTATAGTTTTTAATGTGATATCTAGTTTAAGCTAAATGTCAAGTCAAATATCTCAATCTATTAAACAACGCGGAATTTTCACTTTTACAATTGGCTAGAAAAGTTTTTCTTCGGGGAAGGGTGAAAATTATAACTAATTTTATACACCTGGACTTCATTCTTGCATCATATTGTTCATATTTATTTATGAATTTTAATAATTTCAGTTTCTTTAAGGGGAAAGCTGTTTATTGCCAAAAACGGGGAATAGATATTTTTTTTTACTGAAAAAACATTTAGTTGGATCAATAGGCACCTATCACCAATTTTTAACATTTCAAATATTTTAATAGTTTTTTGGGAATGGCAATAATATGATTTCTTTGTGTAAACTTATTTTGGCAACAAAATGTTGTTGTCTAGCAGTAGCATTGTGAAATTTTTTTAATGTTTTATGCTTTGTTTCAGTATTATTAAGCTGTAGTTTTAAAGAGACGTATTTAGAAAAATACAGTACTTGACCATTTTTAAAAGAGAAACGGAATCATCTGTACTGTGGAACGAAGTTTAGGCCTCTATTGAGTTTGTGTGACTGAAAATAACTTACGCATTTGCCAATTGATTATCCCTTAAGACATTTGAATGTATTTATTTGTGTGCTCTGAAAAGCAACAGTACTATAAAAACGTCAAAACAATAAATAAATAAAAGCTGACAATATTCAAATGGTATTTAAATTGGAAGATTTTCAAATTTAGAGAGTTACCATAAATATGGGTAATGTTCAGACCGTTGGACCAAATGAAGCACTTATTGTTTCAGGTAAGAGTTTTCACTGGAATGAATGAATAATTCTTAAAGGAAAGTTAGAAGAACAGCATAATGTGCAGTTGGCAAAAACTTTTTAACATGAAATAAACTCTGAAAAATTTGACTAGCAGAACTTTCAAGGTCCCATTTTCTTGTAAATATAGATAATTCACTTCATTGCTATTGATTATCAGATCTGACTGATAGATGATGACTGAAAAAGTTGCATCTCATTGAGTATAGATGGCGCTGTCTCAGCCACGTCTCAGTGAAGAAGATTTATAAAGTCTTATTCTGAAAAATTTCATTGTCCGATGCATGGTACAATGGTAGCGCGCTCTGGCATGAATCTGGAGAGATGAGGGTTCGATTCCTGCTATGTCGGTGATGAATTTTTTCCAGAATCTATGAATTAATCATTATTGTCAAGCAGCCATGGACTATGGAGATTCAACCAGATTGTGCAATTTCTCCAATCATATCTATCCTGAGCTATATTTGCTGGCCACTGCACACCATTTCTAATAAGGTCCTGTTTGATATTGTCTGCCCACTGCATCCTAGGTCTCCCCCTCTTTCTGAGGCCTTTTGGCACACTGTTTATAATGATATTCACTAATCTATAATTATCCATATAGGCAACATTGCCAAAACCAACAGTCTCTCTGCACAATATGCTGCTCAAAGGATTTTGAAGACTCCTTTGCCTAACCTCATCATTACTTACGAAGTTGAACCACTTAATGCCCAAGATACTGCATAAGCATCTAGAATCAAAAGCATCAAGTTTCCTGTTATGTTGTTTACAAAGTGTCCAAGTTTCACTACTATAAATAACCCGAGAAAGAACCAAACTATTTTACAGTCTAATTTTTTTCTTTAGGTGTATATGCCTGTTTTTCCACACTCTCCATAGATTCTTAAAAGTTTTGGCAGCAATCCCTATTCGTCTGTTAATATCATGCCACACATCACCAGTATCGGTTACATAACTGAGACTTACATAACTGAGATAATTAAACAGACATTTGCTCAAGGGCACAACCATTCAACAAGACTGAAGCACCAACTGCCAGACCAATTTTCATCACTTTAGTTTTATCTCTGTTTATCACCAAACCAATTCTATTACTGGTCTCATCAACATCATTAGCTAACAAGGCCAAATCATCTGCATAATCTAAATCTGAAATTTTGAAATCTC
This sequence comes from Ryuthela nishihirai, assembly GCA_038380435.1. Lineage (NCBI taxonomy): Eukaryota > Metazoa > Arthropoda > Arachnida > Araneae > Heptathelidae > Ryuthela > Ryuthela nishihirai. The sequence goes on from JAWZYU010000008.1 coordinate 22,782,998, forward strand.
TAGACCATTTATGCCAAAATCTTCCCCTTACAAAGAATTTCATGTAACATAATCAATAACCAAATTAAAGAGAAAAGTAGACAAAATGCACCCTTGTCTAACTTTATTAGCAATGCTAAACCAATCGCTACAAGTCTCACCAACTCTTGCACATTATTCAGTGTTATTATAGAGAGCTTTCATTATGCTAACAGTCAGGTATTCCATATGGTCTAATGATCAACCACAAATTATGTTGATCAACAGCATCAAATGCCTTTTTGAAAATCTATAAAGCTAGTAACCATAGGTTGAAGCATTACATCCTCTCCACTTCTGAATTCACACTGTTCATCACACAGTTGTCCATCAACCAAATTCTTAATTCTATTAAGTATAATCATGCAAAGAACTTTACCTGGAACAGAAAGTAAACTAATTCCCCCATAATTATCACTACAATCAATTTTTTTAAAAATCAGAATAATAATAAAAAAAAAATAAAAGTAAATACCCCCCTCAAGCAACTGCTTGCCACAGAGGTCTGACAGGAGCCTGTCAGTTTATATGCCATAGTAGATGGTCTGAGAGGATGGCAGGACCTCAGCAAAAAAATGACACATGCATCCATGCCTTATCCGGGGCTCGAACCCAGGTCCCTTAAATCGGTAGCCAAGTGCGCTAACCACTTGATCACAGAACTTTAATAAAATTCTTAGGAACAACACTTTTATGATAAAAATTATTCAGAATTTCAGTCAGCCATGTGACAGCAAATTTTCCAGCTCTAAGTATTTCAGTGGTGATTTAGCCACTCCTGGGAATTTATGCAGTTTTAATTTAGAGATAGCCAATGCGACTTTGGAATGTGATATAGGGTCATCATAAAAGCCAGTAATGCATCTATCCTCATTACAAACAATGGGAGTAGAAATAATCACATTATTTAGAACATCTCTGAAATGCTCAGCCCACCTAGCCATCACAGAAACCTCACCTTCAACCACCTTACCATGTTTATCCCTCAATCCATGTGTACCTGTCTGTTTCTTCCCACACAAGGTATTAACTATCTGGTACAACCCCCTGCTGTTGTGCTGTCTAACTGTTTCCTCTACTTTGTCAACCAAACTATCAAGACAAAGATTCTTATCAGCTGTTAACTGATCCTTTACACGTTTATTAAGCTCATTGTAGTGGTGTCTGTTAGGACTGATAGGGTGGTGATTTAAATTAATCCAGCACTTCCTTCTTTCAGAAATAACCCCCATAGCCTTATCACCCAAATAATTCTTAATATATAAATTTAAAATGGCTCTGCATTTTGTTTTTAATTTTGAATCAGAGCAAAAAAGCTTGTGTTTGGATACGTTGGTATTGCACAAAGTGATTTGTTTCTAAATAATAAATTAGGATTTAGAAAAATTTAAAAGGTAAGCAAGCATAGTCTTAGAAATGCATAAAATATTTGTAGTATTTTGTTTAATGTTTTTTGCTAGGTTTGTAATATCAGTTTTTTTTTTGCAGGCGGATGTTGTGGAGCTTCAGGAAAAAAGATGGTTGTTGGTGGCTGGGCATGGGCTTGGTGGCTAGTAACAGATGTTCAAAGGTTATTTTTTATATCTCTTAGTGTTATATATAATTTTTAATATGCTTCTTGTAAAAAAGCACAGCACACCAGTTTTTTCCATTAAATAAGAAAATAATGGAATTTCAGCAATAAAAATTTACAGAAGAAGGCTATTATATATGTTGAAGGACTTAAAAATAGGTGAAAAAGTGCTTTTAAAAGGCTGAAATATTATATTACAACTAGTGTATACATTAATTTGTTTCAGAAGCATTATATACACCTACCCATATTTACATAAGATACTATTTTTTGCTTTAAATAATCATAATCACCATTTGAGATTAAATAGCTAACACATTTTTTAAAGGATTGCCCAAAATATCTATGATAGCTTTCAAAATACAGCCAATTTTATTTTATTACTGATGGGATTAGGATGTGTAATTTTTTCATTAATTTTGAGATCATTTAATGCATGATATATTGAAAAATGTAGTATTGTAAACTACATTCTAATGATTCTCTGTTAGGGACTGCAGATTTTTTCCAAAGTGAAACATTCTCATAAAATTCATTTTTTCAGCTAACAGCAGAAGGGCTGTATTTTATGTTTTTAAATGGAATATATGCCTCTTTAGTAACAATTAAGACATTATTTAATTATTTTTATTATTGATTTAATGAATTTTGTAATTTTAGTACTATTATTATTATCTTAGCCATTCCATGGTCACCGACAAATATAGAAGTTACAGAATCTGAAATGAGAGGCCAAAATGTTATATTGTGACATTTTGATGATTTTGATTTTGATAAAAATAAACAAAATGTTTGTTTTTAATGCAACAAAAAAATTTCAATTAAAAAAAAAACAGAAATTGCTGTTTGAAAATTTTCTTACATGTATCTTATAAATATAAGTAATTCAACGTTTGAAAACTAATATTTTCATTTTTCATTTGCTGCATATATCATAAACTGCAATATAAATAATTTGATAAATCCATCTAATTATCCTTAAATTTTTGAAAAATCTCCTAAAAATTAACAAAAAACTGCTGTTTTTAAAAATGGCAGATTTTGGAAGGTATTGCCACTTTTTTTTTTCTGTTTTACACTCTTTTCTTCCATAAACCTATTTCAATATTCCCAGAATTATTTTCACCTATCTTCCTGTTGCTTTTGGCTTTGACATTTGTTGGTTGGTCAGTTTGTGGATTTGACGAAATGTTCCACATATCTTTCAAACATGATGGAGAAACTTAATGATTTATGTGCCAAATGAAAGCTTGTGGCATAGGGAGAGTCATAGGCTATAGAAAATTGAACCCCGTGCTTTCTACCCCCCTAAAAAAAGGGAAATGTGAAAATGATTGTTCTTTCTATACCTCCTGAATGCGAATGCCAAAAGTGACAAGTTATATATCGAATGAAAGCCTCTGACACGGGGAATGTCGTAGGCTACAAAAAATTGGCTCACCATGCTTCCCCTCTAAAAAAAAAGGGGGAATGAAATGATTGTTCCCCTATATCTCCTGAATGCAAGTGCTGAAAGTAATGAGCTATGTGTCTATTGAAAGCTTGTGACGCAGGGAATGTCGTAGGCTATAAAAAACTGACCAAATAAGGGGGGGCAGATTTTTGCGGGGTTCAAGTTTAACAAGTCATCTGAAATTAAAGTTTGTGACATCTCCAATGTCGTGGGCTACCTCAAACATGACACCAAAAGGGGGGTAAATGTGCTTGATGTTTATGAGTCATATTATCAAAGTTTTTGAAGGCAGGTGTTTTTAATTACAACAAAAAAAAAATTGTAACACTCCAAAGATTATTAACTTTTCAAGTTAGACCTTTCGTCTGATCCAAATTTAATCAAACATCCGGATAGCTTTGTCGGGCACCAGGCAATATTAACTTGCCAAATAAAGTTGAAAAATAGTTCGTTATGTGTATAGCATTACTTATCAAGTAAGAATTAAAAAAAGGATTGTCAAGTTTAATTAAAGTTTAAATCTAATCAAAAATCAATTAATGTTGCTCAAGAGAAAAACAGAAAAAATTCAAAAGTTTAAAACAAACAAAGTTTGTTTCCAAAAATTTCAAAGACTCACCAAATTCAATGGAAGAATACAAAAGTTGGAGTACTGTAACTCACATCTATGTACACAACACATACTTCTCACTATACTTCTGACTCCTACATCTCTACTAACTATACTGTCAATTCTACCATTCACAATCTCATTCTGACTCTGTGACCTAACATCACTCAATTCTAACATGCTGCATACAAATCCGGCATGTGTCTGTTCCACGCCAGTCAAACATTTGCATAATCTGACGATCGTGCTACCTATGACACGAGATGGGCCGTGTCCTACATGCACATATTAGCGGCTAACTATCAAAAGGTTGGAGTTGCGCGTGGACAATTCCTATGGCTCAGAAATGAGAATTGCGATGTCCAGAAAATGAAGTAATCTCCAAAATGATAAATATAAGGTAAATAAAGTAAAATTGGTTAAGGAAAAGTAAAAGTGAATGGGTGGACCAACACAACTCTCCCTCCCAAAGGGAGTCAAAATTTGACCTAACAGATTTTGACGAGGAAATTTAGAATAATAGGACACTTCTCATGTCATTTACACATCACTGAACATAAAATAAAAGTATGCTTACGTAAATTTTGATAAAACGATCTACTCTCACTTCGACACAATTATTCATCACAACCAAAGGTACCTCCTCCCAATCTGTCTAACAAGAGTGTACAGCTACCTATTGTAAATATATACCAATGGCTGTGGCAGTTAACTGCATACTAGCATTATCGGTCTACCTTGTATCACATTCTGATACAAACTTCAAAAGTTGCATATAATAACCTGTACGAAAAAGCTGGTTAATATCACTCCTGTTCTGCTTAACTTCTAAAAGGTTAAAGAAAAAAATTTAGTTGCGTCAAATTCTGCTCTTTCACAGAATATAATTACAAACACATTAAGCGGGGTCCGCTTATTCCCCTAACCACAATCAAAATATGTGAAAACTAAATCTTCTGTGCCTATCATACATAAAAAAACAAGTATTGGAACACTGTAAATCCTTGTAACTACATCAAACATGCGAATCTAATAATTTCCAAATTTTACAAATAAGCGGGAGTGTAATCATTCGCTAAATCTTCTCCTAGACAGAATTATCATGCTAGCTGAAATAAAAAAATGCATTAGTTAACTCCCCTTTTCGAGTTTTAAGGCCCCCTCCCAAAGCAGTTATGCTGGTTACTGTCTCGGTCACCAGACTATGCTGTTGGGGACAGCTCTAAATGACTACCAAAAAAAAAAACTTCAAGACATCGTAGTCAGCTCATGTATGTGCAAACAAATACCGCCAATGTCATACTGATAATTATGCATCATTGACGCATCAATATCACTGATGGCATCGAATCTGATTTAAACAAATATACAACATTGTATTCATCATCCTCAAGCAGCCATGGGCTACGGAGGTCCAACCAGACCATGCAATTTAGTTCTCCAAACAAGTCTGTCCTGAGCTACATCTACTGCATCTGGCCACTGCACACCAATTCTAACAAGGTCCTGTTTGACATTGTCTGCCCATCCTAAGTCTCCCCCTCTTTCTGAGGCCTTTAGGCACACTGTTCATAACCCTATTCGCCAATCCATAATTATTCATATGGGCAACATGGCCAAACCAACAGAGTCTCTCTCTGCACAATATGCTGCTTAAAGGAGGTTGCAAACTCCTTTGCCTAACCTCATCATTAGTTACAAAGTTGAACCACCTAATACCCAAGATACTGTGTAAGCATCTGGAATCAAAAGCATCTAGTTTCCTGTTATCTTGTTTACAAAGTGTCCAAGTTTCATTATCATATGTTATGCCCCATTGTTCACTTTTGCTTTACCTTAACCAGTTTTGTTTAATTTACGTTATATTTATCATTTTGGGGATTTTTTATTTCCTTTTTGGCATCGCAACACTCGTTTCCAAGTTTCTAGGAATTGCGCATGCGCCGCAACTCCGATCTTCCGACTGTACCGTTAAAGCGCGTGCCAAGGACACGCCCCCTCTTGCGTCATAGCTTGCGTCGTTCGTCATAGTATGCAAATGTCTTTCCCGGCATGCGCCGGCTCATTGTCAAAAACCGGTGACCTACGAGTCACTTAAGTAGAAGGAGTAGCACTAGCACAAGTTAGTGCACAAGCACAAGGTGCGTAGCACCAAGCACAGTGCGTGTAGCACAGGAGTTGTAGTTGTCTTTATTTCATTGATGTCTTGGTGAGTTGAATTATTTTGGAAATAAATCTATTTTGTTATATTTTAAAACCTTTTGAGTCTGTACAGTTTTTTCTCTGAGCAACGCGAATTAAGGATTTTTGAATTATAAAGTTTACTTGACAATCATTTTGATTCTTACTCATTAACGCTCGCTGGTATTTGAACCCTAAATCAACTTATTATCAACTTATTCTACTTTTGGCAATTTGTTAATTATTGCCTGGCGCCCGTCTAAGCTATCCGGAGCATAAAACTACTAGTATTTTGCATTTGTTTGGAGCGTTACACATAACTAACCCTAGAAAGAACCAAACTATTATACAGTCTAATTTTAGTCTTTAGGTGTATATGCCTATTTCTCCACACTCTCCATAGATTCTTAAAAGTCTCGGCAGCAATCCCTATCTGTCTGTTAATCTCATGCCGCACATCACCATTATCTGTTACATAGCTCCCTAGGTAATTTAACTGTGACACCTGCTCAAGACTGCAACCATTCAGATTAACTGAATCACAGCCTGCCTGACCAATTTTCATCACTTTAGTTTTGTCTCTGTTTATAAACAAACCTACTCTAGTACCAGTTTCATCAACAGCTTGAATGAAAGAGTTCATCTCATCATCTACCAAAAGGGCTAAATCATCAGCATAATCTAAATCAGAAATTTTAGTATCTCCAGACCATTTAAGGCCAAAATTTTTCCCTTGCAGTGAATTTCGCATAACATAATCAATAACTAAATTAAAGAGAAAAAAGACAAAATGCACCCTTGTCGAACACCAGAAGTAATGCTAAACCAATTGCTACAAGCCTTACCAACTCTCACACATGACTCAGTGTTATTACAGAGAGCTTTTATTATGTTAGCTAACTTGTCAGGTATACCATATGATCTCACAATCAACCACAAATTATGATGATCAACAGAGTTGAAAGCCTTTTTGAAATCAACAGAGCTAGCAACCAAAGGTTTCTGAAACTAAACATTTCTCAAGAATCTGCCTAAGTGAAAATATCTGATCCACACATCCCCTACCACTTCTGAATTCATATTGCTCATCAAGCAATTGCCTGTCAACCAGATTCTTAATTCTATTAAGCACAATCATGCAAAGAACTTTCCATTCAACAGAGAGTAGGCTGATACCCTTATAGTTATCACAAGAACTGCGATCACCTTTTTTGAAAATAGGGATAACAATGGCTCTGGTAAAATCCTTAGGAACCATGCCTTTATCATAAAAGATATTCAGAATTTCAGTTATCCAAGTGGTAACTGAAACATTCCCAGCTCTAAGCATTTCCGTAGTAATTTCATCTACCCCTGGGGATTTATGTAGTTTAAGTTTAGAAACAGCCAAAATAACTTCAGATTGTGTTATAGGGCCAACATTAAAGCCACCAATGCATCTATAATCATTGCAAACAATGGGAGTAGAACTAACTACATTGTTTAGAACATCACTGAAATGCTCAGCCCACCTAGCCATGATAGAATCCTCCCCTTCTCTAACCTTACCTTGTTTATCCTTCAATCCTTGTATGCCTGTCCGTTTTCTACCACACAAAACGTTAACTATCTGGTACAGCTCTCTGCTGTTGTGCTGTCTAACTACTTCCTCGGCTTTGTCAGCCAAACCATCAGGCCAAAGATTCTTAGCAGCAGCTAACTGATCTTTTACATGTTTATTAAGTTCTCTGTAATTCTTTCTATTAGAACTAGTAGGGTATTGATTAAGGACATTCCTGCAGTTCTTTCTTTCCGAAATAAGCTCAAGTGCCTTATCACTCAGATAATTCTGTCTCTTCTGCTCCTTTTTTCCTAAAAGAGTACTGTTAGTGTCCAAAAAAGCCTGTTTAAAATGATCCCATTCTTCATCAACTTCAGTAGTAAGCATACCATGACTGTCATAATGACTAAGTAACAGATCATGGTAAGCTTTGGCTATAACTGGATCTTTCAGAGCTTCAGTTTTAAAAGTAAATTTTTTAACCCTAGCACAACACTTTTTAAGTTTAAGTTGCAAGACACTTTTAACAAGGTAATGGTCTGATCCAATTTCAGCACCCCTATATGCCCTGGTATTCCTAACAGAACTAGCCCATTTGCTGTTAATTAATATGTAATCAATCATATTCTTATGCAGCCCATCAGGTGAAACCCATGTGTACTTAATATGTCGCGGTGTTTGTAATAAGAGTTAGTTATTCTGAATCCATTGAGTTTACTTACCTGTAGGAGACGTTGCCCATTGCCATTGCAGCTACCAATACCAAAAGGGCCTATTACTCCTCCCCAAAGGTCAGAGTCAGTACCAACTTTGGCATTGAAGTCACCAAGAACAAGGGTAATATCTCCTTTCTTGACAGAATTCAAAATATCCTGAAGTTGTTCATAAAACCTATCCTTCTGATCCTCATCGGCATCCTCAGTGGGGGCATAACAGCAGATAACATTCAAGTCTTTAACGCTTGTCTGAAATTTTGCTGTAAGAAACTTTTCATTAATGCACTTATATCCTAGAAGAGCATCACTAGTGTGTCTGCTAAGAAGCAGACACATGCCTTGGTGATGCTTATTGTCGTCTCTCCCTGAAAAGAGAAATTTAAGATTATTTTTAAGAATCTGACCTTTATCTGTCCATCTGGTCTGTTGCAAGCCGAGAATATCTAAATTATAATGGTGGAATTCTTGTGTGAGGACAGCAAGAGAAAAAGCTCTGTGCAGAGTCCTCACATTCCAACTACCTATGGAGAGAAAATGGTTCGTAGGATGTTTAAAGAAACTATGTTTATTGAGAGAGGGAATGCCCACAATATCAAACAGCCCCCTAATCGCAGACATGAGGCAAAGACCCGTTTCCCCACCACTAAATGCTGAAGCCATCTACACTGGAAGACTTCCTCCAATGTAGAATTTGATGATGCCAATAGAAGCAAAGAGTTCAGGTGCCTGCGATGACCTCTGCTCAGAATTATCCACCAGCTGATAAACATATCCTGTGAATCTATTCACTTGGGGCTGTCAACCCACAAACAAACAGAAAACACAGCGGAAGATTTCCCCTCCAGAGAAGCCCACCAGTGCAGCAAAATCAGGATCCATAATCAAGCTCAGAGCCATATATCTGTCCAGTCCAGTGGGCTTATATGGTCAGCACCAGGACCCTGTGTGGTTGACCACTCCTCAGCAGGGTAGAAAAAAGAAGAAAAGTAGCCAGAGTTGTCCAGATCAGTAGGTCACACTAATCTGACAGCCCACCCCTTCCGTTCACTTCCACAAGAGATTATCTCTTTTGAAAAGTACTAACGGTTTGCACCACGAGAAGGCGGGGGTCGGACATTAGGTGCTAGGCCTGGCCGGTTCTATGCATCGTCACAGGGGATTGGTGCATAACTCTCCTTCCAGAGGGAAAAAGATGAGCCGCCATTAGTTCAGTCAGCAAGAATACTCTGACATGTTTCTGGACAGATACAGGTTCAAGTCCCATATGTCAGCAAAATGTTTTACACAAAATATTTTTTAGTTGCTAGCTTTGTTGATTTCAAAAAGGCTTTTGACTCTGTTGATCATCATAGTTTATGGTTGATTGTGAGATCGTATGGAATACCAGACAAGTTAGTTAACATAAAAAAAGCTCTCTATAATAACACTGAGTCATGTGTGATAGTTGGTAAGGCTTCTAGCAATTGGTTTAGCATAACTTCTGGTGTTCGACAAGGGTGCATTTTGTCTCCTTTTCTCTTTAGCTTGGTTATTGATTATGTTATGCGAAATTCACTTCAAGGGAAAGATTTTGGCCTTAAATGGACTGGAGATACGAAAATTTCTGATTTAGCCCTTTTGGCAAATGATGCTGATGATTATCCCTTTTGGCCCTTTTGGATTTAGCCCTTTTGGCAAATGATGCTGATGATTTAGCCCTTTTGGCAAATGATGTTGATGAGATGAACTCTTTCATTCGAGCTGTTGACGAGACTGGTAGTAGAGTAGGTTTGGTTATAAACAGAGAGAAAACTAAAGTGATGAAAATTGGTCAGGCAGGCTATGATTCAGTTAATCTGAATGGTTGCAGTCTTGAGCAGGTGTCACAGTTTAATTATCTTGGGAGCTATGTAACAGATAATGGTGATGTGTGGCATGAGATTAACAGATGAATAGGGATTGCTGCCTGGACTTTTAAGAACCTATGGAGATTGTGAAGAAATAGACTTATTCACCTAAAGACTAAAATTAGACTGTATAATAGTTTGGTTCTTTCTAGAGTTAGTTATGGTAGTGAAACTTGGACGCTGTGTAAACAAGATAATAGGAAACTAGATTCTTTTGATTCTAGATGCTTACATAGTATCTTGGGTATTAGGTGGTTTAACTTTGTAACTAATGATGAGTTGTTAGGCAAAGGAGTCTGCAACCTCCTTTAAGCAGCATATTGTGCAGAGATAGACTCCGCTGGTTTGGCATGTTGCCCCTTATGGATAATTATAGATTGACGAATAGGGTTATGAACAGTGTACCTAGAGGTCTCAGAAAGAGGGGGAGATCTAGGATGCTCTGGGTAGACAATATCAAACAGGACCTTGCTAGAATTGGTGTGCAGTAGCAAGATCGAGCATATATAGCTCAGGAAAGATATGCTTGGAGAACTAAATTGCATGGTCTGGTTGGGCCTATGTAGCCCATGGATGCTTGAGGATGATGATGAATGTTTCTTCAGGTTCAGGAAGAACTCACTGGCTGTCACATGAGCTTCATAAGCATGTTTTTGGACTGAGGCCAAACACATTGACACTTATATAGGTGTGACCTGTCAGTATCACTTTTTGGGTTGTTATGGATTGTTTTAGCTCTAAGCAGCACTTTTGTGTACACAATGGGCTCACTCGCCCACAGAAGGCTGAAGGGGAAAGTTCATCAGATGTCCAACATGGGACAGCACAGGAATTCACTTGGTGCAGCTTAGGATGCTTTGCTTCTCCAACTGCAAGTAATTGTTAGCATCACTGATCTCTTTGTAGCATGAACAAAGGTTCACTAGTAGAAGAAGAATGGAGAGTTAAAAATGGTGGAAACAAATAGAGGAAAGCTGAAGAAGATTTGGGGACCCCTGTTCCTAAGCAATACTTTTAGGGCTGTTAGGCGTTAGAAATTTGACAACGCAAAGCCCATTTCCATTCTTATTTGCATTGAGTCATGTTTCTTCAGATTCAGGTGGGACCCAGTGGTAAAGGATCTTACAAGTATGTTTTTAAACTGAGGCCCAAACATATTGACACTCAAGGTAGGTGTGACCTTGTTAACATCACTTTGTGGGTTGATTTCATTCTGAGTGGCATTTTTGCACACACTGTGGGCTGAATGGTCAGGTTACAAGGGATCAGAGATGGTTGGGGAAGGGGATCCACTAGACTAGAGGTTTCAACGTAGGGTATGTGGTAAAATTTTTGGGGGTATGCCGTGAGAGCTCAATAGTCAGATCTATAACAAAGTCAGTAAGTTGGCAACACTGCTACTGATTAATTTCTGAGAACTGAAATATATGTAAAAATCGATATATGTAATTCATGAATACAAAATTTAATGTGTATATATATGTGTTTTATTTTATTCTCATTGTTATACTATAACTATAGTTTTATCTATCTATACAAGGGATACACCAGTTACATACACATTTCTAGGGGGTACATGAAGCATAAAAGGTTGAGAACCACTGCCCTTGACAGTTGTTAGGGGACAAATGGAAGCCACCCTTCAAGACTATTCATCGTGTTCTTCTTTAACATGCAGGGATATGTCTCCCCTGCACACTGGGCCACCCCCCTCGGTGTGAGCGCCTGTACGCGGTGAGGGGGACCACCCTGTGAAGGTTCTGCTGGCTCGGTTACCTTCGCAGGGTCCTAAACGCTCGCCCGCGTGTTTGACGTGCGCGGAGACCCGTGTCCCGGGAAAGGAGGATCCTGGTAGTTGCTCGGGGGTCCCCGTCTTCTCTCCTCAGCTCATGACTGGCGTGGTCCCCATTGGCCGTCTTGCCATTGGGGAGCCTGTCTGTCGCGGGGCTGGGCAGCGGATTCCGGGGCCTCTGCTATACACTGCTTTGGCCTCTGCTTCCGGTAAACGGGAGCTCCTGGGGTGGCCCCCCCAGGAGCAATCGGCTGGTGGGCAGGTCCTGCTAGGGTCAACCGTGCAGAGCGGTGAGTAACCTTGCCCACGGTCCGGGTACAGGTTTACAAGTTTCCTCACAGATTATTTTCCTTTTGTCGTTATCCTTTCTTTGTGCAGCCAGTTTGGCAGTCACAATATTCTTATTTTTGTGCTTTGTTTCATTTGTGTAGAACGTTTTTGTTCTGCACATTTCTCTTTTTATTTTCCTTCTATTTATTTGTGAGGGCTTGGCTCACTGTCTGTGTGGGTATAGTGCCTGCGTAGCCCTGGCGCCTGACTGGGCGTCCCCTTGTTGGGCTCCGTGGAGGGTGGGGACAGCGGGCACTGAACCACACAAAACCAAACATGAGAGTGAATGATGAAAATGCGATCACCGCCAACAAGAGGGCTCGACATGAACCCCCGTCTTCTTCTTCGTCTATGTTATCTCTGGCGTCGTCTTCTGTGTCTGTGTCTTCGTTCCCAAAGTTCCTGATCATCCACTCCACGGGTGATCAGGTGCTTGGGGACATGTCCCCTTTTTTTGTGAACAAAGGTTTGAAAGGTCTTGCGGGAGAACCGAAATCCGTAACGCGCTTACGATCTGGTGACTTACAAGTTGAGACCGCTTGTTCCAAACACTCGGAACTACTCCTGAAAGTCAAGGAAATTGGTGGGGTGGCTGTCGAAGTCACTCCCCATAAAACTTTGAATTCCTCTCGGGGTGTGATTACCGAGTGGGGCCTCCTCAAAGTCACTGAGGAGGAGATCCTCTCGGAGCTCACACCTCAAGGAGTAACAGCGGTCCACCGGGTTTCGACACGCCGTGATGGGAAATTGACACCCACCCGGGTGTTGATTGTGACATTTAACACGCCATGCCTGCCTTCTTCCATCAAGACAGGTTATTTACATTGTGAGGTACGGCCGTATATACCGAACCCTCTGCGCTGTTTTCAGTGTCAGATATACGGTCATGCCCGCACAGCATGCAGGGGCAAGCCCACCTGTGCTCACTGTGGCAGTAAGGATCATCTCGATCCTGACAGCAGAAAAGGCATGCTGTGTGAACTGCAGTGGCGAACATCCGGCGTACTCCCGCGACTGTCCGAAGTGGAAGGAGGAAAAGGAGGTACAACGCCTCAAAGTCATCAACAACATCTCGTATGCTGAAGCGAGAAAGCTTGCTGCACAGCCTGCCCCACCTGGCAAGGTTTCCTATGCCAGTGCAGTCATTGGAAAGCCCATCGTTCCAATGACTTCGGTTGCGGTGCAGACTGACATCAGTGTACCACCTACTGAGTCTTTCTCACCAGCTGCGAAGTACCTCCTCACGCAGGCGAGACCGAGGGTGGTGTCGACTTCGACATCAACCCCGGTTTCCATTCCTGCAGCTCAGCCTTCCACCTCCACCGGAAGGCCTCCTCCTTCCCGTCCTCAGACAGCAAGACCTTCAAAACCGAAGGGGCCCCCACCGGGGCCAAAAAAGAAAATAACAGCACCACAAAAGGTGGTCACTGATCCATGCCCCTCGGACGATTCCGAGGACATGGATACCGCCCGCCCCCTATTCACTAAACCGTCCTCTGTGGTGGTTAAGTTGAATAGAAACATGTCGTCCACCCCACTCTTCTAAGTCCTGAGATGGCCACACTCCTACAATAGAATTGTCGTGGATTCCAGAGGAATCTTGACGACATCAAGGCCCTCCTTCAGGCGCACCAGCCCATCTGTGTGTGCCTGCAGGAGACATACTTGCAGCCAGTCACAGATCCCACGATCCGGCACTTTTCACTAGTTCGCCGGGACCGGGATGGAGATGGTCCGGCTCGCGGGGGTGTCGCCATCCTCGTGAGCAACCATTCTCCATTCCAGGTCGTACCCCTCACCACCAACTTGGAGGCGGTAGCCGTCCGTCTCTTCGTGGGGTTCTCGCTGACTGTCTGCTCTGTATATCTTCCACCTGGGAGCATCGTCTTCCAGGAAGACCTTGATGATCTCGTCTCGCAGCTGCCATCCCCCTTCCTCATTATGGGGGACCTCAACGGACACAGTCCACTTTGGGGCAGTGCTGACACCAAAGGGAGGGGTTGGGTCCTAGAGCAGTGGCTCCTGGATCCTTCTCTCTCCCTGTTGAACACCGGTGTCAGTACTTACTTTCACTCCCCAACCCGCTCTTTCACTGCCATTGATCTTACCATCTGCTCCTCCTCGATCCTTCCACTCTTTACATGGGAGGTCGAGGACAACCCTTATGGAAGCGATTACCTCCCCGTGGTGTGCACCATCTCCCGTGGGGGGCCTTGCAGCCCTTCAAGCGTCTCGCGGTGGAGGCTCGATCGTGCTGACTGGGGTGGTTTCGAGCTGCTCTCAGAGCTCGATGACCACTCTGTCAGCCAGGAGCCAATCAATGTGGCAGTAGCGGAGATAACGGACTGTATCGTAGATGCAGCTGCATCAACAATTCCTCAAACTTCGACACGGTTTCCTCCCTTTCCGAAACCGTGGTGGAATCCAGATTGCACCGCAGCTCGTAAGGCTCAGAACAAGGCTTGGGGGGTGTTTCGGAGATATCCGACAACCCCCAACCTCGAAAATTTCAAACGCACCAGGGCGAAAGCTCGTTTCGTCCGACGCCAGAGCCAGAAGGAATCTTGGATCAAGTATACATCTTCTATCACCTGCACGACTAGTTCTAAGGTTGTGTGGGATAAAGTCCGGAAGATGAGTGGGAACTACACGTCTCACTCGTTATCGATCCTGGAGTGCAATGGACAGGCAATTGCTGATCCCAAAGCAATTGCCGACACTCTGGGGGAGTCGTTCTCTTCCATCTCTTCGTCTTCCTCTTACTCCCCCGAGTTTCTGGCCCAGAAGGACAGGGCGGAGCGCTCTCCGCTGTCTTTCCACTCGAATGGCCTGGAGCCTTACAACAGGCCATTCACAGCGGAGGAGCTTCGCCTTGCTCTGCACTCTTCTCGTGCCTCTGCTGTAGGGCCGGACAATGTCCGTTATGCCATGCTCCAACATCTTTCACCATCGAGTAAGGATCGGCTGCTCCATCTCTTCAATCGCATTTTTCTCGAGGAGCAGTTTCCAGACTCCTGGCGGGACGCCATCGTCTTGGCCTTCCCCAAGCCAGGCAAAGATCCCAAGATTCCTTCCAATTATCGTCCCATCGCATTGACGAGCTGCGTGTGCAAGGTGTTGGAAAGAATGGTAAATGCCAGACTCATCTGGTATTTAGAACATCACAACCTTCTTTCCAACACCCAGTGTGGCTTTCGCAGGCAACGGTCAACTCTTGACCATCTGATACGCCTCGAATCGGCTATCAGAAATTCTTTTTTACGTAGAGAGCACCTGGTGTCAATTTTCTTCGACGTCGAAAAAGCGTACGACACAGCTTGGAGATTCGGCATTCTTCGTGACCTCCACAGCTTCGGCTTGAGAGGTCACATGGCGATCTTCATCTCCAACTTCTTATCGACACGCTCTTTTCGTGTCCGTGTCGGTAACACTCTGTTGCGGCCGTACCCCCAAGAACAGGGGGTGCCACAAGGCTGCGTTCTGAGTGTTACGCTTTTCGCTGTCAAGATTAATTCTATAACTAGACAACTTCCTCCATCAGTAGGCAATGCCCTCTATGTTGATGACTTTAGCATCTTTTGCTCATCGTCCAGCATGAGGGTCATTGAAAGACAACTGCAAATTGCCCTGAACAATCTTTCGGTTTGGGCGACAGCAAACGGGTTTCGGTTCTCCCCACAGAAGACCGCTTGTGTGCACTTTTGCCACAAGCATAATCTTCACCTGGATCCCGAGCTGCGGCTCGGGGGTCCAGGTGATTCCAGTTGTGGTGGAGACCAAGTTTCTCGGTCTCATATTCGATCGGAAATTGACCTTTTTACCACACATACGTCATCTCAGGTCCAAGTGCAACCGGGCATTGAACGTCGTCAAGGTCCTCTCCTCCCTCTCTTGGGGGGCAGACCGATGTTCTTTGCTCCGCCTGTACCGTGCACTTGTCCGATCGAAACTGGACTACGGATCCCAGGTGTACGACTCGGCCCGGGATTCGGTGGTGAAGGTGCTGGACCCCCTTCATCACCAGGCCCTCCGTGTTTGCACGGGAGCCTTCCGCACCTCACCAGTCCAGAGTCTTTACGTTGAGACCGACGAACCTTCTTTATCTCTTCGCCGTCAGCAGTTGTCCCTACAATATGCATCTAAATTGTGATCCCTGCCTGGCCATCCCACTTGGAGCTGCGTTTTCAGTCCGAAGTGGGAAATACTTTACAATAATCGGCCGACTGCCATTCGTCCATTTGGTTTGCGAGTCCGAGGCTACCTGAGAGACATCAACACCAGTCTCGATAGCGTTGCACAGTCGACAGCTGAGCCACTTCCACCTTGGTTCGCTGTTTCCCCTTCCTGCGATTTTTCCCTGTGCAGGACGGGGAAGGCCTTTACACCCGACTGTGTGTACCGGCAACTCTTTGCCAGCCATCGTGCTGAGCACCCGGACTTCTTGCCTGTCTTTACAGATGGCTCGATCGAAGTCCGGCACTTCAGTGGGATCGGCCATGGTCTGCTGTGATGTAATCATTGCAGACCAGATCCCACTGCAGTGTTCCATCTTCACTGCAGAGTTGCACGCTATCAGCCTCGCCTTGGACCACGTGGCGACTAAGCATCATCGTCGGTGTGTGCTTTACACCGACTCACTTAGCTCGCTACAGGCTTTGATCTCGGTGAGGCATCAGCTTCACCCAGTTCTTACTAAGATCCGCCAGCAACTATATCGTCTGGCAGCCACCACCACCATCCATTTCTGTTGGGTGCCCCGGTCACGTCAGGATTAGGGGCAATGACTTAACAGATGCTGCTGCCAAGTCAGCCACGCCCCTGTCCGACTCTCCGTTGCCGGTTCCCTATCTGGATTTCCGGCAGCGTTTTACCACCGAGCTCCGGGCACAGTGGCAGAGATCTTGGTCGGAACAGCTTACGAACAAGCTCTTTGAGATCAAGCCTATCATTAAACCATGGCAGTCTTGTTACCGCAGGAATTGCAAGGAGGAAGTTGTACTTGCTCGGCTCCGCTTAGGTCACTCGTATATTACTCATTCGTTTCTTCTACGGGCGGACGACGTACCTAAGTGCGAGTTTTGTGACACCATTTTAACAATCAAACATATTTTAACTGAATGTCCATGTTTTAACCTAGAACGTCATTTGTATTTTACTTTTCACAAATTTACGTCCGAGCCACTTACACTCGGACATCTTTTAACTGATCATTGCTTTTTACCTCCAATTTTTGCCTTTTTGAAGTTTACAGGTTATTTTAATAGGTTATGATTTTATGGATTTGTTATTTATTCGTCATCTGACCTAGGTCATTTACACCTGGGTTAGTTTTATCCATTGTGTATACTGTATATATATATATATATAAATTTTTGTTCTTTTACAGTAATTTTTATCATGGTTTTTTGTTATATATTTTTGTTGGTTTTGGCTTTACTTGTTTTACACTTGTTTTTGTTTTTGTATTGTATTTTAGCACCTTTAGAGGTTGCTTTTAACATTGGTTGTAGGTTTACACGATTTTTAATATCTTATTTACTATTTGTCTTTGTCTGGCGCTTTATGGCCTTAGTTGCCAATGCGCCAATAAACCTAAAACAACCAACCACACTGGGCCACTGCTTAACCTCCCATCTGACAGGTGGTGTCCTTTCCAAGCCCATCAGTATTTCCATTCTCACCAAAGGCAGAATGCATGTTATCAGAGAAAATTCTCAGTGCTGGAACTCGAGCCTGAGAATTGCAGATTAGAAGTCTGGTGATCTAACTAGAAGGTAAGCTCATCGGGTGCAGACACTCATGCTCTACAATAATGAGATTCAAAGGTGGGTGGTGGTCATGTGAGCAGCTCAGTGTCTGAATCTTCTGACATTCCTCTCAGAGATGCAAACAAATGGTGCCCAGATGCCCTTAGGAATTCCTCTCCCAGGGAATGAGAATTCAGACCCACCAAGTATGTTTCTTTCTTGTAATTCTGCTGTCCCATGGCCGAGTGGTTAGCACGCTTGGCTACTGATCTAAGGGACTGGGTTCGAGCCCCAGGTAAGGCATGGCCGTTTGTGTCATTTTTCTGCTGAGGGCCTGCTGTGATGCCCCATCGTTCACTTTTGCTTTACCTTAACCAGTTTTGTTTAATTTATGTTATATTTATCATTTTGGGGATTTTTATTTCCTTTTCGGCATCACAGCACTCGTTTTCAAGTTTCTAGGAGTTGCGTACGCGCAACTCCGAACTTCTGACCGTAACCGTTAAAGCGCGTGCCAAGGACACGCCCCCTCTTGCGTCATAGCTTGCGTCCGTCATTGTATGCAAATGTCTTTCCCGGCATGCGCCGGCCCAATTGTCAAAACCGTGCCCTGCGAGGCACTTGAAGGATTAGTCACTTGAGAGTTGTAGAGAGATGTAGTAAGGTGCGTAGCAGCACAGATTTTAGTTTCTTCATTGATGTCTTGGTGAGTTACTTATTTTTGGAAATAAATCTATTTTGTTATGTTACAAACTTTTGAGTCTATAGTTTTTATCTTGAGCAACGCTGATTTAGAACCTTTTTTACATTAACTCTTATTTGTATCAAATTCATTTTGACTCTCACTTATGAACGCTCACTGGCATTGGAACCCTAAATAAACTTATTCTACATTTTTGGCAATTTGTTAATGATTGCCTGGCGCCCGTCAAAGCTATCCGGAGCATAAAACTTTAAGTATTCTACATTGTTTGGAGCGTTACACTGCCATCCTCTCAGACCTTCTACTATGCATGTAAACTGACAGGCTCCTGTCAGACCTCTGTGGCAAGCAGCAGCTTGGGGGGGGGGGGGGTATTTATTTATTTTAATAATTCTTTCTTATATAAGAATCATTATAGATTGATAAAAGTATCCATACAAAATGCCTTACATTTTAAAGAAAAATTGCTTGCATTTTAATTAACCTGTTAATGGTTAAACCATTATTATATGGTAAGCCCAAAGATAAGAATATTGTTAAAAGTCAAATTATTTATAAGTAACCTGTTAGTAAAAAATCTTATTTTTAAGTTTTTCTTTCCAGTGTGCTGTGTAATGTAAGGTAAAAACTATTTAAATTTTGAATCGTTAAATTAAAACTTAGTAGTGGCCGAGTGTTTATTGACCTTGGCTACTGATCAAAGGGACCTGGGTTTGAGCCCTGGATAACGGCATGGATGTTTGTGTTGTCTTTCTGCTGAGGTCCCACCATCCTCACAGACCTTCTACACACTCCAGCCACTGAGTTAGAAACCTTTATTCAATACTGAGTTGAACCTCCTTTTTCACGAATTTCAGGCACGTATGCAGTTTGGCATAGATTCCACAAGGTGTTGTAGTGCCATTATGTCTCTAGCATACCGTGCATTCACCAGACAGTCCTTTAACTGGCTCAGATTTTACGGAAGAGGACTTTGCTCCCGGATCTGTTTTTCTAACATGTCCCATACATTCTCAATGGAGTTCAGATCTGGACTTTGTGATGGCCAGGGAAGATGGAAGAAGTCACTGTCATGCTCACTGACCACTGCTGAACACATCTTGCACGATGGACAGTAGCATTGTCGTCTATGAAACAGCTGTCACCTGCTAGATAAAAAGTCAGCATTGCAGGATGGACTTGATCAGCAACAATGTTCAGATAATCCTTGAAGGATATCCAACCTTCCAGCAATATCAGGGAACCTGTTCCATACCAACGGAACGTGCCTCACACCATGACACTGCCTCCAGAACCTTGAGTTGTGTTTACAAGGCAAGCTGAGTGCATTACTTCATGGGGCTTACACCAAAATCTCTGCCTTCCATTGGCACAGAACAAGGTGTTCCATGACTTGTCAGACCACATAGCTTTGGTCAGTTGCTGCACACAGGAAGACCTGTTTCTCCATACAAGCCTTCTCAGATGACGGTGATCTCATTCCTGACAGATTGTTGTCTTGCCACACTTATGCCTTTTAGCCAAAAAATGTGGGTTATTTTTCCACTGATTAAAAACCCAAGGTATCTCACCTTTTGAGAAACCAGTCAGCTCTGCTGTTTTTAAAATAGTCGCTCCATCTAGCTGGGCACCCACAATAAGCCCTTTATCGAACCCTGGAAGATCCTTTGTTTTTCCCATTGTGATCAACACTACTGACAATTACTGATGAGCAGCAGTCTTAAATAGTTGCCCAGATCACATGGTGATGCATGTGACCATGTATTTTGCATATATGCTGCGCAGTGACATTTACATACATCTGCATAAAGGTTTCTAATTCAGTGGCCGGTGTGTGTGCTATGGCACATTAAACAGGAAGGCTCTGTGGCAAGCAGCTGCTTGAGGTGGTATTTATTTATTGTTATTTATAGTGGAGATGGGGGAAATGCAAATACTAATATTTTATTAATACTTATAGAACATAAAAAGCATTTTGCTTTTATTCCTTCAATTTAAAAAGTTGCTTTTCTCACACCCCTCTGAGAAAAGGGGAAGATTGTTGCTGTCAGTAAAATATATCTTGACACTCTACCACTGAAATTTCAATTTTCTACCATAAACAGATTACTTTTAACATACTTTAAAAGTTTTACCATTCCCATATTTAGTGACCTCTAACAATATAAATTAGAACTACCTAGATTTGAAATATGCAAATTATGTTTCATTAGTACTAATCCAACTGAAAAGGACTTTTCCAATTGTCTCTTAAAACAGTTGCATCCCCCCCACCATCTGGTGGTGAGGGGTCAACTCATTGTTGCCTATAGAAACTTCATGACCTTCACTACCAAAATTTCAGATTCTAGTATATATGCATCATTTGCAATATTTGTTTCAAATTTTAGAATTTTTAACTTTTCCCATCATTAGAGGGTGCAATTATAGCATTTGAAAATGTAAATTTATAGATTCGGAAAGTGTAAATTGTAATATTTCATTAATACCTATTCACTCCAGGTTCTAGATGCTTACGCAGTATCTTGGGCATTAGGTGGTTCAACTTTGTAACTAATGATGAGGTTAGGCAAAGGAGTCTGCAACCTCCTTTAAGCAGTATATTGTGCAGAGAGAGACTCCGCTGGTTTGGCCATGTTGCCCGTATGGATAATTATAGATTGGTGAATAAGGTTATGAACAGTGTGCCTAGAGGCCTCAGAAGGAAGGGGAGACCTAGGATGCAGTGGGCAGACAATGTCAAACAGGACCTTGTTAGAATTGGTGTGCAGTGGCCAGATGCAGTAGATGTAGCTCAGGACAGATATGCTTGGAGAATTAAACTGCACGGTCTGGTTGGACCTCTGTAGCCCATGGCTGCTTGAGGATGATGATGATGATGACCTATTCACTCATAAAAAATATTCTCTCATAAATTAAATTTTATTATAATTAATTTTAATATATCTCTAAAAACAAAAATAGTTTGTTGTTTACAGATGGACAAGCAACAAAGTGAACACATTATTTCATTCTTTTTTGGGATTCTTTTGAAAACGAGATTGAAAATTATTTTCTGAAACAAAAATTCTATATTTTCTTTAATTATTATCAAAGCCGAATATCAATCTGCATTCACATCAATACATATTGATTTAAAATTTTATTAGATTTCCAAACGGTTTCTTATGTCTTTCTCTATGCTGTCACTGCTTGCACCAAACAATATTGTTCAAATGTTTCTGCAAAAGTTTTAAATATTCAAAGCACTGAACTAGAGTCATGACTGAATGTAATTAGAAAACATGTTTAAAATAGCAATAATCCTTTACTGTATAGAACATATTAAATGTTTTAAATGCCAAAAAAGTAAAAAAAAAAAAAGTTAATTTTATACAGACTTTACAATATAATTTCTGCCTAAACTCTCTGGAGATAAAGAAAAGTTTCTTAAGCACACATGCAAAAAGACGAGTATTTTTATGATGATAGCATTGCAAAACAAATTATTTTTCGATACAACCATTGTATTTGTCAAGTTTTATAATTTGCCCATTATAGTTTATTTTAAAGCAAAAATATGTTTGTAAACATTCTTGACTATTTGGAAATTTTTCCTTTCTTTCCCTTAAGAAATTTTCTCTAATGTGTTGGCAGCTCTGATTAGTACTCTGGCTACTGCAACTCCAACTGAAAAAAGGAAAACCTCAAAAAGTTGAATGATACTATAGAAGAAATAGATTAGGCACTCCTAAAGAAAGTAATAATTTAAAAAAAGTTGGTAAAAGAAAAAAGTAAAAATTAATAAAATTATTGCCAAACTATTTTATTTATATGCCATACATTTCTTGTCAATAAAATGGACTATTTTAAAGACCTAATTCAGGGACTAATCTATGGCCCATGAAATCCTACCAAGTGAATATATGGGTATTAATAGTTTAGCAATATAAAGCAATTTTGTTTGTTATAATTTCTTGCAGAGAAAAGCTTCTGAATTCAGTCATCATGTAGATACAAATTGCTTTGTTCATGGTTCACAACAACCATTTATTTACATCCAGTTTATTGATAATCTTATAACATTTTTACATTACATAGGATCTGATTAAGCAGTTTCTCCATGTGGTATTTTTTTTATGCTTCTCTGCATGCATAATTGATGCAGAAATTGCAGCATTCATGCAGCATAATTGTTTCATAATTGATGCAGAGCTTAAACTGGTAGATCTTTTTCTTGAAGGAAAATGTTTAAATTGCATTGCCTGTAAGAAATTGTTTTTGCTGCTCCATCTTCTTTTATCTTAAGTTGTAAATTTTTTCAAAATTCTACTTCAGAAAATTCAAGATGCAAAAACTCACTTGTAATTAAAAAGGCCTAATATATTTCAGTTCCATGATTGGGACTATCCTCAAAAAGTTCATGAGATTGAAACTAAGCATTCTGTAGAGCAGTAATTCTCAACCTTTTATGCTTCCCGTATACCCTGGAAATGTGTATGTAACTGGCGTACCCCTTGTATAGATAGATAAAACTATAGTTATAGTATAACAATGGTAATAAAACATATATATATATACACACACATTAAATTTTGTATTCATAAATTACATATATTGATAAACAAAAAATGACATAAATAATGTAACAAATATAAAATTGTAAACATTTTACTGGGTAATCAGTGAAATGGTTGCGCTTGTTTACGCTTGCACAGTTCATCACTGGTTGGGGTTATCTTGCTAAAGCAGAGTTGCAAGTCATCTTCAACATCCAGCCTGTTCCTATATTTATTTTTTAAAACAGTTAAAGATGAAAAACCAGATTCATATAAATAAGTTGTTGTGAAAGGTAACAAATATTTGACTGCAATTCTTGACAAAGTCGGATATTCCTTCTCCACTCCAATCCAAAAGCTAATCAATGGCTTTTTGGAATGAATTCTTTTTAAACTATAGTCACAATATATCTCAATCAACTCTTATTTATTGGACAATGGAAGCTTACATTTTTTCAAATCAAATGTGAAGGGGTCTCGAATCCATTCTTGTGTTTCATCAGGGGGTTGAAAATACTGCCTTATAAGAGTTTTAAGAGTACTTAAGTGAACAATTATTTGTTGTCTGATGTCTTCAAAGTCTGCAATCATTTGCTCATTTTCTTTAAGAAATAAATCTAGTCGCTGAAATTGGTCACAGCTGTTCTTTTTAATTACTTTTTCCCAGAGAGAATTTTTTTTTATCATGGCCTCTGTTTTCTTCTTAACATAGAATGACATCAACGTCATTGTCTTCTTGCAATGATAGTTCAAAATATTCATTTTTTTCAAAAATATCAGCTAAATATGCTAACTGTAGAAGCCATTCTAAGTCTTGTAGTCTCAAAGAAAGTCAAAACTCATGGTCCATGAAAAAAAGTTTTACTTCTTTGTGGAGTTCAAATAAACGGCAAAGAACATTTCCTCATGACAACCAACATACTTCTGTTTGAAGCAGCAATCTCTTATGCAGGCTACCTATTTCTTCACAAATAATTGAAAAAAGTCGAGACTTCAGTGGTTGAGTTTTGATGAAATTAACCATTTGTACGCTTTCATCCAGAACTCTTTTCGAATTATCAGGGAGAAATTTAGCTATCAGCTCTTCACGGTGAAGACAACAGTGAGTGAACTTACATTCTGGTGCAACTTGTTTTATACAACCTGCTAGTCCTGTGATATAACCACTCATTGCTTTTGCTCCTTCAGTACATACAGAAATACAATTTTTCCATTCTAAGTTGTTTTCGGCAAAAAATGAATCAATCATATTAAAAATATCCTCACCCATAGTAGAAGTTTCAAGAGGTTTACAAAATAAAATATCTTCAAATATTGCATCCTGGAATTTTCAACTCACAAAAACAAGTAATTGAGCTAGCCCAGCTACATCTGTCAACTCAGCCACTTGTATTGGCAAACCATGAGCTACATTGAATAGCTTGATTGAGTTGGTCCTTAATATTACAAGTCATATCTTTAATTCTCCTGGAAACTGTGTCGTTTGACAAAGGAATGGCTCTGACAAGGTTTGCCTCTTTTTGACCAAAATACAAGAAGTTATTCCTTCCGCTGCTGGAAGAATGAGTGACTTGCCTATTGTGTTAGCCTTTCCGGCTTTGGCAATTTGAAGGCTTACTTTGTGAGATGCTTTAAGTGCCCTTTCATTTTCTTCTACACCAGAAAAATGCTTAATTACGGTTTTTTTACTACTCAAGTCTTTCAAAAGACATTCAAAATAACTTAAGGGCTTATTTTTTAAATGCTCATGTTTTGTTTCAAAGTGTTGCCGTAAAAGAGATGGTTTCATAGAATTTTGTGACAGGACTTCAGAGCAAACAATGCACTGTGGATTTGCTTCTACTAAATTTCCTCTCCATATAAAGCCAAATTGTAAATATGGTTCATGATATTTAAGTTCTATAATTTTTTTATCACATGATTGTTTAACATTTAAATTTCTTTTAGTTACTGCTGATTCTACCTCTTTACTCACATGGGATGATGATGTAGTCGTAGATGTAGAAGCAATCGGCTCCAGCTCCACATTAGTTTTCTTCTTAATTATCCATTAATCAAGGCACTTTAGAAGCACATTCATTTACCTTCACAGTAAACTGAAGACTAAAAATAACTTTAAACACACCAAGTGAAATAAATCGCAACAAATACATAGAGCAGTAATAAGGCACATTCCTCACTTAGAATGGATGTTTTGACTGGGCATTAAGCTGTTCAGGTAGGTTCGGCTCTCAGGTAAGGAAGGGAAGATTGACAAATGTGTACAGACATGAACTGTACAGCGCCGCGCTTTGTCACTCAGTTCTCAGAAATTAATCAGTAGCAGTGTTGCCAACTTAGCAACTTCGTTACTAGATCTAGCGACTTTTGAACTCTCACAGTGTACCCCAAAAAATTTTACTGCATACCCTACGTTGAGAACCCCTATTCTAGAGGATGGTTCCAGAATGAGACTAAAATGCAGGGAAAACTTAATTATCCGGATTAATTGGGAATGTTTGTAGTTCAGATAATTGAAAATCAGGATAATCAATTTCATATAAAACAGATATATAATAACTTTAAAAAACAGATAACTTTAAATAGCAATATCAAGTGCTAGTGATGCTATACTACAATCTTGAAACTCAATCTCTGTTGTTGGCAACACTGCACCTTCAAATAAATGCACAGTGAATGATTTTTCCAAATTTGCTGCAGCCTGGATAAAAAGTCCTGATATAGTAAAACCATATTAGGACTTTTTTAATCACAAATGATTTTTCCTCTGTCTTTAGTTTTTTGAAGTAGAATTTGAAAAGAAAAATATATTTAAGACAGTCTTGAATACAGTTGTTACTTAAATTGTAATAAATAAATAAATGCATTAAAAAATCCTGGTGTCATATTTTGATTTACTCTCAAAAACTAATAATCTTCAGAACACTCATGCACAAAACTAATAGCCTTAAAAACACACCAAAACTATTAATGCAAACTAATCTGATACAAAAATAATAGCCTTAATAACACTCTTGCATAAATTTTGCAGCAAATGAACTAGTCTTGCTTGAGTATTTCATTTCAAAGTATGGAAAGAGTTTTATAACAATTCTGTATCATTAATTACCTTAGCTGGAAAACTAGAAGCGTTTCATACTACAAGTGAAATAGCTGTATTTGATTATCTGTGTATTATTATGCTAAACTTGGTAAACAATGCCATCTTAGCTCAACTAGTTAGAGTAGCTGGTGGATTTCTAGTAACTGTTGTGTTTGTGTCCAGGCTTGTTTTTGCACACTTCCTAATTTCTTGGGAAACTTTGATGTTGTTGTATTCAAGACAAACTTGCTCTCAATTAGAAAGAAATTCAATATATATTATTGAAGGCTTAATAAAATTTAACATTTTTAATTCACAATTAGGTGAAGTTAATATGCAGCATTTCCTCTTGAACTGTTCTACTGTTCAAAGTCTTTATACTTGAATCTTACCTGGGCATTCATAGGATGTAAGCCAGGTGATTGTAGGCAAGACAAGTAAAAATAATATTCTTCTTTTTTGGGGGGTGGGGTGGGGCTGGTACTACTATCAGTGGTAAACAGTACATTATAGCCTTAGTAGCTGATGTGCCATAAAACCCCAAACAACCAGTGTAAACAGAAAACTTACTGAATGCAGATCCTTACTGTAGGACATCCTGGATTTTAAGTAGATTTGTTGCAGAAATTAATAAAATGTGATAAGATTACCACTCCATAATATCACACAGATTGGAAATAGTTAATGTGTTCTTTACTAGAAATTCTGTAACAGAATTTCTTATGAATGCATGCTCATTGAAAGCATTTCTAGTTTACTTTTGAAGTTGTGTGACAAATATTAGAGTTCCCAAAACTTTTAAAAATCTGAGGGAAGTGTAAAAAAAATAGATGAATTCATCTAAAAGCTAAACTTATACTACATATACCTTTGACCATCTGTAATTTATACTATGGTAGTGAAACTTGGACTCTGTAAACGAAATAAAAGGAGGACCAGTGTTTTTGACTCTAGGTATTTGCATAATGTCTTTGGCATTCTGTGATACGTTTATGTGAATAATAACAACATTGAATGAAGGATCGATTATAGTGCCCTAAGGCACTACAATCTCAAAAGACTTTTCCTTCATTTTTTTTCCAAATAGAATTGAAAAATTTTTAACAATAAAAATTAACAAATTACATTTTGCATGATAACATGACCTAGTTTGCCTAACTATTTATTTTGATAAGGTTGAAAGTTCATTTAGTTTCAAATAATTTCATAATTAATTCTACACTTTAAGAATTAAGTAGTATCTTCTGGAAGTAGAGATTGCATTGGTTGGTCATGTTTCCCAAACGAAAAATTGCAAATCAGAAATAAATATGTGAACAGTGCTCTGTAAGACCAAAAAAGGGGAAGACCAAGAATTGGTAACTGGCAATATCTAAAAGGACTTTATCAGAATCATTCTGGAAATTACCGTATGAAACAGCTGTTGCTCAGAACATATATAGTACAGTATGTATGTTTGGAGTACAAAAATGTGCAGTCTGGCTAGACTTCCATAATCTCTGACTGCTTGAGGATTTTGTAAGTATGTAACAGAATAACAGCTGTGGTTTATTTTAAGTATACTTCCATAGGAATAATATTTTTAATATCAAAAAAGGGAGGGAAAGTATTGACAGCAGTTTATGACTCTTGCTTTTGAGTTGCCAGGAATAGGGCCTTCTCACAATATTTTGAGACTCAGAGATTTAAATATTAAGTGGCTTCTTAAGAATTGAATGTGAATTTGCTAATTGGGTATTAAGGGCTGTATTAAACACTGATTAATCAGAAAATTTATACAAAATCCAGGTCACTCAGAGCAATCGCTAAAAATACCAAAATATATAAATTATGGGTGTAGATTTTCATATAATGAAATTTTAACCTAAGTTGCTAGATAAAACGTATTAAAAATTTTTTGCCAAATAAAATAAATTTTCCACTTTTTATTTTAACCTTTCCAGTGTCCAGCCTGAAAAACTGGTTTACATCCAGAGGCCAAATTTAACTTTAGAACTTTTTTGCCAGATAACTAATGAAAGGAATGGGATTATGGCATGTTATATGCCACATTAATCAACATTTAATTCTGGATTTTCTGAAAATAAAGTATTTAATGAAAAAGACAACAAGTTGTATTTTAATAGGACTTTTTTTAGAGTCATTTAGTAAAAAAATGTATCTGGCAACTCATGAAAATTTATTTAATAAACATTAATAGTCAGAAATGATTATAATGCACATGAATAGAAAAGCTTTATTTCTGAATAACAAAAAAAATTTTTCTTGTTTAAAGTAAACATTTCTTAAGTTTCATAATTTTTTTTCTCCATACCATACTTTGAGAAAAGTCCAGGCTTGCTGCAGAGTCCAATAAATAAATCAACTTTAGAATATTTTTAATAAATAAAAAAAACAGAATAAATGTCAACAGATTTAAAGAGAATTTAACCCTGAATTTTATTGAAGTACAAAATTTGAACATTGTAGTAACATATTAATTTATAAATAAATATTGTATAATTAATATTTATAAATATAATTATGGTATACCAAAAAATAGGTACATATTTCATAATTACTTCTGAAATCTTCATTTTTTAAAAATAGCAGTTTTTTTTATTAATTTGTCAAGAGATTTTAGAAACTAAGAAAAAATTTCTTTATAATAGTTCAAATCAAACTTCTGAGCTTAAATTAGAGATTTGCTTCAACATAGAGTAATATTAACAAACAAATTGACAATGCCTTATATCGCTTCTAAGAAATGGCAATCAGATGGCTTTAGCAAATTATTTATGTCATAGTTTAATAACATATAAATAAAATAAAAATAAATACCCCCTCAAGCAGCTGCTTGCCACAGAGGTCTGACAGGAGCCTGTCAGTTTATAATGCCACAGTAGGAGATCTGAGAGGATGGCAGGACCTCAGCAGAAAAACAACACACACATCCATGCCTAATACCGGGGCTCGAACCCAGGTCCCTTAGATCAGTAGCCAAGCGTGCTAACCACTTGGCCACAGGACAGCTTTAATAACATATGCATCAAATAAAAAAAATATTATTTATGAAACCTGAATTATATATTTTATAAGATATATATATAAATTTTAAATTCATAATTTTTATTTTTAAAAAAACTGTAGTTTTTTGTTGTACTTAAAACAGATATACACAGTCTTAGAATAATATGACCACCCATAGAATCACAGTGTACCCACCCATGCATGTCACAGAGTGCACATGACAAGGTTGAGATATAAGCGGCTGGCCAGGACAGACGAGCCATAGTGTGTAACGTGAGCACAATGGGCAGAGTTATTGATTTGACAGACATTCAAAAAGGAATTATCAACAACTACCATGCCAAGGGTGGAAGCATCTCGGAAAACAGAAGACTTCGTGGGCTGTTCGCAAGCTGATGTAGTAAGAGTGTACCAAGAATGGACCACTGGCACACCGAGTCCTCCAGACGTCATAACTGTGGAGCCCCAAAGGCCATTGATCCCAGAGGAGAACGTCACCTCCGTCGACTGGTAAAGGGCAATTGACACACAACAGTGCAACAATTGACCACTCAAATGCTGGGGCACCCAGGTACCTGTTCCTGATAACAGTAAAGCGAACCCTGTTACGCATGGGTCTCCAAAGTTGATGCTGCGTAAAGGGCCCATGTTAACCAAGGTCCATCGGCAACAACGCCTGCAGTTCGCACGGGACTACTGTCATTGGACAGTGGAAGAGTGGAAAAAGGTCTCCTTTGATGAATAAAGGTTTCTACTCCACAGAAGTGGCGGATACGGTGTCAGACACAAGAACCAACACCCAGACACACATGTCGGTCAAGTACAGGCCGGCAGTGGCAGTGTGCATGTCTGGGGGATGTTTTCCTGGTATGACCTGGGACCACTGGATGGGTCCCTGAATGCCAATGGTTACCTGTCCATCCTCACTGACCACATGCATCCCTTCACGTTGGACGTTTATCCTGGTGGTGATGGTGTCTACCAACAGGACAATGTGCCCTGCCATGTCTCTAAGGTGGTGCGTGACTGGTTCCAGGAACATGACAGCAATGTTTCCATTCTCCCTTGGCTGACCTCAATCCCATAGAGCACTTGTGGGACCATTTGGATCAACAGGTTCGGCGTGCAGACCCACAACCACATCATCTCTAGAATCTCCGTGCTCTGCTAGAATCCGAATGGGCATGTGTGCCTTTGGCAGCCTTCCAGGGCCTCATTGCATCCATGCCACTGTCATCCTGGCCAAGGGTGTTATTCCCATTATTAGGTAGGTGGTCATATTATTCTGATACCACTGTATATATGCCCTGGACACTGGAAGGGTTAATTGTAGAGATGATAAATTAGTTATATATTGTTAAAAAGCAATAGGCATGTTTAAAACTGAAAATTGCTTTGTTGTTATTTAAAATAACTTTTGACACATAATTTGTATTATATTGAATTTTGAAGAAATTATTATTCAGAATGATTTTCTTATATTGCAGATTGTCTTTAGAAGTAATGACTTTGACTCCTCGCTGTGAGCATGTAGAAACAGCACATGGTGTACCTCTGACTGTAACTGGAGTGGCACAATGTAAAGTTATGACAGAGGGAGAATTTTTAGGTACGGCAGCAGAGCAGTTTTTAGGTAAAGATGTCGATCATGTGAAATCTGTAATTCTTCAAACTTTAGAAGGGCATCTCCGAGCTATTCTTGGTAAGAAAATTACTTTTTAGGTAAAGTTGAAATATATATGTAGTGTGGTAGCCAAGAATTATTAAGAATATGGTCTGGAATGATAATCAGTTTCACTTTATAGTAAAATGAATTTAAAAAATTGAAACTATCAGTCTTTCTGTGTGCACTAAAAGCAAACAGTAAATATTGGCAGTGATCAAATCATTTATTCAAATCATAATAATTTCAAAGAAAGGTTGTGTGACAGCATTTTTTCTATTTTTTTTATATGAAAAAGAAACCCATTTAACAGTTTTTTTTAAAAAAAATACTATGAATTGATTAAGCATTTCAATAATTCATTTCGATAATTCTAATTTTTGACTTTAATCTCTTAAAGCATATATAGGGAAGTATTATTTTTTCAAGGACAATTTTACAGGCTAAATTGGTGAAAACAAACCCTCTCTCTTTCTCCTACTTTGGAAGGGGAAATCTTTATTTTTGTGTTACTCTGCCTGTAATAAGCTTCAGTTGATATATAACTTAGTTAGACCTGCCCCCTCCCCCTTCCCTGGCTGAGTCTTTTTCTCAAGCCTTCAGACACACTGTTCATAACTCTGCTAAATGATTGTTCTATATGCAGGCAATCTATCCAGACTAAAGCAACCTCTCCCTATATGAGATTGTGCTCAAAAACAATTGATGGTTCCTTCATCTAATTTCACCATTATTTGCTTAATTAAACCATTTAATACAAAAATATAAGCATACAAAATCAAAATAATTGAGTTATTAATTATCTTTTGAACAATCCAGTTGCATAATACTGTAATAAATTTGAGGAG
The DNA here is from genome assembly GCA_038380435.1 of Ryuthela nishihirai. Lineage (NCBI taxonomy): Eukaryota > Metazoa > Arthropoda > Arachnida > Araneae > Heptathelidae > Ryuthela > Ryuthela nishihirai. The sequence continues at coordinate 22,814,687 of JAWZYU010000008.1, forward strand.
ACCAAAATATTGTAATGCTTAGGTTTAGTCTTTAGGTGTAGCAGTTTATTTTTCCAGTCTCTCCATATATTTTAAATATCCTAGAAGCAATGCCAGTTTTTCTATTTATTTCATGTCATACATTGCTGGTATCTATCATTACAACTCCCAAGTTACTAGATTGAGAAACTTGCTCAAGGTCATAACTATTCAAAATAATTGAAGCACCACCAACTTTATTAATTAATTACAGTTTAGTTATTCTCTGTGTTGCTAAACATATCTTATTAGTTGTTTTATCAACAGCTGCAGTAAAAGAGTTCATCTCATTAACATTATTTTACAGAGTTCCAAATCATCAGCATAATTTATATCAATAGCAATGGTCTAAGTCAATGGGTTCTCAAACCGTGGCTTGTGACTCTTAGGAACAGCTTGGAAGGGGGTTGCAAAGCTCTGATAATTTATATTTGCTTGTATTTCTACTGAATTTTTTTATAATATTATGTCAGACTATTTCTGTTTATATAAGAATGCATTTTATGAGAAATGTATCGTGTTAAATTTAAAAAGATGATTTTGTTTCATTTTATCCTATCTAAAAGTAATGAAATCATTAGATTTTACTCTGTAGGTCTTGCATTATTGAGAAAGGATTGCATAATTTTATCTATGATTCTATAGGGTCACATAAATTTATTAGAATTTTAGGGGATCACAGCATCAAAAAAGTTTTAGAACCACTGGTCTAAGTAATAAATTCACTAGCTTACAATTTAAAGGGAATTTCTAGAACAGCAGTTGTAAAACTAATGTCACTCAATCAGTTCTTGTCGTGATTGGACGTATTTTCTTGGAGCTCCTGCTAGCCCGCTGTGTTCCAACATTCTTCACCACCCCGACCACCATCGGTTGACCATCTGGGGCTCTTCGGACCTGTAAGTGCCATTAACTTTTATTGCTCCTGCCCCTCCCCGAAGTCAGTCTCTGTGTACAGTGCCTTCTGTGCTGTGTGCTGCCAAAGATCAACGATACCGAACTTTTGGACTAATTGTTTCATTCTTCCTGTTGTCGTGGGTGGCTCTCATTGCTTTTTCCGCCAGTGGATCTCTTGCCAGAGGCATATCGCTTCCACTCACAACAATGACTCCAATTTGCAAAAGATGTGGAGAAGCAGTAACACCTAACTCTGAATGCATAGTTTGCAATGGATGCAAAGGCAAACTGTATTTTGTTTGTTCGGGCACAACAGAAAAAAATTACAAAAAGCTGTCCCTAGAAAAGAAGAATGCTTGGCTATGTTGCGAATGCAAGTTGAACAAAACAAACCCAAAAGCAACCCTAGACATGGGAATCAGAGACAATTCGCAACTTGAGAAAAACGACTTTGGGACTTTGTTGATCGAAATCCAAGAATTAAAACACAAAGAAAGACTTAAGGAAATCTGTCGAATTTTTTTCGGAAAAATACGATTTAATTTTAAACAAACTGGAAGACCAGGAGAACAGACAAATGGAACTAGCAAAAACACTTATGGCTACTCAGAATTTGAACACAGAACTAGCTAAGGAAGTAATGCAAATGAAACAACACATAAATAATTTGGATCAGTACGGAAGAAATTGAAACATCGAATTGCATGGCATTCTTGTACAAAACCAAGAAGACAGAAATGCTCTAAAGGAATTAATGACAAAAATATCACGAACCTTGAAAATTGAACAATTCAATGAGCAAAGCCTTGAAGCCATACACAGATTGCCATCAAGAAATAAGACAAAAATCCCAGTCATCATAGCCCAATTCAAATCAAGGGTCCAGCGAGATGAGTGGATGGCCAAACGAAGGAACAAATTCACAACTACAAATGCTGGCATAGACGATACAGAATATCCTATTTATGTGAACAAAAACTTAACAGCAATCAACAGAGAAATCTTCTGGTAAACAAGGACACTGGCTAAGGCCAAAAACTACAAATATGTGTGGTGTACAAATGGTAAGATCATGCTGAGGAAAGATGAAGGGGACAAAGTAATTCATATAAATATGTTAACTGATTTTGATATCTTTTATTTCTTTTATTGAGTTATTTGGTTATATTTCTTTTGATCTGTTATGTTTAGTGAACCAAATTATCTTGATTTTGAATCTAAAGGAAATGTATATGTTAACAATTTCATTGAAGCAGAAAATTGGTTTTCATTACAAACAAAAGAACTTAAAAACAGCAACCTTCTGGGTTTAATACACGTTAACATATGGAGCTTAAAAAAACACTGGGATGTCTTTAACATTAATATTTTAGAATTCATAAAATACCTGGACATAATAATTTTAACTGAAACTAACATTACTAAAGCTGAAGCTGCTCAGGTAAAACAACCCAACCCAACTAAAGCTGAAAAAAAAATCTATAAATTAAAAAACTTTGAACAAATTTCTGATGATACTCTTAAGAAAGGGAAACGGGGAATAATTGTTTACTACAGAAACACAATATTGTGAATACATTAAACACAATATTGAAAAAATGAGTGTTAATATTTTGCCTGCAGAAACGCTATATTTGAGAGTTATAAAAGGTGAAACAATTTACAATATATTAGCTCTATACAGGTCACCAAGCACAGATATAAACCATTTCTTAATTAATTTCCATGAATTTTTAGAACATACTAATGCAGATAATCAAATATTAGTAGGAGATTTTAATCTTGATGTACTGAATGTTAAAAAACATGGTGTCGAAATGTATGTAAATATTTTAACAGAGATGGTATTATGATCTCTTAATAGTGATGTAACTAGAGAAAAAGTTGTAAGTAACAATTTATGCCGCACAAGTATCGATCATATAAATGTAAAATTGGATGGAAAAACTATGTCAAAAACTATGATTTCACAGAGTAAGATCGCTGATCATTATCTCATTGCAGCTATATTTGGATCAAAAGATGAGAAACCATAGGGAAAAGTCTCGACCAATATAAAAAAAATGGATATTAACTGGTATTAGGAGCATAAAAATATCAAAAGGGAAATAATCTTAACGGACTGGTCTAAATGTAACAAAAACTCATCAAACACAAACAAAAATACAGATTTTTATAATTTCTTTAAAAATAAATACAATGAAATTTTGGAAAAAAATTAAAAACCGCATAAAAATTTAGAACATTTAACCGTAATTAGAACCGTAATGTTTCCAAACAGTGGATCACAGTGGATATCATCAATTTAATGGAGCATAGAGATAAGGCTTGGATTAAATATAAAAATAACACAAAAAGTGGTAGGTATGAAATTGAGTATAAAAATTTGTGCAATTTAATTACAGCAAAAATCAGAAACCAAAAGCAAAATTTTTATAAAGAACAATTAAAGATAAAAAGAAATTATATGAGAAAAACATGGGAATTAATCCATCAAGCACTAGAGGATAAAAAAATAAGATCTATTGACGAAACTATCATTAAGAACATGCCTAAAAGTTGAACACCTTTACAAATTGCAAATAAATTTAACAGTGAATATTACTTGTTAATTTTACACATAAGAGAAATCAACCAAGAACCTGATGTTAAATTTGAAACAATCAATAGCAAATACAAATACCCCTTCAAGCAGCTGCTTGCCACAGAGGTCTGACAGGAGCCTGTCAGTTTATATGCCAATGTAGAAGATCTGAGAGGATGGCAGGACCTCAGCAAAAAAACGACACATACATCCATGCCTTACCCAGGGCTCGAACCCAGGTCCCTTAGATCAGTAGCCAACACTACAAACAAAAACCCAATTTATATACCTCTTGCAAACAGGACAGATATTGTGAATATAATCAAAACTTTAAATGAGAGCAAATCCCCTGGTTGTGACAATATACAAATTAAAGACATTAAAAAGTGTGTCGAGGTATTTGCTGATGTCATAAAAGAAATAGTTAACAAAAGTATTTCAACTAGAACAATACCAACTGAGCTTAAAACGGCAATTCTGCGACCAATATTCAAAGGAGGAACAAAGTCAATTATAACTAATTACAGCCCCATTGCCATTTTATCTTCTGTACATAAAATATTGGAAAAATATGTTTGCAATACTTTATATAAATTTCTTAGTAAACATAACATTCTCAGTGAAAATCAATATGGGTTTCAAAAGGGGAAAAGTACTGTGAACTTACTAATGAAATTTACTGATTTAGCCTACATGGCACTAAATAGAGATGAAGGGCGGTTGCAGTGTTTTTAGACTTACAGAAAGCCTTTGACACTTTGGATCATGATATACTTCTACAGAAATTAGAAAAGTATGGAATTAGAGGAACTGCATTACACTGGTTTCAAAGCTACTTATCAAATAGATTTATGGTAACTAAAATTAACAACACCTACAGCGAAAAGTGTGAAGTTAAATTCGTTGTTCCTCAAGGATCCATTTTAGGCCCGCTTTTATTTCTGATTTACATAAGTGACTTAACAAAATTGAAACTAAATGGTACCATGTTTTTATATGACAATGATATAGTTTTAGTTAATATAAACAAATTGGAAGAAGATGCTGTTAAACACTTGCAAAAAGACTTTAATATTATTAAACAATGGTTAAACTCAAACTGTATCTAAATAGCAATAAAACCAAATGGATGACTTTTCATTCACCTGGTTTCAAAATTAACAATAACTTAATTATTAAAACACACAAATCAAACTGCGGAAAAAAGGGAACCATTTCTGAGCTAGATAACTGTGGCTGCATAAAAATTGACAGAGTACATACAATAAAATATCTAGGATTATATCTTGACAGTGCCCTCCGATGGAACGTTCATACACAGAAAATATGCAGCACATTAAGGCTTTGTGCTTTGAAATTAAATAAATTACGATATATTATGGATACCAACGCATGTATTATGTTTTATAAAGCAATCTGTGAGTGCCTCTTAAATTATGCCATAACGATACATGGTATAACCAACTTAACAAATATTAGAAAAATAGAACGCATACAATCCTCAATATCTAAAAATATTATACCAATTAAAGACCGCACACATCTAATTACAGCCCAAGATAGATTTATTTACTTGAATATCTTACCAGAGCTTATATAAATATAACATAGTTATATGTAATTTTTTCAACAACACACATAAAAATAAAGTCCAGCATGATAAAAACACAAGATTTAAAGAAAAAAATTATTTTCAACTACCGAATTTTACAAATAACTATGGGAAATGCACAAGCTGCTACAAAATTCCCTACATTTTCAATCAATTACTAAGGGAACTGCTAGCCGTAAATTCGTTCAGAGAAATAAAACACAAATTAAACAGTTTTTTATTAAAAAATTTAATAATTAATGTTAATACCTACTGACAAATCATGTGCTGAATGCAAATATAAAAATCCGATTGTTATTTTAAAATATTCTAAATGAAGAAAAGGTAAAAAAATTTTGTAAAGAGAGCATATTATTGAATGTCAAAATTCTAAACTGAAATAGTAAGATAGCACATTGTAAATGCAATGTGATATAAATGTATTAAGATTAGCAGATTAAGGAAGAAAGAAGATATTATGTTTTATGCCAATATATTATTCTCTCCTGCAGATAAGCTGTTAGCTTTGCAGGACATCTGTAAATAAGGAATGATTTATTTGAATTTGTCTCAATAAATAAATGATTTAAAAAAAAAAGAAAGTTGATGAGGAAGTGTCTAAAGACATGTGGAATTAATATTAAAAATGCCAAGTCTAATAAGGTATATGATCAATTTTCACAGCAATACAAGCCTCACAGTCAAGCCTCATACACAGTACAAAGTTATCCAAAAGTGTAGTAAGTGTGATGTGCCATTCATGTACAAGGAGCAGTTGCAGTTTGTAGTGGTTGGGGAGGAAAATTGAGGGATGCATCAGTTGTCCCCCATTGCACCTGCATCACACATAGGGATTAAGGACCTTATATATATATATATATCCCAGCCTCTTTTTGTGCCAGTAGTAACCATATAGAAGTAATTAACTGACCATCCTGTGAAATTCTTGCCCAGGTCATGACACTGCCCCCTCTTAAGTGTCTCTTGATGGATGATGGCATGTCCCTTATTCACTCCAGATCAGTATTCATCTCTGCTGGGGAAATCTTAATTCATCAATAAAGAGCACTGAGTGCCATTGATCTGTTTAATCAAGGTGTTATCTGGCCCAATTCAGTCCTACTTTCTGCGGCATGGGTGAGGGGCAAACAATGTACTAGTCAGTGAGCATAAAGACCACCTTCATGAAGCCTGTGCTAATGGTGGTGATTGAAAATTGGGTTTCAGTAGCTCCATGGAAGTGCAAAGGCAGTTGAGCCAATGTTGTGTGATTATATCTTTGTGTTTTAGTCAAGATATTCAATCTGATTTGCTACTATTGCCCTTGGATAACTCTTTGATGGTCTGGAAATATTATTTCTCTTTCAAAACCTTTGCCACAGTATATTGACTACAGAAGTGCTAATATTGAGTAAGATGGGGGTGGTTCTGTCAGTAAAATGCCAGGCTTATAATCTGCATTTCTCAGGTTGTCCCAACTGTGCCAGTGTTGAGATTTATCTTCACAAAACTTCCTGTCCTCGATAGGGGACACCAATGGGCTTGGAAAGACTGCTGTTCATCAGATGGGATGTTAAACCATGGCCCATGTTTGGGAGAACCATACCCTACGCACAGTAAAGAATGCTAGATGACCTTGATGAGAGGCTACCATCTGTCTCTTAGCTGTCTAGTGGTTCCCCACTCCAACTTTCTCTTTTTCTTCTACTTTTCTCTGAGCCCTTGGGGTCCTGTGACCTGACCATTTAGCCAATTGTGTGCAAAAAAGTGCCACTTAGAGGTAAAACAACCCACTCTAATATTGAGTCATCTCATGACCTCTTCTTATCCTCCTCTAATTTTTCCAATCACCTTATATTTCAGACTTTTTGGTAAATGTATATGTTGATTATGTAACAGAAAATTACCTTTCAGTTAACAGAATATAGCCAGAATTTGAATGACATAGCAATGATTTGATAGCACTTATCAAGATAAGGTAATATGCATCAGTGCATATACAGAGCATTCATTTACTTGTGCTTATCATATTCATGACTTTATGAATTTATTGCAGCATATTTTATTTACATTTTGCGTTTTGAATTGTTGCAAAATGTTACAAGAAAAGGTGGTATATATGTGATAAAAATGTAATATGTAAAAAATTATATACCTAATATCAGATAGTATTTAAAAAGTATTGCAAATAATATGTCAATGAATGTTAGCCTACCAGTTATTTCCAATATTAAAACATCTAGTTTAAATTTATTTCATTCCTTCTTGTTGAATAATTTCTTGATGGCAAACATATTCCTAAGAGACATTATTAGTGTGAAGATTAGATGTGAAGATTATTATATGCCTACATGTTTTATCAAATGTTTTTTTTTGTCTTAGAAGAATAAAATATAGAAACTGTTATTTAGAATACTGTTTAACTAACTACATTTGTTTCAGGTACTTTGTCAGTAGAAGAAGTTTATCGAGACCGAGATCAGTTTGCCTCTTTAGTGAGAGAGGTTGCAGCTCCTGATGTTGGCCGCATGGGAATAGAAATTCTGAGTTTCACTATCAAAGATGTGTTTGATAGAGTTGAATATTTGGCATCTTTAGGTAAAGCTCGTACTGCTGCTGTAAAGAGAGATGCAGATGTAGGAGTAGCTCAAGCAAATAGAGATGCTGGAATCAGGGCAAGTATATTGGGTTACTATTTCTTTGATAAAACAAGATATTCATGTTACAAATATCTCACCAAACAATATTCTGTGGCATCCAATATAAATGAGATTACATTTTGTTTTTCAGAAATGGACAATGTAACCTCTTGAGAATCTTTTCTCTCACAAATATAGCTAGATAATGAATTTGTGCTATAATATTTCTTAAAAACAGCTTGTAAATTCCTCTAAGGAATAAACATCCCTTACATCATTATAAAATAATTAATTAGTCATCAATCAGACCACTTTCCTTAGAGATCTGACAGGAGCTTATCAATATAATATACCATACTCTCAAAATGCTTACAAAACACTCGTATCATAATGCTCTCAAATAATAGTGTTCTGCACAATCACATTGTTTAGTGATATGACATTCTAGTTCATCAGGAGATATATATATATAGTATCAGTTCTCATCAGCAACAGTTTTAAGTAAAAATTTAATGTTTCATTGAAATATTAGGTGTACCATTTTAAACTACAAACTGTCAAAAAAAATGCAAAATATTACTCTCTGTTCGATGGCTCCTGTCTAGAACAGATTTGAAACTGTTCTGTGAAAACTTGCTAAATTTCCATGGGTGAGAGAGGGACCAATGATTTAACATATGAACTATGTACAATGGTTAGGGAAAATTTTCTGCCTTCAACAGAAACATTAGAATGGTTTCACAATCCATTCATTGCACCTTGAACAATCTCTCAATTACCAATGAAAGAAAAGCAACAATTATTTAGTATATTTATTTGGTATTTTTGAAAACATAAGAAAGAAAATGGAAGATCTTTTTTTAAATACTTTTAAATTTTTCCCCCTTTTTTTTAATTTTCTTAACTGCAGTTAAATGCTCTTTCTTTTAGTATATATAGTGTGATTATTTCTGTTGATTGGTCATTTGGGAAAAAAAAATAAAAAATTTACTCTTTTATTTGATTGACCAGAGTTGACAAAAGTCTTGACATTTCTCAAGTATATCAGGGTGAAAAACAAATTATAGAACAGACTGAATTTCTTGCTTGAAGTAAACATTTTATTTTTTCTGTTATTCAGAAATATATAGCTTTTCTATTCATAAGCAGTATAATTACTTATTGTTCATTTTTTTCAAAAGTAATTCTTATTTCCATTGCCTGATGTGCTGTTTTGCTACATGACTTCTAAAAAATCCCTATTAAAATTAAACTTGCTATCATTTATGTCAAATGCTTTATTTTTTTTATGAAATCCAGAATTAAATGCTGATTAATTTGACACATGGCATAATTCCTTTCATTAATTATTTGGCAAAAAAAAAAGTTTTAACATTTTTTTTTTGAGTTGAAAGAAGACTGGCCACCTTGTCAAATTCAGCTTTTCAGGCCTTGGCATGGTAAGGGTTTAAAGCATGAAAATATTGTACATCATAGAAGTTGACTTTAGATGCTCCAAAATATGCTCATATAACATCAGTATGGAATATGATCCTCTCTGACAGCTAAACAGGCTTGACAGCATTGACCATGCTCAATACGAGGTTGCTCAGAAGGGCTGAAGCAACAAATCCCATTCTTCCATAAGAGCTAATTTACCTTACAGAGTGACTGAGGAAGTAGCTGATGATTTGCAATGCATCTTTGTAAGGCATCCTAATCAATGCAATCATCAGTGGGATTTAGGTATGGTGATCTTTACTGGCTAGGTCATTTATTTTGATACCTTCCATTTCTACTGCACTCCTGCACCAGTTTATCTCTATGTGGACAGGCATTGTTGTCCATGGACTGGAAATCAATACTAATAATACCCCTGAAAAGTTGCACATTGGGTTCAAGGATCTCTTTACCTCTGAGCAGTTATGGATTCTCCATTAATCCTTCCAGGGTCCAGCTTGAAAAACTGATTTACATTCACATGTCCAGATATTTTTTCACTATGATCAGCCAAAAAAAAAATTACCTTTAGAACTTTTTTTGCCAAATAACCAGTGAAAGGAATTATAACGTGTTATATGCCAAATCAATCAGCATTTAATTCTGGATTTTCTAAAAATATAATATTTAGCAAAAAGGGTAACTAGTTTTATTTTAATAGAGCTTTTATAGAGGTTGATAGTAAAAAATGCCTCTGGCAATGCAAATAAAAATTTACTTAAAAAAACTAATAGACAGAAATAATTATAATGCACATGAATGGAAAGGCTATTTATTTCTGAATAACAAAAAAATTAATATTTATTGAAGCAAGAAAATTACTTCCGTTTTGTAATTTTTTTTCTCGGTACCACACTTCGAGAAAAGTCCAGTTTTTTGCCAACTATACAAGTCAACTTTAGATTTTTTTAAATAACTAATCAACTGAAATACATCACGTTATACACTAAATTAAATAGAATTTAATTATGAATTTTATGAAAATAAAAAATTTAAGCAAATTTTAAAGCGTATTAATTTTAATAAGTTTTTTTTATAGTGATAAAGTAAAAAAAAATACATTGGACTATGCATATAAGGATTAATTTTGGAAAACCTGATGAATAAAAACAGTTAAATTATATATTCATCAAAAAAAAAATTTTTCCTGAATAATATGTTTACATGAAATGTGATTTTTATTTCTTTTAATTAATTTTTTTTCCAGTGTTTGGCTTATTTTAAAACATTGGTCAAAATTATACAAGGTTTTTTGGATTGCTGGAATTGATGGGATTTTCTGACCAGTTTATGGCTGCTTTTTTTTTTACTAAACATTATGAATTTTTCCTTTGGTTGTTAACCCCTTCTGTATGAGTAGATATTAGCATCATGCCACACAATATGAATTTTATTAGACTTTTAACAAATAGCATATCTGATAATTGGGGCTCTTGTTAAGGTCTGACATCATCAAATACTTCAAGAATATGCTTCCAACCTCCTGCCATTTCCTGGGGTTCTGTCTCTTCATCCTCAAATTCATTATCAATAAGGTCTGAAAAATCAGTACCACTCCATTCCATTTCACTTTCATCAGTAATATATTTACTATCACTAAATTTCTCTTCACATGACATTTATTGTATTTTTATTCAATTAAATATGAAAACAAATTGTGATTAGCTGCAAATTAGCACACATCACATTTCCCTGAATGCCCATTGGCAACTGATTTTTAGTCTTCCTCCCTCAGGCCTTATATGGTGTGGTATTTTTTGATTGGTCGAAAAATATAATACATCATCACAGATAAGCATTGTGAAAGCCTCCAAGAACTTATAAAATGAACATTTTGAATTATATGTATATATGCTCCAAAAGCAACTTAATTGTGATGGTTCCAACTGTGGAGTCATCGCAGTAGTCAGTATAGTATTGTTTGACTCCAAGTGTAGAACCATTGTAGGGAAGGGATTAAATTTTTATTTTTGCTAAGTGCAAAAAGTCAGTGCACCAAAGCAAAAAAAAAAAAATCGTTTGTATCATCAGAGTGGCACAGCCAAGATACTGAAGGGAGGGGGGGAAATGCTTTGCTTTTAAAATCACTCAATATAAATTAAAACACATAATTAAAAAAATGATGTTTTGCTAAGGTGAAAAACAACAGCATATAACCTAATGTGAAGTTAAATAAAATATCCACAGCAACAAGTTGTAAGCCAGCCATCCATGCAGCATAACTATGAAAAATCAATATTTGTCGATCGGCCAATAGATTGATGATTCACGGAAATAAAATAAGTCCACAGAAATGAAAATGAAGATTTAATTTTAAAAAGAAATGCAATACTGCTAACTTTAGGAAGGGAGTGTTTATCCTACTTTAGTTAAATATATTGTGCTCATAAACATCTTGTTATTCAACCATGCAGCAGATGGCCTGTGTGAATGAGCAATTTGGACACTTGCAACTTTCTTCTTCTACTGGACTCTGTGTGTAAACAGCTTTGAATTTTAAAACTTTAGTTACAGTTTTGATCTGAGGAGCGGGAAAAATACATAGAGTGCTGGTATAAATGATAAAAATAATTCTGGGATTGCTGAAATAGGTTTATGGCTGAAAAGAGTGTAAAACTGGGGGTAAATGATGGTACATACTTTGTAATTATTTCCAAAGCTTTAAGGAAAAAATTGTTGATAATAGTTCAAATCAAACTTGTGAGTTTAAATCAAAAGGTTGCTTCAGTAAAGAGGTATGTTAACAAGCAAATCAGCACTACCATTTAGTGCTTCTAAGAAATAGTAATCAGATGGCTTTAACAAATTATTTATATTATAGTTTAATGAAATATGCATCAAATGAAAAATAGAAAATATTTTTCAAACTTGAATTGTGTATTTTTAAAACATATATCTAAAAAAAATTCAAATGACAATTTTATTTTTAAAAAAAGCAAAGTTTTATGTGTTGTGCAAAAAAGTCAACTGCCATCCTTGACCATTCATTGCGATTTCTGTCAATGTCTTTGTTTAATGGTAATTGGGAAGGGTTAAACATGTGAGAGGAGTACAGCCATTGATTGATGATTTTGCAACCCCAGACCAACATTCCACCTTCATCAAGATTATCCCTTTCTCTGATATTGGAGTGATGGTATCACATTCCCCATTCTCTCCAATGTCTGGAATCTGGCTGTGGCTACATTGAGTCTCATCAGAAATCAGAATATTAACCCATTGTTCAGTGCTCCAAGTGATATGTTGGTGGCACCAGTTAGATGAGCATTTAGGTGTTTTTGGGTTAGTGGGATATAAACCACTGGCATAAAGCCCACTCACATTAATCTTTTATGACACTATTCTGCTGGAAATCTGTTCACCTGTGGCTGAAGAAACTTTGAGACAGTTGATGGGAAGTCATCATACTGTTCCATCTTGCGATTAGAGCCAGATAACGGTCAACTTGGATTGAAATAACTCTCAGACGACCTTGATCAGCTCTTCTGGCAATGATTCTTGTCTCCTGAAATCATTTCCAAAATGATGATACCACCTTTCTTCATATTGAGCCATCTTGCTATCTGAAACTGTCCTGCTTCAAGTCTTCCAACAGCCCACCATCACCAGGAATCATCTACTGATGATGGCTTGCCATTTTCAGTTGATGATTCCTGGTGATGGTGGTATATTTGATTGGTATGATTTTGATGTAGAGAACAGCAAAAATTGTTCTTTACATCAAAATCTAATGTTGTACAGTAAACCAGAGCTAGGGTTCTCTAAAAACAAATCTACATCTCAAGGTCATTTTAACACCTACCTGATTATTGCAAGACAGCATGGGTGTTAAATTGTGCGAGAAAATATTCAGAGTCAGGCTAAAATCTGGAAAAAAAATGGGGGGGGGGGGGTAAGAAGCTCAATTGATTTAGCCAGAAAAGAGTGGCAGGACTTAAAAGACTGGATTTCCATTGAAGTATAATATTTCCCTCTTTTAGAGATCTTTAACAAATTCCTTGAAAAATGCACGAAATACACATAAGTTTAATATTATAGATAAGTAAATTACATGCATTATATATATATATAAATAATTATCACAGCTACACTTTATCAAGTTTAATTGTCATGATTTCTAGCTGTTTTCACGCTTTAAAAAACTAAAATATTCCTAGGGTGAACTGGACTGAGGCTGAGACATGTGCACAATTCCAAACATCGATGAACATCAGGTCCAGCAAACTATTAGCTGATGACCAAATATAAAGTACAAGGACTGGTAAACCTAATGCTGGACGTCAAGCAGAACATACACCTCAGTAGGTGAAAAGTATCACTACATCAGGAGGATTAAACATCAGAAGGCATTAAGTGACTGTGCCAGCCAACTACCATATTCAGAACTGGGGTGAACAAAGTCACCAAAGCTTAACCATTCTGAACAGGACTATTTATTAAGTGGGTGCACAATTTAACCACAAATTCCTATCAAGTACAATAAACATCAGCTGAAGAACAAATATAACATACAAGGACTGGTAAACCTAATGCCAGGATGTCAAATAGAACATCAACCTCAGAAGTGGATTTAACAGCTGAATGTATCAAGAGTCTGTGCTAGCAATCTACTATACGCAGAACTGGTAATAACATTTTTTTGCTGTTTTGTGTACTTCATCACCTTTATTAGTAAAGTAGATTTAGAGTAGAAAAGAGGTGTAAAGTGTAAATCGGGGACATTACACTGGAGACATACCTAGGATAAGGAAGCAATGGTTGACATTGGTAACCACCCTAGGAATATTTTAGTAAAAATATAGTTAAAAATTTTTAATATTTTAGCTAAAAAATAACAGCTAGAAATTGTGACAATTAAACTTGAAGTTTAATATTTTTTGTCTCTGTTACCCTTACTAGCCTTTGCAAAGGGGGAGGGTGCAATCCCTCCCTTATATCCATCTTTGTTCAGAGTTAATTTGGGGGTATATTTCAAAAGTAAAATGAAAAAGCAAATTTTTAGCCAATTTTCAGAAAAATTTTGGGGAAGTAGTAAATGGAAATATTTATGTGTGCCACATGCATACTGCAAATGTTTTTAAATAAAGCTGTAAAGTAGCTATTTTATTGTATGTATGAAATTCAATGTGCTTAAAGATGTGGATTATTCCCCCCCCCCCCATATAATTGAAAATTGACTTTTAAGGTTTCTGATATTTGTAGTACCCACTTCCCTGTACCCCTTAATTTTGGCCTGTGCACTTAGAAATGGCAGAAGCATTAGTAAACTATTTGATACTGATTGGAATCAAGTTTTATTTTTAAACATATTATATAATAAACAAATTCAGTATTTTTTTTTTAATGTAAACATTTCAGGAAGCAGAATGTGAAAAGGCAGCAATGGATGTCAAATATGGAGCTAACACAAAAATAGAAGATTCACACCGCATGTATCAGCTGCAAAAAGCCAATTTTGATGCAGAAGTCAATACAAAGGTAATACATGTAATCTTTTAATTACGATTACTGTGCACCATTGTTTCCTCTAAGTTATGTGACCATGCAACTGCATGATGTCCTTGCATGTTTTCCATTCTCCATGCATGAAGTCTTTTTTACTCTCTGTTAGGCATTTCACAAATGATGCCCCTGTGCAACTCACTTTAAAAATGAGAGAGAACATTGATATGCACTATACAGTTATATGCTTTTAGAGGTAATTGTTTAGCAAGTTTATGTTTTCTGTGATTTTCTTGAAGTTAAATATTTGCTGCCACCCATCTGTCATTTAAATCATAAATGAAGGGAATCATAAATACGTGGCCATAGCACTTTTAAGAATAATAATAAATAATTAAAAATTTTAAAAAATACCTTTTTTCCCATATGCACCCTAAAAAACTAAAGCATATCAATGGTGCAGTCAGTCACTGGATTCATATTCACTTCAAAGGAAGAAAGATGCTGTCAATCTTGTTGAGTAAGTAAATTGGCACCCTATCTTCCTTTGAAGTTAATATGAATTCAGTGACTGTACCATTGATATGCTCTAGGGTGCATAAGGAAAGATAGGCATTTTACAAATATTTTATTTTTTTTATATTTTTTCTTTGTCACTAAAAATACCTATCTTCTGAAACTTTCATTTGATATATGACTCATAAACAATAACCACATTTTTCCTCCCTCTGTTATGGAGTCTTATTTAAGGTAGCCTTTGACATTGGAAACATTACAAACTTTAATTTGAGATATATATCATTAAGGTCCACCCTGCAAAAAATCTCCCTTTTTGAGGAGGAGAATCGAAATGGTGGGAGAAATTTTGGAACAGTCTAGAATGATCTTCATGTGAGTTTTCATTTGACACCTAACTTGTAATTGTAGTCCCTCAAGTTCAGAAGACCAAGCAGAACAATCGTTTTCATATTTCCCACTTTTTAAGGGGGAAGAAATGGGAATGAATTTTTTTAAACTATGACATTCCCCATGTCATAAGCTTTTATTTTGCATAACGGTTATTTTCAGCCCTCGCATTCCTAAATATAGTGGAACAATCGTTTTCATATTTCCCTCTTTATGGCAGAAGAAGGAAAGCAAGGGAGGGGATTTTTTAACCTGAAACATTACCCTATCACAAGTTTTCATATGACTCATAGCTTATTACTTTCAGCCTTCATTTTCTGAAGATATAACAGAACAATAGGAAGAAAGCACAAGGGAAAATGTTTTATGGCATATGATACTTTCTCTGTCATAAGCTTTCATTTGGCACATAAATCATTAAGTTTTGTCCATCACATTCAAAAGATGTGGTGGAACAACTATTTTGACAAATCCACAAGCAGACAAATTAACAAATTGTGAGCAATAGGAAGATAGGTAATATAATCATAGCACTGAAAGGGTTGAGGTTTCTCTCTTTCCTACATTTATGTAGGGGCAGGGATTAGCTCAGTAGCACACCAGGCTCATAATCTGATGTTCCCAGGTTTAAGTTCCAGTTGCACTTGTATTGTAATTTATCTCTGGTAACCCCCATTTTGCGCTCAATGAGAAGGGATACCTTTGGGCCAGAGAACCATACCCTGTGCATGTTAAAGAACACACTAAATGGCTTGATAGGAAGATACAGCTGTCCAGTGGATCCCCTTCCCCAACCTTCTCTGAGTCCATAAGATCGGTGTGAGTTGGTCATTTAGCACAGTGTATGAAAAGAAAGGGCCACTCAGAGGTAAAACAACCCAATACACTTATATGACTACATCATCTTGTTTACAGTGGATTGACTACATCAACCATCTTACAAAATGGCAGAAAAATTGAGTTTTGTGATTTCATCTGATTATTGAAAATACAATTTGTTTTAGGTGTGGCCCATTGTCACAAAAGTTTGGGGACACTTGCTCTAGAGCAAAAGTAAAAAACTAGCAGCTCCAAATATGCTAAAATACGGTTCTTAATGGTTTCAGCATTATAATTTTGGTGAGCGTTTTTTTTTCTTGAATGAATTTTATTAAAAACAAGCAGGATGGCAAACGATAGTTTGAAAGCACTAATGCAATTCAAATGCTCTAAATACACTCCAAATTTCAATAGTTGGCTGAAAAGACAGAAATTCGAAAGTTGCATTGATGAATAGCAGTTTTTTTTTAAAAAAATGTATATTTTTTGATAGTTTTATTTTATATCCTTGAATATACCTATTTTAAAATTATGTTATGATTTTATATTTCTTAATAACATAATTTGCTGCTCTTCTTTCTTTGCTGTTTTGCACCTTGACCTATTAAAGATTCCTGACCCCTGCTGTAGTGGCATCAGTTGTTAACTTAGTGGTTAATATTTTAATTTATGTTTAGGTATTGTTAAAAATGTCATCAAAATTAATGTACAGACAGTGCTAAATGCTGCAAAATATATTATTGTAATTAATATGCTTGTTTAAAATAATATCTTATTTAGAAAGCTGAAGCTCAGTTAGCCTATGAACTGCAAGCAGCAAAGATGAAACAGAAGATACGAAATGAGGAAATAGAAATAGATGTAGTGGAAAGAAGAAAACAGATATCAGTTGAAGAAAAAGAGATTGCACGCAAAGAAAAGGAACTGACAGCTACTGTTCGCTTGCCTGCAGAAGCAGAAGCTTACAAAGTAGAAATGATCGCACAAGGAAAACGGTTAGTTTTATATTTCATTTAATTTTTTTAACATTCTAATGTCTACATGTTAGGTGGAGCATACTATAAATGATGACTTACTTCCAACTCATAATTAACAAGCTACTTCCAACTACAATTCTAACTGTCTCCAACTCCTCACCAACAACTTCTGACTCCTGGTCACAACATCAACTTCTCAAAAAAAAAAACGACTCCTGTGACTAACATGTCACGGTTTTAACAAGCATACAGGCTTGGCAACACACGGCTGTTGCACTGGTAAAGACATTTGCATAAAATGATGAGCGTGCAAGCTATGACTCAAGAGTGGGCATTCCTTGTACGCGCGTGCTTTAACAGGTGACAATCGAAAGTTTGGAGTTGTGCATGCACAACTCCTATGCTCTCAGAAACAAGCGCTGTGATGCTAAAAAATGAAATTAAAAATCCCCAAAATGATAAATATAACGTAAATTAAGCAAAACTGGTTAAGGTAAAATAAAAGTGAATGAGGGAGCATCACAATTAAATCACCCACGTACAGCCCCGTTTGTTTTGAAAATTGAAGTTGGATCTGTGTGGGAAAAAATTTAGAAGTGATGAAGTCGTTTCTGCAGTTTTAGACCATTTTTAAGGACAAAATTCAGATTATTTTTTTCAGTGGTATAGAAAAGTTAATTAGCTGTTCTAAAAAATGTATTAAAATAAAGGGTGATTATATTGAAAAATAAAAATTATTATTTGAATCTATTACCTCTTTAATACCCTTAGGCCAGAAACTTTTGGACCTTACTACATAAATAGCACCAAAGTGTCTTGAAAATGCACTTAAAATTTAAGAAATCACAGAAAAGCAGAAATAAAATTTTGAAAAATTTATTTGATTATTTAAAAAGCAATAACATAATTGTTATTTCAAAATGACCTTTGTTCCATCATCAGTTGCTTGATAAATAATGATAAATAATAAATGAAATTCCTATTAGCTGAATTAAGATTAGGTGTCAAGTTAAAATTTTTAGCTCTTTATATTTTAGAAATGTAGAGTTTATATTACTCTTTATAGCATTCATTTTAGCTTTTTTAACTGTTCCTTATAATCTTTTTATTTTAAATTTTGAAAGTTTTAAATTTTAAGTTTTTTTTGCACAAATCAAAAAAAAAACTGACCTGAAAAACGACAGATATATTTGGTTGATGATACTAACTTAAAATGCCTCTTCCAACAGATTATTTTTAAATAGTTTTTTCTGTAAGAGTGCAATATATTAACTTTTTAATATTTTATACATTAATTGATGCATTATTGAATTCAGTCAAAGTAATATCTGAGAAAAAATGTTTAAAAAATGGGTGAAAATTGGTGACATAATAGATGATCTTATAAATAATAAAACTTTGTTTTGAATGTTAAAACCATAGAGTAAATCATAGAGTATGAAATACTTAGAGCCATTGTTTTGCACTTAAATGTTGTTGAAGGCAGCAAGCCAGAGATGAAATTTGCTGTGAATGCCACTTTGCATGTTGCTGTGACTCAACAAAGAAGAGGCAGTTAATGCTTATTCATCATCATCAGGCTCAAGCAGCCATGGGGTACAGAGGTCCAACCAGACCATGCCTATTCGCTAATCTATAATTATCCATAGGGGCAACATGGCCAAACCAACGGAATCTCTCTCTGCACAATATGCTGCTTAAAGAAGTTTGCCGACTCCTTTGCCTAGCCTCATCATTAGTTACAAAGTTGAACCACCTAATGCCCAAGATACTGCATAAGCATCTAGTTTCTTGTTATCTTGTTTACACAGTGTCCAAGTTTCACTACCATAACTAACCCTAGAAAGAACCAAACTATTATACAGTCTAATTTTAGTCTTTAGGTGAACACACCTATTTCTCCACACTCTCCATAGATTCTTAAAAGTCCTGGCAGTAATCCCTATTCATCTGTTAATCTCATGCCGTACATCACCAGTATCTGTTACGTAGCTCCCAAGGTAATTAAACTGTGACACCGGCTCAAGACTGCATTTAGATTAACAGAATCACAACCTGCCTGACCAATTTTCATCACTTTAGTTTTCTCTCTGTTTATTACCAAACCTACTCTACTACCAGTCTCATCAACAGCTTGAATGAAAGAGTTAATCTCATCAACGTCATTTGCCAAAAGGGCTAAATCATCAGCATAATCTAAATCAGAAATTTTCGTATCTCCAGTCCATTTAAGGCTAAAATCTTTCCCTTGCAGTGAATTTTGCATAACATAATCAATTACCAAACTAATGAGAAAAGGAGACAAAATGCATCCTTGTCAAACACCAGAAGTAATGCTAAACCAATTGCCACAAGACTTACCAACTTACACGACTCACGACTCAGTGTTATTATAGAAAGCTTTCATTCATTATGTTAACTAACTTGTCTGGTATACCATATGATCTCACAATCAACCACAAATTATGACGATCAACAGAGTCGAAAGCCTTTTTGAAATCAACAAAGCTAGCAGCCAAAGGTTTCTCAAACTCTAAACAGTTCTCAAGAATCTGCCTGAGTGAAAATATCTGATCCACACATCCCCTACCACTTCTGAATCCACATTGCTCATCACACAATTGCCTGTCAACCAGATTCTGAATTCTATTAAGCACAATCATGCAAAGAACTTTTCCTGGAACAGAGAGTAGGCTGATACCCCTATAGTTATCACAAGAACTGTGATCACTTTTTTGAAAATAGGGATAATAATAGCTCTGGTAAAATCCTTAGGAACAACACCTTTATCATAAAAAATATTCAGAAATTCAATCATCCATGTGACAACACAAATGTTCCCAGCTCAGCATTTCAGTGGTGATTTTGTCCACCCCTGGGGATTTATACAGTTTTAATTTAGAGATAGTCAAAATGACTTCCGAATGTGATATAAGGCCATCATTAAAGCCAGTAATGCATCTATCCTTATTATAAACAATGGGAGCAGAAATAATCACATTATTTAGAACTTCTCTGAAATGCCCAGCCCACATAGCCATTACAGAATCCTCACCTTCAACCACCTTACTATGTTTATCCCTTAATCTCTATTTCTTCACGCATAAAACATTAATAATCTGGTACAGCTCTCTGCTGTTGTGCTGTCTAACTGCTTCCTCAGCTTTATCAGCCAAGCTATCAAGCCAAAGATTCTTATTAGCTGTTAACTGATTTTCACACGTTTATTAAGCTCATTGTAATGCCTTCTGCTATGACTAGTAGAACCTGCACTTTCTTCTTTCAGAAATAAGTTCCATTGCCTTATCACTCAAATAATTGTTTCCTCTGTTCCCTTTTACCCAAAAGAGTACTGTTTGTTTCAAGAAAAGCCTGTTTAAACTGATCCCATTCTTTCTCAAATTCACCAGTAATCAAACCACCATTATCATAATGACTAAGTAGCCTATCATGATATGTTTTTGTTATATCTGGATCTTTCAGGCATTCAGTGTTATAGCTAAATTTTTTAACCTTTGTACAACATTTCTTAAGCTTCAGCTGTGAAACACTTTTGACCAGGTAATGGTCTGACCCAATTTTGGCTCGGCTGTATGATCTGGTATTCCTAACTGAACTAGCCCATTTGCTGTTAATTAAAATATAATCTAACATATTCCTGTACAACCCATCAGGTGAAACCCATGTATATTTATAAGTGTCCCAGTGTTTGAGTATGTGTTAATTATTCGTAAGCCTGTAGTCTTTACTTAACTGTAGGAGACATTCCCCATTGCCATTGGAACAACCAATGACAAAGGGACCTAAAACTCCTGCTGAAAGATTAGTCAGTAGTGGTCTCATGCAAGCCTAGAATATATAGGTTATAATGCTGGAATTCCAGTGTGAGGACATCAATAGAATAATATCTATATAACATCCTCATGTTCCACATGCCTGTAGAGAGAAAATGATTAGTAGGTTTTTAAAGAAACTAGGTTTATTGAGAGAGGTAGGGCCATTAATTTCAAACAGTCCCCTGATCGCAGGCATGGAGAAAAGACCTGTCCCTCCTCCGCTAAAGGCTGAAGTCACCGATGCTGGTAGGAACTTCAAGCACCACCTTTTCAAGTGGGCCTTTTCAAGAGCCATATGACCTGTCTGAGACCATTACTCCAGTTTAGAATTGACGATGCCCAACTAGCTAAGTGAGGGTTCTTCAGTTACCTGCAATGGCCTCTTATCAGTATTATCCACCATCTGATATGTTATCCCATGCCTCTGTTCACTCTTGGCTGGCAACTCACAAGCAAACAGAAAACACATCAGCAGATTCTCTCTCAATAGAGGCCCACCAGTGCAGCAAGTCCAGGATCCATAATCAAGCTCAAATCCATATATAGTCTAGTGAATATAAATTGTCAGCACCAGGACCCTGTGAAGTTGACCACTCCTCAGCAGGTTTTAAAAAAAAAAGGAAAAGTGGCGATAGATGACCAGATCAGTAGGCCGCACTGAGCTGGCAGCCCTCCCTTTCTGTTCCCTTCCAAAAGAAAATATCTCTTTTGAAAGATATTAACAGCCTGCACCATGAGAAGGCAGGGTCAGACATTAGGTGCTAAACCTGGCTGGTTCTGTGCATCATCACTGGGAATTCGTACACCGCTAAGTGAGGGTTATGCCTAGCTACCATTTACAGACCGACAATATCAAACAGCCCCTAATTGCAGACATGGGGCCTGGGACCTGTTCAGGCATGGGGAACAGGCATGGGACCTATTCCCCCTCCATTAAAGGCCAAAGCCATCTACACTGGAACCAATCGCAATGTAGGATTTGACGATGCAAGTAAGAGTTTAGGTGCCTGTGATGACCTCTGCTTAGGATTATCCACCAGCTGATAAAACATATCCTGTGAATCTATTAACTTTGGGCTGTTAACCTTCAAGCAAACAAAAAGCAGCGGCAGATTTTCCCTCCACAGAAGCCCACCAGTGCAGCAAATTTAGGATCCATAATCAAGCTCAAAGCCTTAATCTAGTCCAGTAAGTTTATATGATCAGCACCAGAATCTTGTGTGATTGACCACTCCTCAGCAGGGTAGAAAAAAGAAGAAAAGTAGTCATAGTGAAAGGAAAATTGTAAATGATTAATTATACATATACATATACACAGTCGTATCAGAATAATATGACCAACTACCATACATATACTATAGTAGGTAGTCGTATTATTCTGATACGATTGTCTCTAGTTTTTTTTTTATTATTAGATATGATGTTATGTATATGTGTTTAAATCTGTTCAGTGTCATGAGTGATATTTATGTGTCTGCATAATTTTAGGGATGACATTGGCAACATTTATTTGTATATATATGAGCTGACCATGATGATGACTGCAGAATTTTTTTTTTTTTTTTGGGGGGGGGGTACTTTTTGGAGCTGTCCCCAAATGGCCAAGTCTGGTGACCGAGTTGTTACCAGCATAACTCCTTTGGGAGGGGGACGTTTAGGCTCTGAAAGGGGAGGTAGCTAATTATTGTTTTATTTCATCTAGCTCGTGATTGCTGTGTATAGGTGAAGAATTGGATGATTGCAATCCCGCTTGTTTGCAAAAATTTGAATTTTCTTAGCTTCGCTTGTTTGATGTAATTAGGAGGAGATAACGGTGTTCGAATACCCGTTTTTTTTATGTAATTTAGAAAAATTAGCTTTCACATATTTGTTGATTGTGGTTAGGGATAAGTGGAAGTTATCACCCCACTAGCAACATATGTAATTGAATATTTTTTCTTTTCATGACTTTAACCTTTCTAGAAGTTAAGAAAGCTAGGAATGCATTAATCTTTTTTTCATTGTTAAGTTCAATAATGCCAATTTCGAGTTTGTATCAGAATGTGATACTAGGTAGGCCGATAATGCTAGTATACAATTAACTGTCACAGTCATTGGTATATATTTACACTAAGTTAGCTGCAACACTCTTTAGTTAGGAGATTTGGGAGGAGGTCCCTTTGGTTGTGCTGTAAAACTGTGTCGAAGTGTGCATCTCCACAATATGGCCCTGTTCAAACATGCCTAGATGCTGATAATGTCCTCACATTCGTTGCCTTGGCTTAACTGAAACATACGTTCACTGTTTTACTTCCACTGACTTACCTGCAGTCTACTACAGTGGCTTTTATTGGGGTCTTGGAATTGACAGTGTTGCCTTTATTTCGGGATCCATGTAACATCACACTATCATTACTGGAATCATTTGCATAGAACTGTCACCACTATGTGTGATATTGGTTTGGTATAATTGCATTCATCTTTTATGGGTGTTTCAATTTTTGTGCCCATGGGTGTATTTATTGTCTCTGATGGACCTGTTTTTCTGTGTGTACTTAGAATAAATTAAAAAAAAAAACTTACATTTTGATTCTTAGTAGGCTAAATTTGAATTTCAGAATGTTCTGAGCTTAATATGATTAATTAGTCAATATTTTTTATTATACTGAATCTGTTCCAGGGAATGTTCTTTGCATGATTGTGCTTAATATAATTAAGAATCTGGTTGACAGGCAATTGTGTGATGAGCAATGTGGATTCAGAAGTGGTAGGGGATGTGTAGATCAGATATTTTCACTTAGGCAGATTCTTGAGAACTGTTAGAGTTTCAGAAACCTTTGGTTGCTAGCTTTGTTGATTTCAAAAAGGCTTTCAACTCTGTTGATCGTCATAATTTGTGGTTGATTGTGAGATCATATGGTATACCAGACAAGTTAGTTAACTTAATGAAAGTTCTCTGTAATAACACTGAGTCATGTGTGAGAGTTGGTAAGTCTTGTAGCAATTGGTTTAGCATTACTTCTGGTGTTCAACAAGGGTGTATTTTGTCACCTTTTCTCATTAGTTTGGTAATTGATTATGTTATGCGAAATTCA
This sequence comes from Ryuthela nishihirai, assembly GCA_038380435.1. Classification (NCBI taxonomy): domain Eukaryota; kingdom Metazoa; phylum Arthropoda; class Arachnida; order Araneae; family Heptathelidae; genus Ryuthela; species Ryuthela nishihirai. The sequence continues at coordinate 22,838,949 of JAWZYU010000008.1, forward strand.
CTTTAAGGGAAAGATTTTAGCCTTAAATGGACTGGAGATACGAAAATTTCTGATTTAGATTATGCTGATGATTTAGCCCTTTTGGCAAATGATGAGATGAACTCTTTCATTCGAGCTGTTGATGAAACTGGTAGTAGAGTAGGTTTGGTTATAAACAGAGAGAAAACTAAAGTGATTAAAATTGGTCAGGCAGGCTGTGATTCAGTTATTCTGAATGATTGCAATCTTGAACAGGTGTCACAGTTTAATTATCTTGGGAGCTATGTAACAGATGCTGGTGATGTGCAGCATGAGATTAACAGATGGATAGGGATTGCTGCCGGGACTTTTAAGAATCTATGGAGAGTATGGAGAAATATCCGTATACACCTAAAGACTAAAATTAGACTGTATAATAGTTTGGTTCTTTCTAGGGTTAGTTATGGTAGTGAAACTTGGACATTTTGTAAACAAGATAACAGGAAACTAGATGCTTATGCAGTATCTTGGGCATTAGGTGGTTCAACTTTGTAACTAATGATGAGGCTAGGCAAAGGAGTCGGCAAACTTCTTTAAGCAGCATATTGTGCAGAGAGAGATTCCGTTGGTTTGGCCATGCTGCCCGTATGGATAATCATAGATTGGCGAATAGGGTTATGAACAGTGTGCCTAAAGGCTTCAGAAAGAGGGGGAGACCTAGGATGCGGTGGGCAGACAATGTCAAACAGGACCTTGTTAGAATTGATGTGCAGTGGCCAGATGCAGCAGATGTAGCTCAGGACAGACTTGCTTGGAGAACTAAATTGCACGGTCTGGTTGGACCTCCATAGCCCATGGCTGCTTGAGGATGATGATGATGATGTTATCATTATATGCATCTTTATTTGGTACATAGAAATTTTCAAATCCTTACTAGATTATTAATGTGATTTACTAATGCAAAATTTGTAAAATGATTAATTAGGGCCTGAATCTAGGAGGATGAGGGGTATGCTCCCCCCACTTTAAGAATGCTAGTAGATGTAATGGAAGATAAAAATTATTTAACATGCATATTTCAGACATTTTTCAATTTATTTTTTGGACCCTTGAGATGAAGGCGGAATTGTTACACTGCAATGGAAATCCAATCTCTTGCCCCACCCCAACCTTTTTCCTGCATGATTTGTGTTGCTTGCCCTTCACTTATTTTTTTCTGGATACAGGCCTATGATTAATCATTACTAGAAAGGAATTGAAGGATTGGGTTCATTCACAATATTGTTATTTTTTATGTGTTTTAATATAAATTGTATCATTTAAAATTATGTCTCTTTATTTTTAGAACACAAACTGTAGATGTAGCTAGAGCAGATGCAGAAAAAATAAAGATGATAGGTGCAGCTGAAGCATATGCTATTGAAGCTGTGGGCAAAGCTGAGGCAGAACGAATGAGAATGAAGGCTGCTGCATATAAGCAATATGGTGAAGCTGCAGTGATGAATCTGGTATTGGAAGCTTTACCCAAGGTGAAATATAGTTATATATTTATATAAATAATAACAGATGCTTTAATTTATTAAGGAAATAAACAGTGTTTAGCCTGTAAAATTATCAAATTACAGTGTAATTAATTACAAGAGGTGTTTAATATGTCCATCTGCAACCAACCATGCCTAACCTGTTGGTAAGTCTTGTAGCAATTGGTTTAGCATTACTTCTGGTGTTCGACAAGGGTGCATTTTGTCTCCTTTTCTCATTAGTTTGGTAATTGATTATGTTATGCGAAATTCACTGCCACCACCTTTTTTTTTTGCTTGGTTAACTGATACTTTTCTCAAAACTGTAAGGGAAATTCTTTGAATAAAATTAATGATATTAGTTTTTAAGTTTTCAGTGGCCTAGAGATGATTATTTTAGACAGTTTCCTTCAAGAATCTCTATAAATAAAAATTCAAGGAGGCAAGTCAAGTGATGTGGGCAGACACAGTTCTATAGAGAACAATCTGTATTCGAAAGTATTCATGCAAATAGCCCAATTTCTCATAATGCATGTGAGCAGTTGCTCCATCTTATTCAAAATAACCTGGTGTCAGCTCTTCATCATCCAGCTGCTGAATAAATTCTTCAAGGATCAGGTTGATGCACTGCTGCAAGTTGATGATTTCTTCAAAATAATGATAATTGGTCCAGTAATGCTCCTTCTCAAAATTGCATGCCAAACACCAATTGTTTTTTCTTATCATACTGAAATTTCATGAGTTGAGTCAGGTTCTCAGCTGGCCAGTATAAATTTTTCTGTGAATTCATGAATCCTAATAAATAAAACTGCATAATGATTAAAGAACGTTAAATTTCTAAGATCAGCTGCCATAGTCCTTTTAAAACAGTGACAAAAAGCAGTGCCCTTTTCAAAGTCAAGAGGAGTAGCCAATGAATAATGGTCTTATAAGCTTTCAAAGATGAGAAATCAAGAGTGTTTCTGCACAACTCGACCAACATTTAGTTGCATAGCTAGGCAATGAGCAGACACCATTGTCAAGCGTAGGCTGACCAGCCATTGACAAAGCATTGGGTGATGATCAACAAAACATTGAATCAACATAGGTTAAAGTTGGCCCAACTTAATACCAGCATAACTTATGTTGGACTAATAATACTTTTAGGTATCCCCAGTAAATATTTCTGAAATTTGTTCCAATAAATGTATTCAAGGATGTGTGTAAATATGTTAAGTAATTTAATGTGCATATAAAATTTTTTTGTCTAAATATTTAAAAAATGCAAAATATTGCTCATATTAACACACTTTTTTATGATCTACATTGAATAACATTCCCTTCTTTGTATTTTAGCTATAAATGCAATGGTTAACTACATTGGAACTTGCTATTGTTAAGTGGAATGCTTATGCAATATTGCAAAAATAAAAGGCAGATTGTATATATTTTTAATTATGTTGTGCTTTATGTAATTTTAGGTATATTGGCTAAACTGTTTGGTTTACTATAAAGGGATGTAGTAAATTGGCTTCTGTTTAAAATTTGCACAAAATATTTCTACTTAAAGGTAATACAAACTGTCTATACAAAATGCTAGGGTTACTCATTGATACTCTTCCTGTAGTTATTGATCCTTCAGATGGAATAAACTGCTTTGATAGAATTACTCAGTATCTGACACAATAAAGACACCATTTCTTAAAGGAAGCTAGGGATTCCCAACAAAAAAGATATAGATAATTTAAAAGCTTTACCAGGCTTGTCTTTATTTCTCATAGAACATATAAACACACATAATGGAAGACATTCTGGCATAGTATGGTACACTAACCACTACACTAGGTAGGGGTTACCAGCGAATTCTCTCTTATACCAAGAATCAAGCTCAAAATACAATAATAATTAACCAATTATATTGATATCAATTTCTGGTATATCTAACTTTTGCCTGATGATCAGTCATTTAAACTGTAGGATGTTTTGTTACTTAGGCAAGAACCCAGCTTCTGGCAGGCTAAAATTGAAAGTTATGCAGAAGCTATTGCAACCATTGTTTACAAGGAAATTCTGAAAGGAAAAAATCATTAGAAAGTATATTATTAATTATTAGCATTTTTTTTTAAATATCTGGATATTCTACAATGAACTATGGTGCACAGCACCAAGTGTTATTAGTTACAAATAAATTTCTAATATATTGATAAGGACATCAATCAAACTTTTTTTTTTGCTTATGCATCACTATTGAACTTCTCATTAGTTTATTTACATGTATATATATATAGCTGAAATTGGAACAGGTTTCAGAAATAAAGACAGGAAACAAAAAAAAAATCAACTAGTTTTATGGCAGTTGCAATCTTTTAAAATGTACATTGCATTGTATATTATTAAGTAAAATGTAAAAGATCCAATTATAAAAATATGTCTACCCTCTCATTATTGTAAATTGCTGTAGTGACCATTAATTATATTGTCACAGAAATTGGAAGGATGTTACAAAGGTCATACTGTATGTGCCTGGAGTAATTTATAACAGACTGGTACATATGACCAGTGATAAAAAATGTTAGCCCTCAATCCTGGATAAGGCAGCTTCTTGCCACATCCAGGATTGAATATAACACTGATAACTCCTGTTATATATTCCAGAAATATAACAGGAGTTATCAGTGGAAAAAAAATAAATTGCTCCTTAAGCAACTGCTTGCCACAGAGCTCTGACAGGAGCCTGCCATTTTAACACTCAATAGGGAAAGTCTCTGAGAAAGATGAGAGCTCAGCAGAATAATATACAGAAGTATCATATACTTATCCAGGACTTGAACCCAGGTCCCTTTGGTCAGTAGCCAAGCATGCTAACCACTCAGCTATAATACACCATGAAGAAGGTTGTAAGAAAGCCAACATCTACCATACCTTGCTAAAAAACAACACAATAAAAGAAACATCCATACCTTATTCAGGAGTGTATTTGATCAATAGCAATATTAGTAGAGGTCTGATCCCTATGGGAATATTAACAGCTGTCACAGAGCCAGTTAGGTATTGGATTGTTGCCTAAAGGATATAGAAGTGGGTGCAGAGTTCCAAACATGCAACTCTCTGTCGCTGACCCAAATAAGTGGGATTATCACTAAAGATCATGCAATGCCATTCATTACACCAATGTGTACTCTCTCTTGGCACCACAGATTAAGCATGCTATGCATACAGATCATTTTCATGCAATTATAGTTGATGGTGGCTGTGATGGTTCTTATGTCACCAATTCAGTGCATGGTCACTGATTGACCCATTGTGGTCAGTTGCCCTATGTGTTGATATGTTCATGCTGATAGTCCCATTCCTATACATTGGGTAGTATTGTAATCCTGATACAACTGTTGCCAATATCTGCCAACAGTTTAGTCATCCCCACTAACTGGACCACTATTTGTTTGGTGAACCATCCAACCTCACAGAGGCTAACTATCCACCTCTTTCGAAATGGGCTGAGTTGCTTTTAGCAACATTTGTTTTTGACATTACACCTTTAGCAACATTTGGTCTCGACATTGTGCATGACTTTCTGATACTGCAACTTACAAACCAATATGCTGCTCCAACTACTAATGTGCACCATATCCAGTTACTTTGGATCAAGTGTTCTCAACGTGGGTACACGGTAAAAATTTTTTGGGTGTGCCGTGAGAGTTCAAAGGTCGCTTGATCTAGTAACAAAGTTGCTAAGTTGGCATTATTATAGTATAACTATAGTTTTATCTATCTATATAAGAAATATGCCAGTTACATACACATTTCCAGGGGGTACGTGAAGCATAAAAGGTTGAGAACCACTGCTTTGGATGACTCCTCTGAGCAGCGATTTTTTTGGGATGCTAATCATTTGCACAGATATGTGCTGCATGTTAAATCTTGGGTGAATCTTTGATATTGAACTAAAGATATTGTGCTGGTTGGTGGAGAGCATGTGACATCAGAAATAACTAGATTGGTTAGTCAGATACCTCCATCATTATTCTGGGTGGATGGTTGAGGAGTGTATTAACCCTTTAACACCCAGAACGGCTCCAAATGGCCGAGATTTTGAAATGGACTAGTCCGAATAGTGCTATTTCTTTGTCTTTACTGCCCTCTACCCTTTTCTTAGATTTCTTGGATGTTAAAGCCTGAGGGGGTATTTTTTTTTTTAAAGGGTTAATCTTTTTGTGATTTATTTAATACTCTGTGAATAGAAGCTTCTATGGTTGAAAAGTCACTGGTATTATAAAACTTTGCATAAGATATAAATATTTGTGTTGGCCTCTCTGTTGATATCAGATCTTTCTCAAAGGTTTATATTATGGGTTCATTAGTTCAGTTATTTATTTGATATATATAAAATTTAGGAGATTAATATTTTTATAACTGCATTAAATAGTAAATATATTAATAGTGTTACATATAAAAATGTCATTGTTTCAGATTACTGCAGAAGTATCAGCTCCATTAGCTAAAACTGAAGATATTGTGCTGGTTGGTGGAGAAGATCATGTGACATCAGAAATAACTAGATTGATTAGTCAGATACCTCCATCAGTACAAGCTTTAACAGGAGTGGATCTGTCCAAGGTAGAAATTTGAAAAGATAAAAAAACAGATTTTTTTTAACATTTGTTCTTTGAATATTCTAATGGTGCATTGCCATTAATTATTATTACTATATATTTATAAAAAATACAAAATATAGAAACTTGGTGCATTTGAACTGACATAAGTTTACTGTTTAACAATATTTCAAAATACGTCTGGTAAGCATTTCTATATGCTGTGTGATCTATGTTTGAAATACTGTTGCCATTATATAGTTTTGGTGATGAAAAATTTCCTGTTTTTTTGTGTTCCCAATAACATTTTATGTAATTTTTAAACAATTAAATTTTTAAGCACCATTTTTAATTTGTTTACCATTATTTTGGATACCATTGTCAAAACCAAATTTGGCGTTTTTAACATATGAATCAATATCAGAGTCTGATTCTTCTGAGCCGTCGATATCTGCATCTGAATCAATATCATAGTCTACTTCACAATCAGAGTCTGATTTTTCTGAGCTGTCTTTATCTTCATTATCTATATACCATTTTCTGAGCCATCGAGAGCATTGGTGATGCAACATTTTTTAAATGAGGGCTGCACTATTCTTTCTGGGATTAGTTTGTTTTAAACCTTCCAGTGTTCAGCCTGCAAAACTGGTTTCCATCCAGAAGCCAATCTATTTTCTCCCTATGTTCAGCCAAAAAAAATTTACTTTAGAACTTTTTTGTCAAATAACTAATGAATGGAATTATGGTATGTTATATGCCAAATTAATTAGCATTTAATTCTGGATTTTCTGAAAATAAAATACTTCACAAAAAACGACAAGTTTATTTTAATACGACTTTTTTTAGAGCCATGTTGTAAAAAAAATGCATCTGGCAATAAAAATTTATATTAAAAAAACTAATAGACAAAAATGATTATAATGCACATGAGTAGAAAGGGTATTTATTTCTGAATAATGAAAAAAATTTTTTTTGTTTTAACTAAATATTTCTCTCGTTTTGTAATTTTTTTTCTCGGTACCATACTTTGAGAAAATTTTAGCCAATTGTGCTAAGTCAGATAAACAAGTCAACTTTAGAATTTTTTTTAAAAATAACTCAATGGAATTAGGTCACTATATATCAAATTAAACAGAATTTAATTGCAAATTTTATGAAAATAAGTAATATAAGCAAATTTACAAGCATATTGATTTCAATAATCCTTTTTCAATGTGATATGGTGAAAAAAAGATCACATTATACAATTAAGGCTTCATTTTGGAAAACCAGATGAATAAAAATAGTTAAATTATATATTAATTGTAAGGAAACTTCCTCCTGAATAATATAATATTCAACCTGAAATATTATTTTTATTTCTTTTAAATGATTCTTTTCAGTATTGTATATTTTAAACATGGCCAGGTTATACAAATTGACTTGAACTTCTCGAATTCATGGGATTTTCTGAACTGGTTATGAAATAGAAAAAAAAACTTTCTTGGCTGCTTTTTTAATTTTTTTTTATTAAACATTATGATTTTTTCTTTGGGTGTTGAAGTTTGGTGATCTTGGCTAAGTGCAGAAAGGTTTGTGCACCAAAACAAAAAAAGGAACAGCGTTATATTGTCTGTGTGGCACAGCCAAGGTACTTGGGGGCAAGTGCCTTTAAAAAAAATTTAAAATTTAAAAAACTCGTAATTTTAAAAAGTTTATATTTTTCTAGAGGGGGGGGGGGGAACTTTCACAGTGAGTTTAGCAGAAGGGAAGCTTTCCCAAAATTGACATCCCACATGACTGCTGATTTCCGTAGCAAGGAAGTTTGTTTTGCTTCCATATCCAAATACATTCATTTTCAGAAAAAAAATAAAAGTTCAAAGTTTTTTTTACAAAACATACAAGAAATAATAAAAGAAAAATTACATATAACCTAATGGGAATTAAATAAAATATCCACAACAGCTTTAAAGCTGGCCTTTGATGTAGCATAACTCAGAAAGATCAATAAATCAGCCGACTAAAAGATCACTAACTTATAAAAATATAAAATAAATAAATAAATACCCCCTCAAGCAGCTGCTTGCCACAGAGGTCTGACAGGAGCCTGTCAGTTTATATGCCACAGTAGAAGATCTGAGAGGATGGCAGGACCTCAGCAGAAAAACGACACATACATCCATGCCTTACCCGGGACTCGAACCCAGGTCCCGTAGATCATTAGCCAAGCGCGCTAACCACTCGGCCATGGGACGGCTATAAAAATATACAGAATGAATTTGCTCCTTATCAAGACCTCGTTTATTTTCAGAAAATGATACCAGATCAAAGTTTTACTAAAAAACTAATAAATAAATAAAAAAATAAATAAATACCCCCTCAAGCAGCTGCTTGCCACAGAGGTCTGACAGGAGCCTGTCAGTTTATATGCCATAGTAGAAGGATCTGAGAGGATGGCAGGGCCTCAGCAGAAAAACGACACATACATAATAATAAAATAAAATTAACTTATAGCCTAATACAATGTTTAAATATCCACAGCAACCAAGTTGTAGGCCAGCCATCTGATGTAGCATAACTATGAAAAATCAATACTTATCGATTAGCCAAAAGATCACTAATTTATGAAAATAAATCTACTGAAGTGAAAACTAAGGTTTAAATATGAAAAAAGTAAATACTAACTTTACAAAGGATATCCAATATGCTGGACCAAAACAAAACAATATGGGAGCTATCTACAGGGTGATTCAAAACTTATCGTTCAAATTTCGTGGGGAGGTAGGGAATACGTCAGGAAACCGATTTCACGTAGGAAAAAATGTACGCATGCGTATGTAGAGGGCGTTGTGTGTACCCAACCAGTGTACAGCTCGCCCGACCACTCCCGCTGTCATCAGTGTACGAGCTGACTTTCTAGTGATAAGATGAATCGTTTTACGCATCAAGAGCTAGCGGATATGCATCTCGCATATGGGACAGCTGGCGAAAGCGGCCGCCAAGCTAGGCAAGTTTACGAAGACTGATACCCCAACAGAAGAATACCTCAGCATCAAATGTTTGCACGTGTGCATCGCAATCTGTGCGAACGTGGTTCACTGCGCAGCAACATGCAGGATACGGGGAGAAGACGACTGACACGGACTGTCAACATCGCAGAACAAGTCCTACAGTCCATCGAAGATAATCCAAATACCAGCACACGAGCTATTGCTCAACAGCTTCGGGTCTCTCAGTCAGCAGTGTGGCGGATACTGCACGAGGAATGTGTGCATCCTTACCATCTGCAAAGGGTGCAGTTACTGCATCCTGACGATTATCCGAAGCGTGTGGAATTTGCACAATGGTTCATGCAGAAAGGTGCCGTGGACCCCAGTTTTCCAGCTTCTGTCCTTTTTACAGATGAAGCTTCATTCACTCGTGAAGGTGTGTTCAATACACACAATTCACATGTGTGGGCTTACGACAACCCGCATGGTACGAGAAGTCACGCTGCGCAACATCGTTTTGCCGTAAATGTGTGGGCTGGAATCATTGGTGACTGTTTGTTGGGACCTTTCTTGCTACCGCCCCGATTGGACGGCCGGAAATACCTAATATTTCTCCATAATATTGCCATAATATTTCTCGAGACAGTGTTACCGACTTTATATACCATAATATTTCTCGAGACAGTGTTACCGACTTTATATACCATAATATTTCTCGAGACAGTGTTACCGACTTTTCTGGGCGCTGTTCCTGCGCATATCCGCCGAGATATGTGGTATCAACATGACGGGGCTCCAGCCCATAGCACAATTGTTGCGCGTGATTACCTGAACCGAACATTCGGAGCTCGATGGATCGATAGAGGTGGACCGATCACTTGGCCACCCAGGGCACCTGATTTATCGCCCACGGATTTCTTTTTGTGGGGGGCCATGAAAGACCATGTGTACGAGACCCCCGTCGACAGTGAAATGGACCTTGTTGCACGAATAGTGGCCGCCGCAGGCATTGTCCATGATATTCCAGGTGTTTTTGAAAATGTTCGGTGGTCAATGCAACGGCGCTGTGAATCCTGTGTCCGTGTAAATGGTCGCAATTTTGAGCACCTACTGTGAACCTGTACTTTACCTTGTTGGAATAAAAGTCACTTTCGTTACCACTTAACTGTACTGTTTCCTTGTGTTGTACTTTACTTGTCCATTTTGTTCATGTAGATGACGTTTGCGGACATACTTTCCTATGTGAAATCGGTTTCCTGACGTATTCCCTACCTCCCCATGAAATTTGAACGATAAGTTTTGAATCACCCTGTATATCACACGGAATGGAGATAGCATATGTCAAGCATCTGCTCCTTGTTTGCCTCAGTGAGCCATAATTTAATTAAATGCAGCTGCACCCAAAATTTCTAAGAAGGATGTTTAAACTTTGAGTTTCGATTTTAAGAGCGGGAAAGATGCATAGAATGTTGGGAAAAACGCTAAAAAATAATTTTAGGAATATTGAAATAGGTTTATGACAAAAAAGAGTGTGAAATGGAAAAAAAAATGGCGGTATGTACTTTGTAATTAATCCAAAATCTACCGTTTTTTTTGTTTGTTGGTTTGTTAATTTTTAGGAGATTTTCGAAAATTTAAGGAAAAATTTATTGATAATAGTTCAAATCAAACTTGTGAGCTTAAATCATAAGGTTGCTTCAGCAATAGGAACATTAACAAGAAAATCAGCAATACCTTTTAGTACTTCTAAGAAATGGCAATCAGATGGCTTTATGAAATTATTAATATTGTAGTTTAATAAAATATTCATGAAATTAAATAACAAAGTATTATTTTTCAAACCTGAATTATATAATTACACAATTAAAAGGACCTTCTTGCTCAGAAATTAATTAAAAATAACTTAAACTTCTCTGTTGTTGAGCAATAAAATTTCAAAGTTTATCCTTCAAACTATTTGCACGTTAAAAGTTTTTAGGAGAGAACTCAGAAGCTTTTCAGAGCAAAGGCAACACTCCGTCTTCAGTGAAGTGATGCTATGTCTTTGCTCCAAAAAGCTTCTGAGTTTTCTCCTAAAAACTTTTAACATGCAAATAGTTTGAAGGATAAACTTTAAAATTTTATTGCTCAACGACAGAGAATTTTAAAAATTTATTTTCTAAATTTATTGTTTAAAAATAAAATTTTTTTTTACTAAAAACGTATACATGCGTCATTTGCCTCTCATTTCGGGTTCTATGAACATATACAGATGACGTGGATACTGGAAGAGTTAAGAGATAATTGAAAAATTATTTTTAGTTGGATTGGTACCGATGAAATATAGTTCACATTTTTCAATCCTTAAGTGGATTTTATTTACATTGGCACAGGGCAATAAATATAAAAAAGCTGAAACTGTCAATGGATATTGCAAGTGATTTATTTGTGGTTGAAATTTTGGTGGTAAAGAGTCAAGAGGTATTCAGCTGACAACAAAAAACTGACCTCATTTTTCAGAGGGGTGTGAGAAAAGCAACTTCTTAAAGTTAAGGAATAAAAGACAAATACTGTGTTGTATAAGTATTAATAAAATACTTCTATTTTCATTTTCCCAATCATCCAATAGTTTGAATTAAAACTTTTAAAAGTGCAAAATAAGTAAACAAAAATCTTCATTTTCTTTAGAAATGAAATTTCCATATTGATCACAGGATACATGCATTCTTCTAGTTTTTAAATTGGGTGAATTTGGAAGCATTTACCAAACATGTATGTCTTTTTTTTTCCCCCAGTTTTACCTGCCTCTTTTCTGCTTTAAACATATTTTATTGTGCTTGCATACAGCATCAGCCCAATTTCCACAACACTATATGTTTTCAGTTAGTATTTTTTACTTTTGTAATTAAGCATTCATTTTTTTAGATTTATTTTGGTCATTCAATATTTATTTTCATTATATCATTTATTACATAGATTTATAAAGCATTATCAGTCATTTCAGGTTAGTTGTGATACATCTCCATTGTTTTATTATTTCTTGATTTTTTAGTAAAGAAACTTTGATTTTTTTTTTCTGATTTCCTGAGAATGAATCAGGTGTTGGATACAGAAGCAACAATGATTTCCTTGGCATGAGAATCAAGCCTCCTATGTCTGGGGAGATAATGGTGCAGTTTTATAAAGGGCTCCCCCCTCTCTCTCTCCAACATTGCACTGAAGAGGATTTGAAATTTTATTTTAAATAAATTATAAGCTTATTACTATATTAAATAATTTAAAAATAGTTTTGACACCCCTTCCCCTCCACTGGCTTAGCATTGTCACTATGGAGGGTGGGTGGCTTGTAATATGCAGTTCTCAGGTTTGAGTCCCAGCTGGGCCAGCACTGGATTTATCTCTGCAAAATTCCCTGCTCAGTCAGTAGGTACATCAATGGGCTTGGAAAGGCTGCCATCTATTAGATGGGACATTAAACAGTGGCCCCATGTGCAGGAGAGCCATACACTGAGCATGTTATAAAAAAAAACGTGCTGGATGACCTTGATGGGGGGGCTACCATCTGTCTCATAACAGCTTCCAGTGAGTCCCCTCCCCCTACCTTCTCTGAGCCCTTGGTGTGATTGTTACTCGGCCACAGTGGTGCACTCAGGGTTTAATCTTGGGACTGGCCTGGTTTGAGCAAATGAAGTAGCACTCGGTCTGCCCGATTCATTCACCTTGTGTTCACAGCTGCCGTGATTCCCGAGAGCTATAGGGTATTCCCACCTTATGTGACTGCTAATTCATAAGTAGTATAGAAATAGAAGACATGGCACAACATAAATATAAAAATGAATTTTAATTAGGAAAAAATTTTTTGGAAAATTTTTTAGTGTTTTTTTTTTCTTTGGGGGGTACCAGGGCTCCTTGCCCCCCCCCCCCCTCCCTCCCTCTGGGTTTACCACTGCTTGGCCATTTAGACCATTTTGTACAAAAAGTGCTGTTCAGAGGTAAAACAACGCAGTTGCCACTATGAAAATATTTAAGTTTTTTAGCCTTGGTGCACTAACTTTTTTGGCACTTTGAAAGATCTCCAAAATGCAACACTCAAAGAAAATGCATAATGTTTGATAAAAAGAAATGGCTAAGAAAGCATTCCTCCACTTGCTGCTTGCCATAAAGGTCTGACAGGACACTATCAGTTTAATACACCATAAAGAATGTCTGTGAGGAAGGCAAGACTTAGGCAGGAAGACAACAGAAACATCCATGCCTTACCCAAGGCTTGAACCCTGGTCCCTTTTATCAGTAACCAAGCAGACAGAAAATCCTGTGAATGTGAGCAGTTCAAATCCTCTTGTGTCCCATGTTTTACAATATTCTAAAAGAATTATAAAAGAAACAAAATTCATGTTTCAAGTAAATATGATGTTCAGGAAGAAATTTCCTTTCCATTAATCTATAATTCATCAGGTTTTCAATATATCACTGTGAAAAAGTTATATTGAAATTAATATGTTTGTAAATTTATTTAAATATTTTAATTTCATAAAATTCAGAATTAAATTATGTTTGATTTGGTATGTAACAATACCAATTTCTGCTGATTGGTTATTTGTTAGAAAAATTCTAAAGTTCAGTTGTTTATTTGACTCAGCATAGTGGTGAAAAACCTGGGCATTTCTCAACATATAGTATTGAGAAAACAATTATGAAACAATAGTAATTTTCTTCTTTCAAATAAAAATTGATTTTACTATTATTGAGAAAGAACTTTTCTTTCTAGTCATATGTGTTATAGTTATTTTGGTATATTAGTTTGTTTCCTTTAATGAATTTTTATTTGCATTATCAGATTTTTTACTACATATCTAAAATGTCCTATTAGAATTGAACTTATTGTCATTTTTGTTAAATATTTTATTTTCAGAAAATACAGAATTAAATGCAGATTAATTTGGCATATAGTATGTCATAATTATTTTATTAGTTATTTGACAAAAAAGTTTTAAAGTTATTATTTTTTTTGCTCAGCACAGTTAAAAAAATAGCTTAGTTTTTGGTCTCATTGTAGTTTTTCAGATTGAGCACTGAAATGGTTAATGATTTAACTGAAGGGTTCATGATTTAAAGGCACATTAATGTTTATGAAATAGTATACAGTTATCTTCATTAAATGTTTTGTTTATTAAACGATAAATCCTATCTGAACAGTGAATGGAAATTTAAATGAAATAGGTGTAAAAATAATCTAAAAACATGCTTAGTTCAGACATAGTAAATTGATGAGTGAAAACTCTTATGGAGATTAATTGCTTTTGTCCTTGTTGGCAATCATCAGAAAGAATCGTGATCTGCAAATGTTGTGCTCTGCCAGGACCAAAGAATGTTCTCTGTAACATTCTTTGGTCCTGGCAGAAAACATTTACTCCCTTGCAGGTGTTGCTTCAAAAGCAAACTGTTATCAAAGGCTAGTGGAAGAAGGAAGTGATGTACATGATGTTTGTCATATTTGATTTAGCAGTACATACTTAGTGATGAAACAATTGAAGACCACAAGTGGTTGTTCTTAGTGCTTAACCCTTTCAGGACCATAAGGTTTCTAAGAGTAAATATTAGTATGTAACTGTTTATTTTAGTTTGTTTAGACGTAAAATAAATAAAAATCGTAAGAAAAATACATAACAATGTGTAGTTTTTTTGGAATTTTATGGGAAATATTTTTTCCAATGGACTATAAAGGTAACACAAATTATAGTTAGGCTTATTATGCAATGTCTTTTATTATAACAAAATGTTAACTAAAATAATACAAAATTATGAAATAAAATTACTATACAAAATGATGTGCTAATTATGATATTCTGCGAAGCAATTTCTTTTGGTACTGAGGCAAAGATGGACATTGCACATAGTACATATATTATGCGTCCTGACAGTTCTGTTTTCGTTTCCTAAACGTTCCCGTTTGCGTAATTGCGTTCGGCATACGTTCTATTTTGACATTCTGTATAAAAAATGCAGATAAGGTTATAATTAAATACGACAATCACCAATTTTAAAATGGGAAAAATGTTTCCCTTAGTCGTAAAAGGGTTAATAAGTGGAAATAAAATGTGATTACAAAATAAGCCCTGGATGATGTAAATTTTGATTTGAAATGGTTATCTGGCAATTTATCATTTATGGAAGCAGGATCTCTTTTCACAGATTATTTATTAGTGTATAACTTTTCCATAGTTACATACTGCTCATTGTTTAAGAAATTGTTTCCTGATTCAAAAACTATTTTGAATAATCTTGTGTTTGCATTTGAATAACTGTGGTAGTGAATAGTTATTAAAAACTAGTTGAACTGCACTGGGTGCTTCCTAGGTCTAACTTTCAAGATGCAATCTTTATATTCTGATTTTCACTGTAGCATAATGTGTGAGTACTACAACCAACACCTTAGCACATATTCAACACATACAGGTAATGGACAAAAAGCAGAAACAGCAATGTAAAATCGCTAATACAGTGTTGGACTATCATGTGAGTACAGTACATCCTGTATACAGTGTGGATAGAGTCTACAAGTATCTGAAAGTCAGCAGACACCATTTGTCCGTAAGAAACATGATCAATTCCTTCCTGTTCAGTGGAGCTGGAAAATGCTGCCTTAGACTTAATTCCAGAAGCTCCCATAGCTTTTCCAGCAGGTTGATATCTGGTGACTGTGGTGGCCATGGTATGTGAAAAAGTTCAGTCTCATGCTCCTCAAACCACTAGGTGACCACTTGTGCTCCATGGATGAAAGCATTGTCATCCTGAAAGACGGCTCTCTCTTCCTGAAACAAATTCTGTACTATTGAATGAAGATGATCACTTAGGACTACCAAATAGTGATTGGCATTAATCTTGCCTTTTAACAGAATGAATGCACCTAAACCATGCCACAGAAAGCACACCACACCATTACAGAACCCACAACAGTAGGAAACAAGCAATCAGAGTTGTAAGCTTCCTTCAGTTGGTGCCACATGCGTACTTATCCATTTGTCAGAAATAAAGTGCAGGATGGTTTATTCGACCATGTTGCATTCCTCCACTACCCAAGTCTCCACTTTTTGTGCTCTTTGCACCATTAGACATTACATCATTCATTGATAGGTGTGATGAATGACTTGTGAAATGCAACTCAACCATGATATCCAGCTCTATGGAGTTCTCGATGTACTGTTTTTGTTGAAACTGGCCTGACACATCCTAGGTTGAAATCTGTGCACAACTGATCAGCTAAAGCTTGCTGGCTCCAATTTGCACATTGCACTAACACCTGAACATCTTGATTCTGGAGTGCACATTTATGCCCACTGTTGTCTTTCCTTTAGATTCCCATGCAGACAAGACCTTAGAAACTGTTTCTTGTGAAACATAAGTTCAGCTATCTTAGTGACCATAGCTCCTGCCAAATGCACACTAACAATCATGCCCCTTTCAAAATCACAGGTCTTTTCTCAATGACATGGTACTGATAATTACAAGCAGTTAATCAGGTTTGCCTTTTTAAGCATGATACTAAGCATGCTGGAATGCTATTTGCATGTTTCGTGCCTTTGTCAGTGGCACGTAGATATTGCTGTTTAACATAAACCAAAGGCTGTCTATAAACCTTGGTGTTTCCATTTTTCTGTCCATTACGTATATATATATACTAGTGTTATAATCATTGAGGTAATAATAGAATGGAAATACTCTAAGTTCAAAGGGGGCAGGATGACTCAGTCGGTAGCACGCTAGGCTCATAATCTGCAGTTCCCAGGTTCCAGTCCCAGCTGGGTCAGCATTGAGATTATCTCCTCAAATATCCCTGCCCTGCCCATGGTCAGTAGGGGACACTGATGTGCTTGGAAAGGCTGCCGTCTGTCAGATGGGATGTTAAGCCATGGCCCCGTGTGCAGGAGAACCATACCCTATGCACGTTAAAGAACATGCTGGATGGCCTCGAAAAGAGGCTACCACTTGTCTCCCAACAATGTTCTAGTGGGTCCTCTCCCCCAACCTTCCCTGAGCCTTTGGGGTTCTTGTGACCTGGCCATTTAGCCCATGATGTGCAAAAAAGTGCTGCTCAGAGGTAAAACAACCCAACCCTAAGCTCAAAGATTTTAGGCAAGGTTTCTTAGGGACATGTCCTGCTAGGGGCACAAAAGCCATTGCTGGTATGAGTTTGATGCATTTATTTCACAGTAACTTCTGAATGGCTGTCTTGATCATAATATTTGGTATACTGATTTTTTCATATAAAAAGTACACATTGTGTAATTTTTTTTTTGAATAAACTAATCTGCTTCACTTCTTGTATGATTACTAGTACATTGTAGTCACACTTGTGTGAGCTTAACATCAGCAATAGAGGAGAGATTGATCAGTGGCAAGTAGCTCAACGATCAGAGCATCTGATGCCATCGGGAGGTCATAAGTTTGGATCCCACCCAGCTGAAGAATTTTTCCTCTACAACCATTGTCATCATAATACTTAAACAGCTTAATTGTGATTAAATGTGCAGTAAATCAAATATGTACTGTGGGATAATTTGTTTTCTTTAACAGCTATCATTATTATGTTTTTTCTCATAAATTTTTTAGCCAATTATATATTTTTTTCACAATTGATTTTATTCTTATATAGTATACAGTGTTTTTATAGTTAATAGTGACACTGTGCTTTTTCTCTCCTTTTTTTAAATAGTGTTTTTTTAATAGTTCAGCAAATCTGCCTCTTTGTCCACTTTTTTTTTTTGGTACTGCAAAAATTTAACAACATGTAGATATTATTTTTACTTAAATTTACTTTTGAATATACTGTGCATTTTGTATCAGCTCTAGATGTATATTTATATCTATCAGTATAATATTGTAGCAATCAATTTTAAAATATCCTGATGTAATTATGTGTAACTATCACAGGTGCTGTCCAAAGTTCCAGGAGCTAAGTAGTCAATGAAGAAAAGACCTTTTTGTGTGGCTTTTGTTGCTATCAGTGGTTTTTGAATTCATGGAATAACTGAAGCAATCTCTCTGAATGAAGTTTCAGAATCAAGTATAATAGTGACATCTAGTGGTGAGCCAAATGCCTAAAGTTGCTTCTTACACACTTAACAGGATTTATCACCATGATATAATTACTAGTATTTTGTATAATAATATATATTTCTGTGTTTAGTACAAATTCTAATAAAAACAAATGTACTAGGAATTAATCTGGATCCTATTTGGTTCCAATCAATTCAAGTTATCAAGCTATACTGCCATAAAATTTAAGATTACTGATTGCTTTAATGTGATATAAACAAGCATTTTCATAGTTCCATTTTAAGCACAAATCAGATAGGTCAGGTGTAATTTTAGATTTTTACAAAACATTTTGAAGTTATCAGTGTCAATATTTATTATGAAAATGATGTTGCAAATGTTTGGACAAATAATTACTAGCATGCAATATATATATATATTAATTTAATAATAGTTTAATCAGAATGAAAATATATTTAAAAAATTATGAAATAAAACCTGAATTTATGTATTTGAGGTTAAATGATTCTATAATAGATTTACGGAAAGTATATCATGTGAAGTATATATATATATTCAATCAGACCCATTTTTTTTTTAATTGTCATAATGCAAGCTTGTTTTCAAATTATATTTTCCTTTGTTAATATATTTCATTTCACATGTACCAGTGAACATTACTATCAAAAAGTATTATTAAATGTGCTTTTCATTAAATATAATGGAAAAATTCCAAGGTCAAAATAAGGGATTTTCGAATGTAATTATGCTTTAAAACGCTTATCAAAAAGTAATTACTAATATTAGAATGTACATAAGTTATTCAATCTAATATTTTTCAGGAGTCAAAGTAAATCCAAATTAAAAGAGAAAAAAATATAAATAAATAAGGAAAGCAAAAGAATTACATTATATTTTTGTTTGTACTTATGTTTGTGTGTAGGCCAGATATGACTAAATAAGATTTGGTTGACAGTTGAAAAAAATACCAGGTTTATCCTTGTTTTCACTGCAAACCTGCTTAGTATTTCTGTATCAATGAAACTGAACACTGTGGCAAAGACTGAACATTTAGAAATTAAGTTCATAATTTTAGCTACTGATGAGTATATATATATCTTAAGGATTTCTTGCATGCAATTTAAGGAATTTTTTTATTATTTTACAAAATAAATTCTTATTTGTAATGTTTTTAAATATGCATTGTTTTTTAACTAGGCAAATTTGATGCAAATAAGCTTTCTACAATGTAATTAGTATTATATATAATGTATGTTTTCAGTATCGTGGAATTAAAAGTAATAAAATGTATATATATATATTCCAATAACCTCATTATTTGGTTCCTCACTCTTAGAAATTTTGGTTCACATTTTCTCATTAATATTAAATTATTGACGTATTTATACATATATTTTCATAAATATATTTATATAGAATTGTTAGTGCTATTTATTTTTGTATAACTCTCTAAATATAAATGTAACATTGCTTTAATTTAAAATTAAAATGAGAATATGCAAAGTTTACTTTTAATAAAAAAGTCTATTACTAGCCTTGTTTTATATAAACAGAATCTTGTACATTCCACTTTTCATGCAAATACATAGTTTATGTAAGCCATTTTGAATCTGTTCATTGATTAATGTGTTATGCTATTACCACATCAATGTTCCAATTTTATGCAGTGTTTTATTAATTTACCTCATTTATATTTTAAACATACAATGCTCTTTCAATTAGTATGTGCTAAGTTTTATATGCATATATAAGTAGATGAGTTTTTATAGCTTTTTTATTACATTAACCATCATGACTCGCAGTGTTGTGGACACACTGGACTAGAAACACTACATTCCTCTAAAGATCACTATGAGGTAGCATGGTATTAAACATGGGCCTCAATACCCATATATTCCCAAATTTCAAAGCATGACCCAGTACACCTGTAATTGATTTTGATTTGAAAGATATAAATATGGTACAATTTTTTTTTTAAATATATCATTATTTTTCTCTTTAAATTTTGCATCTAATGTTAATTTGTTTTTCTTGTGAAAATGTAAATGCATTTCATGCAGAATTTAAAGGTGTTTTTTTAAAAAAAAATACTAGGTTGTTAAATAGATATGGGTAATTTTACCACATTTTGTTAAATGATTCATTTAGCAACCAAGGAAATAAATCAAATACAATAAAAATTAATAGTTTTGTTTTTAACTTCTAAATCTAAGTCCATCTATGGATTCTAATTTCCTAAATAGTTTATTCACAATGAAAAATTTTGAGAATGGCAAAATTTTAAACAAATGTTGTAAATCATGTGTCTATGTTACAAAAACTGGAAACACTGATGGTGGAATATGATGATTAAAAAGTGTACATTGACCAACAGTAGTTTATCCCAGGGGGAGATAAATTTTTTGGAATGGGGATTTCCTCATTTGGTAGGCACTAAGCTCATATTCTGCAATTCCCAGGTTACAGTCCCAACTGTACTACAATTGAGATTTATTTCCATTAACCCTTACCCTACTCTCAGAGAATAAGGGGCACAGTGGTCTTGAAAAGGTCACCATCTGTCAGAGGGAATATTAAGCCATACCTTGTGCACATAAAAAACAATACCAGTGGATGGTCTTGATGGGAGGCTTCTATCTGTGTCTTAACAGCTGTCCAGTGGGTCTTCCCCTAAACTTCTCTGGACCCTTAGGGACCTTTTGACCCGGCTCATTGTGTGCAAAAAGTGCTGCTATTATCTGTGAGATTAAAGTGAAACTATTATCTCATTTTCTTTGAAAACGAGATAATAGTTTCACTTTGTCATCTGTAGACATTGAACTTTTTTGTTTACAGAGATAAATTAAAAATTCTTTATCTGTTGGATAGGTATTGATGAAATATTATACGAATCTCTTTACGAATCTCTCTAAATCACTTTACGAATCTCTCTAAAGCTATAATTATGCCCTCTAGCAGTGTAAAAAGTTGAAAATTTCAAACGAATATTGCAAACAATGTATTTATGCTAGAAATTTGAAATTTTTGTGGTGGAATGTGAAGATCAGAAGTTTCCATTGGCAACAGTGAGTTGACACCTTAGACCCAGAGTGGGTGGGAAAACACACATTTTTAGTTTTAGCAGAAAATTGTTTGTTTTTAGAGATAAATGAAAAATTCTTTTTAGGTTAGATAGAAATTGATAAAATATTTTGATTCGCACTATCGAAATCTTTCGAACACTATAATTGCACCCTCTAATGGTGGAAAAATTTGCAAATTCCAAAATTTCAAACAAATATTGCAAATGAACTATTTAAGCTAGAAATTTTAAATTTTGTTGGTGGAATGTGAATGCCATGATGTTTCCATTGGCAACAGTGAATTGACCTCATAGACCAGGGTAGATGGGAAAGGACTATTTTTTGTTTTAGCAGATAATTGTTTGTATGAAATAAATGAAAAAAAATAATTTTTTTAGGATTAGATAGGAATTGATAAAATTTTATGATTCACATTTTCAGAATCTTTCGGGCACTAAATAATTAATGAAATAGGCTTGACGTATTTCAAATCAACTCATAATAAATAGGCACTTTAGCATCGATTTAAATTTTAGAGGAAAAATTGTCTTGAGCCGGGTGGGATATGAACCCACGATCTCCTGATAACATGTCAGGTGCTCTGGACCACTGAGCTACCAGCTGTAGCTATATTAAAATAGCCGGCCGTAGTATGAAATTTTGATGGTGGAATGTGAATGTCATGAAGTTTCGATTGGAAACAATAAAAATGATAATTAGAAAACTTTTTTAGTTTGACTGGTACTTATGAAATATTGTAATTCACATTTTTCAAATACTTAGTATTTTTAATATATATATCTTTACAGATCACTAAATATGAAATGGCAAAGTTGTTATTGAGTTTTACAAATAATATGTATTGAATAGAAATTTGAAAATTTTAAGTTAGAAAGGTAGTTTCTAAGAGATATTTAACTGGCAGCAATAATCTACCCACTTTTCTGAGAGAGGTGTGGGAAATGCAGCTTTTTAGATTTAAGAATTAAAAGACAAATACTTTTATGTCATATAATTACTAATAAAATACTATTTGCATTTTCCCCATCATCCACTAGCTCAAATTTAAACTTTTAAGAAATGAAACAGTAGGTAAAGGAAAAACTTCATTCTCTTTGAAAATGAGATTCCCATCTAACGATATTCCCTTCTTATTAAGGCATAATAACAAACAGTTATCCTATTATTGAGCAAAAAATTTAACTCAGGGAGTGGAAATAAGGCAATAATAAAATCGAAATCATAGTTGCATTGTACTTATATCAAGGTATATATTATATACCTGTTTTACAGGAATTGAACTACTATAGCAACATGTCTTCCAGTTACTGATTACTGCATTCAGTCTGATGTAATTTTTTCTTTGTAATATTTGATATAGATCAGAGAAATTTAGAGCTACTCCTAACTTGTACAGGTTTTCTCATACATATTTTAATAAAATATTTTTCAGGTGCAACTAGTATATTTTTGATGCACCTTGTTTGAGGTAGACTATAATTAATTCAAGAATATTCTCCATGTTCTCCCATATGACCCTTAAACTTTAAATGTAATGTTTGCTGGTACGTTGTTGATCTCATATAATAAAAGTATGTTCTTAAGTTTTTGAATATAAACAAATTAAAATCCCTTTAAAATATCAGTATCTAATATATAGATACAATACTGCAAAATCACTAATGATTGTAAAAATACCATCATCCAGTTTAAATGAAGGGAGCTGTGTAAATTTCTACCTAAATCTTAAACTGTAGCATTTATGCATTATGTAATGTAACATTTATAAGCATTTAATTTTCTTATATTGATATATTTTATTTGTATTTGAAGAGCTTGTTTACAGTGAAGTATTTAGTGAATATTCAAAGTACAATTTGCATTGCTATCCATTTATCAGTCTTGTATATATTTCTTTTACTAACGATCAAAACGTTTCAATTTTTATTTCTTTACTCTTGCTGTTTTATAACTGTATTTTAATGAGTTCAGAAAGAATGAAAAAAAAAAGTAATATTTATTTTGTCCTGTATTGGGTATCCTGTTCTATAAATTTGTGCTGTGTACTACCAAATGATTTGTTGGTAAAAATAGTGTTTTAAAGTATGAAAATAATCTTGAATTTCTTTCACTTTTTCTTTGAAATACTGAGTGGAATATCAGACTTTACTAGGTTTTACTGCAATTTAACAGCTATATGCTAAGGTGTGGTTCTTTCTCATGATTAATGATATATATTCAACATTTATTCATTTTAAAAATTATAAAATTGCATTAGCATTTTCATGGGGCAAAACAAAAAGTTATTAAACAATAATTGTTATAATTCCAGCCTTAGCACTGCCTTTACTTGTTATTAGGTGATTTGTCTACATTAGTATTAACTGTGAAATAAAAATACTTTGTGAGGTAAATGATTTATAATGATAAATGGTAGAGAATAATAGATTCATATGTCAATGTATTAATTAAACTATTTTACACCTGTAATGAAATTAACATGATCAGTTAAATTGATAAGTGTAGATTGGGAGAACAAAGTTTGTGCTTTTCATTAAAAATCATATAGCATAGCATATATATGAAAACTAACTCTGACCATTGGAATTTTTTTCTAATTATAATGAGGTTTGTCTTTAAGGAATTTTTTTCCATAAAGCAGAACATTTAAAAAAGCAAACAAATGTAGCTTTTGTATGAAATGATTATCTCATATAAATAATAGTTTTAGTGATAAGTAATGAATCTTATAGTCAGTGCAGCAGCTTTGAGGATTTTATCACAAAAATTTTTGGAAGAAAAATATCTTCTCAGTTTTTGCAAACATTTTCAATATAAAATGTAATAGCACAACTTGAGCAGAGCAATAATCACTCAAAAAACTTAAAGCTGTTCATTCTTTAAAATAAAATTTAAGTAATATAAAATAAAGAAATTTAATATGTAACCATTGAGCAGCCATAGTATAAACCAAATTGAGTAGTTTACTTCTCCAAACATACATCCTGAGCAAAAGCTGCTGCATTTGGCCACTGCAGGCCAATTCTAATAAAATATATTCGACTTTCTCCCCCCCCCCCCCCCTCCCATTGTAGTCTATCACTTTCTCTCAAGCCTTTAGGATCACTGCTAATAACTATTAACTAATCTGCAGTTTCACATGCATGCAATGTTACCAAATCAACACAATCTTTCCTTGCACAAGATGCTGTTTAAAGCCAGTTGATTCCATTGTCTAATCCTATCATTATTTACTCAGTCAAACCACCTAATATCCAAGTTAACTGTATAAATATCTGGAATCAAAAGCCAAGCTTCTTGTTAATGTGCTTATAAATAATCATTATCATAGCGAACTTTAGACAGGGCCAAGCAATTAAACAGCTTTGGTTTTATCTTAAGGAGAAACCACCTGTTTTTCCACTCTCCTCAAGACTCTTAAAAGTTCCAGGAGCAGTGTCTATTCTGTTTACCATAAATTGCACATTACCAGTATCTGTTAGACAATTCCCAAGGAAATAACAGAGAAACTTGCTCCAAAGCACAACCATATGGAAGAACTGAAGCACCACCCACCTGACCAATTTTTATCACTTCAGTTTACTTTCTATCATTAAAACCTCATTGCTGGTCTTATCAGTAGCTCTAATGAAAGAGTTCATCTTATCAACATCATTTGCCAGATCATCAGCATAGTCCAAGTCAGTTATTTTCATATTTGTTGAACATCTAACATTGTCTCTCTCTTTCAAAATTTTCTTTTGTATAATCAGTCACAAAACTAAAGAGAAAAGATGACAAAGGTATAATCTTGTTATAAAGTGAAATCAACCACTGTAGACGACCAACTCTCATACATGACTTAAGAATTATTATAGAGAACTTTTATGTTAACCAACTTTTCTGGTATTACATAAGACTTTATGATTAACCACAAATTATATCTGACAACATTAAAATCTTCCTTGAAATCTGCAAAGCTAGTAACCAAAAATATTTGAAACTTCATTTTTTTTTCAAGAATATGCTTAAGTGAAAAATTTGTTCTGTGCAACCACTACAACTTCTGAATCCACACTATTCATCTCAAAATTTCCCTTCAACAAAATGTTTGATTTTATTACCTACAATTATACAAAATATTTTATCAGGAACAGAAAGCATATGATGATCCTGTAATTATCACAGGAACTGCAATCATTTGGAAATAGGAATAATTATACCTTTAGTAATAATCCTTAGGAAAACCATATTTATCAGAAAATATTTAACACTTCATTCAGCCATTTGAAAATGGAATCATTTCCAGCTTTAATCGTTTTAGCATTTTGTCATGATTTGACTAACTTTGAGATTGCCAAAATAACTTTTCCTACTATACCACAGCATAGCACTAACATTAAAATCATAAATAAATTTATCTTCATTGCAAATAATATGAGCTGTACTAAGTAAATTGTTCAGAACATCCTTGAGATGCTCAGCCCACCTTGCTGCAATAGAATCCCTATCTTCAATAATTTTTCCATTGCATCTCTCAGTCTATGCAAATCATATACTTTTCCCATACAAAAACATTTACTCTCTAGTATAACTCTTGTGTTCTGCATGGCTTCTTTGTCAGTTAGGTTGTCAACTTTCAACTAATATCTTAAAATGTCTACTAAGTTGCCTGTAATAATATCCATTGGTAGAATCATAGGAATGAACACATCCTTCCATTATATACCCAGCTAGAAGTTACTTTTTGCTCTTAAAAGTCAATAAATATAAAAAGATGCCATAGGCTACAATTAATAGTAACAAAAAAGGGGGTGTAGTACTGTCGCTCAAAAAAGTATCCGAACACTAAGGTTGATTACAAAATTCAGAAAAAATATCTGGCAACGATTTTTTTTAGAAATTAGTGATCTGACAACCTTCGTGTCACGTGACGCGAAGGTTGCCAGCTCACTAATTTCTAAAAAAATCTTTGCCAGATATTTTTTCTGAATTTTGTAATCAACCTTAGTGTTCGGATACTTTTTTGAGCGACAGTACATGATCAAATTTAGTGCTTTTTTTTTTAAAAAAAAGTTTTTTTTAATTATCCTTATTTTCAAAGATACAGTTTTAAAACTGTAAAGCATGGTTTCCATATGTAAAATTCTTAGATGAAATCAAATGAGTTTTATAAGAAAACAAGTTCTTTTTGATATAACTTGGATGATTTTAAAGATGAAAGTCCTGCAGATTTTTAACTTTTTTTCCACAGGCATTTAAGATTTTTGCATGTTTTCAGTATTGGAAAGCCACGTTGCACTTCTTGCCAGTTGATGGTTATCAGATGTTGCACACAGAATATATACTTGAAAAAAAAAATGCTAATTGTGGCCTCACAACAAATATTCAGTTGTAGGAATATATTTTTCTTTTGTGCTTAACAAACTGCCATAGTGAAGTTTGGACATGAAGATTTATTGTACAGCAGGTCAGTAGCGTACGCAAAGGACTTTATGGGTGTTGGTGACCTTTCAATCTCCCAAATAGTAAGAGCTATGTCATCAAATTGTATACAATTGTATACAGCTTTATCATAACTTCTTGTGTATGGTGGGTCTCCCCCTACACAAGAAGTCCTCACACATAATTTCGTTTACCCACCACTCCAAGAAAAAAAAAAGGGGGGGGGGAGAGAAGTTCTAAGTGGTAAGAACTAGGACCAAATTATGTGTATAGCTTCCTCTTATCATAACTTAAAGAGTTTCTCATCCAACAACTCCCCACGAAAGGAGAAGAGCTCTTAAATGGTAAGAGCTATGATCATCAAATTCATTATATGGCTAATAATAGTAATGCAAGGATTGGAGACCAAACCCTTGCATTACTATTATTAGCAATTCAAGGTTTTGATTTGATCTCCTACCATTTTTCTCCCATGTATATTATAAATTAGAGAGTAAAAATATTTTTTAACTTAATGTGACCAAATTTCAGTTTAAAAAGGTATCACAACTAGGCTCTCTACATGGGTGTGCCATTTTTCATTATTGGAAGCAATATCCTTTAAGAATGAACATAAAATCCTTTAAATTGAATTCCAGTTCCTAACCAAGTGAAAATATTAGTACCCATTGATATTTGTTTAGTAGGCCAGACAAACCTACCTTATAGACTATAGGTTGCATATCCCTGCTCTAAATCATAAGCTATGACTGCAGTGTATGCAGCATTATGCAAGTTCAACCACTGCATATAACTTTGATAATGATATGAAAATAACTGACAAATTTTACTATTGTGGCTCAAAAAAGGATTATTTTTAGGGGAAATGTTTTTTTTTTCTTTGGTTACAATATATTCAAGAGCTACTAGTTGGACGTCACTGATCTAGAAGTAAAATAAACAGATGGATTTTTTATGCTTCAAAGTAGTTGAAATTATTGCTTCAAAGTATGAAAAAACTAGTTCATAATAACACATGTCATTGCAACATTTCAAGCCAATTCTATTTCTCCATTTAATAGATTTATTTGTTTTCCCTCCATTAACCCAATGAATCTGAGAAATGTAAATCAATGGTTTCTGCAGTTAGCAAGCTTGCAACTGAAATCAAAAATTTATCTTCATGAAACACAGAAAGTTGCCAGTTGAAACTGAAAATTCTGGTTTTCTTCTGTTTTTTTGCAGTATACAATATATTAACAATAAAATTTTGATATGAACCACCAAAATGTTTTCTGTTAACTTGGGAAAATGTATTCAGGGAAGTGAAAAAAAATAAAGCTCAAAATTATTGATAGTTATAGTATTTTGTAGATGTATAAAGTATTTCTTTCATGATCTTTCTGTAGAGATTTTTTCTCAAAATGTATCTTACAGAGTAGAGTTCGTTTTTATACAAGTTAAAATAATATATTGCATTGCTAATGTTTTCATCAATAATATCTTTGGAATTAGTTCACTATGAAGAAATTTGTTTTCAGCTGAACATTTTTCTCTTTACATGCTTTTGGAGTCAAGGAAATTGTCAATTATGAATCTTGATTATACTTTGCACCAAACTAATTTCATCATGCATATAATGTGTTCATAAAATCTCAAGTCATTAATTTTTTATATATATATGTATTCAAACACTAGCTTTTCTCTTCCATATCATATTGGTACAATAAAATTTAGCCAAATATCAAAGTGACTCTACTAATGAAAATTTTCAAGTTCTTCCAAAGACAAGCAGTGCATAAGAATATATATATTTTACTAAATTAATATGGAGCGTAGATTTTATTTTTTTTATATTAATATAGTTTTATTGTGTGTCTTAGCATTTTATGTTTCCTATATTGTTATACAATGTTGGTATTTTGTGTCGTGTTTGGTAAGTTACAATTACTGTATTTGTCAGAATTTTAATGTTCCATAAAATTTTAAAAGAATAAAGCCATAGTTATTTAAACCTGTTACAATAATTTACTAGTCGTGATTCTCTATACTTTTAGAATGGTATTTTAAGATTTCTGTTGTTATTAATAAAATTCTTTTTACTTCTGTTATGATTTAATATTCTTATTGTTAATGGAAGAATCCTGTTTCTCAGTCAACTTCAACAGTTGGCAGTGAAATTGACTAAATACAGGCCCTGTTTAAAGAATCTGAGAATAATGACATAGTATCTTTAGTAGTCAAAATGTTCATCATGTAACTGGAAAATTTGTATTAAATTTCCAGATTATTTCTGTAATCATCTATCATCAGTATTTATGCTTTCTCCTTGTGTATTATAGTACTGAAATATAACAATCATTGCTTCCAAACCATATATTTTTATATGATTTTAATTGAGATTTATATTTGTTATTTATTGCCATGATTTGTTCTATATGAATTTCAACACATAGATAAAGCATTGTAACACCTCTAAAGTACTGGGGGTGTGTAAATGCCATTTTTTTATTTATAAGAAAATTAAATAAAGCATTTTAGTTTTAGAAAATAAAACTTTGTGTGATTATCCAAACTTCGTTAATATATGATTAAGATATTTGCAAAAATTTGAGTTGAGGTTTCAAATTAGTTCATTGGTATTGGATATGAGAATTTTGTGGCAAAGTATTTGTTAATAGTTAATTGGTTATATTAACCAACTTGTATCTAGTACAGTTTGAGCTCTAAAGACCTCAAAGTAGATTACTTATCCTTAATTTTAAATTATTGAATGAGACAAGTTGCATGCAGTGTCTGCTGATCAGGATAAAACTTTATTCATGCAAAGATATATGTTCAAATTTTTGAACTAAGTGTTCCACTTAGCTTATAAGAGGATAATTTTTTTAATTCTCTGGTTTTCCACACCCATAATTTATGAATTTTATTGCTTGAATTTTTTTTTTTGCTTCATGGTTAAATGCTGAGACAGAAATTAAGTTATTCTCAAGCCATCTTTTTGCTTTTAACCATTAAAGTACCAGTAAAGTGCAAAGCTTCCAGCAATTAACTAAAATTTAGGATCTTGAAGTAATTAACAAACAAAAATAGGTTCTGTTATACATCAAAAAATATTTAATTTTAAAAAGCAACAAAAAATACAAATAGTTATTATATATGTAAAAAAAGAGTGCTGGAATTTGGTAAAGGGATTAACACCTGAAATCTATTAACACAGGAACAGCATTTATTGGCCTTTTGATCTCGCATATGTGCTTTTTGATTGCCATAAATTATATGGCATTTGCCTGCTCATCTAGCTAGCCTTGAATGTGCCATCATATGAACATACAGAGATTTTGCCATTTGAACAAAGCATTTAGCTATGGTGGTGTGAAAAAATCGTTTATGTTCTAAGGACCATAGTGCTGAGCAATGTTAATCATTTTTCATCGGATTTTGCTCCACTTTTCTCTGTTGGACCTGGATATACTTTTGAAGAGGGACATTTAAAGTATAATTTAGTAGAATATGGACTTAAAGATATTAAATATTTGAAACTAGAGGCTCTGCTTTAGCAACCTAGGTCATCAACCTCACCAAAGTGACTCCATCCCCCTGTGTTGATTAACTTCACTCACTCCTTCCAGAGAAGTGATTTACACAAAACATCAAAAACTAATATTTTGTCCATCACAGGAAATAACGTTTTGAATTAAACACAAAGCAATTTATTTAACCCTTAAAGTTCTGGACGACACTGTTGTTCCCAGAGCCAAATGCAGTCTCTTATTCATTGGGAACTATAGTTCCCAAAATATGCTCTAAGAGTTTTTTTTTCCTCATAGACATTGATTTAAAAATCCATTTAAAATGGCCAATCTGAAAGTTTATGAACTAAATTTGAAAATTAATAAAAATCTGATTATTTGTATAATCAATAAAGTTGCCAAAAGTGAAAAAGGAACAATTGCACTCCTGAGACAGCCATTATAGTGACTTTTTTTTTTGCACACCTGAGTTTTTGGTTGTTTTCTTTATTTTAATGTTTCCAAACTAAACTTTCATGGAGAGAATACTTTAAACTCCTGCCATTTAACGTTTTTCTTTTGAAATTCGCTCAAAAAAATAAAAACTTCTATACTTAGTGGTAAATGTTGATACCAACAATTTATAGTGACTTTGATTAAACTTCCAGCACTACTGTACAAGAAAAAATATAGAACTATATAATTTCCTGTTTCAGGTAGATCAGTTTATATATTATGGGAATTAAATACTCTTTAAGATATAACATGTCATATTCTGTTCATTAGTTATTTCAAAATGAGGTTCAAATCCAATGAAATTACTCCTTTTTTTACTATATTGTTTAAATAAAAAAAATATATACTTGCTGTTTTCCACAAATATTTTATTTCCTAAAAATTCACAATTCCCTTTATTTTGTTTATGATATGACCTACTTCTGTCTATTTGTTACTTCAGTATAAAATTTTTAAGTTCTTTTTTTCCTATTGGAAGCATTTCAAAAATTAACCTAGTCGCAAGAGTGATTTCTGCTCTATAAACGCGGCATGTTAAGAGTTAAAAATTCAGCTATCATGGAAAATATTTCACAGCACACTATTATAATTCACTCCATTAGAACTTAGCAGAAGCTAGCAAATAGAATTAATAAAATGCATTTTTCAATTACAAATTTTGATGTTTAGTCAATTGATTTCGGCTACTCTGGCAAATATTTCAGAGCACACTTTGGTATATATAATTACAATTCACTCTTTCGATCATATGATGCACTTAAGTTCAAAAGTCATCAGTACCATGCTTTAAAATTCGGGATGTTTTGCGAAACATCCAAATAGATTAGAAAAGATAATTAGAACAGTATTGCCAGATGGATGCCTCGTTTTCCCCTTAGATTTGATGTTTTACAGAAAAAAAAAGCCTGAATTCTTTCCATGTTTACAAAACTACAATTTTTTGCTCTAAAATATTACACATTGAATCCTATGATGCAATAAATTTTTTCCAGCGATTTCAACTAAATATTCAGCTATACATAGAGATTTAAAAAAAAGTGCTAAAGGTTTTCAAAGACGAAAAAAAAATTAAGGTTGATGTTCGTAAATTAATCAGAAAAATTCAGCTTCTCCTTAAATGAAAGATTACATGAAAACAGGTAAGCGTTACTTAATCACAGGTACCCAAAAGGAGAACTTGAGATATTTTAAGCATCCAACTTCGCTGCTTCCCTATAAATTTTTATCCCAAATGATGTTTTTAAATAGTTATGATATTAGTAACCATTTTGATTGAACTAGGTAAAATTTCATTTAGTGTACAACAGTAATGTGCATCATGAATAACACAATAATAAAATTATTTTGAAGATTGTTTATTAACATTTATCAAAATTTCTATAAATATTGCTAATTTTGTATGACATTAATTTTTCCAAATGCTTCCAAAATGCTATCATCTTCGTTCCATTACTTTTTATACGTCATCCTGAATTAAAACTTTTGGCATAGTCAGTGAGAGGCAAAATATCCTCGCAACCTTTTTCTAAATTGTACCTCACTTAAACCGATGTATCAACTGTATTCACAGCTAATCTACGCTATTTCTTGGGCGAGGGTGGCTCAGTCGGTAACGTGTCAGGCTCGTAATCTGCAGTTCCCAGGTTCGAGTCCCAGCTGGGTCAGCGTTGAGATTTTTCTCCGCAAAACTTCCCGCCCACGGTCAGTAGGGGACACCAATGGGCTTGGAAAGGTCGTCGTCCTTCGAATTGGACATTAAGCAGTGGCCCTGTGTACGGGAGAGCCATATCCTACACACGTTAAAGAACACACTGGATGGCCTTGACGATAGGCTACCATCTGTCTCCTAACAGTTGCTCCAGTGGTTCCCCTACCCCAATCTTCTCTGAGCCTTAGTCCTTGTGACCTGGCCAATTTAGCCCATTGTGTGCAAAAAAGTGCCGCTCAGTGGTAAAACAACCCAACCCACTATTTCTAAATTTTTTTTTTTGATGATATTTACATGGGAAAATGTTCTCTTCACAGATGCATTTGAAAATTTCAACTTGGCAATGTCGATGATAGTCTGGAGAATTTCCATATTTTTTGCCCTTCCACCGTATTATTGGTCATCCGCTTCAAGATCCCATTGGCATTCAATTATTTCCTTCATAAGGTCCTTTTTTTCAACCTGGCATTCTCCATAATTTCATTCTTAAACAAGTTAAACTTTTTATTTAGTGTATCTGCTAACCATATCTAGTATATTTTCTTATATCAGAGTCATCTTTTGCCCTAGAAACAATATCAGTCATAATTTGCTGTGTTGATGGTCCATGGTCAATTTGGGAAGCATTCGCTTTCCACAACCAACATTTATTGCATTTAAATTTCTTTTTCCGTTCGCTCATTTTCCTGAAATTACCATCAGTAAAGCCTATGCAATAGAAATGACAATTCCGTGCACACGTCGAACTTTGCAAAGATTCGAAAGAATCACCAATTGTTACATTACATTCTCCACAAACAACAGACATTTAGAAATTAATTTATACAGGGTGAGGCAAAAGTCGCATGATAGTTTGAAATGATTACTCCGTAGCATCCGTAATACTGATCTTTGATTAATACCCAGTTCTAGAGAAGCATGACAGGTTGATTTTTTGGGGACTTTGCATAAAACATTCGGAAGCAGCTTTATTCTCAGTTCTCACTGTCATGGACCTACCAGAACATGGTACATCTCAGATAGATCCAGGTAGTTTCCATCTTATCTCGTAAGGTATAAATTATTTGGCAGGATGGTGGAAGAGTCTGATATCTTTGTTGCCGTGCTTCACGCACATTATCAGCGTTTTTTTATTTCCAGTAATGTTTAATCATAAACAGTCCCATCTTTAATATTCTTGACAAAATACAGGGTACAATACAAATCTGTAATTCAATAATAAAAAAATAAAACTAGTAGCAAAAATCATTTAAAAATCAATCAATGCATAGGTAGATATGTTTTTTTTTTAATTTTTTTTATCGTTTTAACATATAGGACAGAAAAATTCTAGAAGCTACTCCTAGCTTTTACAGGCCTCATACAAGGATATGACCTACTAAGACTGAAGTCACTGCTCACAGCTGCCTCAGTTACAGCTAACATATAAAGTTTGCTTTGCTGGAACAGTCGCTAGCTTCTTAACTACTATGCCAGTTAAGACGTGTGTGTGTGTGTTATCCCAACCTATTCATTGGATGTTTAGCATCAGTTTTTGTCAAGTGACTTTTTCACTCGCTCTCTCTATATATATAAATAACAAGCTGGGAAAATCCAGGGCAGGCTTAATTTATATCCTAAGTCACAATTAAGAAGTATACGAGTTGTAGGACATGTAGCAAAACCACACTACCACTATCGGTGACAACATCATAGTAGACAACATTCAAGTTAGCATTACCCAACTGGCAACCAGTATAATGAAATGCAACACGTCAGTAACCAAAGCCACTTAGAAGTTGATCAACTTGTCGCTAACGGAATAGACAGTCGCAGCAAACGATCTTTCAAAACTTTTAATAAGTCGGATGGCAACCTCTGTCATGCCACGTTCACACATAGATGACATACATAACTCTACAGAAAGATTTCTTAATAAGTAACCTATCAATAAGTTTTTAAACTGAAAACACGGCAGAACTGCAGTATCGGGTCCTCAGCTGCCATCTTACTTTTTTTCCACAGCAGACTGTCCGAAGGCACCGCGATGAAAAAGTAGTCCGTCCCGCATATACCTTCAGGCATGTTTATAGGCTATGCATCATACATATATATCTGTACAAAAGAAAATCACATTTCCGCACTTGAAAATAAACCTTAAAATAATTCCATCGAAACAAGTGTTCATTAACAACGCTTATCGCTGAGGAATGAAACCTCGTTCCGCACTTAAAAAAGCCCCAAAAATAAATCATGTCATCAAAAGTAGATTTAATTAAAAACTCTTATCGGCTAAGGAATTAACATTGGTTCAGCACTTAAAAAAAAGCCCTATAATAAATAATCTCATTATAGACAATTATTTGAAACGGCGCATAAAAGTCATAATACCAGAACTGAATAACTGCAATTTTTACCAAAAAACGTAATAAAACGTCTAACCTAAATTTAAAAATGCATTAAGAAACAATATTTACCTTGAAGAATATTACAGAACAATCCCACAAATCATGATGTTGTAAATACCCGGATGAAACAGGACCCTATACTGCAGCGTAGCCGAAAACAGTCTTAAGTCTCTAATGCACCATCTAATTAATCATGAGTCAAAACTTGGATCACAATAAAGTCTAAAATTGCATTTATTTGGAGAACTGAAAAACTTACCCAAAGACACTCCAGCACTGTTGCCAAAAATATTTTTGGGTTGGGTTGTTTTACCTCTAAACGGCACTTTTTTGCACACCATGGGCTAAATGGCCAGGTCACATGGACCCCGAAGGCTCGGAGAGGGTTGAGGGAGGGGACCCACTGGAAGAGCTGTTGGGAGACAGATGGTAGCCTCCCGTCAAGGCCATCCAGTGTGTTCTTTAACGTGTACAGGGTATGGCTCTCCCAAACACGGGACCACGGCTTAACGTCCCATCCGACGGACGGTGGCCTTTCCAAGTCCATCGGTGTCCCTTACTGACCGTGGGCAGGGAGTTTTGCGGAGACAAATCTCGGCGCTGATCCAGCTGGGACTCGAACCTGAGAACTACAGATTACGAGCCTGGCGCGCTACCAACTAAGCCACCCTTGCCCCATAAATATTTTTGGTAAAATTTTGCAAATGCAAGTATCATTAGTTGTGTTTTCATTTTTTTCCCCTCACACATATCGTAGGTTAACTTGTTATAAGAACTGTGCAAATAAACCATATTTTAAATAAGCCCCCAAATTATCCCCAAATAATTTATAAATGCCCCTAAACTTTTCTCCCAAAAATATGTTCCCCTTGATTTCACCCCAGATGCTAAAAAAAAAACGAACCTACATCTAAGGGAAAAACTCCCAATCTGGCAACACTAGAACTGTGATGGTGAAATCGTCATTCAACAAAAACTAAAATCTCATAATCTTGTAAAATACTTTCGACTTATAGTTTCCTTTGGTGATCTGGCAACCAAACTGCGTTAAACAGTTTAAAAGTTTAACCTATTATAGATACAGATCGAATGAAAATATTAATTTCTTACTGCCTCTTTATACTTTTTGCCAAAGTATCATTTATTTGTTATTCTCTCAAAAAACAAACTTCAGAAGTATGAAAATTGGAAAAAGTTTAAACTGATTGTTTAGAGCAAAATCTTAGGGGTAAGCTTTCAGTAAGAGAGGACTAAAAGACCACAAGTGCCAGGTAATGTGGCAAAAATTCTGCTTACTCCCATCTTAAAAAATAGAGTGTTTAATGTTATACTACGGAAAAGGAATTTTTGGCGAATTGTCACTATATCTAACAATAGAATTAACAGGTCAGGCATATTTCAGATAAATGATTAAATTTTGCAGATTCATGCCTTACTATTGAACTTTGAAAAAAGTAGAAATAGAGCAGAAAAATAACATTTCTTAACATAGGTTGTAATATATTTGACTTTATTTTCCATAATCGTGTATAAAATGTCAGTGCCTTCTATTTGAAATTTTACTAAGTGCAGATGACGTTTTAAGCCTTTCACAATTTTTTGTTTTCTTACTAAAAATTGATTTGGTAATTATCGATAAAAAGAATAAATTTTAACTGATAATTAAATTAGTTTAATTACATCATTATAAATTGCACAGTCATCAGTGAAACAAAGAAAATACTGATGAACATTTGTTAAATGCCAGAAGTGAAAGGGTTAAAACTTAAAATGCCTCTAGTTAATGTTTTATTGTGTAATCTTGAAGTAGTATTTCTAAAGAGCCCAAGCATTATTTGCATTATGTAAAAAAAGGCGAAATGAAATGTCGGTTGAAGGAAAAGTCTCTAATTACAATGCTAGTCAGTGAAGTAATTTTCAAAAGATGTTCAGCATCAATCCTGCAGCTCAACTTTATTTACAGTTATCTACAGTTTATTTACAGTTCTAATATTCTTCAACGTTGCTAAACAAGCCAAAAAAAACTTCAAAATTGATAAATATGCAAAGATTCAGCTGTTTGAGTCATGGTTACAAAGCCTATGATTTTCTGTTCGTTTTTTTATTAGTTTTCAAGGTAGGAAGCCCAATTAAATGGTTAATTACTGATTTTGTGTTCAAAACGTAGTTGACCCATCCTCACCAAATGAGGGTTATGTTATATCCTCATCAAATGGATATTTTGTCAGCCACTTCTAAATGGTTTCTGGAAATTACATGCGAATAACTGAATTAAAAATCATTCACAATTACATATTAAAATTTAAATACCACATTAATATCTTAATTGATAGAAAGAATTCTATAGTATTAGAGAACACTGGATTTGGAAATTCGTATAAAGGTTTTGCGATATCAGTCATTAATGATTTTGTGGACTCGGTTCAAACGATTGAGCAATATCAAAACCATTCACAATTACAACAGTAGATATGATATAATCTGTATATCAAACTGTACCACCCTAAGTGATAACTTGGAAAAGGTGTACCAAACCCTTTAAAAAAATTCGAATGCTATCAGGATTACATGACTTTTAAAGATGACTAAAACACTAAATCATAGGCTTAGTATCGGTAATAAAAGTTATATGTATTCAGTAAGGAAAGGGTTTATTGTGTCTTTCAGTTATCAACCATGTTTTCCCTAACACCAAAGAACTTTCAAGTATACTGTTATTTGTGCTATTTGTACAAAAAATAGGTTTATACACCTATATATTTTCCAGTATAATATCAGGAATTTATAGTTATTATTGTCGTGTGATGTATGTTTTGGTTAATAAAAGCATTTTCATATACCAATGGAAATATTTTATTTAAACAGTAACAAGGAAACAACAGTATTATAAAAATGAAGCTAACGACGATGGGCCGTCCCGTGGCCGAGTGGTTAGCGCGCTTGGCTACTGATCTAAGGGAACCGGGTTCGAGCCCTGGGTAAGGCATGGATTGGGTTGGATTGTTTTACCTCTGAGCGGCACCTCTTGCACACCATGAGCTAAATGGCCAGGTCACATGGACCCCAAAGCGTAACGTCCCATCCGACAGACGGCGGCCTTTCCAAGCCCATCGGTGTCCCCTACTGATCGTGGGCAGGGCGTGGAGTTTTGTGCACATAAGTCGCAACGCTGACCCAGCTGGAACTCGAACCTGGGAACTGCAGATTACGAGCCTGGCGCCCTACCGACTGAGCCACCCCCACCCCTTCGGACACTGGGTAAGGCATGGATGGATGTGTCGTTTTTCTGTTGAGGTTCCACCATCCTTTGACTTTCTATTACGACGTATGAACTGCCAGGCCTCTGTGGCAAGCAGCTACTTGAGGGAGTATTTACTTAATTGCTATTATAAATTTAAATTACTGATAACAGCGCTGACAACTTTTGTGTATCTTTCAGTAATTTTGTATTGTACTTTGACACTACTGTAACTTTGTTGCAAAGGAGAAACTACAAATAAAAATTCAACACTTTCTATGGCACTTGCACAGCTGTTACATTCCCATTTCGCTACCATAGAGGTAGTCTTTATCGTAACTTCAACATGTTATCTTCAATTTGAAGTGTGTAGGGAGGGTGCCCTAATTCTTCCCAGAAATTATTCTCTGACGTGTTAAAATTTTCAGATATGCTGCTTTGGTCTGACACAGTGTCCACAATTGGGGGATAAGCTTAGGAAAGAATGGCTGTTAATAAATCTCATTATATCTTGACAATTTTGATAATTTTAAAGCTTAAACGCAGCCTAAATTGGCTTGGCAAACTCTAAAGCAGTGTTGACGACCAGTCATAAGCAAAGTCTTATACAGGGATATATCAAAATAATGGAAACAAGTACTATTTGTGGAGAACATTTTGTTAATAAGCTGTAGGCCCATCTATTCTACGTGGAACAGACTTATGCAAGTCATGCATATATGGTATGGAATGTGGGCCATTCTTACTGTAAAATATGGCCTAACTGTGCCACTGATGCTGGAAATGGAAAGTATAATCTGACCTTGCGTTCCAGATATTTCCACAAATGTTTAATAATATTGAAGTCTGGGGATTCAGGTGGCCAGGGTAGCTGCTGAACCTCATCCTCTGAAAACCACAACTTGACATGTTTCACACAATGCACGCTGCATTATCCGCTTGAAACCAGGGACAGTCGTTAGGAAAGAATGCCCGAAATATTGAGTGCAGGTGGTCCCAGAGAATGGATTCGTACGTTGCGGATATGATACAGCCCTGCAGAATAACTAATGGCCCTAAGGAATGCCATGATATGGCACCCCACAGCATCAGAGTTCCACCTCCATGCTTCACAGTCTGGGTGGTACGCTTCTGCAGGTTTTCGATAGACCTACACTCTACCAGTGGTGGGAAACAATGTGTAGCACGATTCATCAGATCAGATGACATGCTGCCAGTCTTTAGCATCCTAGTTTTTATGTGCTTTGCACCATCTTACACGTTTTATTGGATTGATGTTGGTAATCAGAGGTTTGTGGATTGCAGCAGGGCCATAAATACCAGCACGATGAAGTTCCCGACGAACTGTTATGACGGAAAAGGGATCATTCCGACTGATGCTCAACTCTGCCGATATTTGCGGAGCCGTGGTCTTGTGCTCCCACTGTACAATCCTTGTCAACGTTCACCTATCCCTATCTGACAACTTCCTGTGACGTCCACAATTTGCACGTTTGGAGGCAACGCGTACACAACTACAGATGGTTTGTAAAAATAAACAATGGCATAGGCAATCATATTTATAATAAAAGCAAATTAGTTTGAAATTTTAACCTAGAAAATAAAGAACAAATTTTGATGTTGCGACCTAAGAGCTCACCCCAAAGTTTTAGAAAAAGTGGTCCGAAGTAGCGTAATGTACATACATTTTTTCAATAAACAAAACTCAGAGATAATGCAATCGATATATAGGTACTTAATAATGTAGAAATATATTTAAAAAGATTTTCCACTGTTAAATGTATGTTCCTACACTCTATCGAGAGTTGGCAGAATGAAGTCATTCTTTTTTTAGTTTAGCCTGCGGTTGGATATTACCAAAATTTAACATACCATTGTGCCCCCAATTATTCGTCAAAAAAACTCATTTGATAATCACTTTTATGCATCATGTATTTCAGCAGTAACGTGGGAACTAGATTACGAACCTCGTACGCTATCGCCTTTAAGTAAAATTTATTGAAAAGTTAATGAAATTAAAAAAACCTATATATTTAATGGAATTTTTATATAATTTTAGTCATTTAAGTGTAATATGATTGAATGGCAGTCTGAAATTATTATTTGAAGAAATTAAGATTTTAGTTCTTACGATTAGGCAGATCACGATTGTATAATAACTGGAAAAACTCGGTTGTCAGTATGATAAAAACACACTTTGCCCATCTAGATCCATGTGGAAAACACTAGTCTAAAAGAATATGTTATTTTTCGTTTCCTTCTCAGTCAATACGCACGGAAGTACGACTCTTTCGAATATGATCATTTCAGTTCTTGTCGGCACATCGTTGTTAAATATATACCCACTCAAGCAGCTGCTTGCCACAGAGGTCTGACAGGAACCTGTCAGTTTATACGTCATAGAAAGTCAGAGGATGGTGGGACCTGAGCAGAAAAAAAGGACACATACATACATGTTCCATATCTGTTGCAATAGATAAAATCCAATAAACATTGACCTAAGAGATATGGATAATTTTTTTTCTGAATGACTTCTAGATTTTTATTACGACAGCTTTGCCAAAAATATATGCATTACTCAATTTAAAGGCGAATGAATAAAAACAATTCTTGTTAAAGATTAATAATTTGTAATGGAGGGGATTCTGAATTTGTAGAGCATAATTCAGGGATGCTGCCAATATCAGTTTCAAAATCCTGCTACTGATATTAAAAAATCTTGTAACATGTAGAATAGAGTTCGCAGTAATATTTTGAGGTTAAATTTAATCAGAGAGTTAAAACAACTGAGAAAAGAATCTTGCATAAATAATGCTCCAAACAAATATTGGTAGGTTATCGCAATTTTTCCCATCCAATTATAAAAATTTAACACAGAAACTATCAATAATATCCATATTCCTTTCTGTATAAAAATAGAGGATGTAAATAGTAAACAATGTAATTTTCTATGTAAAACAAAACACATAATCTAATAGAAGGGTCACTTCTCTTTGATGTAAATTCATTTTAAATTTCGGCTATTGCATTCAAGGCATATATCTTATTATTATTTCACACTCAAGTCAATTCTTTGGTGTTTTACAATTTTGTTCAATCATAAATCTGGGGTTTTTTTTCTGTTTACTAGATACAAGTTTATTCAAGGTTAACGACATATTAGTGCTTTTGCACAGTATTCAATGTATTAATTTCAGAAGATTGAATTTTGGCTAAATAAAATAAGAATCAAATTAATCTTATGTCATTTCTTTTCAATTTTGGAACGGCCACACTCAAAACTATACATTGCAAACATTTGTACTCGCTAGCGATGAGTTTTTGGCTCGAATTTTGTTGGGCTGAGCCTGTCTGGCTCGTGCGCTAACGACTTCAGGCTCAGAGTAATTTAAATTCCAAATATTTTTGATTATAATTTCAACTTTTAAATCAGTCTTTAGTAATTAAAAATAAGCAACACGTAGGCAAATTTGTAATTGTCGCCCTTGTTCAGTTATTGACAAAAAAAAAAAGAAATACACATATAATTATTTATATTATATACATTTATTGTAATTATTTTAATACAGTTAAAAAAAAATACCCCCTCAAGCAGCTGCTTGCCACCGAGGGCTGACAGGAGCCTGTCAGTTTATATGCCATAGTAGAAGGTCTGAGAGGATGGCAGGACCTCAGCAGAAAAACAACACAAACAGCCATGCCTTACCCGGAGCTCGAACCCAGGTCCCGTAGATCAGTAGCCAAGCGCGCTAACCACTCGGCCACGGGACGGACATGAATAAATATTTATTACCTATAAATAATTGCAGAAGAAACTGCAATTAATTATTTTTAAAGTAATTTAATTTTTCCTACTTTTCAGTTGGCAAAATCGTTAATCTCATCAAAATTAATTTTTTGAGTCAGTTCTCGCTCGATTGATAGGAAAGAAGTGCTGATGTACGCTCCTGTCCTGATCTTAAATAATTTTTAACGTTTTAATTTGCTGAAACTTCTTTGGGCTCTAGCCACTGTTGTTGGCATGGCCAAGAATATTTTTAGAGCCACTATTATATTTGGGTTACTTTCTTGTATTTCCCATCTGCCAAGTATATTTAATACATCCAAGTAATACAATTTAGATGGATTTTCCACTCTCAAAATTCATTTGGTGTTTTAAACATTTTATTTCAATTGTTAATTGATCTTCATTTATTTCAGGATACTTTTTTGGATAATGAAACACCCTTGGCTTCCAAATCTCCACTTGTTAATGAATGCAGCGCCTCTCCAGTCAGGAAATCAAAATCATCTGCTACATTTTTCAGACATTTAAACCTTTCATTCAGTTACATAATAATATATTCTTTTTTGCTCTGCTGGTGCTATTTTTAGTTTTTCCGCAAGTTTTTTCTTTGTCCATAAATATTTTATTAATTCCATTTTCATTACTTCTTAGATCTTTGAAACTTTCTATAAGGATAACTAATATGGACGACGGATAAATATCTTGATCTTTTTTTCGCAATGAAATATTAACTATTTTTTTCTAATATGTTCCAAAAATGTAATGATCTCCATTAATGTCATTTAAAATTAATGTGTTCAATTTGTTCATGTACGGCACTTACAGCATTTAGTTTTGAACACTATCTTGTATCACTGTTTTTTCAAGCTGATTTCAGTAACTGATATTTTCTCCCATCTACTAGTAGATTAAGAGAGAAAAAATTATATAAGGATTGTATTATTCCAAAAAATGTCATGATATCTGCACTTATACTGGCCGCATGCACACCTATCAAATGAAGGCTATGCAAACAGCATGGAATATAACGAGCAAGTGAATTCTCATTTTGAAAAATAGATCCGGGGTACTATCAAATATTATAGTGTAATATTTAGCTTCTTGTATCTCTTTTATTATTTCACTACATACTTTTCTTGCTAACAAAATCAATAAATTTATTTTGAATTTCTGGAGAGATAATTTGTGAGATGTTTTACATGCGATTCAATAGTATTTTTTAAATTAACATCAAACTGGTTTACAAATTTAATGAGATTAAAAAATATACCATAATTTTTCATGGATGTTTTCATAATGTCCACGTAATGCCAAAATTATTTTCCGCACAAAATATGCATTTTAATATATGACGCCATTTTGAAATTTCATTTTTGAGTGCTTCCTGTGCAAAGTCGTCGATTAAACCACCTTTTTCTATTAATTTCCATTTTGTAAAGTTATTAATATGTTGCAACGTATTTTCATGCACCGTAATCTGAGGATTCATGTGTTTCCAGTCATTGAACCTGTCTCAATTACAAAATGGCACATTATGTCCAGATACAAATAGTAAACACGGGAAACAAAATAGTGCATCTCTATTTTCCGAATAAAACAGCCATTTTCTCTCCTTTTTCTCAACACCCGTCTAAATTTCCAAGAACTGTTAAAACATCGACCATTTGTGACAGGATATTTATTTAATACTCGATGTTCTACTATGTGTTCTATTTTTTTAAATATGTAAATTCCATGTTGTCGGATCATTAAAATTTAAACGATATTCCGTAGTTTCATTCGACATATTTTCTTCCACTACCATTGAAGTGCTGCTCTTATTCGTTTTATTTTGGTGATATTATCAGCCTCATGATCACATTCTTCTTCAAATACGTTCTCATTCATCTTCGCTTCCAACCTCAGAGTGGTATTGTCGTTTTCCAGGGATAATATTTTCTTTTTGAAGCGTTTTCTAAGCTACTAGCATTTTGCTTTTGGGTTTCTTCCTTTGGCAATCGTTCAACTCGATACTGATGACAGCTTTTTTCCTTTCGAGGCATATCTGAATAAATGAAACCTATGTTATTTTGTTGCAATAATTAACAATAGTGCTACGAGCTGTGTAAACGATAGGCAACTCAGAACCTGCGTATTAATGCATGCTCTGTGCAATGCGACTGTAGTGGTAGGGTTATTGTCATGGTTGTTTGCAGAGGCTCTGACGCGCACGCGCCTACATCATAACAACTCGATCCAACATTGTTATATTTCTGCTTACCCCGATTCTTGGAAATTGTCAAAACATTGGAAAACATTTAAAAATCGCAACAATTCCCGAGTTTATAAGCATAATTCAATATAATGTACAAATTATGAACTCCCGTTAAAAGAAAAAGATACCTATCTAACAAAATTTTATTTTGTAACTGCATGATTTGTAAAAGCAATATGAACAGTTGGAAATTGTGCCCCAAGCTATTTTATGGCATGCGCGGTGCGGGGGGATAATTGTCCACCGATAAAGCGAAAAAAATATTTTTGTAGGAAATAACGAAAATTTATATGCTGTCCTGACGGTATAAACAATACGTATTAAATTCAACGAATTACGGGTGACTAATATTTCGATTTTATTTTGCACAAACGTCAGATATCTTGGATCCGCTCGTGCCGCCTCAGCACCGCACTGTGATTCCGGCGCCCTTGGCAACTGCCCCGATGCCAACACGTTCCTACGCCTTTGGGACACCGATGGGCTTTGGTATGGTCGCCATCCGTCGGATAGGATTTTAAGCCATGTTCAGGAGAGCCATATCCTGTGCAAGTTAAAGAACACTGTGGATGGCCTTGAAGCCTTTGGGGTCCTTGCGACCTGCCCATTGTGAAAATAAGTGCCGCTCAGAGGTAAAACTACGAACATCCGAATGTTGCAATAGTACGATTTCATGCTCCTGGCTATAAACGTTGGCAACTTAATTATTTTGTAAACAAATCAGCAACTTTTTAAAGCCACTCAGCTACTTATATTCATATTAGCTATGTCTGCTTTCCTTTGGCAATATTTAGCTATTTTCTTTTTCCAATCGAGGGAAGTTTGCATTTAGGATTAATGATAGGTTACAGCACATCTAACCAAGGTAATATTTCTCAGTATCTGTGTAACTTGAAGCTGCCAAAAACGGCAGGTAGGAACGGACTGGTTAGGGGCTTGGGTTGTTTTACCTCTGAGCGGCACTTTTTTGCACACCATGGGCTAAATGGCCAGGTCACATGGACCCCG
This sequence comes from Ryuthela nishihirai, assembly GCA_038380435.1. Taxonomy (NCBI): domain Eukaryota; kingdom Metazoa; phylum Arthropoda; class Arachnida; order Araneae; family Heptathelidae; genus Ryuthela; species Ryuthela nishihirai. The sequence continues at coordinate 22,883,899 of JAWZYU010000008.1, forward strand.
AAGGCTCAGAGAAGGTTGGGGAGGGGACCCACTGGAACAGCTGTTGGGAGACAGATGGTAGTCTCCCGTCAAGGCCATCCAGCATGTTCTTTAACGTGGGTTGTTTTACCTCTGAGCGGCACTTTTTTGCATACCATGGGCTAAATGGCCAGGTCACATGGACCCCGAAGGCTCAGAGAAGGTTGGGGAGGGGACCCACTGGAACAGCTGTTGGGAGACAGATGGTAGTCCCCCGTCAAGGCCATCCAGCGTGTTCTTTAACGTTGGGTTGTTTTACCTCTGAGCGGCACTTTTTTGCACACCATGGGCTAAATGGCCAGGTCACATGGACCCCGAAGGCTCAGAGAAGGTTGGGGAGGGGACCCACTGGAACAGCTGTTGGGAGACAGATGGTAGCCTCCCGTCAAGGCCATCCAGCGTGTTCTTTAACGTGCACAGGGTATGGCTCTCCCGCACACGGGGCCACGGCTTAACGTCCCATCCGATGGACGGCGGCCTTATCCAAGCCCATCGGTGTCCCCTACTGACCGTGGGCAGGGCGGGGAATTTTGCGGAGATAAATCTCAACGCTGACCCAGCTGGGACTCGAACCTGGAAACTACAGATTACGAGCCTGGCGCGCTACCAACTGAGCCACCCCCGCCCCTGGTTAGGGGCACTGTAACATCCTGGCCCTTAGTGTCGCGGCACCTGAAACGTAATAAAAGCACATTTTTTTTAAATATTTTACAGAAATTCCACAGAATTAGGGAAAAACGTATTTTAAGCTCTACGTACGAACTCTCAAAAGAATAAGTATTGAAATCTTAGAAAAGAAACTTTTTTTTATTGCATCCCGGGCTTTCCCGCTACAGCTGCGTTCCTAAAAAAAAATAGTGCCAATCTACCCCTGGTGGCAGGATTCAATATTAACAATAATATTTGGAGTGCATCCTGTTTTTGAGTCGTCACACAAAACACTATGCAACTGCACACGACTATTATGTGCAGCCAACTTTCTATTACAAAACATAACTTATTCTAAGTTTTTACTAACTCACTCTTTTTATTAGCAAGCTGATTTTTGGTAGTGATGAAGTAAAGCATTAACGTATATATTATTTCTTATGGTGGGGGGGGGGGGGGAAATAAAGGCCGAACTGGAACTACATTTTTGGCTCTTGAGGTGATGTTTGAAAAAAATGGCGCTCTTTTCATAGGTATTCTTTTGTCCTAAAAATACAATGAATTACAATGTTATTTTATCACATATAATTTTAATAAATCACAAATTATTAGATGTGTAAGTTAATATTAAATTTGAACGATTTTTAATCGCGAATTATGGTTTCTCAAAAATTGCGGTCTCGCAGCCTCACCTATCGAATCAGCTCTGGGAAAAATGAATTCAACTTACAAAAGTGTTTTGTATGTAGTTTCATAGCATGCATTATATTCGTAATCTCGGATCACCAATAATTTTTATTTTAACACAAATTCCAGGGAACTGGAGAAAAACTGAATCGAGTTCTAAATAAGAACTATCAACAGAATAAATACCGATTGCGTTTTAAGTCAACTTCTGATCTAGCAAATAGTTTTTCAATTCTTACTATAAGAAATGGCTCAACTTACAGAAATTATTATCTTTATTACATATTTGAAATACACGAAAAGTTGCATATACAAAAGCATTGGAATACCAAGGCACTCTTTTATCACATGAATCATATTTTCTCATAAATATCACATTGTAGGAATCATTTCAGATGGCTTTTGATTATTTATATATCGACAAAAATTAGGAGTACTGTTACTCTTTTTCCATTAACAACATTCTCAATAGTATTTGTGAATATTTTCTTTGGATGGATTTAGACAATATCGACACTTTAATTTTTGTTTTGAACATATAGATACATAGGTATTTTTTTCACTTTTAAGATGATGATGCAGCTCACTAGAATTAAGATGGGGGAGATGTTTGCTACTCCTGTGGATATTTGAATCCCCTCACCCAGAAATTAAACGGAAAATGTTAATTGTGGACAGTGGGGAGCTTTCGAATCACACACACTGACCAGTTCAGTGTGGTCAGTAAAATTTCCCACCAAAGAAATCAGATAAATGAAGAGGACAGGTCAGACATGATGCAATGGAGCAAATTAAGTTTAATTTCTTGACGTTCCTGATGGTCATTTTCTATCATGTCTTTCACGGATCCCGAAAGTAAATGGATACGTATCTGCCAAGTGTGCATCAAAAACTGGGATTTAATTGAAATTATTTCACCCCTCTCTGCAGTCTAAGCAGAATTTCTGTCCTTCTCTAGAATTAGTTAACATTGACACCAGCATATTGCTATCTTTAATAAAGAAACTCGTACTCTGAATGAAAATTAAGTCCAACTTTAAGAATCTGCAAATGATGCATTGCCCTAATCCATGACTACACATTTTACAAACAAGGGTCTCCAAATTTCTAACTCAGTGCGTATACCAAGACATGGAAAATTGAAATATATTTAACATCCCATTAAATTTTACACATTTTTATTATTACACTGATTTCCATAAATTAAAGAAAATTCCTATGTTAAGTCAATGGGAAGTTAACGTCAAAGCTCTATAACTTCTAAAATAAGTTTTTTGTTTTGAAAAATGTGATTGCAGATAAAGATCTCAATCAAATAAATCAATATCTCGATTTTCAACAGTATTCATTCAGTATTTAATGAGTTATGGAACTTTGAATATTTAACAACAGCAATGCCAGTCTTAAGAAACTTATACAAAACTGAGGAATAGTGAAAGAATTCTTTACACAAAGTTCTAAAATACAAACTTACTTTATTTAAACACTTTGATACAATACTTATTTTTAATTAACTTCTGAAGTCAATTTTCGTGACTGGCATTGTTATCGCTAAATATTTTAACTTCCATAACTCATTGAATATTGTTGAAAATCGAGATATTGATTTATTTGATTGAGATCTTTATCTGCAATCACATTTTTCAAAACTAAACTTAGAAGTTATAGAGCTTTGACGTTAGCTTCCCATTAACATAGGGATTTTCCTTAATTTATGGAAACCAGTGTATTATGTCTTAAAATTATTTGTTACATGAATAAAATTTCATATCTTCCACGTGTTTTGTAAGTAGCTCACCAAATTTAAATCTCTCACAGTTGGCAAAAAAGGACTCCTGATTATATAAATCAATAGAAAGGTTCCACTTGACATTCTCACTCGTAAACGTAAGTTCACAATCCTTAAAATAAAAACTGCATACATCTATACTAGTATTAGTAATAATACGGAGAAGCTAAACTCAGTCCCCATCCCGTCCCACGCCCCGAAATATTTGGAGGTTGATTGATTGGGGTTTAATGGCACATTAGCAAATATGTAAGCCTGTAATTCGATAAATGAGATAAAAGAAATGATAAAAGACATGTAAACCCACAACCAAAGTTAAAACAAAAAATTAACAAAGTATAGGACACATATTTTAAGTATACATATAGTGGTGAATCCACAATTTTAGTTGTCTTTTGGGAAAAGACAGAGAACAGAATTTTTCAGTGGTGTGTTTTCACTTTATCATTAAAACGGTGAGCTCTCTCCTCTTTGAACTTTATCAATGCTTGTTGTTTTACTACATAGGCAAATGAAGTATAATTAACATTTGCATTTTTACAATTAAGTACCAATTCATTACTCAGCATCAATTCTCAACAGTGGCATAAAGCTGTATTAAAAGAAAATACAATCATGTATTAAGAAAATACATACAATTATTTCAGTCACAATTTACCAAAAAAAAAGTAAAATAATCTAAGCTTGAAGGTGTCGGGGAGATTCCTCACTCCTTGCACCTTTAATATACAGGGTGAATCTGAAAAAGTGGGCAAAACTTTACGGGGTGGTAGAACGCAGCTATACGAGCAATATTCGTCATAGAAAGTATGGGCGGAAAGCAAACGGCGAGCCGCTAGGTAGCGTTGGAAATGGTATAAAAGGGTCGGTCCTCACACCCAACGGCATTTCTACCGTGGATTGCCGAGAGGATGGCTGGTTATACTAACCACGAAATGCCGGATATGCACTTTGTGTACGGTGCGGCGGACGGGAATGCAAGTGAGGCACAGAGTATCTCCTCTCCTTCTTGTGTTCATTCTTTAAATGTGAAGTGGAAAACTACCTTTTAACTTCTCACCGCTTGCGTTCCGACCATACATTCTATGACGAATATTGCTCGTATAGCTGCGTTCTACCACCCCGTAAAGTTTTGCCCACTTTTTCAGATTCACCCTGTATATGTGGGCAAGCATAATATAAATTCAATTTATCAGCGAGCCTTTATTTAAAATTGTAAGGTATGAATATTTGCTCAAAATAAAAATAAATTATTCCCTCAAGTAGCTGCTTGCCATAGAGGGACAGGAGTCTGTCAGTTTAATAATAGAGGTGACTAATAGGGTAGATCTGCAACATATTTATTTTCTAATTTTTTTTTTGTCAATTGTGATGAGAACAAATAATATATTACAAGTTTTTAAAAATCTCTATAGATCTAAGAACACTAACATCTTTCTTAGTTTTGATTTCTTCTAAAGCTGAATACTAGCAAGTCCATGGCACCAATATCAGTTGGTTTACTCAGCTTTTCTAAATGGCCAATGTATTAGGATTGAGTTGGGTTGTTTTACCTCTGAGCGGCACTTTTTTGCACACCATAGGCTAAATGGCCAGGTCACATGGACCCCGAAGGCTCAGAGAAGGTTGGGGGAGGGGAACCACTGGAATAGCTGTTGGGAGACAGATGGTAGCCTCCCGTCAAGGCCATCTAGCGTGTTCTTTAACGTGCACAGGGTATGGCTCTCCCGCACACGGGGCCACGGCTTAACGTCCCATCCGACGGACGGTGGCCTTTCCAAGCCCATCGGTGTCCCCTACTGACCGTGGGCAGGGCGGGGAATTTTGCGGAGATAAATCTCAACGCTGACCCAGCTGGGACTCGAACCTGGGAACTACAGATTACGAGCCTGGCGCGCTACCGACTGAGCCACCCCCGCCCCACCAATGTATTAAAACTAGCCTCATTGAAAGAGGTAAATTCTCTTTCCACTTCTTTATACGAATTATTAAAAAACAAAACATACAATAAATTATATAATCACAATACTCTCTTAATGACATTTCTGAATGTCAATATGTACAGTTAAACAAGAAGTTATATACTTTTCTCATAATGGAAATCTGACATCTTTCATTATTAAAACCAAAGACCACCATGTTCAAGTCAATTTGCACTTCAAAGGCTTCGTGTGAAATGTTTTTACATTCATAACTTTCTTCCCAAATCAGGATTTTCGCATCCATACAAAGTTTTCAAATCCAAGTCAATTTAAAATGGCACTAATGATCAAAAACTATATTTATCACACTAACATTGTAAAATTTTAAAACAGCAGTGCCATATTTGGCATTGCTGTTTTAAAAAATTTTTTGATTAGCAAAACAATCTGCTGCACAATAATTCACACAGACCCTAATAATATAGTCAGTGTAATAAATTCATTATATGAATAACTGTGAGAATCTTCTTCTGTGGGCAAAGTGCAGCACAATACATTGTGTTAAAAGAGGTGACGAGTTGGTTGTTTTACCTCTGAGCGGCACTTTTTTGCACACAAATGGGCTAAATGGCCAGGTCACATGGAACCCCGAAGTCTCAGAGAAGGTTGCAGGAGGGGACCCACTGGAACAGCTGTTGGGAGACAGATGGTAACCTCCCATCAAGCGTGTTCTTTAACGTGCACAGGGTATGGCTCTCCCATACACGCGGGGTCATGGCTTAATGTCCTATCCGATGTTTATGATCCGATCCTATCCGATTTTTTAATGTCCCCCTGCCCACAGTCAGTAGGGGACACCAATGGGCTTGGAAAGGCCGCCAAGTGGCGGTCTTTCCAAGCCCATTAACGTCCCCTACTGATTGTGGGCAGGGCAGGGAATTTTGCAGAGATAAATCTCAATGCTGACTCAGCTGGGACTTGAACCTGCGAACTACAGATTACAAGCCTAGCACTACTGACTGAGCCACCCCTGCTCCCAAAAGAGGTGGTGATGAACTGAAGCTGATGAAAGCAATGACGTCACAGTTGCAACAGTCATGTCTAGATATTAAAGCCTGAGAAATGCTTGATGTACCCCACTTGTATAACGAAAAGAACAAGGGAAATAGCCTCTGGTGGATGCTGTGAAGTCCAGAAGCATTGGTCCACTTTCCTTGTAAATGCTGCATTAGTAGAAAATACCAGACATCGGAAGATGCTTCACCATCTCAGCATGATGGAAATCAAAAACCATATATGGCAGTCTGAAGTAGAAATTAAAAAAAAAAAGTGCAACCAATAAAAATGTTAATTATATATATAAATTTAAAAAAATTAAGATTGCACTTTTTTTAATTTCAATTTAGGCTGCAGTTATAGCTTCTTACAACATTGCCTCCATGCTGAGATTGCTGAAGTAACTATCAGTCTCGTATTTTCTACTGATTCCATTACTACTACCATTTGTAAAAAATGGTCTGACACATCTGGACTTTATACAGCAGTCCATAAAAGGCTGTCCTATTGCATTCCTTTAATCCTACTAGCAGTACACTATGATGTTTCAGACTTTAATATCTAAACAAGATTACTGCTAGGATGATGTCACATCACGGTTTCCATCAGCTAGTGTGCATAAAACGTGTTTAATTAGGTTAGCTGCATCAATGTTGCTACCAGCTTTAATGACCCACAATATATGTGATATACTTTGCCCACCAAAGGTTCTCAATATTAATAATATAATGAACTGTTATACCAACTACAGTATAAGGTATATATGAATCACTGTCAGCAGACTGGATTACTATCACATACATTCAATCTAGCAATGTTTCTACCTTTTGCAGTGGTAATGCAATAAGTTACCCTTTAACCCAATACCACTCTGCTTTAATCTCTCAATTTAACACTAATGATCTATAGGCATCAAAGGGTTATTGTCCACTGGATGAGATATATAATGATAAGGCCCTGTGTACCGTAGAGCACCTTGTGTACATTAAAGAACACACTAAATTGTCTTGACTAGAGGTTTCCATCTGCTCCTAACAGCTATTTGATCACTTCTCCAACCTTCTCTGAGTCTTTGGACCAAGCCATTCAGCCCATTGTATGCAAAAGAAAGTGCTGCTCAGAGGTATAACAACCCAACTCCCTAATCCTTTAAGTGCTGGGGCGGGGGTGGCTCCGTCGGTAGCGCGCCAGGCTTGTAATCTGTAGTTCCCAGGTTCGAGTCCCAGCTGGGTCAGCATCGAGATTTATCTCCGCAAAATTCCCCGCCCTGCCCACGGTCAGTAGGGGACACCGATGGGCTTGGAATGGCTGCCGTCCGTCGGATGGGACGTTAAGCCATGGCCCCGTGTGCAGGAGAGCCATACCCTGTGCACGTTAAAGAACACGCTGGATGGCCTTGACGGGAGGCTACCATCTGTCTCCCAACAGCTGTTCCAGTGGGTCCCCTCCCCCAACCTTCTCTGAGCCTTCGGGGTCCATGTGACCTGGCCATTTAGCCCATGGTGTGCAAAAAAGTGCCGCTCAGAGGTAAAACAACCCAACAACCTTTAAGTGCCAGATGCTTTTAAATGTTTTCAAAATAATCATCAAATAAATTGGCAATATATATTTTTATGCTTCCCTACCATTTTATTTTTATATTTTTTGTTCAGAATCAAATGTTCTTTATTTTAGTATGCAATGTAAAATTTTCATTCATTACTTATTTCATAATGAGGCTCTGAAGTTGAGTTGCAATTTTCGAGGAAAAAAAACTGACACTAAACATAAATTATCTTTATCAATTATTTTTTAAATGTAACATTTCATTGAAACTAATTATATTTAGCAACAATCAACTAAAACAACTCATATAATATATATACTTAATTATACTTTAAGTACTCTCTAAAGCAGTGATTCTCAACCTTTTATGCTTCACGTGCCCTGTGGAAATGTGTATGTAACTGGTGTACCCAGATAAAACTAGTTATATATATTTTGTTCCCATTGTTATACTATAACATATATCTAGTGACTTTTTAGCTCTCACGGCATCTCCCATAAGATTTTACTCTGTACCCCACGTTGAAAACCCCTAAAGTATGCATAAAAGCTCAAAAATGCTAGCAGTGTCACTATGTTTCCAAATAAAGATTATCTTGCACTCAGACCTCCAGTAAGCTTAGTAACATCACCTTTCTTATCTTCCATTACAATACTATATTCACTTACCCAGCAAAAATTCTGAACCATACACAGCATTGACTCACTTCACGATTTCTTGTTATACAATTTGAAAAGCTGCTAGTATTGAATGGATCAATTGTCACTAGTACTGAATGAAATATCATTCGATAACTCTTGGGTACTAGGCAATTTGGACTTTATGCTTTTGTTGTGAAAAATAATTACCAAAATTTAGTGATTTTGTTATCAAATCAGTTGTGTAGTCAAACTAATTTCATAACATAAAAGTAACCAAAATGTAAAAAAAAAATGAACATTAGCATTAGATAATCAAATCAGAACTGGCATTAAAACATAAAACTAATGTTTAACCATATGTTCATTACCTCTGAAGGTTGTACATTTTTATTATAATCCAACAAGAGCAATTCATATTTTATGGTTTACATGATGAAAAATTCAGAAAACTGGATGACCCAAATCCAAGCCATTCTGAATAACTAAGCTTTTACTGTAAAAAAAATTAAATGACCAGTCTTCACTTTGTGATTTAACATGTAATATACATCGGTTTCTTTATACAAATAAAAACTAGAATCTACATTTTTGGAGTATAGGCACAATATTATGTACACACACAAAAAAATAATTATATATTCACAAAAAGAAGTAAAAAATTAAAGTATATAGAAATTACCTTAAAGATAATTTTTACAATAAAATCAGCAAATTTTCAGTAGCTCAAGTACTTAAAATTGTTTGGCATATAAATTGCTGATGCAGCTTAATAAGCAAATCTTTCACTCCATAGAATAATGTCACATGACCAGAATACAAATATCAAGCATCATGAGTTCGTATTATCTGCATACCCTTATGGCAATCTTTGTTAATGCATTTTACTGAATTCTAAATATTGTACAAAATTTTGGTTACTGAAAAATAGAATTTTAATTTTTACAACAAAAAATTTAAGAACAACAGATTACTATATTAAATACTATGTTAATTCACATTATTAAAAATACCTTGGCTATATGCAAAATTTAGAAATTCTACCTGTATAATACATACAGCATACACTATTCAGCAAACTCTAGTAACTTTTCAAAAAGCCATTTAATATTGCCCAGTCAGACATACAGCCACCAGAATACAAATATCAAGCATCATGAGTTCGTATTATCTGCATACCCTTATGGCAATCTTTGTTAATGCATTTTACTGAATTCTAAATATTGTACAAAATTTTGGTTACTGAAAAATAGAATTTTAATTTTTACAACAAAAAATTTAAGAACAACAGATTACTATATTAAATACTATGTTAATTCACATTATTAAAAATACCTTGGCTATATGCAAAATTTAGAAATTCTACCTGTATAATACATACAGCATACACTATTCAGCAAACTCTAGTAACTTTTCAAAAAGCCATTTAATATTGCCCAGTCAGACAATTTAGATATTACCATTATTTATCTACAAAAATAAACATATAAATATTTACAAATTAATAAGTTCCAAGGAACTGTTCTGTATTTTATTCAATTTAAGTTATTAGGACAGTGCTTTAAGTTCAATGTATCTAAACCTCAACTATTAAATCAACACTCTAGCATCAATTTAAATATTAGAGGAAAAATTGTCTTGAGCCGGGTGGGATATGAACCCATGACCTCCTGATAACGTTAGGTGCTCTAAACCACTGAGCTACCGGCCGCCGATCAAGATCTCCTCTAATTAGGCTATGAACATTCCTTTCATGTTTCGTATTGGTGCTATTCAGGCAATTTTAGCCACAAACGGCATTTATATTTGCCAATAGATGGAAGCATATACAACGAGTATGCAGACAATAAACAATTGTTTATGTCTCAGTGGTTTAGAGCACCTGACATGTTATCAGGAGGTCGTGGGTTCATATCCCACCCGGCTCAAGACAATTTTTCCTCTAATATTTAAATCGACGTTAGAGTGCTGATTTAATAGTTGATTTGGAATACGTCGAGCTTATTTCATTGTTTAGTATCTAAACCTTTCTCCAAAAACTAATCCTATCCATGTAAAAATAAGTAAAACTTCTAAATTTTCTCAGTATACTATCTAAAGGTTCTTTTTACAGATTTTTACACAACACTAAAATTAGATATCACATTGTACTTTTGCAATATATATCAACCATATCTTGTCAATACAAATGAACAGGAAAAATTGATCTTTTTGAAACTTATTTAATCTACTTGTAAGTTCTTTTAAGTATAATTGTGTTCAGTGGACTGTTATGTGATTTGCTCCTACAGTAAGAAATTCTACCACGAAAGACAATAGGCATTTTTAAATATGCAACAGTGACTTTCACACCGAAAGCATATGTTCAATGGCAATATTAAACTTTATCTAAGTCTGTTCACTGGTAATTTATTTCAATCCAATCCATAGAGATGTATGACACGAGCAAAATCTGACAAGAAACTGTTTTAATACTCAATTAATTTCTTATACAGTGTAAATGGTGAAATATGATATCTAATTTTGTATTTGTAAACATTGTGATATTAATACTTGCTTTATTTCTAATTGATACTTCAGTATTGATCATGATGCAAAATCCAATGACACGGTTCAAGCATTAATACATTCAATGAAAATTACACTCAAATGCAAAAAATTTGCACATTAGTTTTCCTTAATATTCTGAAAAAAAAAAGGGGGATTGGGTTGGGTTGTTTTACCTCTGAGCGGCACTTTTTGTGCACACCATGGGCTAAATGGCCAGGTCACATGGACCCCGAAGGCTCAGAGAAGGTTGGGGGAGGGGACCCACTGGAACAGCTGTTGGGAGACAGATGGTAGCCTCCCGTCAAGGCCATCCAGAGTGTTCTTTAACGTGCACAGGGTATGGCTCTCCCGCACACGGGGCCACGGCTTAACGTCCCATCTGACAGACGTCGGCCTTTCCAAGCCCATCAGTGTCCCCTACTGACCGTGGGCAGGGTGGGGAATTTTGCGGGGAAAAAAAAGGGGGTTTAAAAATTGACTTTCTTATGTGATCTCATGGTGAATATGTCAAAATAAGTGGTAAAACTACTTTAGTAGATCCAAACATGCATATGAACCATCAACACAATAGAAACTAAGAGATCTGAGCATTATTTGTCCATGAATTGTGTGCATTTTTTATTGTTTGTCCACAAATTGCAAATTGAAGATTGCCATTTCATTAAATCTGTCTCACTTCATTTAGCTGGCTCGTTAAGGTGGCCTGTCATTGAAATAATGGAGACGTGGCAGTCTCAAGCCACCAGTCAGTTAAATGTATCTCAAATGGTGATCTTCATGCTTTGGAAACAATTTCAGGCAATAAATGATGTTGCTAGAAGGCAAGTATGAGATCATCCAAGAGTCACATCTGAAGATGATCAGTATTTGGCTTCTAACTGTTGGGCATTAAGGAGACATCCTAACTTGCTTTGCCCACAGAAATGAAAATTTCAAAATGAATTGTTTCCAGAAGACTCCAGGAGAGGGTTCTCTATGCAAGATGACAACAGAATGACTCTAACTCACGTAAAAAAGCCCATTTGAATTGGTCTCAGCAACATGTGCATACCTAGGAACAGTGATGACTGTTCTCTTCATAGATGAGCTGAGATTCAACTTACAGACTGATTCTCAATGAACATTCATCTAGAGAGAATGGGATACAATATCATCTGTCTAACATCAGGTAAAGGAACTAATGTGGAGCCAGTGGTTCGACGATTAAGGAGGCATCAACAACAGTGGCTGCACCAAACATCCGTATGTTTGACATGATCTCAGTCATCCAGAGGTATCAGGAAAAGATCCTTGAAACTTCTGTTTGCCCATTTGCAGATGCAGTAGGCTCAGGATTCATTTCAATGGACGATAATATTTGTGTACTTAGATATCACTTGGTGGTTCTAATATCGTGAAAGTATTCAATATATGGAATGATATCCAATATCTCCTAACCTCTATATCCTACTAAGTATGTCTGGGATGCCTTGGGGAAGACAGATTGCCAGTCGCAACCTCCTCCTAAAAGTCTCCATGACCTTAGCCCTTTTCCACCAGTGGACTTCACTGCCTTAAGACTGATTGGAGACACTGTAGGCACTAAGAGGAAGTATTGTAAGTCCTGCATTCTATCAGAGGTGACAATAATGCACTCTATAGTACTCTATAATGACACTCTATAGTAATGAGTTTTAATTCACCTTTTTTGGGCTTACTTCTGTACCTTCATATAAACATAATTAATCATAAAACTAGTCATCTTACAAACATCCAGTTTTATGCAGAATTTTAATCATTTACCTATAGTGACTTGCTTCAGCAATGTTTTCTAGTGTGTGTTCCTTAACTTTTGCATTTGAGTGTATATACATAAAAGAAATCCCAAAAGATTACTACTGAAACCATTTTGGCCTTTTAAATGCATTTGTGTGAAAAACTGGTTCACAGGTTGTAGGTTGATCTTCAGCAGATTATAATACTGATTTTTTTTTTTTTAACTACAAATGTTGTCAGTAACTGTAAACTATAAATGTCAAAGATGTTAGTAACTTTAAAATTTCACAATGAAAAACTTGGAATGAATAAAATTAGTTTCGTTTACTGCTTATGAAGTGATTTTTGATGGCATAAATATAAAAGAATCTTTTCTCTCAACAGAAACAATTTTTATTATGCCATAAAAATTTCTTCCAAGAAGACATGAAATAATGACTTTCTGAACATATGTCATAAACTGCAGTTTTCTAGCTACTGAACCTGACATGTGACTAGATCATAAAATCCAGGTCCCAGTCATGCCAATATCCATTTTTCTGGCTTACTTTATTACAGTTTTAATTAAAGATTATCATTAGTATTATAAATGGTAATTTTTATATATGCAGACCACACTCATATAAAGCAGAAAACATTAACGATGTTCATTAAACATGGCAACATTCTCAGTTTTGTAAAAATTAAGTTATAATTATTATGCATTTACCCATTGAATTTTTTTGAGCTCTATTAATCTATATGAAAAAAACTGATAGACATTAATATTTATTATCACTATCCACTGAATAAAAACATTTGAATCATTTAAAAAAAATAGAAATAAATAATAAAATTTTAAAATATAACTAAAAATCACTCGTTGTTTGCAATAAAAATTGAACTCTATTATTGCTAAGCCATTCTACATTTCAGATGGCTCACTTAGATATGGAAATAAATTTAAAAGAATGCAATTATACTTAATATTATAGTTTTTGGTTATTCCTTAAGCAGATATTAAAGTCTGATCTTTTACACATTTATCTATATGGCTGCATATATCTTACAGACTGTGGAGCTGAAGTTTGAGGTAGCTGTGGTGGAATGGGCATAAAGTTATTATACTGTGTTTGTTGAGGCTTAGGAGGTAGAACAGGCATAAACTGATTGTGCTCTGACTGAGGAAATTGTGGAGGTTGAGGTATATAATGATTAGGTTGATATGAAGAAGAATTTGGATGCTGTGTGGGAAATACATTGTTCACAGGTTGTGAACCAGCAGGAAAATAAGATGGAAATACAGGTGGTTTGGGAGCTGGTCTGCTTGGTGCAATACTAGTAGACTTTGGTGCAACATCTTGTGAAGCAGGAGGAACAGGAGGTGCTGGTGGTTTCTGACGGTTAGCTCTAGGTGGTGGGCTTGGCTGTGACGTTATACCATTTACCTGCTGCAGAGGTTGGTTATTCTGCTGTTGAAGTAGAACAGCCATTTTTTCTGATTTAGCACGGCGCAAATGACCCAATTTTCTTTTCTCCAAATATTCTTCAAGGAAAGTGGCTATAGGTGTTTCCCCATTCAGAAACGTCTCTATACAAATCTGTATATAAAAAATTCAAATTAAATACTCTTTCATATAATCATCTGGAACATAAATTTCAAAATAATCTAAATAATATGTTTTAACATTTTTTTTTACAATTTTAATTTAATTTAATTTTTAATTTGGTGAGGAATTACTATAGTTTTAGAGAAGCCTCACTGACAAATTAATGCTTATACCCACAGAGAATATAAATTGGCCAAAGGTGTGTAGAAGAGACAGGAAGAACTTGTTCCTCTTAATTACCTACTAAAGTTGAGCTCAGACTCAGTCACACTGAAGCCAGAAATAGCACAAGTAGCTTTGGGCATAGAATTAATTTAAATTCCCACTTTTACTTATAATTGTAAAAAAAAAAATTTTTTTTTACTAATAACTATCTTAAACTGCATTGCTCAACTATAGTTACCATCAATATCAATTTATGTTTTTTTTGCAAACTGTAAATTTACAATGATCATCATGAAACATTTTATCATTTCCATATTTCACTCCATCAGAGAATTTCTGGTAACACCAAATGCATGATCAGATGCATTAGCTTTAAGCTGAAATAAAAGTATCTTTCTCATTGTCATCTTTGCTATTTCTTAGTAAATTCTGAATTATTCTAATATATTATATTAAAGTTAGTTTAATTTCCTATTAATATTTGTTCTGAAATACTTTTAAAAAGTTGCTAACGCTGATTTGCAGAAACATAAACAGGTTATTAATCTGATCACTTGTGTACCTCTAGTTCCTCATTGAATAATTAACCATATACTGCACATATCAGATTGGTACAGAGATATAACTGAATATGCAACTTAAAGAGGCAAATTTTTTCTCATATCATCTCTTCAGAACTGAATTTTTGTTAATAGAAGACATGTTTGCATTTAAAATGTGCTTAATTTATTACCAAAGGAACAAAAATATACAAAAATTATTATTTTTTAAACATCATTTCATTGAAATACAGCATGTACAGATATTGCAGAGAAAAATGGAAACATTCCTATGTTAAGTCAAAGTTCTACAATAAGCTTTTTATAGGAAAATAGGACTAGATAAATTTAAATCTTAATCAAATTTATCGAAATCTCGATTTTCAACAATATTTGGTGGGTATTTAAAGAGCTATGGAAGCTGGAATATCCACCCAACAGCAGCAAGTGTAACACGTGTAAAATACAACTATTGAAAGAACTATTTGCACACAATTCTAAAACGTACACTTACTTTATTAAATGGTATGAAATAATACTTTTTTTTTAGTTTTAATCAACTTCTGAGGTGAATTCTTACGACTGACATCTGTTATTCAAAATTTATATAATAATTACTGAATGGATATTGTTCAAAATCGAAATTTATACAGTTTAAGTGACATCCTATATTTATCTTCAGTTGTGTTTCAATAAAAATTTATTTAACCAGTTATGGAGCTTCAAATTTGATCTGCATTGGCATAAGATGAAGATGTTTTCATTTTTCTGTCCATTGCCTGTATCTTATAATGTATTGAATTGATGCAAAATGGGAAAAAAAGTGAATCACATGTTTGCCATTGTCAGAAAATGTGCAGCAGTCTTCTAAACAACATAAAAGGCAGCATGTGCATACCTCCAATATAAAAATGACATTCTGTACCTACATTTAGTTTATACAAGTGGCAACAGGCATTTCATAATGGGAATGTGGGTATTCATTCCACCATGCTGTACGAATTCAGAAATGGTGTCCAAGAGTGCTTGTGTAAACAATGCAAAGCTTAGGGGGTCATCTCTAAAAGCACCTGTTACAAGTGGTATTACAAATTCCAGTCAGGTGACTTTTAGCTCAAAATGAACCTTGAAGCATCCAGCCGGTAGAGTTGAACGATGACTGTTTAAAGGTACTGCTGAACAAAAATAACATCAGACATCCAGAGAATTGGCACAGCTACTGAACACCATAAATCCTCTGTCATTTGACATCTGCAAAAGCTGGGTTATGTGTCCAAACTGGATACCTAGATCCCACAACAGTTGTCACAACAAAACAATGTGATTCACTACACTGCATGTGCTTCATTGCTTGCTTAGCAAAAGGACTTTTTAGCTGTTGAACTTTTAGCTTAATGAATTTTTTTTTATTTGACAAAATGATTACAGGAAATGAAAAGTGGATCATTTATGATGGCCGAGTGGTTAGCGCATTTGGCTACTGATCTACGGGACCTGGGTTCGAGCCCCGGGTAAGGCATGGCTGTTTGTGTCGTTTTTCTGCTGAGGTTCTGCCATCCTCTCAGACCTTATACTGTGGCATATAAACTGACGGGCTCCTGCCAGACCTCTGTGGCAAGCAGCTGCTTGAGGGGGTATTTATTTTATTTATTTTTGTCCATAAAAGATCATGGTGTCAAGCAGGAAAATCAGCCCAGGCTATAGCAAAATTGGAATTGCATTATCATAAAGTGATTCTCTATTGCTGGTGGAATTGCAGGGGTATCATCCACTATGAACTTTTAAACCAGTCCCAAACCATCAACTCAGATGTCTACTATAAAGAGTTTGACTGCTCAAGTGCGGCACTGAAGACTTAATGCCAGTCATTGGTAAACAGAAAAGGTGTTATTAAGTGTGGTTTTGGCCAGACCTCAAATTTCCACCACGAAAACACAAGGCCAAATGTTACATTACAGGCACAGCAGAAACTATAGCAATTGGGATGGGGAATAATGATGCACCTCCTATATTTGTTGGATATGGCTACCTCAGATTTCCATCTGTTCTGATCCCTGAACAATTACATTTTTTGTTTTGGAATGATGACGAGGTGGGAGTGCATTGCTGACTTTGTTGCCACGAAGGACAAGTGTTTCTACAGGAATGGCATCTACAAACTTGTAGATCATTGGAACATGGTCATATCTACTAATGGTATTTATGCTCATGATTAAATAACACACTGGTTAATCATTGGAACAATTATCTTGTAATTTTCCATTACTTTTGCATAAACCCAATAGAAACCATCCCAAAAGTTGCAAAATTTTGAAATCTCAGAAGAAAAAAAAATATCCACTCAAGCAGTTGCTTAACAAAGAGGTCTGACAGGAGATTGTCAGTTTAATACACCACAGTAGAAGATCTGTGAAGAAGGTGAGACCTCAGCAGAAAGACAACACAGACAACCATGCCTTACCCAGGACTCGAACCCAGACCCCTTTGACCAGTAGCCAAGAGTGCTAACCACTCAGCCATGTGACAGTGTGGCTAAGTGGTTAGCATCTCAGAAAAGCAGTAAAAAAAGAATTTAAAAGCATCCTAATTTATATGCATTTTGTCATGATAAACATATCAAATGAATGACACCTATGAAATTTAGCAAAATAATCATTTGCACATCAGGCACAGTTGTCTCAATTTACTGTATGCAGTTTGTATTATATCCGTAGATGACACTAAGTTCAAGCAGACTAAAGACTGATCTAGACCTTGCAAGATCAAAGGCACCTCTTCCTGAATTAAAAAAAAAACACTTAAAAACAATGCACATTGTAATGTACACAGGGTCTGAAAGGGTTATAGAAAGGTCTGACCCTCCTTGTCATGCTCATCTGAAGCAGAAAAATTGGCCAGAGATGGTTGATAAAGACTTTGATTTACAAGAGAGCATGAGATCTTTTAAAATAAAAATCCAATGTTATTTAAGTTTTGCTGATGGAACTTAAATATGCTGAAATTTTAAACACAAGTAATATATCACTCAAAATAGAATAAATTTCATTTCTACATGTGCTCTTCATGATTTAATGTAAACTTTGAAAAATCTACTTTTACTTTCTACTTCTAAATACCAATTATCTGTGCAGAAATTAAATTATACTACCATGTTTAAGTTTTATGGTTCTAGCTGATTCTGTCAGTTCTGGTGAAACACTTCTGAATGCAAAGATGGAACAAAGGTATGCACTGGCAACATGAGAATAATTATCAACAGAAAAAGTGTATGTAAATTCAAAGCAATTAGCGAAAGGCAGTGCATGAAGTCAAAACTATACCAAACCTAGATTACCAATTACAGGCATAGCAAAAACTGCGGCAATTGGGCTGGGAAATAATGATACACCTCCCATATTTGCCAGACTAGGCTACCTCATATTTCTATCTGTTCTGATCCCAGAACAATTGGTTAATCAGAGAATAACTACATACACAACTATAAAGAAAAATATTTTACAATTACAGATACATAGATGGTAATAAATAGTTCCTGATTGTTGTTTATTGATATTTATGAAATTTTTATTCATTATTAAACTTCTTTTGAATTTTTATCTACTACCACATCCTTCATCACTCAGTGTTCTACAGTTTATATTGAATAAACTCACATCTGATATTTTTGTGAAAAGCTCATATTATTTCAAATTCAAAAACTGAAATATCTAGATTTCATTCAAAAATAAAACAGTCAAAAAGAGTTTCCCCAATGGTTAGTAGCTAGTTCCATGATAAAAACTAGTTTTTTTTTAAACATTTTCGAATTTCTCAGTCATCCATGAGCTTCTAAATTGTTCCTGAAAACTTTAGGAGCCTCCATCTCACTCAATTCACATGACTAAAGATTCATTTACAATGTAAATGGCACTAAAATGCCATGAAAGCAGCTTGCTACAACTAGATTGCATGAATCATTTACAGTATCTCAGACACATGCAGCACATGGAGTAAGGTTGCTATAAGGAAAGGCTCTGATGTAGATAGAAAATAATAAAGTCCCTTTAAGATGTGGGAGTCACACTGAAAACAAAATTAACAGTGGAATATGATTGTTTGGCATGAACTCCCTCAATAAGCAATCTAAACTTATCTGGTTTTCATGGCATATGTCACACTGCTTCTTGATTTTTATGATTTTGGTGGGCTTAGAACTATGCCAGTAACTTTAAAAATTATTCTAATGCTATTTCTTGCCAAAGATTTTTTAAAATACACAAATAATGTAGATACATCTCCATGAAATTCCCACATTTACTTTTCAGGGAATTTAGAATATAATAATATCAGCATTATATTTACATCACTTGCTTGTGTAATTACACCACATTCATTCTCAAGAAGAATCAATTAAACAGCATGGATGCCACAACCCACATTCTTGTCTTTTAAAACCTGCTGTTAAACACTGTGATAAAATTTTTAAAATGAAATTTGTTCTGTTTACCTTTGTAATATATTTTATCTCCTCTCAATTATCAAAAACGATTGAATCAAAAACATTCAATTATGCAAAATAAGTTTGGTCTGAAACTATTTGATACAGAATTTACTATATACATAAAAAAAATAATTTGATTTAGAAATACCTCTGCATCATCTTCAGCTTCAGCTGTTGCTGTCTGTAGAAGTGCTAATACAGTATCCAGTGTGGTCTGTGATTTCAATTGTTCTGAAAAATGTACAGTTTTCAGATAAAAAAAAGTTGATTTAATGTCATAGATTACAAATATAGACAGTTTGTGCTTTTGCAAATTAACTGGTTCCAGGACAGCATTAATTAAACATGAATAAAAGTCTTATACTAATGTAATAAATTAGTTAATTGGCTAATAATATACTATATAATAGCAAAATGTAGAAGAAAAAAAATCAGAGCAAAAAACATTTATTAATATAAAACACATTGTCATCATCATCATCATCATCATCCTCAAGCAGCCATGGGTTACGGAGGTCCAACCAGACCGTGCAATTTAGTTCTCCAAGCAAGACTATCCTGAGCTACATCTACTGCATCTGGCCACTGCACACCAATTCTAACAAGGTACTGTTTGACATTGTCTGCCCACCGCATCCTAGGTCTCCCCCTCCTTCTGAGGCCTCTAGGCACACTGTTCATAACCCTATTCGCCAATCTATAATTATCCATATGGGCAACATGGCCAAACCAGCGGAGTCTCTCTCTGCAAAATATGCCACTTAAAGGAGGTTGCAGACTCCTTTGCCTAACCTCATCATTAGTTACAAAGTTAAACCACCTAATACCCAAGATACTACATAAGCATCTAGTTTCCAGTTATCTTGTTTACACAGCCTCCAAGTTTCACTACCATAACTAACCCTAGAAAGAACCAAACTATTATACAGTCTAATTTTAGTCTTGAGGTGTATTCGCCTATTTCTCCACAATCTCCATAGATTCTTAAAAGTCCCGGCAGCAATCCCTATTCGTCTGTTAATCTCATGCCGCACATCACCAGTATCTGTTACATAGCTCCCAAGATAATTAAACTGAGACACCTTCTCAAGATTGCAATCATTCAGAATAACTGAATCACAGCCTGCCTGACCAATTTTAATCACTTTAGTTTTCTCTCTGTTTATAACCAAACCTACTCTACTACCAGTTTCATCAACAGCTCGAATGAAAGAGTTCATCTCATCAACATCATTTGCCAAAAGAGCTAAATCATCAGAATAATCAAAATCAGAAATTTTCGTATTTCCAGCCCATTTAAGGCCAAAATCTTTCCCTTGAAGCGAATTCACATTACATAATCAATAACCAAACTAAAGAGAAAAGGAGACAAAATGCACCCTTGTCGAACGCCAGAAGTAATGCTAAACCAATTGCTACAAGCCTTACCAACTCTCACACACGACTCAGTGTTATTATAGAGAGCTTTCATTATGTTAACTAACTTGTCTGGTATACCATTTGATCTCACAATCAACCACAAATTATGACGATCAACAGAATCGAAAGCCTTTTTGAAATCAACAAAGCTAGCAACCAAAGGTTTCTGAAACTCTAAACATTTCTCAAGAATTTGCCTAAGTGAAAATATCTGATCTACACATCCCCTACCACTTCTGAATCCACATTGCTCATCACGCAATTAACTGTCAACCAGATTCTTAATT
Organism: Ryuthela nishihirai; assembly: GCA_038380435.1. Classification (NCBI taxonomy): domain Eukaryota; kingdom Metazoa; phylum Arthropoda; class Arachnida; order Araneae; family Heptathelidae; genus Ryuthela; species Ryuthela nishihirai. Next base: position 22,904,987 of record JAWZYU010000008.1, read on the forward strand.
CTATTAAGCACAATCATGGAAAGAACTTTACCTGGAACAGAGAGTAGGCTGATACCCCTATCACAAGAACTGTGATCACTTTTTTTGAAAATAGGGATAACAATAGCTCTGGTAAAATCCTTAGGAACCATGCCTTTATCATAAAAGATATTGAAAATTTCAGTCATCCAAGTGGTAACCGAAACATTCCCAGCTCTAAGCATTTCGGTAGTAATTTCATCTACCCCTGGGAATTTATGAAGTTTGAGTTTAGAAATAGTCAAAATAACTTCAGATTGTGTTATAGAGCCAACATTAAAGCCCCCAATACATTTATCATCACTACAAACAATGGGAGTAGAACTAACCACATTGTTTAGAACATCACTGAAATGCTCAGCCCACCTAGCAATAACCTTACCTTGTTTATCCTTCAATCCCTGTATACCTGTCTGTTTTCTACCACATAAAACATTAACTATCTGGTACAGCTCTCTGCTGTTGTGCTGCCTAACTGCTTCCTCAGCTTTGTCAGCCAAGCCATCAAGCCAAAGATTCTTATCAGCAGCTAACTGATCCTTTACACGTTTATTAAGCTCTCTGTAATCCTTTCTATTAGGACTAGTAGGGTACTGATTAAGGACATTCCTGCAGTTCCTTTTTTCCGAAATAAGCTCAAGTGCCTTATCACTTAAATAATTCTGTTTCCTCTGCTCCTATTTTCCTAAAAGAGTACTGTTAGTTTCCAAAAAAAGCCTGTTTAAAACGGCCCCGTTCTTCCTCAACTTCAGTAGTAAGCAAACCATGACTGTCATAATGACTAAGTAACCTATCATGGTAAGCTTTAGCTGTAATTGGGTCTTTCAGAGCTTCAGTATTAAAGGTAATTTTTTTTAACTTTAGCACTTTTTAAGTTTAAGTTGCAAGACACTTTTAACAAAGGTAACAAACACTTTTAACAAGCAGACCCATGCCTTGGTGATGCTTTCCATCCTCCCTCCCTGTAAAGAGAAATTTAAAGTTATTTTTAAGTATCTCATAACCTATATTCTAAACTTGCAAAAGACCAGATTGATAATTTACCTGTCAATCTGGTCTCTTGCAAGCCTAGAATATTTAGGTTATAGCACTGGAATTCCTGTGTGAGGACATCAAGAGACTAATCTCTATGTAATGTCCTCACATTCCATGTTCCTGCAAAGAGAAAATGATTAGCAGGATTTTTAAAGAAATTAGGTTTATTTATTGAGATTGGTAGGGCCAACAATAGCAAACAGCCCCCTGATCGCAGGCATGGGGCAATGACCTGTTTCTCCTCCACTAAAGGCTGAAGTCAGCGATGCTGGTAGGAACTTCAGGCACCTTTTCAAGTGGACTTTTTCAAGAGCCACGTGGCCTGCCTGAGACACATTACTCCAGTTTAGGCTTGACGATGCCCAACTAGCTAAGTAAGGTTCAGGTACCTGCAATGGCCTCTGATTAGGATTATCCACCAGCTGATATAAGGTATCACATGCCTCTGTTCACTTAGGGCTGGAACCCAGAAGCAAACAGAAAACACAGCAACAGATTCTCCCTCAACAGAGGCCCACCAGTGCAGCAAGTCCAGGATCAATAATCAAGCTCAAATCCATAAACAAGTCCAGTCTAGTAGGTATAAATGGTCAGCACCAGGACCCTGTGAAGTTGACCACTCCTCAGCAGGGTTGAAAAAAAAAAGAAAAAAGTGGCCATAGATGACCAGATCAGTAGGCCATACTGAACTGGCAGCCCTCCCCTTCCGTTCCCTTCCAAAAGAGAATATCTCTTTTGAAAGGTACTAACGGCCTGCACCACGAGAAAGCGGGGTCGGACATTAGGTGCTAGACCTGGTCGGTTCTGTGCATCATCACTAGGGATGGATACATTAAATTCTTTCTAAGTTAATAAATTAAAAAGTTTTAATTCCTTCTTTCTTGTCATGTTTTTATTAGACTCATCCCTGGTTAAATGAACACAATTTGTTCCAAAATTTCTGCTCGAAGGCAAAAACTCAACACTGAATTACAATCAAAATACACATAAAAGTCTAAGTTCATTCCTTGTGCTTATAACTGGACAAACTGATTTAGTTTAGGAACTTTTCTGATGTAGTTTAACCCTTCCTGGGTCATCGTCAAACATAGATGCTGACAGAATCCGCAATGAGAGGTCAAAGACATCAATACACATCTTTTGTATAACACATGAAACTTTGATTTATTTTAAATTGCTGTTTGAAAAATTTCTTAGATATATCTTTCAAAAATACGCAATTCAAGTTTCAAAAATTATATTTTCTTTTTTCATTTTTAATGCATATTTTATTAAACTATAATATAAAGAATGTTAAAGCCATCTGATTGCCATTTCCTAGAAGTGCTAAATGGCATTTCAGATTTGTGTTTACCTTCCTCTTTGCGGAGACAACCTTCTGATTTAAGTTCACAAGTTTGATTTGAACTATTATCAACAAATTTTTTCCTTAAATTTTCAAAAATCTCCTAAAATTAACAAAAAACTTGCTATTTAAAAAAAAACAGCAGATTTTAGAAGGTTTCACCATCTTCAAAGACCTTCTACTATGGCATAGAAACTGACAGCCTCCTGTCAGACCTCTGTGGCAAGCAGCTGCTTGAGGGGATATTTTTTATTTTATTTTACACTCTTTTCTGCCATAAACCTATTTCAGTATTCCCAGAATTATTTTTATCATTTATATCATTTATCCCAGCATTCTATGGGTCTTTTCCACTCTTAAAATCAAAACTGTAACATGAGCCATCTTAGAAAGAGGAAGCCAGTAAGCCAAGTTGTTGCAGTGTAAAGTATGTCACGGCAGCAGATGCAGTTGAGCGGTTCTACAGTGGATGTTTACAGAAAGAGTTCTCTTTGGATATAGGATCTAGTCAGTATTAACCTTCATTTTCATTTCTACAGATTTATTTTATTTCTGTAAATTATCGATTTTTCCACTGGCTGATCTATTGATCTTTTGGAGTTATGCTATATCAAATGGCTGGCTTTACAAGTTGTTGCAGATATTATTTAACATCACATTAGGTTATATGTTAATATTTCTTTTATTATTTCTTTCTTTTCTTGTAAAAAAAAACTTTGATCTTGTATCGTTTCCTGAAAATAAATGAAGTATTGGATATGGAAGCAAAAAGATTTCCTTGACAGGGCAATTTGTTTACGTGGATGATTTAAGTCAAATACTTCCAACAAATTGGATTATAAACTCCCTGCATAAAGTTAGTATTTTATTTCCTTTTTTTTTAAATTAAACCTTAAGTTTCATTTCTGTAGATCTACTTTATTTCCGTAAAATATTGATCTTTCTGGTGATCGATAATTATCGATTTTTTCAGAGTTATGATACATCAGATGGCCAACTTATAACTTGTTGCTGTGGATAGTTTATTCAACTTCGCATCTATCTTTTTTTTATTCAACTTTGCAAAAAATATATTTTTATTTGAAACAAGAAAAAATCACTCTTTTTGTAATTTTTTTTTCTTGGTACTATGAGAAAATTCCAGGTTTCTCACTAACTGTGCTGAGTCATATAAACATGTCAACTTAAGAATTTTTCTTAAACAAATAACCAATCAACAGAAATAGGCCATGCTACACTGCTCAAAGTGGAAATCACAAACCACAAAGGAAGTGATGTATAGGCCTGAAACTGACAGGACAGAACTGTAAATGTGCAAATGATCAAAAAATGGAACATGAGAACACATGGTATGTGCATTTATTGCAGATTCATCAGTACATAGTAGGTGCATCTTGGGCAGTTACATAATCTCATAGACAGCTTGGCATTCCATCAATCAGATGGTTAATGGTGTCCCACAAGATTAACGATGTCATCATGTAACGTCTCACTGTTAACACGCCAGAAACATGGAGTAGAGATGTCTGGCCGCCATATATATGCCACCCCACACCCTTGTACCACAGCAGGAAGCTGTATAGTGACTAATGAAATAGGCTTCCTCGTGTCATTGACACTGCTGATGTCATGCAGACAAACAACCATCTGGGCATGCCAAAACAAGTGGCACTCATCTGTGAACAACACTATCCTCCATTCCATAAAGCAATGTTGCCTCACTCAACACCAGTGGATACAGCATAACCAGTGATGTTGCTGCAATGGACATCTCACCCTCATTCCTGTGTCATGGAAATGTTATCTAATGGTTCGTGTGAAGACCATGGCACCTGTAGTGGTCCGCAATCACTCTGCAGCACAGTTGCTGTGGTGAAGGGGTTGCGCCCTCATTTGTCAGTTTTTATAACTTGTGACACTCCCCATGTCACAAGCTTTAGTTTGACACATAGCCCATTAATTTTGGCCCTCACATTTGAAAGATATAGTGGAATAAATATTTTCATATTTCCCCTTTTTAGGGGGGAAAGAATTGGTTATTGTTTAGGGTTTTATGGTGCATGAGCAGCGAGGGCTATATTGCACCAAACAAAAATAAAGAAGCAGAAGACTTTTAACCCATAACCAAAGCTAAAAGTAACACACAAACTATAAAGGATGATACAGAAACAAAAACAACAATGAGTATAAAAACCTGGAATAAAAAGATCCAACAACAGTAAAAGTCAACAATGGGTGTAGAGAACCCATTTAAAATCAGAAACAAGCATAAAATTTATAAAAGAAATTAAAGGGAAATATTATAAATGGTTAAAATATCATGTAAATCATAAAAATGTGAAAACTGGGGTTAAAAACAAGCATAATGTAAAAGGTGTCTGAGTGCAAATGGCTTGGGCACAAAATTGTGAAAGCTAATGTGCAGTCTACACTCAAGGTTAAAAGCTGGAGAATGAATTAAAATGTGTTTAATGGATAAAATGGTATCACAAAACTCACACTTAGGTTCACCATCTGCCCAAAGAAGAAAAGAATGCATAATAAAGGAATGACCTAAGCAGAGCCGAGCAAGGACAACTTCCTCTTTACAATTCCTGCGAAAACCAGATTGCCATGGTTTGATAAAGGGCTTGATCTCGAAAAGTCTGTCTGCAATCTGTTCTAACCAAGATTTCTGCCACTGTGCCTGGATCTCTATGGAAAAACATTGCTAGAAGTCCATTGTATGGAACTGGTAGTGGAGAGGGGAATGGCCAACTTGGCAGCAGCATCTGCCAAGTTGGCCATTTGATAGCATTGCTCAGTTGAATACCCCTGATTCCAATGTGACCAGGCACCCAACAGAAGAGAATGGTGGTTGTAACTGACAGACAATGGAGCTGCTGGCAGATCTTGGATAGGACAGAGCGAGGCTGGTGCCTCACTGAGATCAAAGCCTATAGCGAGCCAGTAGAGAGAATACACCAATGATGATGCTTAGCAAATATGTGGTTCAAGGCAATGCTGATAGCATGCAACTCTGCAGTGAAGATGGAACACTGCTGTGGGATCTGATCTGCAATGATAGCATCACAGCAATCTATGGCTGATCCCACTGATGTGCCAGACTTCAAGTCATCTGTGAAGATAGTCAAGAAATACAGGTACACAGCACAGTGGCTGGCAAAGAGTGGCTGGTATTACATGTAGTCATGTGTAAAGGTAGGCCTTTCTCGTCCTGTAAAAGGAAAAGTCACAGAAAGGGAAAACAGCAAGCCACGGTGGAAGTGGCTTGGCTGTCAACTGAGCAATGCTATCGAGACTGATGTTGATATCTCTAAGGTAGCCTCAGACAGGCAAACCAAATGAACAAATGACAGTCGGGTGATTGTGGTAAAGCATTTTCCAGTGAGGACTAAAAACACAATTGCAAGTGGGATGGACCAGAAGGGATCACAATTTTGACATGTACTGCAAGGACAACTGCTGACAGCAAATAGATAAAGTAGTTCGTTGGTCAACATAAAGGCTCTGGACCAGTGAGGTGCAGAAGGCCCGCATACAAACACAGAGGGGTTGTTGGAGAGGGTCCAGCATCAGCATCTTACCACAGAATCCCAGGCAGAGTTATATACCCCTGGGATTCATAGTCCAGTTTTGACCAGAGTGGTGGAGGGGGGGGGGGAGAGAGAGAAAGAATGGGAGGTAAAATTTTTATAGCTGATGGCACTCCCTGTGTCACAAACTTATATTTAACATATAAATCATTAAGTTTGCCCATTATGTTTGAAAGATATAGCGGAACAACTATTTTGATATACACGCAAACCAATAAATGATTAGTGAAAATAGGAAGAGAGGTTGGGTCTGGCTGTTTTACCTCTGAGCAGCACTTTTTTGCACACCATGGGTTAAATGGCCAGGTCACATGGACCCCGAAGGCTTAGAGGTTGGGGAAGGGGACCCACTGGAACAGCTGTTGGGAGACAAATGGTAACCTCCAGTCAAGGCCACCCAGCGTGTGCTTTAACATGCATAGGGTATGGCTCTCCCGCATACAGAGCCACGGCTTAATGTCCCATACGATGGACAGCAGGTCTTTCCAAGCCATCGGTCTTCCCTACTGACTGTGGGCAGTGCAGAAGAAGAGAGGTAAAAAATATCAATATTAGAGTGTCACCATATATCGTGTCTAAGAAATGGCAATCAGATGGCTTTAACAAATTATTTAATCTTAGCTTAATAAAATAAGCATCAAATGAAAAAATTATTTTTCAAGCTTTATGTACTTTTATAAAATATATAAAAAGAAAATTTTCAAACCACAATTTTTATTTTTTTTTAAAGTTCCACATATTGTACTAAAAACAGGTATAGTCATTTCTGAACTCTTATTTCAGATTCTTTATATTTTAAAATAATTTAAAATTCTGTCATTGAGCAATAAAATTTTAGAGTTTATCCTTCAAACTATTTGCATGTTGAAAGTTCTTAGGAGAAAATTCTCAGAAGCTTTTCGGAGCAAAGACAGCGCTCCGTCTTCAGTGAAGTGATGCTATGTATTGACATTAGGTCTGTTTAGACAAAGAGCTTCTTTCCACATCATGAAGGGCGATTCCAGTGTCTCGGTTGCAGGTGGGGATGGACGAGGTCATTATTTCAATAGCCTCGCGGACTATGGTTGGGTAGAAAGTGGATGCATGCATAAGAAGTGTGGCGTGCTCCCAATCTATTGTTGCCGTGTGTTGCACTGCTAGCTCAGAGGCAGCCGTCGTTAGCTTCTTTTGGCTGACATCAGTTTGGTGCTCTGCGAACCTTTCTTGTAAAGAGCAAATGGTTTTGCCGATGTAGTACACAACGGAATTATTCGGCAAATCTGGGGGAAATCGGTATATGCACGATTTTTGAAGTAGGCTATATTTGTCCCTGTCCCTTTTCACTAATTTCTTCAAATCTGGAGCTGGGCTGAAAACAATTTTGATATTATGGACTCTGAGTAATTTGCAGACCGATTCACATAGGACAGGAACATAAGAAATAGGTCTGGTAAAAGTTGTACGTTCGGGGTCGGTGATTGGGAGGAGAGCCGAATCTCTTCTGTTTTCGTTTCTATATTTACTGATAACTTTGTCTATTGCTGTTGAGTTGTAGCCATGGGAAGCAGCGATGGAATGGATGTTTAAAATTTCTTTTTCAAGCAGCTGCTCATCTGTAGACATGGCGAAAGCCCTATGTATGAGGGAATGGAAGGCTGCAATTTTGTATGCCCATGGGGCACATGAATCCGCACGTATGACAGAAGGGATGTAGGTAGACTTCCGGTATACCGCCGTCGTCAAGGCTCCTGTATCATCTTTTTGGATGAAAATATCTAAATAGGGGATGGCACTTCTATTCTCCTCCTCCTTCATAAAGCGTATTGTGGGATATATATTGTTGGCAGAGTCAATGAGGCTGTTTAATTGCTCACTGCTGCCATTCCAAATTAAAAATATATTGTCGACATAGCGACACCAGAAGAAGGGTAAAATTGCTGCTGAGTTGAATAATTTTGTTTCAAGATCTTTAAGGACAATTTCGGATAGGATACCGGAAAGGGGTGAGCCCATGGGGGCCCCTGAGTCCTGCCTGTAGATTTGGTTGCCAAACTGGAAATAGTTGTTTTCAGTGACGAGTTTAAGAGCCTCAAGAATGGCGTTGATTTCGGGAAGGGAAAATTTCTGCATTTCCATAAATTTTTTCCGAAACAACATGACCGCATCAAAAACTGGAGTGGAAGGGAATAAAGAAACTATGTCAAGTGTGACAAATTTGCTGTCGGGAGGAATGGACAGATCCTTGAGTCTGTTAAGAAATTCCGCCATTGACTTTATAGAAAATGGGTGATCGGAAATAAAGTTCTATAGAAATTTCGACAAATTCTTTTCAAGAAGGAAAGTTGGAGAAGTTCTTTTGCACACGAGTGGCCGGATGGGATAATTATCTTTGTGCACTTTGCACTGGGCAAACATTCACAGTGCTTGGCAGTTGGATGGCACTGAGCTCTTCTTAAGGTCCTTGGGGAGCCACCTGTTGTTTTTTAGCCTGCAGACCTTGTTTTTGATGCTACTGGTGGGGTAAATATTTAAACTGGTGCAATGGGAGCTATTTATGAAGTTGACCCCACCAGTAGCATCAAAAACAAGGTCTGCAGGCTAAAAAACAACAGGTGGCTCCCCAAGGACCTTAAGAAGAGCTCAGTGCCATCCAACTGCCAAGCACTGCGAATGTTTGCCCAGTGCAAAGTGCACAAAGATAATTATCCCGTCCGGCCGCTCGTGTGCAAAAGAACTTCAACTTTCTTTCTTGAAAAGAATTTGTCGAAATTTCTATACAACTTCATTTCCGATCACCCATTTTCCATAAAGTCGATGGCGGAATTTCTCAACAGACTCAAGGATCTGTCCATTCCTCCCGACAGCAAATTTGTCACACTTGACATAGTTTCTTTATTCCCATCCACTCCAGTTTTTGATGCGGTCATGTTGTTTCAGACAAAAATTATTGAAACGCAGAAATTTTCCCTTCCCGAAATCAACGCCATTCTTGAGGCTCTAAAACTCGTCACTGAAAACAACTATTTCCAGTTTGGCAACCAAATCTACAGGCAGGACTCAGGGGCCCCCATTGGCTCACCCCTTTCCGGTATCCTATCCGAAATTGTCCTTAAAGATCTTGAAACAAAATTATTCAACTCAGCAGCAATTTTACCCTTCTTCTGTAGTGTCGCTATGTCGACAATATATTTTTAATTTGGAATGGCAGCAGTGAGCAGTTAAACAGCCTCATTGACTCTGCTAACAATATATATCCCACAATACACTTTATGAAGGAGGAGGAGAATAGAAGTGCCATCCCCTATTTAGATATTTTCATCCAAAAAGATGACACAGGTGCCTTGACGACAGCGGTATACCGGAAGTCTACCTACATCCCTTCTGTCATACGTGCAGACTCATGCGCCCCATGGGCATACAAAATTGCAGCCTTCCATTCCCTCACACATAGGGCTTTCGCCGTGTCTTCAAATGAGCAGCTGCTTGAAGAAGAAATTTTAAACATCCATTCCATCGCTGCTTCCCATGGCTACAACTCAACAGCAATAGACAAAGTTATCAGTAAATATAGAAACGAAAACAGAAGAGATTCGGCTCTCCTCCCAATCACCGACCCCGAACGTACAACTTTTACCAGACCTATTTCTTATGTTCCTGTCCTATGTGAATCGGTCCGCAAATTACTCAGAGTCCATAATATCAAAATTGTTTTCAGCCCAGCTCCAGATTTGAAGAAATTAATGAAAAGGGACAGGGACAAATATAGCCTACTTCAAAAATCGTGCATATACCGATTTCCCCCACATTTGCCGAATAATTCCGTTGTGTACTACATCGGCAAAACCATTTGCTCTTTACAAGAAAGGTTCGCAGAGCACCAAACTGATGTCAGCCAAAAGAAGCTAACGACGGCCGCCTCTGAGCTAGCAGTGCAACACACGGCAACAATAGATTGGGAGCACGCCACACTTCTTATGCATGCATCCACTTTCTACCCAACCATAGTCCGCGAGGCTATTGAAATAATGACCTCGTCCATCCCCACCTGCAACCGAGACACTGGAATCGCCCTTCATGATGTGGAAAGAAGCTCTTTGTCTAAACAGACCTAATGTCAATACATAGCATCACTTCACTGAAGACGGAGCGCTGTCTTTGCTCCGAAAAGCTTCTGAGAATTTTCTCCTAAGAACTTTCAACATGCAAATAGTTTGAAGGATAAACTCTAAAATTTTATTGCTCAATGACAGAGAATTTTAAATTATTTTAAATTAATTTTTGAGCAAGAAGGTCTTTTTAATTGATTCTTTATAATTGATCTGGATCCTAGATGGGTTAAGGGACATGCTGAATGGCCTTCACATGAGGCTATCATCTGTCTTCTAACAGTTATCCAGTGGGTCACCTTTCCTCAACCTTTTCTGAGCTCTGTGACCTTTCCATTTAACTCATTGTGTAGAAAAAAGTGCTGTTCAGAATAAAACAACCAAACCTCCCTGCAAATACTCTTTAAATCTACTGTACATGAGTATTTAAGTACAAATTGGTCACAGATGAACAACGTACCCAATCTGCTTTTCTTTTCCAGAAGCTCCTCCTTAATCTCCGATGCCATAATGTATAAGTGCTCTAGTTCCTGGCATATATCTTCAAGTTTTGGCTTTTGTGACAAATTGAATTCTGATAAACTTTTATTGCTTGCCATTAGAATCTCCCTTTCAGCTTCGATGTTTTTCACCTAAGACAATGCAAAATACACTGATAAGTTATATCTAGATTTAAAAAAAAACTTATGGCAATCAAAACTTCAATAATACATATAACTAAATAACTTAATTTTATTGCTCAATGACAGAAAACTTTTTGAAGTTTATCCTCCAAACTATTTGCATATTGAAAAGCTTTTAAGAGCAAATTCAGAAGCTTTTCAGAGGAAGGACAGCACTCAGTCTTCAGTGAAGTGACACTATGTGGTGACATTAGGGCTGTTAAGAACTTTCCACATGTTGTGAAGAGGAATTCCAGTGTCTCAGTTGCAGATGGAGATGGGTGAGGTCATTTCAATAGCCTTCCAGATGATGGTTCTGTAGTAAGTTGATGCACATGCTAGCAGTGTAGCATGCTCCCAGTCTATGGTAGCTGTGTGTCGTATTACAGCTCAGCAGTGGCAATCGTTAGCCTGTTTTGGGTGACATCTGTCTGCCACACAAAGCAAATATAGGGGAAATTTGTATACACCCGATTTTTGAAGGATGCTAAATTTGTCTTTGTCCCTTTTTTTATAATTTTCTTCTGATTTGAAGCTGGGCTGAAAGCAGTACCATCTTTTTGGGATCCAAATAATATGCAGACTGATTTGCACAGGACAAGAATGCAAGATACAGATCCAGCAAAAGTTACCTATTCGGAGTTGGTGATTGGGAAGAGAAGCAGATCTGTTCTGTTGTTTCTATACTTCTTGATTAGCTTTTCTATTTGTTTTTAGGTGGTAACCAGGGATCCAGTGATGATTGAATTTTTTAAGCAAAAACTTGTTTGGTGACATGGTGAAAACTCTATGGATAAGAGAACCGAAAGGCTGCAATTTTTTGCGCCCATAGAGTGGTGGAGGGACATAGATAGGCTTTCAGTATATTCATGTTGTCAAGGCTCCTGCATCATCTTTCTAGATAAAAAACAACTAAATAGGGGATGGCATTGCTGTCTCCTCCTCCTTCGTGAAACGTATTGTTTGGATAGATACTATTGACTCTTTTAATGAGGCAGTCGTATTGCTTAATTTTTAATTTTTAATAAGGTTTAATGAGGAATTTTTATCAGTTTTAATGAGGAATTGTTCATTGCTGCTATTCCAAATTAAAAATACATCATCAACATAGCAACACCAGAAGACAGATAAAATTTCTGCCGAGATCAATAATTTTATTTTGAGGTCTTAAAGGACAATTTCAGACAGGATGCCAGAAAGGGATAAGCCCATGGGAGCACCCGAATCCTGCCTGTAGATTTTGTTACTGATGATTGGGAGGAGAGCTAAATCTGTTGTTGTTTCTACACATATTGATTAGCTTTTCTATTGTTTTTGGATGGTAGCCATGTGGCATAGCAATGGATTGAATGTTTTGAATTTCTTTTTTAAGCAAAAACTCATTTGGCAATATGGTGAAGGAGCTGTGGATGAGAAAATGGAAAGGCCGTAATTTTTTATGCCCTTAGGGTGGCATGAGTCTACACATGACGGAGGGTATGCAAATAATAGTTTAACTCAGTGTCCAATATTCAAATATATATACACTTTTCGTGGATACTAGCACAGAAGTCATTAAATGTTCATGTGAAAATGATGTTAAAATAAACATAATACATCACAAAAGTCAAAATGTCCTTAGGAGCATAAGATGAATTTATTTTCTGATGTTACAAAGGTTACAGAAGAAATCACTTCCTGAACATATAAAAGGATGGCACAAACTAATTACAGCACAATGTACTGCAAATATTCATAACAGTTGATTAATTATTATGATTTCAGATATATTTATCTCTATCCTCCGATTGAAGTTGATGTTTAGAAGGTTGCTCAAGAAATTACATAAAAATTAGAATTCTATAACACTGGACAACAAATTTTCATAAAAGTCATGCCTCTGAGATAAAAGTAGCCATTTCTTAAAAGATTTCAAGGTGCTTGTGATGCCCCCTCATTCACTTTTACTTTACCTTAACCAGGTTTGCTTAATTTACGTTACATTTATCATTTTGGGGATTTTAATTTTATTTTTTGCATCACAGCATTCGTTCCGAGAGCATAGGAGTTGCGCATGCACAACTCCGAACTTTAGATTGTCACCCGCTAAAACACGCATATTCAAGGACACGCCCTCTTTTGTGTGCTCGTCACTTTATGTAAATATCTTTCCCGGGCCTTTAGTACAACGCATGATATAGCAGTGATATGTGGTCACAGAGTTAGTAGACAGAGTTGGTAGTTGAAAGAGAAAGAAGTTGTAGCAGAGGTGTAAGTTATCACATATCACAGAGTTGTAGTTAGAGTAATAGAGATGTAGTCGACATTTTCATCAGATGTTGGCGAGTTTTAATATTTGGAAATAAATTTGTCTGTTATAGAAACTTTTTGAATCTTGCTATTTTTTCTCTTGAGCAATGTAGTAGATAATTTTTGATTATTATATTATATTGACAATCATTTATTTTGAGTTCTTACTCGCTAAGTAACACTTGCTGGTAATTAATAAGAACCCTATTTCAACTTATTTGTGCCCGATTAAGCTATCCGGAGTTTGAATAAATATTGGATCAGACAAAGGGTCCAAAACTTTAAAAGTATTTAATTCTTTGGAGTATTACATGCTGAACACGAATATGACAATGAAAATGCAAAATTGGCTATGATTTCTGAGAAATCCACAATAGTTTCTTATATAATAGAGTAATATGTACATATGACATGTATCGGTAAAACTCTGCTTCTACTTCTGATGTTGCTTTGTCCATCACTTGTACAGCTGCTCAGGATCATCTCTGGTAAGCATCCAACAGTAGTCAGCCAATATTGAAGTGGACCAGTTTCCTGGTATCATTTCTCCATCACTGCAATGTCCTAGTGAAAACGTTCACCGTGCTCATCACTAACCATGCTGCAGTTTTCAGGAAAGAAATCTAAATGGGAATGGAGAAAGTGGATCTTTAAGGACATATTGCAGCCTAGTTTGTGATACAGAGACATGTCCTTAACCAGTTTCTTGTAGCTGTCTGCCCTGACATTCCCGAGGAATTTAGTTGACGCCAGACGAAATGCGTTCCAAGCCTTTTTCTCGTCACCCTAAAGCAGGTTGTCAAACATCTGGTCTCTGAACCGCTAGCAAATCTGAAGACCCACGAAAATTCCCTCTTTAATTTTCGTTTCGCTGAGTCGAGGGAATTTGTTAGCCAAGTACTTGAAAGCTGATGCAGTCCGGTCCATGGCTTTTACAAATTTTTCATCACACTGAGTTTGATGTGTAGGGACGGTAGCAGGATTTTGTGCGTTTCTGCTAGTGCTGGGTTCTTCTCTCCAACTATCAGAGATTTCTGCTGAGGCCACTTTCTCTTCACATAGTGCAAAGTCTTTGCTCAGCTGTCCCATTCTCATAAGAAATAGCAGTACTTCATATATCCCAGCTGCAGACCCATCAACAGAGCCACTACCTTCAAGTGTGACAACAGAGATGCCAGCCATACTTGCTGTATTGAAGACAGTTCAACAGCTGTTTTAGGCTGTTGCAGGTTTCTTTCATGTAAACAGCATGTCCAACTGGAATGGATGGAAGTAGATTTCCATTATGCAGCAACACTGTCTTGAGACTCAATTTCGAGGAGTCTATGAATAGTCGCCACTCTTGAAAGTCATGTTTGATTCCGAGGGCATTCATCAGGCCATCTACATCGGAGAAGAACCCAAGGTCATCTTCCTTTCTGAAGGCACAAACTGCTCCTGACGAGTTCGAAACAAAGTCATTCAGACATTTTCCTTGAGAAGATCCCATTGTTTAAGTCTTGATCCAAGTAACTCTGGTTTGGCCTTGGACAGGTCCAGATCATGAACAAGATCATTCATTTCTTCTTCAGTGAGAATGTGTGGCACAGATGATGCACCATGGCAGACGTATGGATCATCATTAGACATAGAAGGCTGCGAAGAACCCAATGTAGGTTCACCTCCCTCCTCATTGTCTGAATCGATGGAAAACTCTTTTGGAGGTTCGGGAACGGAAAGGACTTTGCTATGCGAAACTGGTTGGAGAGCAGATTGCATATTTGGGTACGCTATTGTTGACTTCTTTTTCCTTGTGATGCCTTCAGAAACAGGTGGAACCATGCAGAAGTAGCAGTCATTTGCATGATTGCTTGGCTCTCTCCAAACCATAGGAACAGCAAACGGCATCGCCACTTTTTCACCTTTCAGCCACTTCGGAAGATTTCTTGCACAAGTACTGCAGCATATGTGCAGGGCCCAGGCCTTGTCCTGGTCCCCCAATCTTGCATCCAAATAAAAAAATTAATATACTGCTTTCACTATTGAAGTGATAGCCCTTTTCTGGCTTGCAAACGTCACTTCTCTGCAAATGTAACAAAATGCATCTGCACTATTAACACAGTTACGAGGTATCACTACTACTGGATTAAAACTGCAAGGATCACTTGTGTTGTACTTATGACACAGGGGTAAATGGGAGTCACTCAAAAGACTTGCTAACCCTACGAGATGTCACTTACAACTAACGATTGCATCATCTTTTGTCTGTGATCATAAAGCCGCAATGTCATGACTCAACTACATTGCATCAAACAATGATGCAATACCTCAGGGGGTTGTGTGTGAGGCAGGCTGCAATACAATGCATTATGTTTCAATCTGGAGTTTAAAATACAGCGTTGCAAAATGTTTACCTATGTACTCAATGCGGACTCATTGTTTATACATGACCATCCCTGTCTCTCCTAAACAAGAGCCAATTGATAAATTTTATTGCCATTTTCGTGTTCAGCACCTCGAAATTAATAAAGATTGACTATTTTCATTTCACAGCCTTTTTGTGTGTTGCCCAGTGTAATTTAAACTGCATAAGAACAATATAATGTGTGTAAGAATTGAAGTATCATATGGCAAATGTGATATATCATTTAGCAGATACATCTATTTAATGCTGATTATTGCTATACCATTGCCATTAAAATGGTCCCAATATATTTGAATGGGTAGTAATTAAATTTATATAACTAGAATTAGTTATCTTCTTGATTTTTAAATAAAACATTATATTGCAGAAATTGTTGTAATAAAATTCACCATTCTGCAGGAATATTAAGGATATTCTGATACAAAGAAGCAAAGACAATTAATAACAAGTATATCGGAAACCTACCTCTATCAGCAATACCATTTAATTCTTTTATACCAAGAAAATATATATATTCTTCTATACAAACATTATTATATAGAGCATACAGATAATGCAACAATTATTATTCTCTAAAGAAGGAAATTAATACTATATATATATATCAATGTTGTCAAAAATGCTGGATATCCTGCTCATACATAAGTCAACAAAATAAAATATAGCTGAAAGTCAACAATTCTGCAAAAATTAAAAAAAATTTGTCACATTTTCTGAAGTTTTTCATTACTCTAATATATATAAAATTATATATACTGCTCACAAAAATTAGGGGATATTTTATTGCTTCATATTCATTTTGAAATATCCCCTAATTTTTGCGAGCAATGTATATTAGATAATATTTCTCTCACTTGAATCTTTCATTTTTTCAAAAATATTTGGTCATTTATGCAAACAATGTAAAATGTTGATTTTTTTTTCTGATCAGCAACCTCTAAGACTAAAGCAGTATTGTTACAAAAATTCATTTTGCTTTAAAAGCATGATAATTAAAAAACTAAAAAATATGTAATATAAACTGGATAAAGAGTTGTGAAGAAAATAAAAAATATTTCAAAGCAAATATAGTTCATTTTAACCACTGAAATTGAGATTGAACCCTTCCAAATAAATTTGCATTAAGGCCACTACACATGTAGACGTTTTCCTTCACACCACACCAATGCTAATCCCCAACCCCACCCTATTTGCTGGAGTAGCGTGTGAACATTGATTTGCCTCCACACGGATAGTCTTTCTGCCATTCCAGCATCTCCTCATTGTGCATGCGCATATCAAGACCTCGAGAGGTGAACAGCTGCATTTCACATTTTATTGTCTAAGAATGAGATGCCTTTTCTATCAATCAAAAAATACAAGGCTCTTGGCTAGGGGATTACTAATTAATGAAATGCAGAAAGAGGAAATAGCAGAGAAAAGAAAAATGTGGGTAAAGAAATGGTTATTGAACAAAGAAACATTTGGCCACATGAATTTATTAAAAGAACTTCAGGAGAACAATTCCGATGACTTTCAAAATTATATAAGAATGAGTGAAGAAACATTCAATATTTTGTTACAATATGGTATGTATTCTGAGTAGGAGTGTTTTATATTTAATTATGAATTTTAACCCTTGATTACTGTAATACAACTGTCACAAAATTATTAGCGCTAAGTGGAAAATCTCAAATCTTCACAAAATACGTTAAATATATATATTCATCCTTTATAATGTTGAACAATTTTAATATCAGCTGTACTAATGCTAAAGTTCATTGGAGAACTGAAAATGATCACTTTGATCAATATCACGTACATCTCCAATGAGTGGACTGTAATTTGAAAATTACAAATGATTCTTCAGCCTTTTTTCCCTAGCTGAATTTGAGTATACTTGTGACACTTAACTCTATCAGAGTTCTTAAGGCATAAAAATAAAAAACTTTATAGTAAAACTTTTTAGCCCTAATCATTAATTTAATTTCACAAAAATTAACACTATCTAATGAGGAAAAAACAACTAAAAATCAGTTGAAACTCAAAACTTCATTTTAAAACTTGCCATTTCCTTGTATGCTATTAGTTTAGTAAAGAACTTGTAATTGCTGACCAAATTTATTTATAAAACTTATAATACAAAAGTTAATTTGTTCTTCGAGGAAAAAAAACTTTTTATACTGTAACGGTGGTAAAAAAATATACTTTGCATCAGTATTTACTTCTGTTTGAAAGTCCGGTATATTTATTGCTGTACTCCTAACTTTTTATTTTCCATAAGCATGGATGCTGCTTCTATTCTTCGATAAATTCCTTTATTATTTCCTTGCTAAACACTGTTTCTGCCATTTTACACAAAAGACAGGACAGTATGACAAAGAAAAGAACACACAATCTCCTCATTACACATGCACTTATCACCAAAAGAAACCAGGTGGTTCTCCTTCAACCCTCAAGGCTATGTAAGGGATGGGCAGAGAGGGTGGACTGGGTTGGAATTCCAACAGGCACGGAAACCAAATTTCCCCAAGTCGCCATGCATTTCACACATTGATAAGCTCATTAAAGAGTGTTAGGAATGGTTGGTATGAGCCACTTATGGAACAGCGTATAGGAAAACGTATATGTGTGGAGGGCCCTTTAGTTAATAGATTCTGAAATAAATTTAGTTACCGACTACTACAGAAAAGTCAAATTTTACAAGAGGAAAAACTTGACTTAAAAATTATAAATTATGAATAAAAAAATAAAAATGGGTCCTTAAATTACTTCAGCTTAATTAAATGAAGTACTAAACTAAATCATACCATTTAAAAATCAAAATTTTCATAAAAAAATATTGCCAATGATGGAGAGTGTGGAGAAATAGGCGTATACACCTAAAGACTAAAATTAAACTGTATAATAATTTGGTTCTTTCTAGGGTTAGTTATGGTAGTGAAACTTGGACACTTTGTAAACAAGATAACAGGAAACTAGATGCTTTTGATTCCAGATGCTTATGCAGCATCTTGGGCATTAGGTGGTTCAACTTTGTAACTAATGATGAGGTTAGGCAAAGGAGTTTGCAACCTCCTTTAAGCAGCATATTGTGCAGAGAGAGACTCCATTGGTTTGGCCATGTTGCCCGTATGGATAATTATAGATTGGCGAATAGGGTTATGAACAGTGTGCCTAAAGGCCTCAGAAAGAAGGGGAGAGCCAGGATGCGGTGGGCTAACAATGTCAAACAGGACCTTGTTAGAATTGGTGTGCAATGGCCAGATGCAGTAGATGTAGCTCAGGATAGACTTGCTTGGAGAACTAAATTGCACGGTATGGTTGGACCTCTGTAGCCCATGGCTGCTTGAGGATGATGATATCTACAAGTAATCTGTATATCCTAATCAGATGCCTCCTAAAGTAGCTACCATTTTAAGTCACATATACCTAATAATTAAATTTTCAGTCAAGCTTCAAATAATTATTCTTTTTTTATTGCAGTATATATTTGAGAAGCAATATATATATATAATTCCAGAATAGAATTCATATCCTTCTTTAGAAGCTGAGAAAAGGCAGAACTGATCTGAATTACTCTAAGAGTCAATGATATATAATTCCAGAATGGAATTCATATCCTTCTTTAGAAGCTGAGAATAGGCAGAACTGACTTGAATTACTCTAAGAGTCAATGATATATAATTTAGAAAAAAAAAACTCATGATTTTCCGGTTCAACTTGATAATATCCATTAATATCTATATTTGAGAAAGTATTTTCAGAATACCAATTTATCCTTTCAAAATCCATATTTCAGCAACAAACTGCAAAAACATTTTGGCCCTTCAGAATAAAAAATAAATACCACCAGTGTAAATATCTATCTTTACAGCCTAACAAGTGCACACTGAAAGTTTCAAAATGAAACCAGATGTTTGCTGATCGATATCACGTTCCTATGATCTTGATCATATGACCAAAGAGAGATTGATTTCTCTCTTCATATTCCTTTCATAAAAGATAACCAATAATAGATAATAATTTAAGAACACCGTAGACAGGCACCTACTCGACTGCCTGGGCTGGGTTGTTTTTCAACTGACCGTGTGTGCAGAAAGGTACCTGTCTCTATCTTGTCAGGATGTTGAACTACAAAAACCGATGAATACAAAACTCAGGTGTACCATGGATATGTACACTTTATTTACACAATTTCACACTTTATATTATACATACAGTGACTGCCCACCCAGTACAGTAACACAGCACAAGGCTACAAGGAGTCTCAGCAGTCCCACCACTAGATGAAGAAACAAAAGGCTTAAGCCAGACGATCTGCCTGGCATACAGAAAGTCTCGTCATCCGCACACAAGCAATAGTTCACCCAACTATCCTCCAGTTTGAATGAACCACCAGAAGTGGTCACATGGAGTTTCTCAGGGACGTTAGGGTTTCTCAGCCAATGGGACATGGACACGATTCATGGTGCCACATCTACTCTCATCCACATATAAGGGGGCACTGTGGCTCTAACCAAATGCACACGTGGCATTTCTTCACCCAGCCCCCCAAACCAGATCAGCTACTGGCGTTCTTTCGCTAGGCAGAAAGGGCCCTGTTACCAAAATGGTGATTCTGGCTCTCACTCTTTCAACCCTAGCTGACAGAAAACAATGTACCCTACAAACACCAAAATAGTTTTTATTTACTAAATATATTAAAATGAAACAAAAACATATACGTCTGTATTTTCAAGCAAATCACTGAAATTCTCCAATAAAGTTTCCTTGGCAACCGATTTTGTTTCATTTAAAACACATATGGATATATGTATTATTAGTAAACAACTCAATTGACTCACTGGAGCTCTCTGTCAACTAGTAGAGTGGATAAACTTAGCACGTCTCCTGCACTGTACTAATGGCAATTTGAGAGCAAGAGAAAATGTATCAAAAAATAAAAAGCCGTGGCCAAGTGGTTAGCACGCTTGGCTACCAATCTAAGGGACCTGGGTTCGAGCCCCGGATGTAGTCCTCAAAGACCTCTGTGGCAAGCAGCTGCTTGAGGGAGTATTTTTTTTTTAAGTTGAAGAAAAAAATATTTTACACACATATATAAATAAAAAAAGTTTGTTCAAACTTTAATATTTTTAAAAATTTTTATGGTACTAATGACATAGTTTATTATTCATAAGCTATATAGGAAGCTTCATGAACTTATTTTCTAGATCATGGCAGTGTAAGGTTTAAAACTTGTTCAGTATCAGTGAAAAATTTTTTAATAGTTTTGTAGAAAAAATAAATTTTGCCACAAAACTATTTATTGATTTATTGACTTCAAAATCAACAGGTAACTGTGGATTTACTAATTTTGAAAAAATGTTTTTTGAATTAAATCTTATTTTTGAAGAAGTCAAAAATAAGAAGAAAAAAAAGTCTTCTTTGTCACTGATGACAATAAATTATAACTTCAAAAAAAATTAATTTCTTTTTATGCTATGAACTTTATATGTTAATCTTTAAAGCACAGAATTACTTTTTTAAAGAAAGCAACTCCAGAATCTTGAAGTAAAAAACAGAAACTTGTCCTGTTACATACCAATAGATAAAGCATTTAATTTTAAACAACAAAGCATTTAAAATATCCAGAGAGAAAAGGTCAGCAGAAAAACATGCTGCATGCCAATTTATACGAGTTTCTAAAAAGCAAAAAAACCTTCAAAAATGTGAAGAATTAATCACTTATTTTACTTGGTTTCTCAATAAAAATCATTTTTAAATACAGGAAAGTTTCATTTTGCTTATAAATCATATGAAATTTTTTCATTTTAGCTGCAATATGAATTTACAGAATCCAATAAAACTATTGTAATATACTACTTGCAATTTCCTTGACTGTTGATCAAGTGCATATTTTTCAATTTCTCAAGTTCTTTTATATTAGTAATTTCACTCTGAAGCTAATATGATAAAATGTTTAATAATGTATAAATATAATCAAAAAACTACATACTTGCTGGAGGTCTTTAATCATATTATGCAATTTTTCATCATTATCCACAAGCTGTTTCAGTTCTTCAGTGGTCAAATGCTGAAGAATACCAGTGGCAGAAGCATAATCAGGAGTAAAAGATGAATCGTAATGACTCATACTTAATTTTCACTGAAATGAAAAGCATACATATTAAGTAAATCCCCTGATAACTAAAGAAAAATCTGAGCATTTAATCAAAACCATTAATACACTATTTAACCTTTCCCAGGTCAAGGACATCTACAGATGTTTTTTGTACAACACATGAAACTTTAATTTTTTTTTAAATTGCAGTTTGAAAATTTTCTGACACATACCTTTTAAAAATACATAATTCAAGCTAGTAAAATAATATTTTTTTTTTCATCTGATGCATATTTTATTAAATTACAATATAAATAATTTGATAAAGCCATCTGATTACCATATTTTAGAAGCTATATGGTATTGCTAATTTGTTTGTAAATGTTACTCTGCATTGAAGCAATCACCTGATTTTAAGCTTACAAGTTTGATTTGAACTATTATCAACATATTTTTCCTCAAAGCTTCTAAAATCTCCTGATAATTAACAAAATACTGCTTTAACTTTTTATTAACAAAATTTGTAATTTTTAAAAACTGAAGATTTTGGAAGTAATTTGAAATACATACCTATTTGATCAGTAGTAAATAATCACAGGATAAGTCCTGTAGACATGGAACTCATGAAATGATGAGCTGAAAAAAATTTGGTTTTGCCGTGAGTGGGATTCGAACCCATGTCTCCAAGAAACATGCCTGTTATGCTAACCACTACACCATCAATGGCTAACCTTTTCTCAGCTTATGTGACCTTATAAACTCATAACTCAATCCACTCATGGGAAAACCAATTTTTTTCAGCTCATCATTTCATGAGTTCCATGTCTACAAGACTTATCCTGTGATTATTTCATCATCATTATCCTCAAGCAGCCATGGGCTACGGAGGTCCAACCAGACCTGCAATTTAGTTCTCCAAACAAGTCTATCCTGAGCTACATCTACTGCATCTGGCCACTGCACACCAATTCTAACAAGGTCCTGTTTGACATTGTCTGCCCACCGCATCCTAGGTCTCCCCTTCTTTCTGAGGCCTTTAGGCACACTGTTCATAACCATATTCGCCAATCTATAATTATTCATACGGGCAACATGGCGAAACCAACGGAGTCTCTCTGCATAATATGCTGCTTAAAGGAGGTTGCAAACTCCTTTGCCTAACCTCATCATTAGTTACAAAGTTGAACCACCTAATGCCCAAGATAATGTGTAAGCATCTGGAATCAAAAGCATCTAGTTTCCTGTTATCTTGTTTACAAAGTGTCCAAGTTTCACTACCATAACTAACCCTAGAAAGAACCAAACAATTATACAGTCTAATTTTCGTCTTTAGGTGTATACGCCTATTTCTCCACACTCTCCATAGATACTTAAAAGTCCCAGCAGCAATCCCTATTCGTCTGTTAATCTCATGCCGCACATCACCATTATCTGCTACATAGCTCCCAAGATAATTAAACTGTGACACCTGCTCAAGACTGCAACCATTCAGATTAACTGAATCACAATCTGCCTGACCAATTTTCATCACTTTAGTTTTCTCTCTGTTTATAACCAAACCTACTCTACTACCAGTCTCTTCAACAGCTCGAATGAAAGAGTTCATCTCATCAACATCATTTGCCAAAAGTGCTAAATCATCAGCATAATCTAAATCAGAAATTTTCATATCTCCAGTCCATTTAAGGCCAAAATCTTTCCCTTGAAGTGAATTTCGCATAACATAATCAATAACCAAGCCAAAGAGAAAAGGAGACAAAATGCACCCTTGTCGAACACCAGAAGTAATGCTAAACCAATTGCTAGAAGCCTTACCAACTATCACACACGACTCAGTGTTATTATACAGAGCTTTTATATGTTAACTAACTTGTCTGGTATTCCATATGATCTCACAATCAACCATAAATCATGATGATCAACAGAGTCGAAAGATTTTTTGAAATCAACAAAGCTAGCAACCAAAGGTTTCTAAAACTCGAAACATTTCTCAAAAATCTGCCTAAGTGAAAATATCTGATCCACACATCCCCTACCACTTCTGAATCCACATTGCTCATCACGCAATTGACTGTCAACCAGATTCTTAATTCTATTAAGCACAATCATGGAAAGAACTTTACCTGGAACAGAGAGTACACTGATACCACTATAGTTATCATAATAACTGCAATCACCTTTTTTGAAAATAGGGATAACAATAGCTCTGGTAAAATCATTAGGAACCATGCCTTTATCATAAAAGATATTCAGAATTTCAGTCATCCAAGTGGTAACCGAAACATTCCCAGCTCTAAGCATTTCGGTAGTAATTTCATCTACCCCTGGGGATTTATGTAGTTTAAGTTTAGAAACAGCCAAAATAACTTCAGATTGTGTTATAGGGCCAACATTAAAGCCACCAATGCATCTAGCATCATTGCAAACAATGGGAGTAGAACTAACTACATTGTTTAGAACATCACTGAAATGCTCAGCCCACCTAGCCATGACAGAATCCTCCCCTTCTATAACCTTACCTTGTTTATCCTTCAATCCTTGTATACCTGTCCGTTTTCTACCACACAAAACATTATCTGGTACAGCTCTCTGCTGTTGTGCTGTATAACTGCTTCCTCAGGTTTGTCAGCCAAACCATCAAGGCAAAGATTCTTATCAGCAGCTAACTGATCTTTTACATGTTTATTAAGTTCTCTGTAATGCTTTCTATTAGGACTAGTAGGGTATTGATTAAGGACATTCCTGCAGTTGTTTCTTTCCGAAATAAGCTCAAGTGCCTTATCACTCAGATAATTCTGCCTCTTCTGCTCCTTTTTTCCTAAAAGAGTACTGTTATTATTCCAAAAAAGCCTGTTTAAAATGATCCCATTCTTCCTCAACTTCAGTAGTAAGCATACCATGACTGTCATAATGACTAAGTAACCTATCATGGTAAGCTTTAGCTATAACTGGATCTTTCAGAGCTTCAGTTTTAAAAGTAAATTTTTTAACCTTAGCACAACACTTTTTAAGTTTAAGTTGCAAGACACTTTTAACAAGGTAATGGTCAGATCCAATTTCAGCTCCCCTATATGTCCTGGTATTTCTAAACAGAACTAGACCATTTGCTGTTAATTAATATATAATCAGTCATATTCCTATGCAGCCCATCAGGTGAAACACATGTGTACTTATGTATGTCACGGTGTTTGTAATATGTGTTAGTTATTCTGAAACCATTGAGTTTACTTACCTGTAGGAGACGTTGCCATTGCAGCTACCAATACCAAAAGGGCCTATTACTCCTCCCCAAAGGTTAGAGTCAGCACCAACTTTGGCATAGAAAAGGTTAAAATATTCTATATGAAATAAAATTTTGGTTTCATTTTTTAAATCTACCTTTAGTGTTGGCATATGTTATGCTTATAGGGTTAAAATACAATTATACAAAGACACCAACTTTGGATTTTACAGTAGGTAGACAAGTTTGAGATTTCGTATACTACAACCAGATTGGAGTACAATGCACTGGCTCCTGAGTGCATCTCTGCAAGGAACCACACTGATATGTAGACTTTTGCAGAATATCAATAACATATGTAATAGGTCCATATTTTTCTATTATGAAAATTTTGGTACTTTTCGGTTATCTCCGTTTATTTTTTTGGCGACTTTTTTTAGAAAAAATGGCAGTTTTTGATGGAGTCAAGAAGGTTAATGAGTAATTTAGGGGTGGGTTATTTCAGCTATAAGATGTTTTTTTTTTATTGTTGTTGTCTCTGATGAGATTATTTAGTTTCGGGGGCTTTTTTATAATTCGGTCGGCAGTACACTTTCCAAGTTTCATGTTTTTCGGTTTGTGTTGTCTGCAAGGACATTTAGTTTTGGAGGCTTTTTTATAATTTGGTCAGCAGTGCACTGTTTCCGATTTTCATGCTCTTTGGTACGTGTTGTGTCCAATGAGATTTAGTTTTGGGGGCTGGTCGGCGATGCATTGTCGATGATCTTGGTTTACTTTGGTGTTTATTTTTCGTCGTGAAGAAAATGTGACCAGAGATAACCGAAAAGTACGAAAAAAATTGTCCAATATTGTACAACAGTTAGACTGTAATGTAAAATATATGTAGGTTTTAATTTT
Organism: Ryuthela nishihirai; assembly: GCA_038380435.1. Taxonomy (NCBI): domain Eukaryota; kingdom Metazoa; phylum Arthropoda; class Arachnida; order Araneae; family Heptathelidae; genus Ryuthela; species Ryuthela nishihirai. The sequence continues at coordinate 22,930,620 of JAWZYU010000008.1, forward strand.
TATCTATAAGACAGCAATTATCACTTATTTCCATAAAACATATATTCTATAAAAATTTTAATTTGCAACAAATTATCGTAGTGCAACAATTTTAATGCTGTTATAATACCATAGAAGCAAACAATTTTTTTGGAGCCTGCAGTTTATAAATTTCTCGCTATATTTTAAGCAGCTAGAGTGGTTAGCACATTTGGCTACTGATCTAAGGGACCTCAGTTCTAGCCCCGGGTAAGATTAGTGTTGTTTTTCTGCTGAGATCCCGCCATCCTCACAAAACTTCACTATGGTGTATAAACTGACAGGCTCCTGTCAGACCTCTGTGGCAAGCAGCTGCTTGAGGAGGTATTTAATTTTTTTTTATTTGTAACATCTTTGCAATTTTAACTTCCAATGTTTTTGTTTGACTATTGCATATGTTACATGTATTATTTGCAAATTTCCATTAAAGTCAGTGGTCGACTGGCATGGTTGAATTGACATACAGTGACAAGCAAGACCCAATTTTTTTTTTGTAGAAAAAAAAAGTTGATACTTCTCTATGTAAAGAATAGTGATAACCTAGAAGTTCTTTAATGATTTCTTTAGTTTCTTATAAAACAAATAAGCACATAGTTTACAATAAACATATGAAAAGTGATGAAATTTCTTCAAGTTGTGCCCTAATTGTTTTCACAACAGTTAAAGAAATACTGAACAGTAAAGAGTCAACTACAGCCTGTAAGAGAAAGCCAAATAACATAACAGGCGGTAAACCCTTGGTTTGTTGGCTGCCAAATTTGCATTTTTAGATGTCAAAAATAATTTATGTACCTCATGCACGTCTGCTTGTCCAGCTTGCCTTGAATGTTCCTGTTACATGGACAGATTTCGACAATTGAAAAAAGCATGATACATATTTGACACCAGCAGAGAAAAATTGCTGTAGAAAAATCATAGATGGTTCAAAGAACCACGATACACAGGATAATATTGTTTCACCAGGTTTTACTAAATTTTCTCCATTGGATCCTGATATATTTCTATAGTTGAACATTTAATGTTTTGGTAGATTTAAAATCAATATTAAGCACTTAAAAAACCCTACAAAATGTGTTAATATTGATTTTTTTATTTTGTTTTCGCTCAAAAATGCTGTATATGGCATTATATACTTATATTCTTTCAAATAATAAATTCTACAAGTATGGATAAATTTCGGAAATGACCGAAATCAAAATCTTTTAATGCCAGTTTCCAGTCAGAAACAGCCAAAAGAACAAACGCTCTTGATAAGGTAGCCAAATTGGGAATTTTACTCTTAGGATAAGAATGAAGATCTGTTTTATACGTTTTACTGTTTATCATCTGATCTTACCATATTAATAACGTACACACACCACATTTTTTAACAAATTCCACTAAAATCCTCTCAAATTCTTTCTGAAAGCAATAAAAAACAGCTTAGAAAACGTAAAACAATCCAATTTTACTCACGTAAATAAAACTAACTGCTGTTAACAAATACTCTTTCCAAACTCAACTTACATTATGACAGATAATACTTTCGGACAGCTTTGGACTAAACGGAACTGAATTAGAATCGAATCAGCATTCTAGCATCATTGCTATTTATAAACGAAAGTGTAACTTATGATTTATTTGTTTATAATAAAAATGGCCTAACGGTTAGGATGTTGGTGAAATTAAAAAGTACAAATAAAAATTTTATCAAACCTTTTCACTCAAAATTTTTTAAATAAATATTGTATTTCAAAATATACAACTTCTATTAATGCATAAACCAATAATACTAATGTTTGAATAATGGAATGACCAATGGCGGTCATAAATCTCGAGCCTGGAGAAGACCATTCAGGGTTTGTAGTTAATATGTTAATTGTTTAACATATTAACTAATTAAGGGTTTGTAGTTAATATGTTAATATGTTAAATATGCCAGAAATGGCATATTTAACTTTGCTAATTGATTATTTATCATTCGGTTTACTTTTTACAGCTTGACATTTGATCACTGAGGGTATTAAGTGTTTTTCGTCCTAATAAAAAAATTTGAGACCAGTCAAGGCTCAAGGTGTTGTAGGTTCATGGTGAAATTAGCCTCCAATATTAATAATACACACACCAGAAGGGGTGCAACAGAAGTGCGAGAAAGCAGAGGCAGAAGAGATCGCCTCTCAGCTATCTCTCGAGACTATTAAGAGTACTGATCTCGTAAAAGAAGAAAAGAAAACAGACCTTGCAGAAGAGGCCAATGTTCTAAAAGAAATCAGTGACGTCAGAAGAGCGTTCGCTGCAGCTTCAGATTGTGGTGGTTACCAAGTAGGAGGTGATGGGGTAGTCGGTGGTTCCGATAGCATGAAGCTCCCGGAACAAAGCTTCTCTTTCGGCATTGTAACGGGAGCAGTTGAGCAGAACTTGAGATACAGTCTCAGGTGTGCTGCATGTGGCACAGTTTGGTTGTGCATGTGACACAGTTTTACTTTCTGCCGAGAGTGTGAAGCGTAAAGTTGCTGTACATGACACCAACTCGGAGACGATGAAAGAGGATCTGCAAAAGTTACCGAGGTTAGGAGCAGTGAGGGAAGGGTCAGCCAGGTGCCCTGAATGAGGAACAGCTGGAGTCCCTCTGTCACTAGGCAAGACGGTACTGACTCATCAGTTGTGAGACACAACTTTTGCAGTCGCTCAGAGAAAGAGAGGGTAATTAGATACATACCTCTGATTCTCAAGCGCCTCCTTCGTGGTGCGATCAGCAAGCTCATTGCCAGGTATCCATAGATCGGTGGGATCCACTGGAAATGAACCGTGATTCCGGCAGAAGTGACCCTATAGCAGGTCTCCATGATCTCCTTGATGAGGAAGGGGTTGCAGCTCTTGATGTATTGCTTCTGGAAAGCTTCCAAGACCGACTTCGAGTCGCAAACGATGACAAAGTTGCCACTCCCGAGGTTGTGGATGAAAGTTAGGCATTGAGGTGAAGTTAGGCCTCCTTCACACTTACCTCTCGCCGCGTCGCAAACGCGTATTGCCGTCACTCGCCGCTCCGCGCCGCTCTGCAAGCGACGGCTGTAGCCTTCACACTTAACGTGCGGTCTGCAACAAAGAACTAAACTCATTGGTTCTCGCTGCAAACGACCTAGAACGCGTGCTTTGTTTTCTCTGCGAGATCTACCGCGCTTTCTGACATTTCTTTCACTCTATAGTAAAACTTTATGTCCAGCAAAAAGGTGTACTCTTTCGTAAACGGTTAATATTACTTGCCTTTGCTCATCATAGGCGTAGTAATGGAAAAATATCGCACTAAATAGATCGCGAGATTTTTAATGATAGAAAAAGATTAGGCGATTTTTACAATTTAATACTTAATATACAAGTGGTTGACACTGTTACAAAAACTTTTTTGTGTATGACACCTGCAGAATTTATTGAGATTTTGGTTATTGTTTTTATCTAAAGAAGTTTTGGCAATTTAGAAAAAAGTACACGAAATTATGGAAATCAATTTCTGCAGCTGAAAGATTGGTGCTAACAACAAGGCAAGATGCATTTAGAATTGTTCTTAGCTCTTTTTTTTTTTCAAAAATAGCTAACTTTTTACTTTGTGGTCTGTCTGTAGACAGTCAACTGTTTTTGTTTGTAGAGGTAAATTAAAATTCCTTTTGGGTTTGACAAGATAGATGAACTATTACGATGATTCGCACTTTTTCAAATCACCCAAAAACTTTAATGGCGCTCTCTAATGAACGATGGAAATTTTTGAAAACTGCAAAATTTTAAATGAATATGAAATAGGCTGGCAATTTTGATGGAGGAATATCAATGCCATGAGGTTTGCATTGATAACAATGAGTTGATTATGTGGGGGGGGGGGATTTTTTGCTTTAAAAGATAATTGGAAAAAATTGTTCAATAACTATTGATGAAATATTATGATTCTCGTTTTCAAATCCTCAAATAGTATTTTGATGTTTAGACAAAGTTAAATCTGCAAAATGCGAAATTTAAATGAATATTGTAAGCGACCTCTTTATGTAGAAATTCAAAATTTCGGCTGTAGAGTGTCAAGAGATATTGCACTAACAACAACGACTGACAATTTGAGATTCCATCAGATTATTTGGAAAAAATAATTGGAAAGCAAAGATGAAACAAAAACAACTGTTCTATTTTCATAAAATTATTATCTAACACTTTGTCCTCCATATTAATTTTAATGGAATTTTAAATAGAATTACTGTAATATAGATAAAATATTTTCTTTTCAAAGTTTTCTAAAATTCAGGTCCTAATGTGTTGCATATTATTTGTTATACTAAAAATTAATGTCTTGACAGAATGGTAATCATAGGTATATACACGTAATGCAGTACGGCATTATTTGGACCATCTCAACTTTCCAATTCCATAAATATTTATTAAACTATTTCAAGTTTCAGATATTAAGCATAGGTATTTAGAGAAACATACTGCTTACATTAAAGTCAGCAGTAATTTAATAATGCACGATAAAAATTAAAATCATCATATCAAAATATTACTCAACTACGATATTATTGAATGCATTGTCTTCCATTTCGTTCCTTTGTGTAAATAATCAATCTCTCTAATCATTAAGTGGAACAGCTAAAGTGAAAAATTTCGCTTTATGCTCGGCAGCGTCGTTAAAAGTGAAGGGGGAGAATCGTCCAAAATGTATATATTTTAAATTTTTTGTGTATTTTTGCAATTTTTTAGCTAATCCTAGAAAAAATACTACTCCGAAATATATTTCCAAAACTAAATGTGTGGTTATAAGAGAAAAACTCGCTTACTGTTAAAGATTTATAAAAGCAAATATTCCGTTAGTGAAATATCTGCAAATGCTCACTATCAACTTTCGCCCAGCCGACAGCTGTTGTAGCAACTTCATTCGTCAGCAGCTATTTCATTGACTGTTGCTTGCGTACCACGGGGCGAAAGTAGAAATAGAACCGACTCCAGCTGCGGTCTTGCGGTGGCCAGCGTAGAGAAGTGACGCCTTGCTACCGATTCCACAAGATGCTCAGTCTTCGAAAACTCGTCCTTGCAGAGCGGCGAGCGGTGCAGCGTGGTAACTGTGTAGCCGGCCTTAGAGTCTCAAGGATAGCGTGGAGCTCATCACAGGTGGAAGAAGTGAGATGCGGGAGATGGAAACCTCTGGTCATGCCACTATCGGGGATGGCAAAGGCAGAAGCAGCACGTAGACTCTCGCGATCAACAGATCCGTCAGTGTAGACCTCAGTATTGTCTCTCATATCGTGAAGTGACATAGGAGGTGGAGAGCAGCCTGATGGCCACTGGGTCTGAGTGTGACCACTGGTCTGAGTCGCTCTTTCTACCTAGAGAAGGGATAGTGACAGTGTTCATAAGATCACTGTTCCTCCAGGGTGGAAGATCAGGGAAGAGGCGTATTTGCAAGCGGTGGAGCTGGCAGGGACGACTCGGTCATAGAAGTCAGTGGCAGACACGGCGATGGCAGATTCTGGCCTGTCTTGCAACTTCCTGAGAATTCGTGGTTAAAGTGGAGGGAATTCTTAACAATGAGTTTCATACAAATAGAGCTTAAGGAATGTATTAATGTTTAAGGAATATTTAATTGAATGTAACTTAATATTTAAAGTTACTATGAATCGAAATGTAGGCATCAGAGTTATTAGATACATGATAACTGAAAAGTGGCATGTTCAATTTATTGCATGTAGCTTTACATATTTGGTTACTATGAATTTTATTATGGGCATTAAGATCACCTACTCTGTTGCATTATGTGAGAACAATGTTTTTTTCTGCTTTTGGCATTGTGTTAAAAAAAAGTTTCTAACTTGAAATGAGTTGTGTGTGATGCCTCCTCATTCACTTTTACTTTACCTTAACCAGTTTTGTTTAATTTACGTTATATTTATAATTTTGGGGATTTTTATTTCCTCTTTGGCATCATAGCGCTCGTTTCCAAGAGTTAAGGGTTGCGCATGCGCAACTCCGAACTTTCGATTGTCACGCGCTAAAGTGCGTGTACAAGGACACGCCCACTCTTGCGTCGTAGCTTGCGCCGCTCGTCAATTTATGCAAATGTCTTTCCCGGAGTGCAACATGACACGTGCGGGCTTTGTACCTCTTGTTTTTACCTGGTGACATGTTGTCACAGTAACACAGAAAATAGTAGAGTAGAGAGAGTGGTAGAGCACAGCACAGTTTAGAGATCAGTTTTAGTTTGTTGAAGATGTTTGTAGTAAGAAATGATGTAGTATCTTCTTTATTGAAGTTTTGGTGAGTGCTTTTTGGAAATAAATTGTTTGTTATTTAAACCTTTTGAATCTTTACCAATTTTTTCTCTTGAGCAACGTTAATTGTTTTGATTAGAAGTAGTATTTAAATTTTGACAATCATTTAATATTTTTGAATTCTTACTCATTAATGCTCGCTGGTATTTCGAACCCTAATTAAACTTTATTTTTGGCAATTTGTCAATTATTGCCTGGCACCCGACTCAGCTATCTGGAGCATGAAAATAATTGGATCAGACAAAGGGTCCAAACTTTAAAAGTAATTCATTTCTTTTGAGCGTTACATGTGCAGATTGTTATTAGATACATGATAACTGTTAAGTGGCATGTTCAATTTATTGCACGTAGCTTTACATATTTGGTTACTATGAATTTTATTATGGGCATTAAGATCACCTACTATGTTGCATTATGTGAGAACAATGTTTTTATCTGCTTTTGGCATTGTGTAAAAAACTCTTATGGTGAAGAATAGTAGATTGTGGATGGAAATTTATGACAATTGCTAAATGGTATATGACCATTATATTAAATTTTTTGGCTTTTACCCAATCATGTGAAATAGAAAATTAATGAAATTGCACTCTATAATGCATTAATATTGTTAGAAAGTGTAATTTAGTATGAAGATTAATTTATTTTACTTTTAAGACATATCCTTTGTATCACATATGTGCTCTATTTTGATATTGGCTCAATCATGCTCTAAAAGAGAAAATAATTTGTTTGTATGATTGAGCAAAATATTTAAATCACAGTTAATTTCCGAATTTAGAAAATATGCAATATTTATTTTTACATACACAGTACTCAAGTCTATATATAAGATACAGACATTGAGAGATTATTGTGGTTTGTATTATGATACTGAATTTAAATAAATATGTTTATTTAAAAAATGATTTTTGTTGTTTGTTCTTGTTCATTAATTAAAAAAGAATAAAAATTTTTTGAACAGAAAAATCAACTGAAATATGAAAAAATATATAAAAACTAAAACTAATTTTAAAATAGAAATTAAAGGAAGTAATTTTACTGGTGTTCATGATTTTCAAAAAAGGCATTTTAATATTAATCTGAAACAGGATTTTTTTTTTGTTTTTCATATTGGGTTTTGCATTGCAGCAAAATAAATAATATTGCAATAATTCTGGTAAAGCTAGTACCAAGAAAAAATAAAATTGATTTCCATTAACTTTGCTAAATATAATATTCCATCTTTGAAATTGCTTAATATTTGATTACTCTCAATCCGATTTCATCTTGATAGTTAAGCCTATTTTGCAAGGGGTGTAAAGGAAAAAAAAATACAATTCAACAAGATGAATGGCACAGGCACCATGCCCCTATCGGTTTCGAAGGAGGCTTGACTGCGATGCACCAATTTGTCATGTTTAGAGGGCGCTCCAGTCGCACAGTTTACATTATGCCTATGTGAGCTAGCTCTCTTCTCCCTAGACACTCCTTGCTCAGTATGTCTCTCATATTGTGCGGTGACATAGGAGGTGGAGAGAAGCCTGATGGCCACTGGGTCTGAGCGTGACCACAAGTCTGAGTCGCTCTTTTGACCTAGAGAAGGGATAGTGACATTGTTCATAAGATCACTGTTCCTCCAGGGGGGAAGGTCAGGGAAGAGGCGTATTTGCAAGCAGTGGAGCTGGCAGGGACGACTCGGTCATAGAAGTCAGTGGCAGATTCTGGCCTGGCTTGCAACTTCATGAGAAACTCGTGGCTAAAGTGGAGGGAATGGAGCCTCCAGAAATGGCGCAGTATATCTCTCTTCCTGTGCAGGGGAAAGTGTGATCTGAATATTCTGATTAAAAATTCTAACTTAGTAACCAAGACAAAAAACTAAATAAACTAAAGCCCTGGATGTCAGGGATAATAATCAGCTCGATCAGGTTGAACTGATAATCAGCTAAATAATCAGCTAAATCAGGTTGAACTGGAATATTTAAAAAAAATATTGGAATATGTTGTCTAATTTAATTAGAGTATCAAAAAATAATTTTTTCAAGATTGAATTTTTAAATCACGGGAATAATATGAAAATGAATTAGTATACAAAAATAAATATGTTGTAAGAAAAGAAGTGATAGCATTTATACAAAGATTATTAAAGATCAAAACAGGGAATATTCTTATCAACAACATCCTTTGGAATTCGTTAACTAGTTCAATGGTCATTTCACTGGCGTTTTTGAGTCACTTTTATTAGAACAAGCTTCTGCTAACATTCCTATAAATAATGAATTCTGTAATTTAGCGACCTTAAAGTCAGTAATTCCTTTTTTGAATTATGTGTCAGATGTCAATATCTCCGAAGCAATCACTCAAATAAAAACTAGCAATGCTACAGTTACAGATTCCATCTCATCCTATATTATAAAAAATATTTACCATGAAATTAAAGATATTTTAGTTTATTTAGTGAATTTCTCATTACAAACAACATTCTTTCCAGACGCTTTAAAAACAGCAATTGTTATTCCAATATACAAACATGGTGAAAGGAATAAATTGGATAATTATCGTCCAATATCTTTGTTATGTGTCTTTTCTAAAAATCATTAAAACAGTTATGAAAAAAAAAGTTAATACTGTTTCTTGATAAATTCAATTTTTTTCCAGCAACCAATTTGGGTTTAGGAAAGGGTTAGAAACTGAAGAAACAATCTTGGAGTTAACATCAAAGGTTTTTTTGCAGTTTTAAAAATAAACACAAATCTGTGGGAGGGGGGGGGGTTAGATATTAAAAAGGCATTTCATGCAACTCCATATAAAATTAGGCTGAAAAATTGGACCTATATCGAATTAGAGGCATCATGATGAAGTGGTTGAGAACTTGTGTAACTGACAGGAAACAATGTGTTAAAATTGCTAATGTCGTTAGTACTGAACTAACATGAATTGTTATCGTACTGCAGGATTCAGTTATGGGACCTTTGCTTTTTTAAAATATCCTTGTTTTTTTAATATTTATTAATGATTTTTATGATTTAAAGTTTTGTGGTAAATTGATTGTATTTGCTGATGAATCTGTAATTTTCTATGAAGATAATGAAGGGACATTTGCAAATGATTAACAGCGACATGTTAGTTATTAGAAAATGGTTTAAGTCAAATCAGTTGTTTTTATATATGCAGAAAACCAAATATATTAATTTTAGATTAAAGGAAAACAACCCAGATTATTTTATACAGGATGAATCATTATCATTCCAGTTGTTGACATTGCGGGAGTAGGATGCATCGTTACAGTAAAACTGAGATGGCAGATATGCACTTAGCTTATGGGGCAGTGAATGGAAATGGGCGAGCCGCGGTGCGATTGTATCGTGAATGGTTCGCAGACAGATGCATGACCCATCATCAAACGTTTGCACCACAGATTGTGTGAAACTGGATCCTTCGAAGTAAACAGCCATTGTGGTCGGGACCGAATGATGCGCACACATGTCATGGAAGAAGCGGTCTTAAATGAAATTGAATGCAATCCAAGTACAAGTACACGAGCTATTTCACATAACATTCGTGTATTTCAACCCAGTGTGTGGCGAGTATTACATGAGGAGTTGTTACACCCTTTTCACATGCAACGGGTCCAGTCATTGGAAGAAAGAGATGACCACCCGCGTCTGGAATTTGCTCGTTGGTTTTTGCAAAAATATGTCGCAGAGCCGGAATTTCCAGCGTTGGTTCTCTTCACTGATGGAGCTACCTTCTCACATTAGGGTGTTGTTAATATTCATAATTTGCATGTGTGGGCACATGACAACCCACCATCTACATGCCCGCATGCTGCGCAACACTGGTTCACCATAAATGTTTGGGCGGGCATTGTTGGAGACTGTTTGATTGGGCCATACCTTCTTCCATCACGACTAGACGGGCGTAGTTATCGGATATTCCTGGAGGTCTTGCTGGAACTATTGCATGATGTTCCTGTATCTGTGCTCTGAGCATGTGGTTTCAGCACGATGGGGCACCCACACATTTCACCTTGGTTGTACGCGAGTCTCTTAACGCATCTTTTCTGCACGATGGATTGGATGGGGCAGACCTGTCCTTGGCCACCAAGACTACCCAACTTCTCCCCCATTGATTTCTTCCTCTGGGGTTACCTCAAATGCCTTGTGTACGAAACCCCCGTAGCCTCTGACGCTGACCTCGTCACAAGAGTCGTTGAGGCAGCAGCACATGTCTACGAAAGACCTGGCATTTTTGAACACGTTCGCCAATCCATGTGTCGACGTTGCGAGGCATCTATTGCTTCAAATGGAAAGAACTTTGAGCACTTCCTCTGAAATTGTAAACATGATGTCTTATAAACATGTTGTTATACCTTACTTATATCTTTAATTTTGATTCTTTCTGTACCTCTAGCACAATCGGGTGGAGTTTGCGGCTATATGTTCCTATGTAAAAATGATTTGTTTTTGTATTTCTGACTGTACTCCCTACCTTTACAGTTTGTCTAAGACATTTGAACCACCTTGTAGATAAAATTATTTATCACACTAAATTATTTAATCAAATAAATTGTGGTTGTCCTGTGTTTAAAGGTACAGAAATTATAAATACTTCAGTGTGGTGATTGATATTAATATAGAGATTGCATATTAATGAAAGCCTCAACTATTTATATTAAATAATACCAAAAATTTATTTTATTAGAAATTTTGTTGATCTGTCTGTTTTGAAAATTGTGTACTTTGGCTAGGTAAAATTTTATTTGCTGTTTGCTTTACTGTCCTAGGGAGGGGCTTACACATTTCATATAAAACCCTTACAATATGGTCAGTATCGTAAATTTAAATCGATGACAAAATTAGGAAAATATGATAGTTGCAGTTACATTTACAGACATTTGCAAATTTTAGGGGTAAGAAGATTGTATGTATATTTCAGGTCATCAAACATATTAAAAAAATATAAGATCGCCAGATTATTAGAGAATTCAAAATAAATACTAGACTTTTAAATCGGTTGGTGCTGAATGATATTAGGGCTTATAGGTCTTTTTTTCAGCAACATTATATATATACCAGGCTAGTAGATTTTTAATGATATTCCACAGGATCTGATACAAACATTTTGGGATAAACAGTTCGACAAAGGACTTAAATTACGGTTGATAAATCTGCATAGCATAAATTCTCTAATAAAATGATTTCATATGGTTATACCATGTGCATACGGTTGAGTTTTACAGGTGCATTACTTTTGGATGCACCTGTAAAACTCAACCGTATGCACATGGTATAACCATATGAAATCATTTAATGATATTAGGGCTTATAGGTCTTTTTTTCAGCAACATTATATATATACCAGGCTAGTAGATTTTTAATGATATTCCACAGGATCTGATACAAACATTTTGGGATAAACAGTTCGACAAAGGACTTAAATTACGGTTGATAAATCTGCATAGCATAAATTCTCTAATAAAATGATTTCATATGGTTATACCATGTGCATACGGTTGAGTTTTACAGGTGCATTACTTTTGGAACTTTATTTTTAAAAACTTTTATTACCCAATTACTGTAGCCAATAATTTAAATCAATAAATAATGAAATTTATGAAAATTTGCCCACAGGCGTGTTCACGTTCTTTTGGAAACTATTTTCATTTTTGTAGTCAATTGGTTACATTATGCTCATTTCCAAAGAGAATTATAGCACGTTTTGTATTTCATTTCTATACTTTCATATTTAAGCCTTATATACTGAAAAGCCAAAACATTGTGACCACCTGCCGAATATGGTGTTGATGCTCCAGTTGCCGCCAAAAAAAGCTCTTAACCGGCGAGAAATGAACGCTGCAAGATTTCTAAACGTGTCTTGTGGTTATCTGGTACCAACGCGTTGTAAGTTACGTGGTGGAGCCACTGCAGATTGGATATACTCTTCCAACACAAACCACAGATGCTAGATTCGATTGATGTCTTTGGAATTTGGAGACCAAGGCAATACCTCAGTTCCGCTAACCATTTTAAACAATCTGGGCAGTGTGGCGTGGCACATTATCCTCGTCGTTATCAAGTTCGTGTTTTTTCCCTCCTCAGACCACTTTTTGAAGGTACTAATCACGGCTGACCATGAGCACTCCACAAGTCTTGCCGTCTCGGAAATGATCTGACCAGTCGTCTGGCCATTACAATTTGGACTTTGTCAAATTTATTTAAGTTCGCTACCCTACTCATTTGAAGAACAAGAATAACACTGATTAACAGAGATCAGTATCAGGTGTTATTTATACTGTTTCATGAACTTCACATGCGCCGTCGTTTACCTGTAGTTGCTTCGATTTGCATTAAGACGCGCTGGTCATAATGTTTTGGCTCTTCGGTGTGTAATCTAGTTGATCATCGGAAAACTGAAGATTTCCTTCACTTCTCGTCAACATTGCTTCTAATTTTTGAGTAGTAATACTTTGAGGACTAAGATGGTATAAGAGTCCCTTCACACTTATTTAATATTGATATTGTTGATGATGAATGAAATAAATTTTTTCTCTATCCAATTAAGGAGAGTTGGCAAAATTCGAAGCCACTTGATAAAATATAGGCGAGTTGTAAAAATGGGGATTGGTTTTGTGAGACTATGGAGAGTTTGCAAAATCGAGACAACTTCTTACAATCTAGGGCAGTCGACAAAATATAGGTGAATACGAAAATTTAACTGGTTTTGAGAAATTAAGGAGAGTTGGGAATCGAGGAAACTTGGTAAATACTTGGGTAGACCACAAAATTTGAAGTGACTTAGTAAAAGGTAGGCTAGACGTAAAAAAATTTTTTTTTTGTAAAATCTTATCGAGGAAAAATCATGAGCAGATGAAACCCCTTCCCACTGAACAAAATTCTGGGTACTTTCTTTCCTGAAAGAGTCAGATGTAAATTTAATTTCTTAGTTGGCAAAATTTGATTTCCAAGTTGCAAAATTTTCGTTGCCACCCACCCCCTCCCCCATTTTGAACCATGTTGCTTTCACTTGGATTGACCCTTACATGAAACTTGATTAAAAATTTTTTCTTTTCATGTGATAGACTTCCGCGATAGGATTATGTGCAAAATATTTTTCGTGAACCAATGAAGATTTAATGAACATTTCTTTAGGGCTGTTAGAGGGACAGAATTAGAATTCTGAGCTTTGAATAAGCAATTTGCAATAAGACCACCTCATTGGATTGCTGTGTTGAAATGGAAAATCGGAGAATATTTCAAGAATATCGGGGAAAACTAGTCGACCCCACATGGCCCATAAATTATGCATTGGTCAATCTGTAGCATAACATTTGATCTGGTAAAAACTGTTGAACGTAAGAAAATAATGGGAAAAAGTAGTAAATATATATCATGAGGCCTGTATTGAAAGTTAACCGTAGCCATAGGTACTAAAGTTTCGTTCATATATGTCAACACAATATCATTAGGTAATGATCAAGTGATCGGATTTGTTTATATTTCATTATGTAAATTGTAATATATATGCATCCCTTCCATACAAAAAATTGACTTTTCGGTGATATGCACCGTACAATTATTTTGATTAGTAATAAAAATGTTAAAGTACACAATCCAGTTTTACGGAGTTATGCTCACTCTTTTGTTCCTGAGCACGAATTAGCCAGTGATGAAGATGTTTTTTCGGCACAAAACTTTTTAAATTCAGCATCACGTCTCTTAGTTATTACTGGTGCTGGTGTATCCACAGAGAGCGGAGTTCCAGATTATCGATCTGAAGGAGTTGGTCTATATGCTCGCAGTCCAAACCGACCAGTTCAATATAAAGATTTTTTATCAAATGAAAATGTCAGGAAACGTTACTGGGCAAGGAATTTTGTAGGGTGGCCAAGGTTTTCGTCTTTACAGCCAAATAATGTACATTTGTGTCTGAAACAGTGGGAAAATATTGGACTCTTAAACTGGGTTGTAACCCAAAATGTAGATAGATTACATCATAAAGCTGGTGCTGAAAGAGTTATTGAACTCCATGGGACATCTTACAGGGTTAAATGCTTAGCATGCAATTATACAATTTCAAGATTTCTTTTCCAACAAATTCTGTTAAATTTGAATAGAAAATTGCACCTTGAAGCTATGGAAGTTAGACCAGATGGAGATGTAGAAATAGATCCAGATCTTGTTAAAGACTTTATAGTGCCTCCATGTGACCGATGTGGGGGAGTACTCAAACCCAATGTGGTGTTCTTTGGAGAAACAGTTCCAAAAGATGTAGTTGAACAGGTATATGAGAAACTGGCTGATTCAGATGCAATACTTGCCTTGGGATCATCTCTTGAAGTAATTATTAGTGTTTTTCTTAAAAAGAATAAATTAGTACAATGGTTAAAGTGTTCTTTGAACATTGCATGTTTTAAAATAAAGATGTATTAAATTCATACATCTTTGTAGCTGAACACAGTAGTTCTTAATTGATATTGCTTTTTAGGAATGTAATGTTATTCTAATCTTTATCATATCATTGGAGCATCCACTGCATTTATTGTTAAAACTACCCACTGGCACTAATATAGATGTCATCATAATTTATAGCTATCACAGGAAAAATGAAAAAATTGTTGCTAATATTGGTTTGACATATGTGACAAAACATTTATTGACAAAGTTTTCAGAGTAGATAAAACAGCAATTTCTTCTCAAAACAGAAATTTTCAGTGAAAGCAGACTTTATAAATTTGATTGGAAAATGTGATGGAATATCTACTAATGATAGTTTTTTTTACATAGAAAATAAAAATTAATAGAAAACTTGAAAATAAACCCTTTGTACTGCCCAATGGGGGAAATGAATTCCAAAGAATAGGAAAATGGGACTTGATTATTCCTATTCTTTTTATCTCTCTCTAGTTGGTGTTAACATGTTTAGTCTAAAGAACAAAGTCCACTCTTATGGAGTGGTAAGGGTGGCTCAGTCGATAGTGTGCCAGGCTCGTAATCTGTAGTTCCCAGGTTCAAGTCCCAGCTGGGTCAGCGTTGAGATTTATCTCTGCAAAATTCCCGCTCTGCCCACGGTCAGTAAGAGACACTGATGGACTTGGAAAGGCCGCCGTCCGTCGAATGTGACATTAAGCCATGGCCCCGTGTGTGGGAGAGCCGTAACGTGCACGTTAAAGA
This sequence comes from Ryuthela nishihirai, assembly GCA_038380435.1. NCBI lineage: Eukaryota > Metazoa > Arthropoda > Arachnida > Araneae > Heptathelidae > Ryuthela > Ryuthela nishihirai. The sequence continues at coordinate 22,946,068 of JAWZYU010000008.1, forward strand.
ACACACTGGATGAACTCGATGGGAGACTACCATCTGTCTCCCAACAGCTGTTTCAGTGGGTCCCCTCCCCCAACCTTCTCTGAACCTTCAGAATCCTTGTGACCTGGCCATTTAGCCCATGGTGTGCAAAAAAGTGCCTCTTAGAGGTAAAACAACCCAACCCACTCTTATGGAAGATATACAAAGGAGACATTATGGCAAGAGTTAATCATATTTTACTTGTCATCAATAAATTATTGAGAGTAAGAATTTTATTGAATGTATTTATCAACATAGTGAGGTGCAAAAAATTGAAAACCTATTGTTTGAGTACTAAAAATTAGAGCAGTAATTCTGATAATGGTTTGGTGTACTGATCACAGATCTTCTATGTGATACATTAAACTGATAGGGTCCTATTAGATCTCTATGGCAAGTAGCTGCTTGAAGGGATATTTATATATTTTATTTACAGACTTGAATAGTTGTAACCAGATCATCATTGCATGGAATGGTGGGGCGGGGGGTGGCTCAGTCAGTAGCGCGCCAGGCTCGTAATCTATAGTTCCCAGGTTCAAGTCTCGGCTGGGTCAGCGTTGAGATTTATCTCCGCAAAATTCCCCGCCCTGCCCACGGTCAGTAGGAGATACTGATGGGCTTGGAAAGGCGGCCGTCCGTCGGATGGGACGTTAAGCCGTGGTCCCATGTGCGGGAGAACCATACCCTGTGCACGTTAAAGAACACGCTGGATGGCCTTGACGGGAGGCTACCATCTGTCTCCCAACAGCTGTTCCAGTGGGTCCCCTCCCCCAACCTTCTCTGAGCCTTCGGGGTCCATGTGACCTGGCCATTTAGCCCATGGTGTGCAAAAAAGTGCCGCTCATAGGTAAAACAACCCAACGTTAAAGAACACACTGGATGGCCTTGACGGGAGGCTACCATCTGTCTCCCAATAGCTGTTCCAGTGGGTCCCCTCCCCCAACCTTCTCTGAGCCTTCGGGGTCCATGTGACCTGGCCATTTAGCCCATGGTGTGCAAAAAAGTGCCGCTCAGAGGTAAAACAACCCAACGCATGGAATGGTACCATATTTGCTTTATGATGCACTAAAAATTTTCAATAAAGTATTTGTTCACTTCTAAAATTTTATATTTTGATAGAAGAGTTGTTTCTTAAATTTACCCTTGCTATAAAAACCAGAGTTGCATTAAATGTTCAGTGGTCCCATGGCAGAGTGGTTAGCATGCTTGGCTACTGATCAAAGGGACCTTGATTCAAGCTCCAAGAAAGGCATGAATGTGTGTGTTGTTTTTCTGCTGAGGTCCTGCCTTGACTGTGGTGTCCACACTAGTCTGACAGGCTGTTGTTAGCTTTCAAGCTTAAGAGTGTATTTATTAAATGTTCTGCCCTCTTTTGAGTATGTCACATTTATCCCTACTTAATCAGATAATTCTATTATTAAATATAAAATGCAAAAACAGTTATTTATATATCATTTAAAATAGGAAAACATTATGAATGCATGAATGAATACAAATGGAAAATGAATAACAATAAAACAAAAAATAGCTTGCATCATAACAAGTACAATTGATATACATAAACATAGATGATAATCACAGCATGATCTGATGCTCTACTTAAATTTCATTCTTATTCATCTAATTTTTTTTTCTCATAGCCATCCCATGGCTGAGTGGTTAGCTCACTTGGCTATTGATCTAAGTGACCTGGGTTCGAGCCCCGGCTAAGGCATGGCTGTTTGTGTTGTTTTTCTGCTGAGGCCCTGCCATCCTCACAGACCTACTGTGGCATATAAACTGACAGGCTCCTGTCAGACCTCTGTGGCAAGCAGCTCCTTGAGGGGGTATTTTTTTATTATTATAAAGTCTTGAGGGGAGGCACTCTTATCTGAGAAAAATTCTTGATAGGCTTGCATACAGTTGACTTTGACTTGAATAACTCATAATGGGTAATGAGCAAGTAGCCAACATTCAACAGACAAAAACATTAATTATCAAGAAGAATTAAATCATGGGTAATTTTTTTCAAATATTTGACAGATGCCAGACAGCAAGCCCAAATGAGGATATGTTCTAAGTGGAGTATGAACCCTGGCTTCCTGATAACATGTTAGGTGCTCTAACCATCAAAGTTACTCTTCCTGCATTACCTGTCATATTCAAAGGTGTATTGCAGCATGCTGGGGTTGTTAAATTTATGCTGGCTCACTCATTCTTAAAACAATGTGATTTTATTTAATTAAAAAAAAATATTTTTAAATGTAAATCAAACAATATTCTTAATAAGAATTGAATAAAAATAAATAAGGACCAATAATAGAGACGCAGAACTACTTGTAAACATAGAGGGAGCCATAAGAGGCAAAAAATTGAGAAGATTTATAGTCATAATTTGCTGCAAAAAAAGTTAGTTGCTGATTAGGGATTAAAAAATCTGGCATATGATAAGGAGATCTCCGCTCATGGTGAACTCAATTTTTCCAGCAAAAAATATTCCTGGAATAAATAATGGATTTTTGTTCAATTCAGTAAAGGTATATTATACAAATTTATTTTTACTTACACTTCTTTTTGCTTACATATAACAAACCCTATGCTAAACTTTGTTAAAGCAATTGATGAACCTGCCATTGATTGGCAGAACACCCTTGATCATACATTGCTTTCTATAGGACAGAAGATCTTAGAAACTACTAGCTTGTGTGGGATCTTCTCATGCAAAGATACGTTCCACTAAGACCAAGGTCAAGTTTTCTGACCATTGCCCTTGAGCTAACAATATTGAAAAGCTTTTCTGCTTGAATAGTAACTATTCTTGCTATAATTTGGGGCGGGGGTGGCTCAGTCGGTAGCGTGCCAGGCTCGTAATCTGTAGTTCCTAGGTTCGAGTCCCTGCTGGGTCAGCGTTGAGATTTATCTCCACAAAATTCCCCGCCCTGCCCACGGTCAGTAGGGGACACCGATGGGCTTGGAAAGGCCGCCGTCCGTCGGATGGGACGTTAAGCCGTGGCCTCGTGTGCGGGAGAACCATACCCTGTGCACGTTAAAGAACACGCTGGATGGCCTTGACGGGAGGTTACCATCTGTCTCCCAACAGCTGTTCCAGTGGGTCCCCTCCCCCAACCTTCTCTGAGCCTTCAGGGTCCATGTGACCTGGCCATTTAGCCCATGGTGTGCAAAAAAGTGCCGCTCAGAGGTAAAACAACCCAACCCAATCTTGCTATAATTCAGTTTTCCTGCTGAATCTTCACTTCTATTAAGTTCCAAATTTTTAGTTTTTCTATCGGTTACTCTAATTGAACTTTGGAAGTTGAAATGGTCTTGCAAATGAGAAAAAATATTTTAAATATTTAATTTCATTACTCTTCAAGCAGCTGTGTGTTACAGAGTTCTGTATAATATGCCAATTTGCCATAGAGTATATCAGTGAAGTGGGTGAAAACAGAAGGACAACACAATAAAGAAAATACCCATGTCTTTTCTGGAGCTCAGGTGCATTTGATTAGTAGCAGTCACCTTAACCACTCAGTCACAATAACAGTCTACAACAAGCCATTTACCAACCTATGCTTTTTTTCACTTCCCTGTATGCATTTTTCTTGAAAAATTATTACACAAATAATAATAAAAAAATTACCACTCAAGCAGCTGCTTGCAACAGAGGTCTGACATGAGCCTGTCAGTTTAATATGCCATAAAGAAGATCTGTGAAGAAGGTGACCTCAGCACAAAGACAACACAAACATCCATGCCTGTGGTTCAAACCCAGGCCCCTTGGGTCAGTAGCCGAGCATGCTAACCACTTAACCACCAGGAAATGTAGTAAAATTAAATTTTTATATTCTTTGTTTTACATATGGTAAAGCTCAAATTTCTCATTAAAAGTAAGTTAATTTTAATGAAATTTTTAGTTACTGAAATATATCTGGCATATAAATAATTTTTTATTGTCTATTTATAATAGGAAATATAGTAAACTAGCTTTTTTCAGTGTTTAAAATTTGCTTTAATTAATAGATTCTGAAAAAAAAATCTAACAGGGAATACTGTGCATTGACTATGGATTGATTTTTAAAATTTACAATTTTTTTAGGTGTATTCTGCATATCGATTTATTGTAGCAGCAGTTGAACAGAAGAAGCCAGTGGGAATTATAAATATTGGTCCAACTAGGGCAGATAATATGGCTACTTTGAAATTAAGTGTACGATGTGGAGATATCCTGTCGAGAATTAGATTGGTATAAATTTTATATAGAAATATATTTATTTTGTATTAGACATTATGTAGCATAATAAAACAATTAATAAAATAGTGCATATTTAATGAGATAACATATTAATAGAATTATATAATGCAAAATATTTTACATAAAGTCATTGCTACATTTTAGAAACAACATAATGTTGAATAAAAGAAAATGATTTAAATATTGAAGTTCTTTATTGTGCAGAGTTATAATGCAACATTATATATAAAAAAATAAATACCCCCTCCAGCAGCTGCTTGCCACAGAGGTCTGACAGGAGCCTGTCAGTTTATATGCCATAGTAGAAGGTCTGAGAGGATGGCAGGACCTCAGCAGAAAAACGACACATACATCCATGCCTTACCCGGGGCTAGAACCCAGGTCCCGTAGATTAGTAGCCAAGCGCGCTAACCACTCGACCACGGGACGGCATCACATTATATATGCAGAGTTATAATAATATAGTAGGCAGCTGACTATTGAAATGTGGCTGCTAAAAATATACTGAAACTGCTGCCAATTGCTAATTTCAACAAGAATATTTGCCGAAATGTATTTTGGCCTATTTTATCATAATATGCTAAATATAATTACAGTGCAATCTTGGTGACTGTTGTTTGTTGACTGCAGAACAGAGGAACTAGGTTCTAATCTCAAATGATGAATAATTTTTTTTTTCAGATTTGTTTTGTGCTGAAGTTTTCACCTTCATAAAATTATATTGACATATCATACCACAAAGCAGAGTCTGTACTGTGCCGGGGCGCGGGTGGCTCAGTCGGTAGCGCGCCAGGCTCGTAATCTGTAGTTCCCAGGTTCGAGTCTCAGCTGGGTCAGTGTGGAGATTTATCTTCGCAAAATTCCCTGCCCTGCCCACGGTCAGTAGGGGACACCGATGGGCTTGGAAAGGCCTCCGTCCGTCGGATGGGACGTTAAGCCGTGGCCCCGTGTCCCGGAGAGCCATACCTTGTGCATGTTAAAGAACACGCTGGATGGCCTTGACGGGAGGCTACCATCTGTCTCCTAACAGCTGTTCCAGTGGGTCCCCTCCCCCAACCTTCTCTGAGCCTTCGGGGTCCATGTGACCTGGCCATTTAGCCCATGGTGTGCAAAAAAGTGCCGCTCAGAGGTAAAACAACCCAACCTGTACTGTGCCAGACTATAATCTGTATCACCCATGTTCAAGTCTTGACTGTGTCAGCTTTGAAATTTATCCTCTACACCCCCATCCTGCCTTCAGGGAGAAAGGAGACACCGATGGGCTTGAAAAGGCTGTAATCAGGCAGCTTCAGATGGGATGTAAAGCAGTGTCCCCATGTGTAGGAAAGCCATACCTTGTGCACATTAAAGAATTGCTGGATGGCTCTGATGGGAGGTTTCCATCTGTCTCCTAATAGTTGTCCAGTGGGTCCTTTTCTCTCAAATTTCTCTGAGCCCTTGGTGTCCTTGTGACTGGCAATTTGGCTCATTGTGTGCAAAAAAGAAAGTACACACCCAAAGGTAAAACAACCCAACCTCTAAGGCAAGTGTGTTGTTTGAGGATAAATTTATGTTTTATTTATGCCAGTACTCGGATAGAGTATTGTCAGTTGTTAAATTATGGCATTTCACTAAAACGGATTTCAAGTAAAACAGCATTTGAAACTAAATTTCAATCTTTTTTGCAAGATTCAATATTTATTCTGTTGACAATTCGTTACTAGTTTATTCCCGAAAAATGGGGAATTTATGTAAAAAAGAATTTTTATTGTTAAAAAAAAAAGTCTTCCATCAATGAGGACCCAGGACTCTACAGTGCCTAGCACCCCTTGCCAGTCTGTATCTGCTTATAGCACTCAGATATGCATAGTTTGATGGAATTGCCTGGATTTTTGGAACAGAAATTTTTGTTGAAAAGCTGTGTTAAAACCACTACTCTTAACTTAGCTTTTCAGGATACTGATGGGTGTGGACAGTCATTCTAAAACTGGCGCTTACAGTCACGTGAATTAAATCTCATTTAATTGGTTTTGCCATGAGTGGGATTCAAACCCACATCTGGAAATGCCAGTTATGCTACCACTACATCACCAGTGGATAGCATTTTCTTCAGCTAGCGCGACATTATAACCTTTCTGTTATATTCCGATATATAAAACTATAATAATTATGATAAATGCCTATTTTATCATAATATGCTAATATAATGACAGTGCAATCTTAATGACTGAGTAGTTGGCATGTTTGACTGCAGAGCAGAGGAACTGGGTTCTCTGAGTCCTTGTGACCTGGTTCTACGCTATAATTATTTCAGTTTTATATATTTCGTGAGTTCCATCATTTCCGGATTTTTTTGTTTGATTTGCACAGCGGCGCCATCTCTCCAGGAAGTGGACAACTCTGTTGCCTCATAATGATGGAATTCAATATTTGTCATATATAATATCACGCTCATGGCATTAAATCAATAATTCAGTAGTAAAGAATCACAGCATATTACCTGTAGACATGGAACTCGTATGTTACACTAGCTGAAGAAAGCGTTAGCCATTGAAGATGTAGTGGTAGCATTACTGGCATGTTTCCAGGAGATGGTTCAAATCCCACTCATGGCAAAACCAATTTTTTTCAGCTTATTATTTCATGAGTTACATGTCTACAGGACATATCCTGTGATTCTTGACTGCTAAATCTCATTTGTTTCTTTTTTTTTCTAGTTCAAAAACAACTTTAACACTTTAAAATTAACAGAGGTATAAAAATTAATCAGTAAATATTTTGTGGAAAAATTTAGCCGACATACGGGACATGGAGACATACGGGACTGAATTATTGACAGACAGTTCCTGGAGGTGTTCATGTCCCGAATGTTGGCGAAATTTTTTACACAAAATATTTATTGATGTATTATATATTATATTATTATAGTTATTAATGGCTGCTATGAACTTGTTTTTTAATTTCATTCAAAAAGTTAATCCAAAGTTAAAATTTTAAATAATTCAGGCCGTGGCTGAGTGGTTAGCGCGCTTGGCTACTGATCTACGGGACCTGGGTTCGAGCCCCGGGTAAGGCATGGATGTATGTGTCGTTTTCTGCTGAGGTCCTGCCATCCTCTCAGACCTACTATGGCATATAAACAGACAGGCTCCTGTCAGACCTCTGTGGCAAGCAGCTGATTGAGGGGGTATTTATTTTATTTATTTATATACAGGGTGAATCTGAAAAAGTGGCCAAAACTTTACGGGGTGGTAGAACGCAGCTATACGAGCAATATTCGTCAAAGAATGTATGGTCGTAACGCAAACGGCGAGCCGCTAGGTGGCGTTGGAAATGGCATAAAAGGGTCGGTCCTCGCACCCAACGGCATTTCTACCGTGGATTGCCGAGAGGATGGCTGGTTATACTAACCACGGAATGGCGGATATGCACTTTGTGTACGTTATTTTTATGCCGTTGGGTGCGAGGACCGACCCTTTTATACCATTTCCAACGCCACCTAGCGGCTCGCCGTTTGCGTTCCGACCATACATTCTATGACGAATATTGCTCGTATAGCTGCGTTCTACCACCCCGTAAAGTTTTGCCCACTTTTTCAGATTCACCCTGTATACATACTAGCAGCATTTGGGAAGGGTATCATGGTCAACTAAAAACTTCAACCAAAGAAGTCAGAACAAAATAGGAGCATATTTTCATATGTTTGTTCAGTGTGCAATTGTTTTAACACAGAATGCATTAAATGTCACAAATGCATTTTGAAATTTTTTTCTCAAGAATAAATTAAAATGCTTAAAGTTCTCTGTCATTGAGAAATAAAATTTCGAAGTTTATTCTTTAAACACTTTGCATATTGAAAAGTTTTTAGGAGCAAGGACCGTTGCATCTTTAGTGAAGTGACACCATGTGGCGATGTTAGGGCTATTAAGAACTTCTTTCCACATGTCGTGAAGGGTGATTCCAGTGTCTCGGTTGCAGGTGGGAACGGGTGAGGTCATTATTTCAATACCCTTGCAGACCATGGTTCTGTAGTAAGTGGATGCACATACTAGCAGTGTGGCTTGCTTCCAGTCTATGGTAGCACACAGAATACTGTGTGGTAGCAGCATGTTGTACTGCCAGCTCAGTCGGTAGCGTGCCAGGCTCGTAATCTGTAGTTCCCAGGTTCGAGTCCCAGCTGGGTCAGCGTTGAGATTTATCTCCGCAAAATTTCCCCACTCTGCCCATGGTCAGTAGGGGACACCGATGGGCTTGGAAAGGCCGTCGCCCGTCGGATGGGACGTTAAGCCGTGGCCCTGTGTGCGGGAGGGACATACCCTGTGCACGTTAAAGAACACGCTGGATATCCTTGACGGGAGGCTACCATCTGTCTCCCAACAGCTGTTCCAGTGGGTCCCCTCCCCCAACCTTCTCTGAGCCTTCGGGGTCCATGTGACCTGGCCATTTAGCCCATGGTGTGCAAAAAAGTGCCGCTCAGAGGTAAACAACCCACAACGCAGTCTTTATTTTTGGTTGACATCTGTCTGATACTCTGTGAATCTCTCCTGTAGAGAAAGTGTGGTTTTTCCAATTTAGTAAACAACAGAATTATCCAGTAAATGTAGGGGAAATCTATACGGCTGATTTTTGAAAGAACATTGAACATTTTTAGGGGTAAATTCCCTTTGGACAAAGCCGCAGGAATCAGTAACTCAGTTGAATAGTAGTACTTCCCCACTATGGGGGAGAAAGGGTCGAGCCACAAGGACTGACTTTGAACTGGAAACACTGGAGGGTCAATAGATCTCCAGGCAGTCAAGATGCAGGCTGTTGCGGAAGCTAAATTTGTCTCTCGTTTCTTATAATTTTCTTCAGAGTTGGAGCTAAGTTATAAATAATATTAAGGTTTTGGGCTCTGTGTAATTTGTGGACTGATTCACACAGGAATGTAAGATATGTATCCGGCAAAAGTTACCAGCTTGGGTTGGGTTGTTTTAACTCTGAGCGGCACTTTTTTGCACACCATGGGTTAAATGGCCAGGTCACATGGACCCCGAAGGCTCAGAGAAGGTTGGGGGAGGGGACCCACTGGAACAGCTGTTGGGAGACACATGGTAGCCTCCTGTCAAGACCATCCAGCGTGTTCTTTAACGTGCACAGGATATGGCTCTCCCGCACACGGTGCCACGGCTTAACGTCCCATCCGACGGACGGCGACATTTCCAAGCCCATCGGTGTCCCCTACTGACCATGGGCAGGGCGGGGAATTTTGCGGAGATAAACCTCAACGCTGACTCAGCTGGGACTCGAACCTGGGAACTACAGATTACGAGCCTGGCGCGCTACCGACTGAGCCACCCCCGCCCCTACCAGATTGGAGTCGGTGATTGGGAGGAAAGCCGAATTTGTTGTTGACGTGTTACAACTCGCACACACTGTTCTGTGCCCTTGAGGAGTCTCTGTGTTGCCACGCAAGTATTAGTTCACAGGAGAGGCTGTTAATTATTGGCAATGGCAGTCCATGAACGAACCGCCCTCATGTTATATTCTATGTGATTCACAATGGAAATCTGGTTAAATTTAAAACAAATATTTTAAACTAGCAAATTTCCTGTTGAAATTGAACAGGCCTCTTGAAGTTCACTACCCATTCAAGGGGAAAGATAAAAGTAGTGTTTTATATTTTCAAGACTCAATAATTTAAGATGGAATAGTGGTGGTTGGGCATTGAGGTGAAAGCAATTCCCACCTGGGGGGAAAACTCTGTCTGAAGTTGGATGGCACGGCAGGGATCATGTTTCGTAAGCGCACTGAAAGAAACGGTGGCGAGGGTTTTGGGAGGCCAAGCTACTTGGCCTCCCAAAGCAAACTTGGATATTGAATGGGCGTGGTTCAGTTGGTAGTGTGTCAAACACAATCTCTCACTATTGAGAGGTGTAATAAAACTCTCACTATTACATCCTAGGCTGATGTGCAGACCTGGGATTCATAGTCCAATTTTGACCAGAAAAATGCATGGTGCAGGTGGGCCAAGAAATTCAGACCACTCCTCTGGGGCAGACGTTCAGTTGATGCTTCTACATGTGGTAGAGCAATCAGTATGTTATGGCCGGCATGACTGGAGTGTAAATGTCTCAAATCAGTGCTTTCAAGATTTTGGAGATGGCTCCAGCAGACAGGCGATAAGGCCTGTGTGCACTTTGACCCGAGATGATCTATGTGAGGTAAAAAGGTCAATCTCTGGTGGAAGGGGAGACCTAGAAACTTGGTCTCCCCCATGACTAAGAAAAAAATCTTCGAAATGCTTAAATTGTGAACAAAAGGGCATAGCTTATAGTTGGAAGAAGTTGCTTATCGATAGACTTTATCTTAAAAACAAGTAGCAAAAAACATGGTCTCAAGATCTCAAACATCTCCCTCTTCATGGGAGGGAAAGGCTTAGGACAAAATGTTGCTAACACAAACGTTAAACGAATGAGAAAAAGATTGTACCTTAAGCTTGAGAGGTCACATGGCATGATTTATGTCTATAAAGAATGTCGTACTATGATATACACATTTTCAGTGTTGGAGAAAATTCACACCAGATGCTTTCAGTGTAAAAATGAATGCCAGAAGTCAATTTTGAGGGTTTGCCAGTAGCGAAAATTGACCATTGTCTGTGAAAGCTATATGGGGTGTTGAAGGTTGTTGGTTTTTAAATACCAGACGATATCCAATGACTGCATCTGGGAAATGTAATATAAAAAATATGGAGCACCTTATTTTTAATGGAGACAAATATTAAAGTTTCATTTAACTGACGTCTGACGACAAAAAATGCACGAGAATGCAAAGCTAGGTGTAGCTTTTCTTGTGTGAACAGCCTGTTGTAGAGCTCCAGGCCATTCGAATAGAAAAGCAGTAGATAGTGTTCAGCTTTGCTCCTCAAGGTCTGAAACGGGAATAAGAATAGATGGAGGAAAAAAATATTCCTTCAGAGTATTGCCGGTTGCTTTGGAATGAACCATTGCACGTTCTTTATGCTCCAGGATCAATAATGAATAGGACAGATACCCATAATCCGGACTTGATCCCACATGACAGAACTGGTTGTATGGGTGATGGAAGATGCATACTTTATCCAAGATTTAGGGTTGGGTTGTTTTACCTCTGAGTGGCACTTTTTTGCACACCATGGGCTAAATGGCCAGGTCACAAGGACCCCGAAGGTTCAGAGAAGTTTCGGGGAGGGGACCCACTGGAACAGCTGTTGAGAGATAGATGGTAGCATCCAGTCAAGGCCATCCAGCGTGTTCTTTAACGTGTGCAGGGTGTGGCTCTCCCGGACAGGGGGGCACGGCTTAACGTCTTGTACAACGGACGGCTGCCTTTCCAAACCCATTGGTGTTCCCTACTGACCATGGGTGGGGAGTTTTGCTGAGATAAATATCAACGCTAACGCAGCTGGGACTCGAACCTGGGAACTGGAGATTACGAGCCTGGCGTGCTACCAACTGAGCCACCCCTGCCCCCAAGATTTAGGGTGTTGAACTTATGAGGTTTACATAGGTTACAACTGCACTTAAATGCTTCAAGGTTGGAGAAGGTCGAATATCTCTAAAACAAACCCCAAGCCTTGTTCTTGCAATCAGAATTCCAGCATGGTTTTGAAAAATGAAACCATGTTAAAACTTGGGTTGGTAGATAACGGGTGGTTTGTCATAAGAGGCCAGGCCCCCACCAACATTTTGTAATATATACTAAAATATTAAACTGCAAATTAGAATAAATAATAAAAATAATATTTTACATGGATATTTCTTTTCTAAAATATCTATCCGGTTTTATTTTATTTCAATAAGCATTAGAGAAGTATTGCACACGAAATTGAACTGTTAATCACTTTAATTTTAAATGCGAGAATTGACGGGCCAAACTTTAAGTGTGCCCAGGAATTTCCATCATTTACCATACAGTGCCTATCATTTGCCGCACCACTTACAACCGTGACCAACTAAAAGCTAGAGCTCAGCAGCTGTGTGGGCGGGGGTGGCTCAGTCGGAAAGCGCGCCAGGCTCGTAATCTGTAGTTCCCAGGTTCGAATCCCAGCTGGGTCAGCGTTGAGATTTATCTCTGCAAAATTCCCCGCCCTGACCACTGTCAGTAGGGGACACCGATGGGCTTGGTAAAGCCCGCCATCCGTCGGATGGGACGTTAAGCCTTCACCCCGTGTGCGCCATACCCTGTGCACGTTAAAGAACACGCTGGATGACCTTGACGGGAGGCTACCATCTGTCTCCCAACAGCTGTTCCAGTGGGTCCCCACCCCCAACCTTCTTTGAGCCTTCGGGGTCGATGTGACCTGGCCATTTAGCCCATGGTGTGCAAAAAAGTGCCACTCAGAGGTAAAACAACCCAACTCAGCAGCTGTAAAGCAAGCCTACAACAATCAACAATACATAAGAGATCATATCACTGATTATTGGAAACTCGGCAGTTATTAATATATGATAGAGAAGGTATCATTACAGGTGCCTTCGGGTAATATTTTATGCAGTAAAATAAATTAATGTGTGCAGCTTACAGTAGTTTACATTGATTCAGCTGACATTGCAAAGAGCTTTCACAAAGTTCTTATAATTGTATCTGTAGAACAAAAACCAATGCATTACCTCAACAAAACTTTTGCTGTTCTTCAAATTACTCTCCTCCAGCATCTATGCAAAGTTGTAAACATCTACACCAATTCTGGAATATTTGTTGGTACTCCTATTGGGGATGGAGCATGGGTGGCTCAGTCGGTAGCGCGCCAGGCTCGTAATCTGTAGTTCCCAGGTTCGAGTCCCAGCTGGGTCAGCGTTGAGATTTATCTCTGCAAAATTCCCCGCCCTGCCCATGGTCAGTAGGGGACACCGATGGGCTTGGAAAGGCCGCCGTCCGTCGGATGGGACGTTAAGCCGTGGTCCCGTGTACAGGAGAGCCATACCCTGTGCACGTTAAAGAACACGCTGGATGGCCTTGACGGGAGGCTACCATCTGTCTCCCAACAGCTGTTCCAGTGGGTCTCCTCCCCCAACCTTCTCTGAGCCTTCGGGATCCATGTGACCTGGCCATTTAGCCCATGGTGTGCAAAAAAGTGCCGCTCAGAGGTAAAACAACCCAACCCTATTGGGGAATACTTTTGTAACTCTGATTGAAAGCATTTTGCAATGTCTTGCACCCTTGAAAAAGGCTTCCCAGCATGTGCCTTTTTAATTTTTGGAAACAACGAAAACTCACATGGTGCGAGACTGGGTGAATACGAAGAATGTGGTAGCTGTTTCATTTTTTCCTGCTCCAGATAGGCTGTAATTTGCCTGGATTTGTGAACTCTGATTGAAAGTATTTTGCAATATTTTGCACCCTTGAAATTGAAGAAGGAGAACCCTTGACATGACGGTTGATGCTGCTCCTTCATCTCCTTAGCCATTTTGGGCAAAACAATGTTGGTTTATTGTCCATTTACAGTCATTTTTTCAGGTAAGATGTCCACGGCTACTCCTTGGGTATTAAAAAAATATTGTGAGCATCTTCTTAAGTGAAAGTCTTGTTAGTGGATTTGGAGGCATGCTTCATCTTCTGTAACCTAAACATAGTTCTCGATATTTCTAAATATGGTAAGAAAACCATGTCTCATCACCTGTGGCGATGTGTGTTAACCGTTTTGGGCCACTAAGGTCAAACATTGCCAGCATCTCCTTGTGCAAGTCAACTCTAGACGTTTTTTGCTGTTCTGTCAGTTTCTAGGGTAACCAATTGGCACAGATCTTTTGGAACTTTAAATGTTGATGAATAATTGTTTTTTCCACACTGCCAATCGATACCCTGACATCTAAACCTATTTTATTTATACCTGAATGGGGATGTGTGAGTATTCCTTAATTAGTTCACGAACAGCAGCAATGGTTCTCTTGTTCATGGCCTCTTTCGATCTTCCTACACGAGGGAAGGCTTCGAAGCTCTGCTGTCCTTCTCTGAATTTATGCATCCTCCCTTAACAGTGCCATGTGAAGAGGGATAATCAAATCGTCGTGAATTTTTTTTGCGTCGTCCCAAGCAGTTTCTTTGTGAAAACGTAAAATCTTTCCCCTTCTTTAGTAGGCAGGCTCCATAGCAACACAGATTTCACAGACCGAACTTTACGCACTGTCAGCAAAGAGAGGGATGGGGATGGCTCAGTCGGTAGCGCGCCAGGCTCGTAATCTGTAGTTCCCAGGTTCGAGTCCAAGCTGGACGAGAGCTGGACCAGAGTTCTCCAGAGCGTTGAGATTTATCTCCCCAAAATTTCCCCGCCCTGCCCACGGTCAGCTGGGGACACCGATGGGCTTGAAAAGGCCGCCGTCCGTCGGATGGGACGTTAAGCCGTGGCCCCATGTGCGGGAGAGCCATACCCTGTGCACGTTAAAGAACACGCTGGGTGGCCTTGACGGGTGGATACCATCTGTCTCCCAACAGCTGTTCCAGTGGGTCCCCTCCCCCAACCTTCTCTGAGCCTTCGGGGTCCTTGTGGCCTGGCCATTTAGCCCATTGTGTGCAAAAAAGTGCCGCTGAGAGGTAAAACAATCCAATCCAAACCCAAGCAGTATCTTTGTGAAAATGTAAAATCTTTCCCCTTCTTTAGTAGGCAGGTTCCATAGCAACACACAGATTTCACAGACCGAAACGCACTGCCAGCAAAGAGAGGGGTGGGGGTGGCCTAGTCGGTAGCGCAGCATCTCATAATTTGTAGTTTCCGGGTTTGAGTCCCAGCTGTGTCAACGTTGAGATTTGTCTGCGCAAAAACTGCCCACGGTCAGTAGGGGACACTGATGGGCTCTGGAAGGCTGCCTCCCATCAGATGGGATGTTAAGGTGTGGCCCCGTGTGCGGGAGAGCCATACCCTGTGCACATTAAAGAACACACTGGATGGCCTTGACGGGAGGCAACCATCTGTCTCCCAATAGCTGTTCCAGTGGGTCCCCTCCCCCAACCTTCTCTGAGCCTTCAGGGTCCATGTGACCTGGCCATTTTAGCCCATGGTGTGCAAAAAAAGTGCCGCTCAGAGGTAAAACAACCCAACCCAGCAAAGAGAGAAATGATGATACGATCATGTTTAGACATGCTTTCAAACAAATCGTAGCTCGTTAACTTTGTAGGAACGAGGGCAAATATACAGACGTGTCAAGAACGTTGCCACAGAGTATTTTAAAATCATTTCATTCAGCTCTTAGCTGGCATAGTTGTTAGGGAGCTAGCCACTGTTCGAGCAATGCAAATTTTGTGCATTGTTTTAGCTCTAACTGAGCCAGTGACTTTGGTCTTAGTTGGGTTGGGTTGTTTTACCTCTGAGCGGCACTTTTTTGCACACCATGGGCTAAATGGCCAGGTCACATGGATCCCGAAGGCTCAGAGAAGGTTGGGGGAGGGGACCCACTGGAACAGCTGTTGGGAAACAGATGGTAGCCTCCCGTCAAGGCCATCCAGTGTGTTCTTTAATATGCACAGGGTATGGCTCTCTCGCACACGGGGCCACGGCTTAACGTCCCATCTGACGGACGGCGGCCTTTCCAAGCCCATCGGTGTCCCCTACTGACCGTGGGCAGGGCGGGGAATTTTGCGGAGATAAATCTCAATGCTGACCCAGCTGGGACTCGAACCTGGAACTACAGATTACGAGTCTGGCGCGCTACCGACTGAGCCACCATCGCCCCTTTGGTCTTAGTAGGGAATGTCTTTGTATGAGATAGGCATGTAAAAGATTGGAGTAATTTCTAGGATTCTTCTCTATCTCATATATCGCAAATCGAAACCAATCAATCCTCCACTGTGACAATGATGGCAAGGTCCGCCATGAAAGATGTTGCATATCATAGAGAGGTGACTGCTTCTTTAAATATCCTCAACCTCCCATGGAAAGCAGTGAAACTTTGGATTGGAGAAATGGAAATAGGTAGGGACTGATACCAGAGTTCAGCAGGGAAAGTAATGGAATTCTGTACCACCTAACCAAATGTTCCAAATGTTTGGCATTCGCAGTCTTCATCAGCACCTTTCCAGATTTCAAACTTTTAATGATTTCTGTGGTCCTACAAGATCGTGCAATCATTTTTTCACGAAAAAGGGGAATGTTTCCGATCAACTGGTTACCATTTAATGGGTGACTGAGAAATACAGAGTTGGGAAAAATAGATGAATTCACGGTGAGGAGAATGAATTTGGGAATCCACAATTAAAAAGATTCGGTGCATGTGTCCCCTACCCATCATGGAATAGAAGAAAAAGTTTGATTGTTCATGAGGACTGCACAGTCATTATTCTTATAGAGGCAGGGATCCATCAAAATCATCCAACGAGTTCTTTATCGTGTACAGGGTATGGCTTAACATCCTATCCAAATGATGGCATCTTTTCCAAGCCCATCAGTGTCCCCTGGTGATAGGACAGGGAGTTTTAAGATAAATCTCAATGCTAGTCAAAACAGGCCCCGAACCTGGGAACTGCAGATTACTAATCTGTTGGAGTATTAACTGTCCCATTCCCCCCCCCCCCCTCGGTGTTAGCGCCTGTACGCAGTGAGGGGGACCACCCTGTGAAGGTTCCGCTGGCTCGGTTACCTTCACAGGGTCCTAAACGCTCGCCTGTGTGTTTGCCGTACATGGAGACCCGTGTCCCAGGAAAGGGGGATTTGCTTGGAGGCCCCCATCTTCTCTCCTCAGCTCATGACTGGCATGGTCCCCATTGGCCGTCTTGCCATTGGGGAGCCTGTCTGTCGCGGGGCTGGGCAGCGGATTCCGGGGCCTCTGCTTCTGGTAAACGGGAGCTCCTGGGATGACCCCCCCAGGAGCAATCGGCTGGTGGGCAGGTCCTGCTAGGGTTAACCGTGCAGAGCGGTGAGTAACCTTGCCCATGGTCCGAGTACAGGTTTGCAAGTTTCCTCACAGATTATTATCCTTCTGTCGTTATCCTTTCTTTGTGAGGCCACTTTGGCCATTCACAATTTTCATATTTTTCGCTTTGTTTCTTTTGTGTAGAACGTTTTTTTTCTGCACATTTCTCTTTTTATTTTCCTTCTCTTTATTTGTGAGGGCTTGGCTCACTGTCTGTGTGGGTATAGTGTCTGCGTAGCCCTGGCACCCGACTGGGCGTCCCCTTGTTGGTGTCCGTGGAGGGTGGGGACAGGGGGCACTGAACCACACAAAACAAAAAATGAGAGAGCATGATGAAATTAATGCGATCACTGCCAACAAGAGGGCTCGACATGAGCCCCAATCTTCCTCGTCTTTGTTATCACCACCATCGTCTTCTTTGTCTGTGTCTTCGTTCCCGAGATTCCTGATCATCCACTCCATGGGTGATCAGGTACTTGGGGACGTGTCCCTTTTTTTTGTCAACAAAGGTTTGAAAGGTCTTGCGGGAGAGCCGAAGTCCGTCAAGCGCTTACGATGTGGCGACTTGCAGGTTGAGACCGCTTGTTCGAAACCCTCCGAACTACTCCTGAAAGTCAAAGAAATTGGTGGGGTGGCTGTCGAAGTCACTCCCCATAAAACTTTGAATTCCTCTCGGGGTGTGATCACCGAGTGAGGCCTCCTCAAAGTCACTGAGGAGGAAATCCTCTCAGAGCTCACACCTCAAGGAGTAACAGCAGTCCATCGGGTTTCGACATGCCGTGATGGGAAATTGGTACCCTCCCGGGTACTGATTGTGACATTTAATATGCCACGCCTGCCTTCTTCCATCAAGGCAGGTTATTTGCATTATGAGGTTAGGCTGGATATACCAAACCCTCTGCGCTGTTTTCAGTGTCAGATATATGGTAATGGGTGCAAAGCATGCGAGGGCAAGCCCACCTGTGCTCGCTGTGGCAGTAAGGATCATCTTGATCCTGACTGCACAGCAGAAAAGGTATGCTGTGTGAACTGCAGTGACGAACATCCGGCGTACTCCCGCGACTGTCCGAAACGGAAGGAGGAAAAGGAGGTTCAACGTCTAAAGGTCATAAATAACATCTCTTATGCTGAGGCAAAAAAGCTAGCTGCATCGCCCGCACCACCTAGCAAGGTTTCCTATGCCAGTGCAGTCATTGGAAAGCCCATTGTTCCAATGACTTCGGGGGCGGTGCAGACTGATATCATTATACCACTAACTGAGTATTTCTAGCTCGTAGCCAAGTACCTCCTCACGCAGGCGAAACTGAGGGTGGTGTCGACTTCGACACCAACCCTGGTTTCCATTCCTGCAACATAGCCTTCCACCTCCACCGGAAGGCCTCCTTCTCCCCGTCCTCAGACAGCAAGACCTTCCAAACCTTAGGGGGGCCCCACCGGGGCCCAAAAAGAAAATCACTGCACCACAAAGGGCGGTCACCAATCCATGCCCCTCAGACGATTCTGAGGACATGGATACCGCCCGCCCCCTATTCACTAAACCGTCCTCTGCGGTGGTTAAGCTAAATAGGAATTTGTCGTCCGCCCACTCTTCTAAGTCCTGAGATGGCCACACTCCTACAATAGAATTGTCGTGGATTCCAGAGGAATCTTGACGACATCAAGGCCCTCCTTCAGGCACACCAGCCCATCTGTGTGTGCCTGCAGGAGACATACTTGCAGCCAGTCACAGATCCCACGATCTGGCACTTTTCACTAGTTCGCCGGGACCGAGAGGAAATGGTTCAGTTCGTGTGGGGTGTCGCCATCCTTGTGAGCAACCATTCTCCATTCCAGGTCGTATCCCTGACCACCAACTTAGAGGCAGTAGCCATCCTTCTCTTTGTGGGGTTCTCGCTGACTCGCTGACTTTTCTCGCTGACTTTTCACTAGTTCGCCGGGACCGAGATGGAAATGGTTCAGTTCGTGGGGGTGTCGTCATCCTTGTGAGCAACCATTCTCCATTCCAGGTCGTACCCCTGACCACCAACTTAGAGGCAGTAGCCATCCTTCTCTTTGTGGGGTTCTCGCTGACTGTCTGCTCTGTATATCTTCCACCTGGGAGCATCGTCTTCCAGAAAGACCTTGATCATCTTGTCTTGCAGCTGCCGTCCCCCTTCCTCATTATGGGGGACCTCAACGGACACAGTCCACTTTGGGGCAGTGCTGACACCAACGGGAGGGGCGGGGTCCTGGAGCAATGGCTCCTGGATCCTTCTATCTCCCTATTGAACACCGGTGTCAGTACTTACTTTCACTCCCCAACCCGCTTTTTCACTGCCATTGACCTTATCATCTGCTCCACCTCGATCCTTCCACTCTTTACATGGGAGGTCGAGGACAACCCCTATGGAAGCGATCACCTCCCTATGGTGTGCACCATCTCCCGTGGGGGGCCTTGTAGCCCTTCACGCTCTCGCGGTGGAGGCTCAATCGGGCTGACTGGAGTGGTTTCGAGCTGCTATCTGAGCTCGATGACCACTCTGTCAGCCAGGAGCCCATCATTGTGACAGTAGCGGAAATAACGGACTGTATCGTAGATGCAGCTGCATCAACAATTCCTCAAACTTCGACACGGTTTCCTCGCTTTCCGAAACCGTGGTGGAATCCAGATTGCACCGCAGCTCGTAAGGCTCAGACAAGGCTTAGGGGGTGTTTCGGAGATATCCGACGACCCCCAACCTTGAAAACTTCAAATGCGCCAGGGCGAAAGCTTGTATTGTCCGACGCCAGAGCCAGAAGAAATCTTGGATCAAGTATACGTCTTCTATCACCCGCACGACTAGTTCTAAGGTCGTGTGGGATAAAGTCCGGAAGATGGGTGGGAACTACACGTCCCACTCGTTATCGATCCTGGAGCACAATGGACAGGGAATTGCTGATCCCAAAGCAATTGCAGACACTCTGGGGGAGTCATTCTCCTCCATCTCTTCATCTTACTCCCCTGAGTTTCTGGCCCAGAAGGGCAGGGCGGAACGCTCTCCGCTGTCTTTCCACTCGAATTTCCTGGAGCCTTACAACAGGCCATTCACAGCGGAGGAGCTTTGCCTTGCTCTGCACTCTTCTCGTGCCTCTGCTGTAGAGCCAGACAATGTCCATTATGCCATGCTCCAACATCTTTCACCATCGAGTAAGGATCGGCTGCTCCATCTCTTCAATCGCATTTTTCCCGAGGAGCAGTTTCCGGACTCCTGGCGGGAGGCCATCGTCTTGGCCTTCCCCAAGCCAGGCAAAGATCCCAAGATTCCTTCCAATTATCGTCCCATCGCGTTGACGAGCTGCGTGTGCAAGGTGTTGGAAAGAATGGTAAATGCCAGACTCATCTGGTATTTAGAACACAACAACTTCTTTCCAACACGCAGTGTGGCTTTCGCAGGCAACGGTCAACTCTTGACCATCTGATATGCCTCGAATCGGCTATCAGAAACTCATTTTTACGTAGAGAGCACCTGGTGTCAATTTTCTTCGACATCGAAAAAGCTTACAACACGGCTTGGAGATTCGGCATTCTTGGTGACCTCCACAGTTTCGGCTTGAGAGGTCACATGCCGATCTTCATCTCCAACTTCTTATCAACACGGTCTTTTCGTGTCCGTGTTGGTAACACTCTGTCGCGGCCGTACCCCCAAGAACAGGGGGTGCCACAAAACTGCGTGCTGAACGTTACTCTTTTCGCTGTCAAGATTAATTCTATTACTAGACAACTTCCTCCATCAGTAGGCAATGCCCTCTATGTTGATGACTTTAGCATCTTTTTCTCTTCGTCCAGCATGAGGGTCATTGAAAGACAACTGCAAATTGCCCTGAACAATCTTTCGGTTTGGGCGACGGCAAACGGGTTTCTGTTCTCCCCACAGAAGACCGCTTGTGTGCACTTTTGCCACAAGCATAATCTTTATCTGGATCCGGAGCTGCGGCTCGGGGGTAACATCATTCCAGTTGTGGCGGAGACCAAGTTTCTCGGTCTCATATTCGATCGGAAATTGACCTTTTTACCACACATGTCATCTGTGCATTTGTCCGATCGAAACTGGACTATGGATCCCAGGTGTATGACTCCGCCCAGGATTCGGTGGTGAAGGTGCTGGACCCCCTTCATCACCAGGCCCTCCGTGTTTGCACAGGAGCCTTCCACACCTCCCCAGTCTGGAGTCTTTACGTCGAGACCAACGAACCTTCTTTATCTCTTCGCCGTCAGCAGTTGTCCGTACAATATGCATCGAAATTGCGATCCCTGCCTGGCCATCCCAGTTGGGACTGCGTTTCCAGTCCGAAGTGGGAAATGCTTTACACAAATCGGCCGATTGCCATTCGTCCTTTTTGTTTGCGTGTCCGAGGCTACCTTAGAGACATTAACATCAGTCTCGATAGCATCGCACAGTCGACAGCTGAGGCACTTCTACCTTGGATTGCTGTTTCCCCTTCGTGCGATTTTTCCCTGTGCAGGATGGGGAAAGCCTTTACACCCGACTGTGTGTACTGGCAACTCTTTGCCAGCCATCGTGCTGAGCACGTAGATTTCTTGCCTGTCTTCACAGATGGCTCGAAGTCCGGCACATCGGTGGGATTGGCCATGGTCTGCTGTGATGTAATTGCAGACCATGCAGATCCCACTGCAGTGTTCCATCTTCACTGCAGAGTTGTACGCTATCAGCCTCGCCTTGGACCACGTGGCGACTAAGCATCGTCGGTGTGTGCTTTACACCAACTCGCTTAGTTCGCTACAGGCTTTGATCTCAGTGAGGCATCGGCCTCACCCAGTTCGCAGCCACAACCAGTGTTCTCTTCTGTTGGGTGCCCGGTCACGTCGGAATCAGGGGCAATGATTTGGCAGATTCTGCTGCTAGTTCAGCCACGCCCCTGTCCGACTCTCTGTTGCTGGTTCCCTATCTGGATTACCGGCAGCGTTTTACCATCGAGCTCCGGGCACAGTGGCAGCAATCTTGGTCAGAACAGCTTACGAACAAGCTCTTTGAGATCAAACCTATCGTCAAACCATGGCAGTCTTGTTACCGCAGGAATCGCAAGGAGGAAGTTGTACTTGCTCGGCTCCGCTTAGGTCATTCGTTTATTACTCATTCGCTTCTTTTACGGGCGGACGACGAACCTAAGTGTGACTTTTGTGACACCTTTTTAGCGATAAAACATATTTTAATTCAATGTCATTGTTTTAACTTTGAAAGACAAATTTTTTTAACTCTCGTGATTTTTCGTCCGGGCTCCTTACAATCGGACATCTTTTATCAGACCATTGTAATTTTACCTCTCTGTTTCAATTTTTACGATATACTGGTTATTTTTAGTTTTAGTCCCCTATTTCTTATTCTACATGTTTAACCCAGGTCGCTTACACCTGGGTTATTTTTACGTGTATATTAATATACCATATTTATACATTTGTTTATTGTTGTTCTATTTTATTGAATTCTATTTTCGTGTTGGTCTTTGTACTTTATTTTTAACTTTGATCGAGGGGTAACACGATTTTTATCCTTTTACTTTTTGGACATACGTTTGGCGCATTATAGCCTTAGTTGCTAATGCGCCAATAAACACCCCCCCCCCCCCGTTTATCTGAAACAGAAGCCAAAGAAGTGTAGTAGGCAATAGGCTAATTTCCTAAGAACTACCAGCCTAGTGACTTTCTGAACTATAAAGCAGGCAGCAGTCATGGATAGGGAGAAATACAAAATTATCCCAGTGCAGTTACTAGGATCCTCTTTAAAGGACTCGAGTCCCTTGTGGAAACACACAAGCTGGCATTCAGTACACACAAACTGGCATCAGTGAATATAGTACAAGTGAAACCTTCCTTGGGTGGTCTTCCCAGCACATATCAGTGGCGGTCATAAGGAGGGGGCCACGGGGCTGTGGCCCCCTCCTAGAGACCTGCAAGTGTTTAATTTTTCTATTTCAACAGCTAGCCAGTTTCTTTTCAAAGAAGACAAATTCCCTGACTCCAGTACCCATGGAGGTATGAATGAGAGTAGACGCCCTAACCGCCCTAACGCGCTTTCCCTATCGAAGGTCATGATGCTGACGCAGCAGGGCAGTAGCCATGTTGTTGCTTCCAAAACAAAACGTCTGCCGCTGCAATCAAGCCTACTTTTCACGTACTATACTCAATTTTACTGTGCGTTATATACGGGAAGATTATTTTTTTACGACTAAGAGAAAGCCCATTCAAGCTATTTGGAATTTATATTGTTTTTTTCAATGCAATGAATATTTCCATACAGAATTACTGTATAGCAGAACTATTGATGTATTTCGTTGAATACGACAATAACAAACAATTACAAGATTTTAAAAGTTTATTTATACTGCACTAATAACAGTAGAAAACATTTTATGGATAAAACGTTAAAGTTATGTGCAATAGCAGCATTTAAACCGCAAAAAATCACATTTGTAAGATTCAGAAAATAGCTATTTTATGTTTAAAAACAAATTCTGATTCCACAAGAATAAAAAAATTTGCCTAACAAAACTAAATAAAGCCAATAGTGTAGGAGCCAAAATGGTAGATTTTAAAAACACTTTAAACTTTGGTGGAGAAATCATGTATAACACACCTACATTGAAATGCTTTCCAGTGATTTTTCACAATAGTAAAGATTCAACTCCAAAAATACGTTAATAAGTTATGACACCCACTATTAAGACAATTATGAGTGTACTGAATTTTCATTTTGACTTCAAAGTAATAGGTAGCTTTGGATTTACTATTTATTGATAAATTAATTCTACTGTTTTATTTGGAGAATTTTTCGGTTAACTGTTTCCTTCTCTGACAACAAAGTGCAGAAAGTGATGCAAATTAGCTTAAAATTATGATTTATAGCATTTATTTATAACTTTTTTACTTTTAACCGCTGGAAGTCACTTGTAACCTAGTTTGTATTACATCATTATTAAAAGCCTTAATTTGCAGTCATACTATTCATATTCACTGTTTTGATTGTATCAATATGTGTGTTGCTTTGATATGAAGCCCCAAGATCTCAGGGCTTCATCTATACCACATAAGTAACCTTTAAGTATTGATTAGACATTTTTAAAACTTTCTACTGACTTTATTTAAAATTTTCTAATATTTCAGATAATGGATAAAGGTAAAATCACATCTATCCAAGATATTTTTTGATAGATGAGGAACTTAACATCTTCTACAGACAAAGTGTGTCATCATCAAAATTCTTTGTTTTGTGATAAAGTCAAAAAGTCATGAAACAAATCAAACAGACACATTAGCAAAACTGTTATCTATAATGCTTCTCGTCTCTCTTTATTTAATGGAACGCTGAAATAAAAGATAATTTCTATGTATTGGCCATAAGCTGACAGTGCATTTTAATTTAGAGTGCAAAAAATAAAGCATCTTTTCAAGAAATTTATTTAAATAAAACAGTACCGAACAGTAAACCATAGAATTAAGTTTGAAATAAATATGCAAAATTTGTAACACACCTCTAAACTCGTAAAAGGAAAAAAAATCTCTGGATGACACTCCCGATTTTTAGAGGTAGCTACACCCCTGAATTTTTGCTTATTTATAAATATATTGCTGTTGCTAATATAAGAAGTAAAAAAAAAGAACTAAAAATAAATATATACAAAAAAACTAGCTAACAATACAAAAAAAAACCCCAGATGGTGTCTCAACCCACCAGCTCTGTGTCTGTACTCTCAGCTTCACATCTCTCCCCCATCTCATGCTCCTCCCTCAACCAGAGTTAACAATCAATACACTCTACACAATTATTACAATCTCTCAAAAAAAAATTCCCATAAGGATTGAAATACATCCTTCCTCAGCCACAAAGGAAAAATTCAAAATAATATCTAAAAAAACTATATAAGAAAAAGCAACTAAAAATTATACTAAGCAAAAATAATAAAAATTAAAAAAGTATAAAAAAAACAAAAGGGAAAAATATATCCACAGGGTGAAGGGAATATAATATCCATTTAAAAAAAAAAGGCAACGTTCCAGACAGTGGCTCGAACCGAACATCTCAGTGCCTGACTCCTCAGTCTCTCATATCTCCCTTTATGTACACCTAACCTACCCCTCAACCAAAGTAAAAATAAAATAACTACAAGCAATACACTCCCTCTATTTAAAATCCATGCAGAATTAAATAAATTCAGCATTCACCTTAAAAGGAAAAATTAGAACCCTGTCAAAAGAATTAACGAAAAGGAGAAAAGCGTTACACTCTCCTCTCCTCTTATAACTAAAATTATTTAAACAATTTGAAAAATTTTCACCCAAACTAATGATTGCTGTCACTCACCTATGACAATTTACACCAGACACATTAAGTTAATCTAAAAAGAAATTCAAAAAGATAAATAAAAAAGGGGCATTTAAACAAAACCTTAAATGCTACCCAAATAAAAAAAAAGAAAGATTATATTTCTCAAGTTATGAAAATACTTTATTGTAATTTACTTTTCCCTTTTTACACTGAACTTATTAAATCAGGAAGAGCGAGGAATTTAAACACTGATTTTTCTTCGGAAGAAGAAATAATATTTTGTTATCGATTTTTACTGAGTAACGTTACTTCCTAGGAAAAAGTAATATTTTACATAAGTGAATCAGGTACTGAGGATACAGCGGTGATAAGTATTAGGAATAAAAAGTTTAAACTTGTGACCCAGTCGCGTAACGGATATACGGGGATTAAAAAAGTTTGTTTTATTGGTTATTCTTTTGCAATCACGATGTCTTTGAAGTGACTTAGTAAAGGAAAACAAGTTAATAAATTGGGAGATGATTGAAATTTGTAAAAAAAAAGGAAATTTTTTTCTCTGATTCGTGGGGTTTTCGAAATGGTTTGTCTTCTTCCGATGGGTTACATAGTTTATTTACAAAATAGCTGACCTATCATAAAGGGGAGATGGGATGATTCGATAAGAGGATGGAAAATTATTTCCAAAATATTGTTTCCATACCATATCTCCTGTGATGGTCTGAAACAAAGGGGGGGGGGGCGCTAGAATTGGGGGGTGACAATGCGGTTTAGTCAGAAGGGCTGTCAATGAGTGACATCTCTGGACTTAGCAAAATTTCGAGATGTGTCCGAAAACTACGATCAAGAGTGCGAGTGGGATCTGGAATAATATTTTTTAAATTCGCAGGACTTTTCAATTTGTAAATCCATCTGTTAGTAACCTTTAGAGCCGTGCTTCCCAAAGTGGGGCCCACTCCCCACAGGGGGGCAATTTGATTGTCAAGGGGGGCAATTCGAAAATGGACTCGTTCATAGTTTAACCGTATGGCGGTTAAATTTTACACAGGGGGGGGGGACATAAGAATTTTAGAAAGGCTTAAGTGGGGCAGGGCACAAAAAAGGTTGGGAAACACTGCTTTAGAGTGAGTTAACTATTACTGTCGCTAACGAAGGAAATAATTTCATCAGATCTTATCAGCAACAAATGCAAATATTGCGGCGCAGTTAGCGTGCATCGGCAGTTCGATCTCCAATCACCCCTTGACCCCGCCATTAAGAAGAGACCCATGTCATGTTCTCAGTAGAAGTGAGGTACCGAACGCTTCTTGTGAATTGCACGTCGCAGGACTTAGAATTATATGAAGGTCGATGTCACAAAATATGGGACTTTGTAATCATTTTTGAGGATTGCATCAGCCATTCTGAGAGGTTAGTCTCCGAGGGGAATGTATTTTTTTGATAAACGTTTAATAAAGGGTGTGCATATTAATAAGGTTTTTTTTAATGAGCTGGTGCGTATTAATAAAGGGGGGGGGGCGTCAGTTTTGATAAGTGTTTAATTAATAAGGAATAAAAATAAAAGTTCAAGAAATAAAACTTCGCGACAGGGGATTTTTAATAAAGGGGCCTCGTAAATTAATCCGATAACTTTTGATATCGGATTAATTTACGAGGGTGTAGAAGTTTTGATAGGGTTTTTAATAAAGGGGAGGGATTTTTGATTAGGGAAGTTAAAAAATTAGGACTTGGAAAAATTTCGGTTAAAATCTTGCTAAAGTATACACTAGATCAGTGTCTCGCAAACATTTTTACTCTGCGGCACACTGAATCTAATTTTTTTTTTTCCCGCGGCACACCTAACAAAGAATAAAAGCAAACTTTATATAATCGTCATTATATTTGCGCTTTGTTGAAGTCATCAGCCTGGTTTTACTTGAAGATTTTCTCTCGTTCTTTAATTCATAACTCGGTGTTTGTTTTAAATATTTGTCCATTCTATGGCTTGAAATATTCAAATATTAATACCAAAATCTGGAAAAAGCTTGATAAATACTTACAAGATCCCAGTTGATAAAATCAGAAAGATTTTTATTAAAGCACGTCGATAACACAAGTCAAAATGAAATCTTTGGAATATCTAGTGTCAATTTGAAAATCTCTCGCGGCACAGTTTGCGAGACACTGCACTAGATGGTGCCACCAAAAATCGAAGACGTATTTCAGATGAGTTAGGAAATTCAGGGGGCTTAAAAAATACAGGTGGGTCAACCAGGGGGTCTTTAAAGAGGGAGGCTTAAAAATACAGGTGGGTCAACCAAGGGGTCTCTAAAGAGGGGCTTAAAAAATACAGGTGAGTCAACTAGGGGGGTTTGTAATCAAGAAAAATCGAAAAATCTTTTCGAGAAGGGGGCGTGGTCGAAAGCGCGATATCGGAGGAGTTTTTGAAAAGGGGGCATGGTCGAAAGTTACGTAACAGCAAATGAATTATGTAACAGTTATGAAATATTAATCATTAATTATGAAACAGTAATTATTAATCATGAAATATTAAGTATTAATTACTAATTATTAAATATTATTCATAAATATCAATAAGGGGGCATGGTCGGTGGTGCAATATGGGGCGTGGCCTGTGACGTCGTAGGGGGTAAAGCACTGTGCAAAGGGGAATCGCTGGACTGCGACTACACTACTAACTTACCAGTCAGATTTCCCGACATAAAAAAACACTCATATTAAGTTGTTAACTTAGGAACAATTAAGAAGTTACGCTTGCGGAACTGAGATTTTGCCTCGTAATCAATGCTAATAAACACAATTGATGCGACAAGGTATACTTATGAAAAAAAAAAACTCTTCTCCGAAAAACAAATAGCAAGGCGCAGCAAATTATTTGCTGATTGCAAAAGTCACAGTCTCACAAGTAACCGGATACTAAAATTAGAGAATTGTCGAGAACATTTATTGTTTTCCACTTTACACGAAAGGTTTAGCCTCTTACCTCTCTTTACACGAAAGGTTTAGCCTCTTACCTCTCTTTACACGAAAGGTTTAGC
The DNA here is from genome assembly GCA_038380435.1 of Ryuthela nishihirai. Classification (NCBI taxonomy): domain Eukaryota; kingdom Metazoa; phylum Arthropoda; class Arachnida; order Araneae; family Heptathelidae; genus Ryuthela; species Ryuthela nishihirai. The sequence continues at coordinate 22,974,497 of JAWZYU010000008.1, forward strand.
CTCTTACCTCTCTTGCCATTGCTTTTTCGCTCATCATTTGTCCGTTTCACGGTTTGACAATTTGTCGGTTTCTATATTTGTCAAAATAGTTGTTCCACCTTATTTTTCGAACGCAGTGAGCAAACTTAACCCTTTCAGGACCATAAGGTTTCTAAGAGTAAATATTAGTATGTAACTGTTTATTTTAGTTTGTTTAGACGTAAAATAAATAAAAATCATAAGAAAAATACATAACAATGTCTAGTTTTTTTGGAATTTTATGGGAAATATTTTTCCCAATGGACTATAAAGGTAACACAAATTATAGTTAGGCTTATTATGCAAGCCGTCCCGTGGTTAGCACGCTTGGCTACTGATCTAAGGGACCTGGGTTCGAGCCCCGGATTAGGCATGGATGTGTGTGTCGTTTTTCTGCTGAGGTCCTGCCATCCTCTCAGATCTCCTATTATAATATAAACTGACAGGCTCCTGTTAGATCTCTGTGGCAAGCAGCTGCTTGACGGGGTATTTTTTTTTTATTATTATGCAATGTCTTTTATTTATTGGTTTATTAGAACAAAATGTTAACTAAAATAATACAAAATTATGAAATAAAATTACTATACAAAATGATGTGCTAATTATGATATTCTGCGAAGCAATTTCTTTTGGTGGTGAGGCAAAGATGGACATTGCACATAGTACATATATTATGCGTCCTGACAGTTCTGTTTTTGTTTTCTAAACGTTCCCGTTTACGTAATTGCGTTCGGCATACGTTCTATTTTGACATTCTGTGTAAAAAATGCAGATAAGGTTATAATTAAATACGACAATCACCAATTTTAAAATGGGAAAAATGTTTCCCTTAGTCGTGAAAGGGTTAGTGAATTACGTGTGAAGTCAAAGCTTATGAGACGGGGATTGTCATAGGCTATAAAAAAATTTGAACTCTTCCATGAATTTTTCTTTCGTAAAAAATGGAAAATGATTGTTCCTTTGAATCTCCAGAAACCAGGTGCCCAAAGTAACAAGCTATGCCACAAATGGAAACTTGTAACGTCAGGTGTTACATATATATCCTCAAGCAGCTGCTTGCCATAGAGGTCTGACAGAAGCATGTCAATTTATACGCCACAGTAGGTCTGTGACGATGGCGGGAAATATTCACGTAAATTTAATTCGAATGCGAAGGACAAACTTTATGATTTATATATCAAATGAAAGCCGGTTGGGTTGGGTTGTTTTACCTCTGAGCGGCACTTTTTTGCACACCATGGGCTAAATGGCCAGGTCACATGGACCCCGAAGGATCAGAGAAGGTTGGGGGAGGGGACCCACTGGAACAGCTGTTGGGAGACAGATGGTAGCCTCCCGTCAAGGCCATCCAGCGTGTTCTTTAACGTGCACAGGGTATGGCTCTCCCGCACACGGGGCCACGGCTTAACGTCCCATCCGACGGACGGCGGCCTTTCCAAGCCCATCGGTATCCCCTACTGACCGTGGGCAGGGCGGGAAATTTTGCGTAGATAAATCTCAACGCTGACCCAGCTGGGACTCGAACCTGGGAACTACAGATTACGAGCCTGGCGCGCTACCGACTGAGCCACCCCCGCCCCGTTACGGCAAAGTCATAGCGTTGTATGACAAAACAAAAGCTTGTAAGGTAGCAACCAAGATAGTGGCAGAAGCTTCTAATGGTGAAATTATGTTATGGCCACATTTATGCCACGAAAACATTGTGTGCTTATATGGAACGATAAGACTAATTGGAAGAGCGAAAGCATTCTTTATGTCCTTAATGGGTACGGATCTTTTTAATATATGCACCTGAATTTTTTACTGCTCCAGATTGTATGTCAAGAAAAAAGAGATTCATTTTTGATTTTCTCAAAGGATTGGATTATTTACATAGTCAAGGATTAACACACAATGATTTAAAGGAAGTGAACATCCTCGTTAATAGAGAAATGAATAAAGCTGTCATAACGGATTTTTCATTCCTTAAGAAAGCGCTTGAAACAGACTTTAACAAGATAGCTACGCCTTTTCTGTATTTACCACCGGAAATTGTATCTGCTAGAATGCATGGCCCATTTGATGCCATAGATGCTGAGCTCTGGGTGGCAGGAATCGTAATTCTTCAGATAATGACAAAACAATATTTTTCAAAATGCATTAAACTTTGTGTACCTCGCCCCAGTTTCGACAATCACGTTAAACCGATGCTCACGAGCCTGAAAGATCCTCGGTTCATGCGTTCTCTTCTGTTGAAGGCTAATCCTGCTTCACCCATTAAAATTGAAGCTGCTAATCAACTAATCACCTTTTAAGATCTCTTTATTTGTGAAGAGCCGCAGAGAAGAGTAAGGGCGAAAGCAGCGCTGCTTCATGATTTCTTCTTGAAAGGGTTGGGTTGTTTTACCTCTAAGCGGCACTTTTTTGCACACCATGGGCTAAATGGCCAGGTCACATGGACCCCGAAGGCTCAGAGAAGGTTGAGGGAGGGGACCCACTGGAACAGCTGTTGGGAGACAGATGGTAGCCTCCCGTCAAGGCCATCCAGCGTGTTCTTTAACGTGCACAGGGTATGACTCTCCCACACACGGGGCCATGGCTTAACGTCCCATCCGACGGACGGCGGCCTTTCCAAACCCATTGGTGTCCCCTACTGACCGTCGGCAGGGCGGGGAATTTTGCGGAGATAAATCTCAACGCTGACCCAGCTGGGACTCGAACCTGGGAACTACAGATTACGAGCCTGGCGCGCTACCGACTGAGCCACCCCCGCCCCCAGTGTGATGGTACAAAAGTGATGGACCCCTGTTTTCGTGTGATACGAAGAGGAGCTCATGATAATAAAGCTGAAGGTTCGAAAAAGCCAAAAACTGTTTCGTCGAATAAAAATCTAGATGTTGAAATGAAAGAATGTGATAAAGCTTCATCAACTAATGATGGTAGAAGAATGATACAATTACGCAAATGCGTCTCACGATTTTTCAGGAGAATATTCTGCATGAGTTGCTGCTGTACGTCTACTAATAAAAGGCAAGATTTTAAGATTGGGAAAGTGAATGAACTGCCTCCTGATGAAATGCATCCTCAAAGAGTAATGATAGGTTATAAGCAGCCAGATTCCGTTTCTGATGGTGTGAGTAACGAAAGCAAGAAAAATTCCAGGGTAAAGAAAAAAATCAAAAGAAATTTAGCTGAAAGTCGAAGTAAGCTATAAATCAACACACCCAAAACAAAAGGCTCTTTTAAGAGCCACCTATTGTGTAGAAAGGATGCCCGATTGTACAAAATAAATTATCTAGTAAAGTGACATTTTCACTGCTCTAAGAAATCTTTGAAGGAAAATCCGAAAAGGATACTTGGTATGCGAATTAGCTGGATCAGCATTCTCCTTAAGTGTTGAAGAAGAAAAATTTTCTTGAACCCTCTTTTTCCTTCCACACTAACTGTCTATGTGTGGAGAGGTTTTCTCCAGGTTAGAGGAAAACACTCTAACATGGATGGTGCCTTGACGTGACGTCAGAGCTTTTCACTAAACCATCTGGCAGACATCTTTCTATGTAACAGAAAATGCTGATTGACACTTTAATGCAACTTTGTAGTATCTTTATCCCTCTTTTTCCTCCCACGTTAACTGCCTATATGGCTCAATCGGTAACGCGCTAGGCTCGTAATCTGTAAATCCCAGGTTCGAGTCCCACCTGGGCCAACGTTGAGATTTATCTCCGCAAAAGTCTCAGTCAGTAAGGGACACCGATGGGTTTGGAAAAGTCGTCGTCCGTCGGATAGGACGTAAAGTCGTGGCCCCGTCTCTGGGAGACCCTATGCACCTTAAAAACATGCTGGATGGCCTTGACGGGAGCTGCAATCTGTCCAGTGAATTCTCTTCCCTCAACTGTCTGAGTTGGGTTGGGTTGTTTTACCTCTGAGCGGCACTTTTTTTGCACACCATGGGCTAAATGGCCAGGTCACATGGAACCCGAAGGCTCAGAGAAGGTTGGGGGAGGGGACCCACTGGAACAGCTGTTGGGAGACAGATGGTAGCCTCCCGTCCAGGCCATCCAGCGTGTTCTTTAACGTGCACAGGGTATGGCTCTCCCGCACACGGGACCACGGCTTAACGTCCCATCCGACGAACGGCGGCCTTTCCAAACCCATCGGTGTCCCCTACTGACCGTGGGCAGGGCGGCAACTGTCTTTGAGCCCTCGGGGTTCTTTTGACCTGGTCATTTAGCCCATTTTGGACAAAAAAGTGTAACTCAGAGGTAAAACCATTGACGACCCTATTTTTTCGTTTTCGGCTATCCGTAGTTGCGTTAGAGTAAGATGTAGGCATAATTGTTGTATTTGTAACTGTGCTCATTAGTGAACGGCTTCAATATTTCACTCTTGAAACATTGATTTGTTTATTGCCCTCCCCCCCACCCTCTGAAAAAATCTTTCCTAATGCCCATTGGAAGTTTCTAGCTGAAATATTTAATGCGTTGCCTTGACCTAATTGCAAATGGTTTTACACAAATTTAACATCTAACGTATGCGAAAAGAACTGTACAAAATAATCTCTGAATACTTTTGAATATCACAAGAAATCTAATACCGATTATTATTTTTCTAAATACTATTCCTTTGTTGAATTTAAAATTTTTACGTGAAATTTGTTTTATAAATGAGCAAATGAAATTCAAGTGCTCAAACATATAATTTTTTTTTTTCATTTTCAGATTCCTAACTATATATATTGAACTTAGGCTCTCTGAGATGAGTTCGAGCGAGCTTGGGCTCAGAATAATTTAAGTTTCAAATACATAGCAATTTGAAATAAGCACCATGTGGGTTTCGATTATTTTTTTACATATTCTCTAGCGTTTTTAAATGAATAGTTCTTTGCGTTTAGCAGGAGGCCTACGAATTTTCAGTCTCTACTAGTATTTCCATTTTTTCGTTTCAAATAGCATTAATATTTTAATTTTATTATAAAATGATTATAATTAATAAGAATAAATGATTAGCGACATGCATTTCTCTGTATACGTAGGTCTTATAATGCGTCAGAGAATGTTTTCTCCAAATGGGTCTCGGGCTCAAATAATTGACGAAATGGACTCCGCGCTCAGTAATTGACGAAATGGTACAGGTTCAGACTGACTCGCGCTCAATAATTCAAGAAATGATTCAGGGGGTATCGGATTCAACAGCTTTGAGCTCGGGTTCGTAAAATTAATCCCGTCCTGAACTCGTTTCTACTAAGCTTCATTGCAACTATACCAATGAGAGATTTGATGAGTTGAACGTAAGAAGGTCTCAAGCGGAATGGGTTGGGTTGTTTTACCTCTGAGCGGCACTTTTTTGCACACCATGGACTAAATGGCCAGGTCACATGGACCCCGAAGGCTCAGAGAAGGTTGGGGGAGGAGACTCACTGGAACAGCTGTTGGGAGACAGATGGTAGCCTCCCGTCAAGGCCATCCAGCGTGTTCTTTAACGTTGGGTTGTTTTACCTCTGAACGGCACTTTTTTGCACACCATGGACTAAATGGCCAGGTCACATGGACCCCGAAGGCTCAGAGAAGGTTGGGGGAGGGGACCCACTAGAACAGCTGTTGGGAGACAGATGGTAGCCTCCCGTCAAGGCCATCCAGCGTGTTCTTTAACGTGCACAGGGTATGACTCTCCCACACACAGGCCAACGGCTTAACGTCCCATCCGACCGACGGCGGCCTTTCCAAACCCATCGGTGTCCCCTACTGACCGTGGGCAGGGCGGGGAATTTTGCGGAGATAAATCTCAACGCTGACCCACCTGGGAACTACAGATTACGAGCCTGGCGCGCTACCGACTGATCCACCCCCGACAGATTGAAGCAGCATGAATTTTATATTTTCGTGAATTTTGTTACAAAAATAAATATTCAATTATGCCATTAACTTTTTTTTATTTCTGTTTCGCATTTTTATTTTGCCAAAATAACACAAATTGAACGAAACGCCCGAAATAGGGATGTTTATAATTTTGCATGTGATAAAGCTTAAAATTTTTCCTTTTAATATTTGACAAAAAAATTTTACGACTTGAAATACTAAGGCTGTAGCAATTGGGATAGCAGACGTTGTGAATATACATTATACACGATTGATTATCAAGAGCACATCATTAGTCTTGGGTTGATTTCACAATTGTCTGTTATTTAGAATATCACCAGCAAAGCTGATTTTTCTGAAGAAAAAAAGTGGTATAAAATACAAACTAGAGAAATTTTGCAATTTTAAAATGATTTTCTAATGTAAAATTAAGAAAAGACATAATGTTACGAATTAAGTATCGAATGTATGTATTGTACACGTTGTTTATAATATACCCTTAGATGAGTTGAACATACTGGTATAATCAGCATAAGGGCTAAACAGATTTTGAATAAATTTTTATTTTCTACATTGTGCAAATGCTCCACTGTCTTCACCGTTTAGGGGAACAAATGACAGAAAAATTAAGAGACAATCTCAGAGCAAACTGATCTAAATTTGTACAAAACCGTGACAAAAACATATTTTGCAGCAACTGTGTTTCTTCTATTTGTGTGTGCGAGAGATATGGATTTCTTCAGTTGACATTTGTGTACAACTTGGATTTCCTTCTGCTGGTAGCTAGGTAGTCACTGGAAGGAGAGCTATGCACCAATCCCCTGTGATGATGCATAGAACCGGCCAGGCCTAGCACCTAATGTCCGACCCCGCCTTCTCGTGGTGCAGACCGTTAGTACCTTTCAAAAGAGATACTCTCTTGTGGAAGTGAACGGAAGGGGAGGGCTGCCAGATTAGTGTGGCCTACTGATCTGGACAACTATGGCTTTCTTTTTTTTCTACCCTGCTGAGGAGTGGTCAACCACACAGGGTCCTGGTGCTGACCATATAAACCCACTGGACTGATATATGGCTCTGAGCTTGATTATGGATCCTGATTTTGCTGCACTGGTGGGCTTCTGTGGAGGGAAAATCTTCCGCTGTGTTTTCTGTTTGTTTGTGGGTTGACAGCCCCAAGTGAATAGATTCACAGGATATGTTTATCAGCTGGTGGATAATCCTGAGCAGAAGTCATCGCAGGCACCTGAACTCTTTGCTTCTATTGGCATCGTCAAATTCTACATTGGAGGAAGTCTTCCAGTGTAGATGGCTTCAGCCTTTAGTAGTGGGGGAACGGGTCTTTGCCCCATGTCTGCGATTAGGGGGCTGTTTGATATTGTCGGCATTCCCTCTCTCAATAAACATAGTTTCTTTGCGGTGGGCAGACAATGTCAAACAGGACCTTGTTAGAATTGGTGTGCAGTGGCCAGATGCAGTAGATGTAGTTCAGGATAGACTTGCTTGGAGAACTAAATTGCACGGTCTGGTTGGACCTCCGTAGCCCATGGCTGCTTGAGGATGATGATGATGATTAGTTAAAATAAGTTTACAATATTTGTTTCTTCATAGCATAAAATTTCAATCATGTCATTTGCGTGCGTATGTATAGGTTGGATTTCCTTCTGCCCCAGCTGAAAAAAATAATAAGTTTCCATTTTTTTCCATTGCATGAATTTTCAGTTGCGTGCGTTTTTGGGGATGAGTGGAGGACTTGGACTTTCTTCTCCCTCAGCCAAACTAATAAGCTTACAATATTTGGTTTTTTTTATAGCATGAAATTATGCCATTGGGAGGGGTCGATTTCCTGCCTCAACTGAATTAAAAAAAGTTTACACTATATGGCTATTTTTTACAGCGTGAAAGTTCTTATATAGTTGTGTTGCAAACTGTCCTAATGAATTACTAAAGCAGTTTTTAATCCCATTTTTATATTTTATTCCTACTTTTCCTTTAGATAAGACATATTATAATAAATTTATATTATTACTAATAGAAATTAAATATTTTTAAAGTAGAAAATAAATTGAATTTTCATGTTTTATTGCGCTGATTTGCACAATTAAGATCTTTAAATTCAGCAGACTTTTGCTTAAGCTAAAAGACTTGATCATGTATTAGATTTTAAAATGTTTACCATTGTCCCTGTTTTAAACGGGTTCAAAGTAAAGTCTGCTAAGTTTCCAGTAAATTTAGTTGAGGTTTAATCGCATATTAAGAGCATATCCAATTTTTTCGAAATTTTCGAAAAAAAAACCTCAATTTGAAAAGAGCAGTTTCCAACGTCTTCGCTTTTAATCCGATATAAATCGATAAATGTGCATTAATTAAATCTGTTTTGTTGTTTTATTATATTGTAATAACGTTAATGAAATTGAAAACAAAAAACAGCAAAGTTCTGCTTCATTTCAATCATTTGGTATGCATTAGTTAATAGCATTCATCGTCATTTACCAGCCATTCGCAAGGCACCATGGGTATTCTTGCCTTCTTAAGCAGTCTGCAGGCACATTCGCCTGTGATCATGGCGGCCAATGGTACGGAAATCGGAGTCAGTCTCTGGTATTACTATCTCAATGCCTGGAAAGAGTAATGCAAATTAAGCCTCTAGTTGACCCTTCTGATGTTCCCACCACTACACATCAAACTGGGGGGTATTAAAAATGTCCTAAAGGCTATGGACAAAACTGGTCAAGGTTTTTTGCACTTGAAGGAAAATTTTCCAAAACTAAGTGATGCCAAACTCAAAGAAGGGATCTTTGTTAGTCCTCAGATCAGGAAGCTATTGAATGATAGTCTTCAAGAAACATTGAATATGAAGGAGCTGGTTGGTTCGTTGTTTTACTTCTGAGCGGCGCTTTTTTGCACATCATGGGCTAAATGGCCAGGTCACATGAATCCGAACGCTCAGAGGTTGGGGGAGGGGACCCACTGGAACAGCTGTTGGGAGAGATGGTAGCCTCCCGTCAAGGCCATCCAGCGTGTTCTTTAACGTGCACAGGGTATCTCTCTCTCTCGCACATGGGGCCATGGCTTATCATCCCATCCGACGGCCGGTGGTCTTTCCAAGCCCATCTGTATCCCCTACTGACTGTGGGCAGGGCAGGGAGTTTTGGGGAGAATATGAAAGGGCACATAAAAGACAAAAATGAAGTTCTTGTAAGTATAAAAGATCCTTACCAGTTTTCTTGTGTTTCAATATTATTTCATTTGTTACTTTATACAGTGGTCTATAACTATGATGTTTCTAATTTTTTCACTGTAATCATGTAATTAACGAGTTTTAAGTTGCAATTTAATAAAATCGTCACATTTATTTTCATTTCCCAGATATGCGTATTCATTAATTTAAAATACGTCAATCCGTAATTAAAAAAAAACTATACCGGCTGCAGATTTTTCACAGCCATATTTGAATTCAGTACCCAAAATTAGTTAAAACCATCCTATTTGACCAATGTTATAAAAAAAAGTCAATTTGTTGCCTAGTGTAATTAGCAAATATGGCAGAACATTTCTTTATACTTCTCTTCCATTGTTGCTATATCCTGGTGAAACCTTTTCCCATATTCATCGCTCAGCTGGTGAATGATGGGGAAAAAAGAAACTAAATTACATTAACGGGCTATCCAAATCTTATATATCCACGACAACTTTTCTTTGTAATTTAGAGCAACTAATTTTATGCTTTTGTAGTTGTTTTAGTAATGAATAATGCCGATAATGAGAATTTAAAATTTTTTTCATTTTTTTCTTAGTGCTGATAATGAGGCGTTCTAGTAACAGTTGTCCACAATTATTTTCTAATTGCTTTTAGCAATGTAGTATCTGGTTCAAAAACAAATTACGAGATTCTTGAGAAAGTACCATGTACTGAACCAAACTGCAATTGTTAGACACAGAATTCATTATTGTGAGCTCTTCTTAAAAAATGGGCATATGAATTCTTATAGCTTCAAATAACCAAGCCATTGCAGTACAAATGGCATAAATATCGTGAAGTTGTGTTACAAATCTTAGTGTTGTTCTCTTTTATTTACTAAATTTAATAAGGAAACACGTATATGCTTTGAAATAATCAAAGCCAACTGTAAAGAAATCACTCTTAAACTAGCCATCCCTAAACTTGTTTATTGCTCATTCCATCAAGAAAGACCAGTCTATGATACAGAATTGTTCTTATCAATCTTCTAAATTTATATGGTTCAGAAAAACAAGGTACAAGTGTCACAATTCTTCTAACATGAAAAATGTGGAAAAATTTTAAACTTATCTGGAATTATTGGAGCCCAAATACAGCCAAATGTTTACACCACAAACACAGATACCTTACAGAGATTTGAATCAGTCACCAGAAATTTTATCTGCTGTCATAAATTTTCGCGTTTCTTCTTATTTCTTGAATAGCTCTGGTCACTCTCGACGAGAATATGGCAGGCACATTGCAATATACTAAGTTATATTTACAACGAAAAATGTAGTCTAATGAGTGAACATAATAACTGAAATAGCAAGTGTGAAACCTGAATTTGTGACCAACTGTTCACTATACAATTCTTAGCTAATTAGGTATGCAGGAGAAAAATTATTGGGAACATAATGAGAATAATCAACTAATCTAAAATATTTAATCAACAATTTCACTGAAAAATTAATAATTACGGCACAACTAGTAATGAAGATTCCAACTTATCATTCTATGCAATATAATGTTATCTTTAAGATTAATAGTGGAAAACATCATCTTTAGCGTGAAGATGCCACTCAGAAGTTCACCATTGAGTTGACATACTTGTAAGATGCAAGTGCAAACAATTGGGGCAGTTCTGCAGAATACAAATGGGTTGGGTTGTTTTACCTCTGAACGGCACTTTTTTGCACACCATGGGCTAAATGGCCAGGTCACATGGACCCCGAAGGCTCAGAGAAGGTTGGGGGAGGGGACCCACTGGAACAGCTGTTGGGAGACAGATGGTAGCCTCCCGTCAAGGCCATCCAGCGTGTTCTTTAACGTGCACAGGGTAGGGCTCTCCCGCACACGGGGCCACGGCTTAACGTCCCATCTAACGGACGGCGGCCTTTCCAAGTCCATCAGTGTCCCCTACTAACCGTGGGCAGGGCGGGGAATTTTCGGAGATAAATCTCAACGCTGACCCACCTGGGAACTACAGATTACGAGCCTGGCGCGCTACAGACTGAGCCACCCACGCCCCAGAATACAAATGACTGAAATCATTAAGATGTTTGAGTTGGTCCCATTAGAAGTTCATGAAATATCAAATATTAATGGCATTAACAGCCAGAGACAACAGTTGTACACAGGGGCGTAGCAAAGGACTATGGTTGGGGGGAGGGGGGGGGCAGAAATCGAAAATCAAATTTTGCCAACTGAGAAAATATGTCTCTATTAAGTTCGGACCTAGATTTTCGAGGGGTGGGGGTTGGGAAATTTACACAAAACTCTCCTGTATTTTGCCATGTAACTTCCAATTTTGCCAACTAGCCATAATTTCACAGAAATAATTCCAATATTTACATCTCGCCTGAATTGTAGCGAGTCAGTATGAATTTTCCCAACTACCCTTGACTTTGCTAACTCTCCTTCATTTAAAAAAACCAGTATCAATCTTTACATCTCTACTAAATTTGCCAAGTCACTGCAACTTTTTCAAACTCCCCAAAATTTTGCCAACTCTCTTTAATTTCACAAATCCAATCCTAATTATGAGCCGTCCCATGGCCGAGTGGTTAGCGCGCTTGGCTACTGATCTAAGGAACCTGGATTCGAGCCCCGGGTTAAGGCATGGCTTTTTGTGTCGTTATTCTGCTGAGGTCCTGCCATCCTCTCAGACCTCTGTGGCAAGCAGCTGCTTGAGGGGGTATTTATTTATTTTTATTTAATCCTAATTATTACAACTCGCCCGTATTTTACCAAGTGGATTCGAATTTCGCCAACTGCCCTAGATTTTGCTGTTTCCTCGATTTGTCCAACACACCTTAATTTTACAAAACTAATTCAAATTTTCACAACTCGCCTATATTTGACCAAGTGGATTCGAATTTTGCCGACTACCCTAGATTTTGCCAACTCGCCATAATTTTACAGAAAAAAATCGCAGATTTTACATCTTCCTTGAATTTGCAAAATCACTTCGAATTTTATCAAGGCTCCTTAATTGCACAAGAAATGCATAATTTTCACAACTCTCCTGCCTTTTAGTGTGTAAGTGGCTTCGAATTTTGCCAAGAGTTCTCGAGTTTTCCAACTCTCCTTAATTTCACAAAACCAGTCTCAATTTTTACAACTCACCTGTACTTTACCAAGTGGTTTACAATTTTGCCAACTCCACTAGATTTTGCCAAGTTGTCTCGATTTTACCACCTCTCCTTAATTTTGCAAAAACAATCCCAATTTTTACATCACTCCTGAATTTGTCAAGTCGCTTCAAATTTTCCAAACTCCCCCAAATTTTGCCAAGTTTTCTCGATTTTGTCAACTCTCCTTAATTTCACAACTCGCCCGTATTTTACCAAGTGGATTCGAATTTTGCCAACTCGCCACAATTTTACAGAAAAAGAATCACAATTTTTACATCTCACCTGATTTTTGCAAAGTCACTGAATTTTGTCAACTCTCCAATATTTTGCGAAGTTGCCTCGATTTTGCCAACACGCGATAATTTTACAGAAAAAAAGATTCAAATTTTTACCATCTGACCTAAATTTTACCAACTCTCCACGATTTTGCCAAGTCACTCCGAATTTTGTCAACTGCCCCCTAGATTTTGCCAAGTTTCCTCATTTTTATCAACTCACCATAATTTTACAGAAAAAAAACCACAATTTTTATATCTCACCTGAATTTTGCCAACTCCCCAAGATTTTTCCAACTCACCTGCATTTTATAAAGTGGCTTCGAATTTTGCCAACTGCCCTAGATTTTGCCAAATTGTATCGATTTTGCTAACTTCCCTTAATTTTACAAAAGATATTACAATTTTTCACAACTCATCTAGATTTTACGATGTCGCTTCGAATTTTGCCAACTCCTAGTTACTTTTTGGGGGAAGCCTCCCCCCATAGCTACGTCCCTAGTTGGATTGGATTGTTTTACCTCCGAGCGGCACTTTTTTGCACACCATGGGCTAAATGGCTAGGCCACAAGGACCCCGAAGGCTCAGAGAAGGTTGGGGGAGGGGACCCACTGGAACAGCTGTTGGGAGACAGATGGTAGCCTCCCGTCAAGGCCATCCAGCGTGTTCTTTAACGTGCACTGCACAGGGTATGGCTCTCCCGCACACAGAGCCACGGCTTAACGTCCCATCCGACGGACGGCGGCCTTTTCAAGCCCATCTGTGTCCCCTACTGACCGTGGGCAGGACGCGGAAAATTTGCAGAGATAAATCTCAACGCTGACCCAGCTGGAACTCGAACCTGGGAACTACAGATTACGAGCCTGGCGCGCTACCGACTGAGCCCCCCCCCCCCCCCCCCCCCCGCCCCCAGTTGTATATACTATTTGCAGGCATTAGTTGTAGTTTGAATATAATCTCTGTTTTATAACAGTTTATTGGACATCAGCTGTACTTTTATAACAATAAAATACAGCTGCAGGAATTTAGAGATAAGTCTAGACAGAGCTTCCAGAGAGGGTCTCTGGTAGATTTTAAGAAAAGTTGGTCCTCAATAGCAAAGACCACTTAGCTCAAGTTCAAAGGGGACCTCAAATTAACCTTAACTGGCATAGTGGTTAAGCAGCTAGCGACTGTTGCAGCAGGGCAAACTTTGTGTGTTGTGTTGGCTCTAACTAAGGCAGTGACTTCGGTCGTAGTAGGGCATGTCCTTGTATGAGAAGACCTCTAAAAGCTAGGAGTAGCTTCTAGGATTCTTCTCTGTCCTATATGTCGCAAATAATAATAAAAAAAAAGTAATAAAAAAAAATTCAGACACTTGTTTTATTTTATATTGCATTTAATAAAAGATATGATTTTTTTTTTAACTGATGAGCATTGGATGGTTCTTTTCTGGTACTGTATTTCAGTGAGATACAGTACCTATATTTTGTGACCTTTAACTGGATTTTGTACTGGCTGTAAAAAAATATTTTGAGATTTTAGTGCCTTAAAAGACAGACTATCACAAATATTGATAATGTTAAGAATTTCCTATGAGCAAGATATGTTAGAATCCTTTAATAGCTTTGCTTTAAGTAATTTTAGAGTGAAATATTTGATCAATATTTTTTTACATTGGGATTAATCATCTCTTGTTGAAATGTATAAAATAACCAAATTAATAAAATAAATGTCTTTATAGTTTTCTTGAGAGATCATAAACCATTGAATAATTTTGACGTTGTGCCACCGAAATCATTTACTGTAATTCAAAAATATGCAGGCCTGTAAGGTTATTTTGCAACCTATCAAAAACTTAACTTTGCACATAGTAACAAAAATTGATCATGTAATAAATTGCACCCTAGGTTTAATCTGTGCCCGGGATTGAGCCCCACTTCACCCTGCCCTGCAAATATGCCCTTTCCATTTGGTGTTGGGTTGAGTTGTTTTACCTCTGAGCGGCACTTTTTTGCACACCATGGGCTAAATGGCCAGGTCACATGAACCCCAAAGGCTCAGAGAAGGTTGGGGGAGGGGACCCACTGGAACAGCTGTTGGGAGACAGATGGTAGCCTCCCGTCAAGGCCATCCACCGTGCTTTTTAACGTGCACAGGGTATGGCTCTCCCACACACGGAGCTACGGCTTAACGTCCCATCCGACGGACGGTGGCATTTCCAAGCCCATCGATGTCCTCTACTGACCATGGGCAGGACGGGGAATTTTGCAGAGATAAATCTCAATGCTGACCAAGCTGGGAACTACAGATTACAAGCCAGGCACGCTACCGACTGAACCACCCACCCCCGCCCCTTCATTTGGTGTTTTTTAATAATGCTTAACCACATAATTTGTTATTTAAATAATAAAATTGTTTACTTTTGAGAGATTTTGTTTTAGCTGTACTTGTTTATAAAAAATTTCATATGATGATGATCGCATTTAGTCCTGTATCAATGCATGATAGACTGAGATAATTCATATTTTACATACAGCATCTTCATTAAGAACAAAGATAAAATTAATGGATGCTTTTAAGCAACAGTCACGTGAAAATTACTAGTATATTTACATATCATTTGAGCTGTGCCTATGCAAACTGAGCAATAGCACTCAACTGGTTCTCAAATATCATATAATAAAATAAGTTAACAAAAGTTATTTAAAATTATAATACATTTAAATGCCACCATTTTTCTATCGATTGATTTGAACAATATTAGTACCATTTTCAGGAACTTAAAAATAATTCTTATAAAATAATATTACTCGGATTTTATCCCATCCTTTATGACAGTAGTAATTGCATCCATTTGAACAATTTTATATATGACCATTTATTCAATGATCTCTTCACACTTTTGGTCAGATCATTAAAATGTCTCATATTTACGTTATCCATGCATACTGAAGTGGTACATGGTACAGATGTGCATTTATTATCCAATAGTGGATAAAAGAAGGTCTCAGTTCTGCTGGCAAAGTTCCATTCAGTGACATCACTTTTAAAGTAACCACTTCACAACTAGGTCCATCTTGGTGGCTCTAAAAGCAGCAACACATTGAAAGATATGAATAATTAGATTTGGAAGATTAATACTAAAATCTTGGTTAATTTTGGCTTCAAGATCAGCTTTGGCTACATATGTGTGTGTGTGATGGACTGTTTACGAGTCAGTAATGCATTAATGTGAACATTGCAACTTCGTTTTTTGATACAATTATTGTAAATCTATATCAAAGCCTTGTGCATTACAACATGCAGAATGAATTCAGATGCTTTTCTACATTTCTGGGTAAGAGAAACTATAACTTTTTTAAATACTCAAAGCATCCTTAGTCCAGTAATCTATGGTCCAGGAAAATTCATTATTTGGTACTATTTAAGAAATTTTGAAGCTATTAATGTAGGAAAAAGGAATAAATATGCATCCAGGAGAAAAATTCGCTTCTCACTCTATCTGTTGAATCTGCTGCTTTGGCGCTACAAGAACAACGTGTTTTTACTTCCTAATAGCTCTTAATTACCTAAATAAGAAAAATGATGATTAGTTATTGAAATATGGCACTATACAGTGTGTTTTCACTTGCTGATAAAAAAAATAAAAGGGGAATCCATAGATCAGGAAAATTTATAGTTAGGCATAGTGTATAACACAATACTGCCAAACCAAAGATGCTGGAGTGTATTGAATGCCATTCTCAACCACAAGATTATTACCATTCTACTCAGAGAGCTAAATCTGACAATTGACCATAGGTTATGTGTCCCTGGTTGAGATAAAATAACGTAGTTGTAAAAGTCTTAAAAATGTTAGCTCTCTTGCTTAGTTAGCATTAAAATTTTTGATAGCTATAAATTTCCAAACACAGTTAAAAAAATACTGTTATTTGCTTTAGAAAGTGGTAATCTACTCTGAGAATAGTATTTAAAAGGCTTTGCGTCAGCTAGTTGAAGAACTGGCAAAATCGCAATTTCCACAAAATATGTTCTTGTCTAATTTAGTGTCATAAATATGCAGGCATAGAAAAGAAAGTGTTATAACTCTTATGACAGCTAAAAATACATTGCAATATTCCAGTGTCTCGCAAACTTTTTTACTCTGCGGCACACTGAATCTAATTTTTTTTCCGCAGCACACTGAATCTAATTTTTTTTCCGCGGCACACTGAATCTAATTTTTTTTTCCGCGGCACACTGAATCTAATTTTTTTTTCTGTGGCACACCTAAAAAAGAATAAAAGCAAACTCTATATAATCGTCATTATATTTGTGCTTTGTTGACGTCATCAGCCTGGTTTTACTTGAAGATTTGCTCTCGTTCTTTAATCCATAACTCGGTGTTTGTTTTAAATATTTGTCCATTCTATGGCTTGAAATAATCAAAAATTACCAAAATTTGGAAAAAGCTTGATAAATACTTACAAGATCCCAGTTGATAAAATCTGAAAGATTTTTATTAAAGCACGTCGATAACACAAGTCAAGTCAAAATGAAATCTTTGGAATATCTAGTGTCAATTTGAAAATCTCTCGTGGCACACTACTGTGCTGCGGCACACAGTTTGCGAGACACTGCAATATTCAAACAGAAACACCTTTAATGTGATATGATTGATATAATTAACGGAAATTTTGTCTAAAACTGAAAGGTCACTAAATCAGGCTTCACAAGTAATATAATAAATGCAAATAAAATAGGGTTATCCATAAAATGCAATTGACTTAGGATAAAACACATGAGTAATGACATCTTACTCTTGTTGTATATGGACTGTACTTACAAATGCAATCATTTGTGACATCTGAAGTCTTCCAATTATATGTTCTTCACTTCTTTAAAAAAAAAGTTTGTAAAACATCAAACATTAGTCTAAAATTAGCATAAAACGTATTTGTGTTTGATGGGTCTGCCACATTCTGTACTTCCCATAAAATACAAACCACGTTTACAGAAACTCACTAATTGTTAATGAACCTGAATCCCTCGCACTTCAACCATTACTCACTTTAAATTAAGAAATGACGTACTGGTAACAAATGTCAGTGTAAATTCTTACAGGTCTTCCTACACAGGCTAAAGCAGTGTTCCCCAAAATGTGGATTACGAGCCACTGGGGATTCAAGCCAGGTCACTAGGGGAGTCATGACAAGGCACTGGAGAGTCATGATAGGTCACTAGGGCAGTTGTAGGATGCTAGAGAATGGAAATAAGCAAAAATAAGATACGTATTTCATAGTAAAAACATTTCCATCAAGATTAGGAATTTATAGGAAGACAGTAAAGCTCAAAGGGGAGAGAACCATTGGGCTGCAATGGTATATGGAAAGTTCATTGTGAAGCTGAGTGATGTTTGAAATCCTATTTTGGCAAAACATTTTGGTGCAAATTGTGAAAATAGAAATAAAAATATAAGTTTTCAGTTACAAACTGAATTATGAATTTAATACCTTACTGTTTATCAACATATATACCACTTGAATTCCATAAGAAATACTGGTTTGTGCATTAAAATATAACACACTGATGAAAGGGTATTCATCCTATAACTTTGTTATATGCATTTATAGCAAAAATTAGAAAAGCTTTTTTGCTGAGAACCAGCTCAGTTGCAATTGTAAAAGGATAATCCTGAAACATACAGGATTGCATCTAAACAGGACTGTAATTTATAATTTTTTAAATAGCTAAGTTATGTGACTGACTGGCTAATTTTATAACATTTAGGCAGCATGTCTCTTTTTCCCACTGCCACAATCACAGCTGTCATGTAAACAGTGTTCCCTCTAAGCTGCACGCCTGCGCAACAGCTCATCAAGTGCAGTGCACTTAATTATTACAGTGCTCGTATTTATCTTGGTAGATACAGTCAAAGAAACTTTTGTCAGAATGTCAGGTCTCGTCATACCATCCTTTGTTCTAATATTCTTTCTTTTACTCCATACCAATGATAAGTTTTAAAAATATATATTATATATGTTTGTTTTTACTGCGGCGTACATCCGACCTTGACCTTAATATCGGTGCACATAATAAAATTCATTCTACACATGGATGGAAAAAAAATTAGAGGGAACATTGCAAGTAAGGCATTATTGTGCGTAGAAGCATTGCTGTGTCACTCCAAAGTGGTTCATTTAAGAATTTATATAGTTATCACTGAATTCTGATATATTTACTGGCACTTGTTTTTCACTCGTAAAAACTTTCTTAAAAGAAGTATTTTCATAGAAAAATTTGTGATATCATTTGTTTTTAATAGATATATAATATATATACTTTATAGATTCTGAATAATTGTAAAAAATCATTTTTATTTGTTTTTTGTTGTTTAATGGTGAAATATCTTTGCTTATAAAAAGATAAATTTGTATTACAATCCTATCTGGTGTGTACGCAATGGAGTTTGCTAACAGATGTCTGTGACTGACTCATAAATATTTAATAAAAATAATTTAACTTAATAATTAAAATTGTCACCAGTGGCAGATTTGGGCATTTGCCACTCCAAAGCCATATAAGTTTTACTTCTCTTTACATTAAAAAGTCGTGAAAAATTGTTTCTAAAGACAACTGCTGCCCTCAGGCTTTAGCTTACTATGGTCTTATGACAGATCTGCTATTGACTCTCACTCAAGGCAAAACTTCACTAACCATAAAATTACATAGAAACAATCAAGATTTGTTATTTGATTTCTGTAATTTTTTGCAATAGTTTCTATGGTACATAACTGCATATGTACAATATCTGGAAAAATACTTCCAAAGTATAATCAGTTTATTTCTCTGCAGGAAAAGAAAAGTAAAGTAAAACTTAAAACAGAATTTTTATTGCAGGAGCTTTAAACTCTTAGCATTAATCTATTGCGTATTTTCTTGACTTCATTATTCACATATTACAATTATGAGTATGCAAAGGCCTTCCTGTAAGGTAAACATGAAAACACAATTAAAATACACTGTTTTCAGACATGTAGGATAGCAGACTAATTTTTTTGCTCAATGCAAATAAAAAAAGGGAGAAACTTAATATTTTACCTAAGAAAAATCTCATTTACAGCTTCATTTTAAAGCAAACAGCTCTTTTGTGTAACAACTGATTATATATATATGCATAGGAAGACTTTGGAGATTATTTTTAAGCTACAGAAGAAACTGCCCTGCTGGGTGGAGTAAGAACCAAGGACCACTTTCCGTTGGATTTGTTTCTCAAAAACAATTTAATATTACATGCAGTAATAGTTATAGCAGCATTATGTTGCCATAAAGAATGCTTAAGCCCACCCAGGGCGAATACATAGATAATACAAAAAAACTATTGCATGCTAAAATATTAAAAGAAGTATGAATGAAGTCTAATTACATTTCAAAAGCAATATTGTTAGGCACAGTTACTTTTCTCCACAGCATTAATTCTGTCAAATACAATTTTAACTAATTTGCATAAATATATTAAAAACTGTATAATATATATATTTGCTTTATCATAAAAATCTTAGGTCCTTTTTGATATAAAAAAGATGACTTGTTTTATATTATTCTGTTACTAGTCACATTTCCATTCAGCTATTAAAGAGCCTGGAATAAACATTTCTGATTCATTTATATTTTTTATATTAAATATATAGTTACCTGCTCTGAATTTATCATTTTAACTTGTGATATCTAGTTTAATGTCATAAAAATGGATTTCAGCAAATGTTTTATTTGCTTTATAAATATAGCATATCAAAATTTTAGTATACTAGTATTTTATATGTTAAATCCTTCATCATGGGTGAAAATAACTCTTTCATATCACACTTAATTTGGTGTACTGGATTTCTGTAATGTAGCCTGATAGGAGGACCTGTGCAACTATTTATTTTGTGTTTGAAATTAAAATTTTCCTACCATTCCTAATTTACAGATACACTGAGTATTGATTGACATTATATATACAGTTTGAGATAAATTATGCTAATTTTTTCATTGCAAATAAAATTTGTTCCCACAGATGTCAAAACTGGGAGTCTGCAATAAACATTATCTACACCACAATATGCAGTGACAGCCTATTAATAAAAATTATTTAGTTTTCTTAATCATAGTTGTTATAAATGCGAGAGAATATGGTTATTCACTCTGTACATTAGTAAGTTAATGACTCATAAACACATGTTATAGTCACACAGTTAATTAAGGCACAGGAAGAAAAAATATATCTACCAGAACTTTCCAAAAGCCATACTGCAGTTACTGCTTTTAAAATAATTATTAAAATTTGCATAATTAAAAAGGCTAGCTTATCTTTTCAGAAGCACTGTTTATTGACACTTCTATTTTTCCAACAGAACTATATTTTTGTTCTCCATTAGTAGTCACAACAAACTAACTATTTCTATTGTTTTAATGCTCATAGGAAAGCTTTATAATGTGA
This sequence comes from Ryuthela nishihirai, assembly GCA_038380435.1. NCBI lineage: Eukaryota > Metazoa > Arthropoda > Arachnida > Araneae > Heptathelidae > Ryuthela > Ryuthela nishihirai. The sequence continues at coordinate 22,995,421 of JAWZYU010000008.1, forward strand.
CTGTAACATATGTTAAGCACAATTTATTTTCTGATAATCCTTGCAAATAATCAGTTATTCAGCATTAGCATTCAGAAAAAAAAAATCATAATCCTACAACTTTATCATTCCTAGTCCCAGGTCCATCATCCCAAAGGGCACAATTCTATTGTAGAGAAAGAACCAGTAGATTCACCTCTCCTTCTGCTATCTATTCATGATGACTTCAGTTCCCTAATATTTACAATATATTTACACAGAACTTTGGAATGATATGGTGGAACGACTACACTTACATTGTGATAGGGCAGTTAGTTCAGTGGGACCTTGCTACACTATAACTTTAAAGTGGCCACTATAACGACAACAAGATTTCTCAAAAAAGAACAGTGTCCTTATATGGAGAACATCACTGCTTTTTCCTGGACAGAAATACAACTCCTGTGTGGCAGTGGCCAGCAATCATGTGATCATACGGATAATCAAACTATGCACAATTCACCATATTGCATTATCTGTAAAATCATGCTTCAATTCTTGTACAAAATTTTGAAAATTTAAATAACAGTCATTATAACTACTTTAGATTATTCCTTTTTTGGTTGTTGTTGCTGCCAATATGATTTTACTATACAAAGCGCAAAAGTTGTATCACACTAAGAGTTGTTTTTTCCCCCAGATAAGACAATTAGATCATTTTAAGGTCAATATGTAAAAGTTAAATAAATAAATAGCATTAACAATTTAAGTACATGTATGGAATCACCACATGTAAAATCTGACCTGATTTACAATTAAAATGAGATGAGGGTCTTCAGTTTTTAATTACAGTTAGAGGTTCTATATTACTCTAAAACATAGACTATTTATCCTATTTGTTTAGTACAATGTATATGGAAACATGCAAAAAATAAATATTTTCTAATTAAAATTTAAAGAATGCTTTTTTTTTCACATGACAACACATTTAAAATATAACAGCTGAGATTTATTTACATCATAAAGGTTGTATACAGTTTACAAGCATAAAAGCTTATTGTGACTTTTTTTTTACATTTTGCTTTCGAAAGGAGCATTTCAGATAAAATGAGCTGGGTATAGTATGAAGATTTGAATAAGTTTCGAATAAAAGGGTGGTAAGCAATTTCCATTTGTGGAAGTATTCTGTGCTAGTTAAATACTGTACTGGCATATGAATGAATGATAGATTTGCTATGGTGAGTTTTTGGGATTTAAACAGTTTAGCAGATGGCTTTCAAGTGTTTCAATCCTCATATGTTGTGTTGATTTAAGTAAATGAACACATTTTTTGGCTTCTTTTACAATAAGAAAACTACCAGATATACTGATTAAAATGATACTGCAATCAATATAGGTTACATTTTTCTTAATCTTCAAATCTGCTAGAAAAACCAGTTAAATTTTACAGTGCATCTTGAGTTAAATGTAATCTGCAGTTAGGTGAATAGTGCATGTCTGTGTATAGCAGTGTTTAAAGAAGTACAGAGAACGAAACAATATGCTTTCTTCGGGGAGATGGAAATCATTTTTAAAAATTGTGCACTCAGCAAATTGAAGAAAAACGTTACCCACAATTGACCTGTCTTGATAGAAGATGCACATGGAGACAATTCACATAATGAGTTCTGTGGAAATTTTCTTGAGATGGTCAACAAGCAGCACTATATCATTTGTTTCCAGTAGAGGCAAGATTATTGCAACAGGTTTGTCTCTATGATGCACATTCCTAAATGCTCACACTAGTGCCAACCAGCTAGAATTAAGGGCAGTGGAATTAAGATTTTAGTTACAGCCATACACAAGAAATACTGGGGAAAAAACAGAATTTTAAGCCTAGAACATACAGTGGCACTGCAAAGATAGAGATGAGAAGACTTGTAAACTGCTCTTAACTGGACATACATTTGGCCAGATATGGTAGTGCTACCCCGCATTTTTTTAGTGTAAGAAATGTCATTGATGTCCATTAGCTTAAAACATGAAAATTTATCCAAAGATAGATTTAGTTTTTTAATTTTACATTCTACATCTGATTATATACATATATATTATAAAAGTATTGAAATTCAGTTTGTAAAATTAGATTTTATGCAATTAGATATGGAAATGCCAATTTCAGTATACTAAATTGCAATGAGTTATAATTATATTAAATGACTTATAAAACAGAAAAAAAAAGAGAAAAACAGTATAAATATTTTGTTAAATATAGAAAAATATAGGACAATATTTCACAATAAACTGAAATGCTATTTCCTGATGTGAAGAATGATGATGTGATGATAAAAACTGCACATTACATGATGTGGGTGATGTGGCATTTTTTATTCTTAAAACATTGCGTCAAGCAGAAAATATATACTTTTTTAAATCTTACATATCAATTACAGTAGAAATAATGGCATACAAGTTGTGAGATTGTAAATAGCAGATTGATTTAATTTTCTTATTTTATACAAAGAGAATCACTAATGAAAGTTCTGCTGTTTTCACAACAACAAGTAACACCTGAGATATTTTTCCTCTCATAGTATTGATCATTTACAACTTGCAAAAAAAAAAAGCCTGCCACTAGTGACATGTAAAACTTTTTGATTGACACATGCAATGGGTAACAAATAGTTTTAATACAAAGAATAATATAAAGCTTTATGCTGCTTTAAAAAAAAGGTTTGGCTCGTACTATAAAAAAGGGCTGTTGACCACTGATATAGAAATTATACAAAAAGACAACAAATTTATTAGGAAGTTGCTTCTGAACTTAAACACTATTAATTTGGAACAGATTTCAAGTTTCATGAAACGTCTTTCTTGAGTCTGCTTCTAAGAGTGCAGAAAATTCTGAAGTACACAATTAAAAATATTTTATAAACACTTGAGAGTCCATATTATAATGAATGGTTTTGGTGGGTTTAGGAAATTTTTTATATGCCAATTGTCTATTTTAGAAATATGTAGTTTCAATAAAACCTTATTCTATATAATTTTTTTAATTCTTTTTACCTAGGAAATTATTCATATGATTAATTTTAAATGTTTATACTGTGAGGTAGCACTACCCTTCACCATTGGCATTCTTAGTAAACTAAGTTACTTGTAACCCACAACACGGGAAGAAAATGGAGTCTCCCCTCATGAGGTCACAGCAGCAGCAAAGAGTGAAGGTGCAGCAAGCAAAAGGGGTTAGATTCCCAGAACTCCTCCCAAGGTGGAAACCAGTATCACCACCAGGATGATAACACAAATCATTATCATGATCTTCTTCTGCAGAGAGGAAAAAGAACATTAAGAATTTAGTATAAGAATGGGGTTATTAATAACAAATAAAAAACAACTTTTAGTCACTAACCATTATAAGATGAAGCTGTAAGTCCAACATGAAGCATTCCAAGTCAGTATTTTAACAGTCAATAGATCTTTAATGCATATATATATATTTAGTTAATTTGTTGAAAAAATGTCTAGGGTTAAAATATTAGGTCTCTTATTTCTTATGCAAAATATATATGTACAAAACGAATTAAAAAAAAAAGAGATTATTTAGTAATGTACATAAAAGACTAGTTTAAAAGACCTGAACATTACACAATGTGGGTGATGTGCCATTTTTTTTTCATTCTTAAAGTTTTATCATAATAACACTAAAAATGGTAATAAAAATATATGGAGCAGTTACAAGAAAAAAATTACGATAGCTTTATCAGCTTATATTTTGACATGGAAATACAGCTTCTCCTAATGGCTCTTATACTAACTGCAGTGACAATAGATAAGTTTTCCTTTCCTGAAGAACAGATAAGTTTCCCTTTCCAAAGGAAAATTGCAGCAGACAACTGATGTCCAGAGCATAAAATAGCCTTTCTCTGAAAAAAATTTTTTTTTTACCTAGACTATTATTATCTTTCACTGGTCACCACCAACTGTATTCTGAATTTGTGTGACTATTTTGGTTCCACAATTGTTCTACTTCAATGTGCACTTGATTAAAGCAGGAAAAACTGCTATGCAGTACAATAGACAGTTGTAAAAAAAAATACCCCCTCAAGCAGCTGCTTGCCACAGAGGTCTGACAGGAGCCTGTCAGTTTATATGCCACAGTAGGAGATCTGAGAGGATGGCAGGACCTCAGCAGAAAAACGACACACACATCCATGCCTAATCCGGGGCTCGAACCCAGGTCCCTTAGATCAATAGCCAAGCGTGCTAACCACTCGGCCGTACCATCTAGTAAATGTTTTGAATGGAAACAGAATAATGTGCAGAAATTGAGGGTTTAATGATGACAAAGTAATTGATGGATGACTGATTGATGGTTACAGAATGTGAGAATTCCATCATGACAAGATGTAATGAACATTGCAAGGATATTTTGAAATAAGTGGGGTTAGTGGTGTTTCCATTGTTTGCAATAATGATAATGTATTTAATACTGTCTTTAATGTTTGGTCTATATCAAGATCTGATGCTAGGCAATATCAAAATTAATATGCCCATTCAAATAAGCACATAGTATTAACAAAATGCGTTTTTCCTACACATTTTTAGTAATAAGTCAGGTAATCAAATATTCTCTGACAATGATACTATTAAACCAGCACTATTAAAAATGATCAGAAAAGGTTTCTTGTGATCCACAATAACACATAAAAAGCAAAAGAGTAAAAAATAAATTGCCTGTTTTTGTACAAAAAATGTGAAAAACAATTGGATAGATGAAAACTGAAATGTATTAAACTGTAATAGTATGCAATATAACTAGGCAAACAACTTTGAAAATAGAGGTGGGAGCAAAAAGATCGAAGCCCAAATATTTTTTTTATTTTTTCGCTTTATATTCATAATTTCAATACTTTTCATTGCTGTGTAAAATGTATATTATCAATGTGGTATCATCTCACCATTCTGTTCTCTCACTGGCCAAAATATTCTGTGGCAGCCAGAGGCAGTTCAAGTATAGCTCATTTTGCCATCATTAGGCACACATAACTTCCCCTCCTTATCTTATAAGTTATCACATAACTTCCTCTCTCCTCTCCAGTCATATAAGCACTTCAGAAGTAAGTCTGAATTGGCATCTGGGTTCTGACTAGAGGCATGGTAGCTCATGAAAAACACTAAGCACAACTGAGGCTGTCAAAATGTATTTAAATGGAAAAAATTAAATATATTCATATCATCTGTAATAATAATGGTTTATGTTTTAAAAAATATTTTTAAGAGTTAAAAAAAGTTATTTAGGAATAGGCAAGCATTGTTTTCAATGCTTTTTACATGGACTGATATCTGCTATATAACTATATAAATGAAATTGTTAATTTTTTTGTTACCTCTGGTCTACAAGAAGAATTTAATTAGAAAAGTCCAATCACACTTGTTGTGAACATGGAATTCTTGTTTTAAAATTGAAACTGAAAGAACTATAATATATTGCCTCTTGTGAAATGGAACAATCATCTTCAAAGATTATGAAGTTCATCATTTTACAATTTTAGTATCCTCTTAGCCGTTCCGTGGCCGAATGGTTAGCATGCTTGGCTACTGATCTAAGGGACTTGAGATCGAGCCATGGGTAAGACATGGATGTTCATGTTGTTTTTCAGCTGAGGTCCTGACATCCTCCCAGAACTACTATAGCATATAAACTGACAGGCTCCTGTAAGACCTCTGTGGCAAGCAGCTGCTTGAGGGGGTATTTATTTTTTAATGTTGAAAATTGGAACTAATGAATGATTAAAAAAATGCAAATAGTAATTGTAATAATTTCTTTAGACTTATTGGTCCCAAAAATTATTTTTGGTTTAAATCTTGACCATTACATTCTATCACCAAAATTTCAGATCTGTAGAATGAATAGTTTGTTTACAGGATTCATTAAAAATTTTGCATTTTTTACATCTAATGCTTTATAATGGTGGAAATTCATTCTCTATTCACATTTCGCATTCTATTGAAGATTCAGAAAATGCAAATCATGATATTTCATTAGTATTTATCTAACTCAAAAGGAATTTTTTAATTGTCTCTAAAAACAGAAAAGTCAAATGTCTGTAAATGGACAGAAAGATGACAAAGTGAAAACAGCTCATTGTTTTGGAAATTGTTTTGTTATTGATAAAAAATTGACAAAAGGAAGATGATTGAATGCTCAATGTCAACTCAATAATTTTAAAAATATTACATTTGCTTTCATTTTTCACACACATTTTTCAAAAGTATTATTAATATTTATTCACACAACTGATCTGCATCAATTTGTAGATTTAAAGTTTGTAATATCTAAAAATGTAAAAAAAAAGTATTAAAATTTGAAAATAAATTACTTTCTAATGATAATGGGGAAATATCAAAAATGACAATTAGATTTATCATTTTAAAACATAATAAATCTTTCTTTGATATAACTTAAAGTTCTCTTGCAAAATTTTAGAAATTCAGCTTCTAATTTATCCATTTCAGTAGAGGATATAATAATAATTTTCTGATGCATGGCTCCCAAACAATTTATCATTCACTATAGATTCTATCTATGAAAAAAGGGTATTTCAGTTCATGGGAGAATAATATGCTCAAATGGAGGATAACTGGTAACCTAATAATACATATTTTAAAACATTTTCTAAAGCTTCTGCAAATGAAAAAAACTCTGCACTCTTGAAAACTAATTATTCTATTAATTATATTTGAAACTGAGGAGATCATTAATATAGCATTTGTTCACATTAGGCTTTGACCCAACAATGAAATGAATTTCCTAAGTGTGAAGTCTTGAAAGTTGCATTTCATGTTATTTAGAAGATTTTTATTTATTACTTTGTTTGAGTACAAATTGTGGAATGATAAAACAACTTCACACATCAGATTTTAATTGTATTACTCATTCTGTAACCTTAATCCTTTTCATTTTCATGATAATAAAGCTGTATAGTTGTCTTGCAAGAGGAGAGCTTTTCAAGCTCATTATTGTTTCAATGGATTTTAAATAATATTTCACAAAAACCTGTTTAAAATGAATGAAATGGAAATATGAAATGTACTGTTTGAAGTAATAAGATAATAAAGTAATAAAACATAAAATAAATTAATCAAACCAGAATGATATGTACTCATTATTACATGGCATTTCTCATTTACAGACTATGTGAAATTCATTTAAACAGTATGGTGAAGAAAACAACAATCCACCAATACAGATTTGCATCAGAATGCCAGAGATATGTACATTGGCAATATATCTATGTATATGTGATATTCTTGGAATGTCCACGTCTGTAACCACCACACAGCACAAGTTCAAATTTTCAGCTTTTCAGTATACACAGTAGAACTTCAATTAACTGACTTATATGAGAGAGGGGTCAGATATGATACAAAATTGGATATACAGATTACTAAAAATTTGAAAAGTGCACCCAAGTTGGAGAAAAACATTAGAAATACAGTCAAATTATACACAATAAAGGAAAATGGTAACAAAAACATGACAATTAAACATATCATAAATAATAAAAATATACCCAGAGAAATGATGTGCCGTGAACAAATGTCAAAGATGGTAACACTGCTCTAACAATGTTAAGAAGCCACTAGAATCAGTGTAATAAACATATTGTTGTTGTTTTCACATAATCAAAAATAAAATACACTGCAAAAATAGCAAAATAATAATTTCTAAACACGATGAAAACTTCTAAAATACATTTTAGATATAATAATTGGGGGGTGAAGGAATGAGCAAAATTGCAAGAGTCAGTACTTTTTTTTCGGTAGAGTTTTAAATAAAGTTAAAGTAAAATGAAATAGCAATCAATTTCTACTGGTTTTCCTCCAAGAGGATTGCAATACTTCCTTGCAAGATGCTGGGAAGCATAGTATTACTGTTGCATGATGCCATGTGTATCTCCAAAATTCAACAATCAATCAACTTTTGTTCCATTAAAACAGTGGAACCTGGGAGGTGCAGAGAGGATCCAGGGGAGGTGTGAGATGCCTTCCAGCAAGTAAATTGTTTTTAATAAATTTTTCTTATATAAATGCACCAATTTTTTTACTTCATTTTGGTGAATTTTGATTTTTTGTAAAAAAGAATAAAAGAGCTTCTTTGGCATACAAAGTATACAGTAGTCATTTTAATTTGATCTTGAATTAGTTGTACTTATGCTAAGTGATAATGACCTCTTGGATCATGGGGTCTTTATTAAAAATTTCATATCCATAACACAACATGCGATATTTTTTTTTTTGGGGGGGGGACAGGTATGGATATTTATGATCACTCTCAAGGGAGATGTGAGAATAAAAAGGTTAAGAACCACTGCATTAAAATGATAACTGGATGATCAGAGGTTGGTTATTCAATGTTTTACTGTATTGAAATTCGAAACATTTTCAGCTTTATAAAATAAATTGTGTTACAACTTTTGAATAAATTAATTTTAACATTTATAGAACATTAAAACATGCTAAGAAATATAATTCTTAAAATAAATATAATTATAATTAAGATACAAAGTTTGACAGAGTAACAAATTTGCTTTGTTTCTGCATTAATAGTGTACAAATGCCACATAAATGATCAAGGCAAGCATATTTTATATCTAAATTACATATCACAGTGAATTTTTTTTTAAATTTCAATATGAAAAGTAAAGCATGTGCATTTTATGTTTTTCCTATTTTTTTCATGAATAAAAAATTCAGTGCAAGAGTTTAGGTTTTATAAACTATTCATATTAATAAATAATAAATCCACAGAGTTACCTGTTGCTTTGTAGTCAATAAATCAATATATAGTTTGTGGGAAAAAGTTTTGCTGACATATGGGATTCGAACCCATGCCTCTCCAGATACATGCCAGAGTGTTCTAAGATGACTAAACTAACACCGGCTCCATCTGTTTTCCACTAATGTGACCTATCAGTCGTCATTGCTGCAATTGACCATGGTACCATCTATGATTGGAGTAGGCAACTATTTCTTTTTAATGTTGCACTGAGTAAGATGTAAATAAATACTCATGCTAAAAGTGTTACTAAATAAATTAATCAATAAATAGTAAATCCACAGTTACCTGTTGACTTTGTAATCAATAGATAAGTTACTCATTCTTAAATGGCACCAAGGCCAACGGGCAACAATGGTGGGTGATTGATAGGTCAAATTAGTGGAAAAAAGGCATAGCCGGCATTTGTTTAGTGGTTTTAGAATACCCTGGTATATCTAAGGAGATATGTGGGTTCGAATCCTGTATGCCAGCAAAACTTTTTTCACAAATCTATTTATTTATTCATATTAATAATATTAAGAATTATTTTTACTGTATTAAATTTTTATACATTAGAAAATAGGGAATATGAAGAAAAATTGTTAATGACTGCACACAACCAAACTGTTGCAATCAAAACAAACTGTGCAATCAGCCATATATTTTTATTATGCAATTTTCAAGTTTTTAACATGCAAACACAACATAAAAAAAATCAATATCCATAGCTGCCAATTTTAAAACAGAAAAATTTTGCATTCAAAATAATGCAACAGAAATTTTATTAAAACTATAATAAAAGTAGCCATCCCATGGCCGAGTGGTTAGCACGCTTGGCTACTGATCTAAGGGAAATGGATTCGAGCCCCGGGTAAGGCATGGATGTATGTGTCGTTTTTCTGCTGAGGTCCTGCCATCCTCTCGACCTTCTACTATGGCATATAAACTGACAGGCTCCTGTCAGACCTCTGTAGCAAGCAGCTGCTTGAGGGGGTATTTATTTATTTATTTATAATAAAAGTACAAATTATCGTATTTCATCACTAAATTTAAGTATTTCAATTTACTGTATCTGAATGCATTATTTCCTGATGATGACATTGCTATTTAACAGTTGAAAAAAAATATTACAGGAAGTTCTAAAGTTTTTAAAAATAGTATACATAATCTATAGTAAAGCAACAGTATGTTTCATTTTAGTTGGTCAAAAGGACAGTTATTCTCTTTAAAGCCATAAAACACATTTCCACCTCAAATTACTTACACTGATTAATATAAAAATATTCCTATCAGCACCAATGAGCCATAGTTGATATGGTTGATGTTTATGAACTTTGACAATGCTTAAATATGGAGAAATACTAAAAATGTGTAAGGGTAATGTATTTATAGTTTTAGTCATAAAAGGTAAAATACAACAACAGTAAGATTAATTAAAAAATATTTCCTTAATAAAATCTAATACTTCAAACTGCTATTTACTAATTTCTGAACTGCAATGTTTTAATTTTAATGACCACAAAAACAAATTTTGGCAATGAGCATTCTCAACTTAAGAAAGCACCTAATGTCCGACTCCCACCTTCTCATGGTGCAATCATTAGTACCTTTTATAAGAGATATTCTCTTGTGGAAGGGAATGGAAGGGGAGGACTGCCAGATCAGTGTGGCCTACTAATCTACTATGGCTACTTTTCTTTTTTTCTACCTTGCTGAGGAGTGGTCAACCACACAGGGTCCTGGCACAAATCATACATACCAACCTGAAAGGAATAATGGCTCTGAGCTTGATTATGGATCCTGAATTTGCTGCGCTGGGGGGCTTCTGTTGAGGGAAAAATCTTTCGCTGTGTTTTTTGTTTGTTTGTGGGTTGACAGCCCCAAATGAACAGATTCATAGGATATGTTTTATCAGCTGGTGGATAATCCTGATCAGAGGCCATTGCAGGTACCTGAACTCTTGCTTCTACGGGGATCATCAAATCCTATACTGGAGGAAGTCTTCCAGTGTAAATGGCTTTAGCCTTTAGTAGTTGGGGAATGGGTCTTTGCCCCATGCCTGTGATTAGGGGGCTGTTTGATATTGTCAGCATTCTCTCTCTCAATAAACATAGTTTCTTTAAACATCCCACTAACCATTTTTTCTCCATATGTAGTTAGTTGGAATGTAAGGATTCTGCACAGAGATTATTCTTTTGATGTCCTCACATAAGAATTCCACCATTATAATTTACATATTCTAGCCTAGCAAGAGACCAGATGGGCAGATAAAGGTCAGATTCTTAAAAATAAGATCTTTTCAGAGAGGGAAGAAGGGGCTGGAGTGGGCTTTAAATGGGATGGAGATACAAAAATTTCTGATTTAGATTATGCTGATGATTTAGCCCTTTTGGCAAATGATGTTGCTGAGATGAACTCTTTCATTAAAGCTATTGATGAGACTTAGAAGAGATTTGGTGATAAACAGAGAGAAAACTAAAGTGATGAAAATTGGTCACGCATGTTATGGTTCAGTTTATCTAAATGGTTGCAGTCTTGAGCAGGTGTCTCAGTTTCATTAACTTGGGAGCTATGTAACAGATACTAGTGATGTGCAGAATGAGATAAACAGAAGAAAGAGATTGCTGCCAGGACATTTAAGAATCTGTGGAGAGTGTGGGGAAATAGGCATATACACCTAAAGACTAAAATTAGGCTGTATAATAGTTCGGTTATCTCTAGGATTAGTTATGGTAGTGAAACTTGGACACTTTGTAAACAAGATAACAGAGTTGGGTTGTTTTACCTCTGAGCAGCACTTGTTTGCACACAATGGGCTAAATGGCCAGGTCACATGGACCTCGAAGGCTCAGAGAAGGTTGGGGGAGGGGACCCATGGAACAGCTGTTGGGAGATAGATGGAAGCCTCCTGTCAAGGCCATCCAGGGTGTTCTTTATGGCTCTCCCACACACGGGGCCATGGCTTAACATCCCATCCGAAGGATATAGCCTTTCCAAACCCATTGGTGTCCTCTACTGACCATGGGCAGGGTGGAGAATTTTGCGGAGATAAATCTCAATGCTGACCCAGCTGGGACTCGAACCTGGGACCTACAGATTACGAGCCTGGCGCGTTACCGACTGATGCCCCAAAACTGAAAATGTGTCAAGATAACAGGGAACTTGATGCTTTTGGTTCTAGATGCTTACACTATCTCTGGGCATTAGATAGTTCAACTTTGTAAGTAATTATGAGGTTAGTCAAAGGAGTCAGTAACCTCCTTTAAGCAGCATATTGTGCAGAGAGAGACTTCATTGGTTTGGCTATGCTGCCCGTATGGATAATTATAGATTGGCAAATAGGGTTATGAAGAGTGTGCCTAAAGGCCTCAAAAAGAGGGGGAAACCTAGGATGCGGTGGACAGACAATGTCAAATATGACCTTGTTAGAATTGGTGTGCAATGGCCAGATGCAGCAGATATAGCTCAGGACAGATATGTTTGGAAAACTAAATTGTATGGTTTGGTTAGACCTCCATAGCCCATGGCTGCTTGAGGATGATTGATGATATATTGAGTTTTCTATAGAAGGCAAAAGTTTCATAATGAAATCATCAATTAGAAATGCAATCTAAATTGTTGCCATTAATTTTCGAAAAAAATAAACAAACAACAATTTGTTTATTAATGAGAGAAAAATGTTTTTGTTCGGAAAAATGCACATCATTCAGCAAATTAGTAGTTTGATCTTACTTTAAATTTGAGTATATTTTTTGCTTCAAAATTGCTTTTTCTGTTTTCCTGGTGGCTCAGTGATTAGTGTGCTTGGCTACTGATCAGAGGGACCAAGGTTCAAGGCATGGATATTTCCTTTCTTTTGTTGTCCTTCTGCTAGGGTCTCACCTCATCACACATCTTCTCTAAAGCTTATTATTGGCAGTCTCTTATCAGACCTATGTGGCAAATGTCTACTTGAGAAAAAATTTATTTTTTGATTATTTCAAATAATTTTTATTCATTAGATATGTATTGTTGATTCATGAAAAAATATTCTTTATAATCTTAATTGGCCACAAAACTAAAACTGTTTCTGGGAATATATCTGTATATCCACAGATTTCCTGCAATGACTTGCAGAGTAACAGAAGCAGCCATTGCATGCTGATGGTAGCCAGTTGTACTAGGTTTGTTGGCTGTTTTACCTCTGAACGGCACTTTTTTGCACACCAGGTCACAAGGACTCCGAAGGCTCAGAGAAGGTTGGGGGAGGGGATCACTGGAATGGCTGTTGGGAGACAGATAGCAGCTTCCCGTCAAGGCCATACAGCAGTGTTTTTTAACGTGCACAAGGTATGGCTCTCCCGCACACGGGGCCACGACATAATGTCCCATCCAATGGACCGTGGCCTTTCCAAGCCCATCAGTGTCCCCTACTGACTATGGGCAGGGTGGGGGGTTTTGTGGAGATAAAACTCAACACTGACCCAGCTGGGACTCAAACCTGGGAACTGCAGATAAGAGCCTGGTGTGCTACTGACTGAGCCACCCCAGCCAGTTATAGTAGGAATAATTGTACAAGAGCTTTAATATTTATTGTATTTAGCTATGGATATTGTTCCAAACATTTCTTAATGTTGAATATGTCATTTCTCAGTTAGTACTATTCTATTTTTTACATGGTTGTATGTATATTTTTATGATTTTTTTAATGATTATATCATAGCCTAATATTTTTACTGGTGAAGTCTTACAACTTATTGCTATTAAAATCAGATTTTTCAAAACTTTATTTAAGTTATTTTGTGGCTTTAATATTATTTTTTGATCTGATCTTTTATCAGTCGAATTTAAATGAGGCATCAGAAACGGAATATCAGAAATGGAAACAAAGACAATTTCCTTGGCTCAGAGATCAGCCTTCCCTCCCCCCTTTTTGTCATCATGGAAGGGATGCAACACCAAAGGGTTTTAATCCCCCATTTTTCTACAACAACATTTAAGAGGTGCCCCCCCCCCCAATCCCCTTGGCAAAATCATATTTCAGAGAAATAATTAGGACACACCTTTATGCTACATCATTAAAAACATTTTAATACCCTACCACCAAAATAAAGCCTTGGCTATTTTCACTGTGAGGATATGAAATTTTCTGTCTTAGTTAACCTAACCTTCAGACAGTTTGTCAGAAAGATACCTAAACTGCAACAACCAACCAGAAGAATATGTGGTTTGCATTGCAAAAACATGTTAGTGCCTAATAATGCAGATTGTCAACTGACTCAGTATTTAGTTGGAGGACTGCTATACCAAAAAAAGATTATATTATTTAAAAACATAACTGTCCTATTTTAGGTAAATCTATTGAAATATTTTATTTCAGAATTACTCTTTAATTCAAGTTATGACATAGTTCTGTTCCTTAATTATTTTAAAATAAATTTCGTACTGAAGAAAAATATTTTTTTACTACATTCAATTATTATTAAAATTATATTTCCAATTTCAGTAAAAATCATGTTTTATTATTTAGATTTGATGTTTGGTTGTATTATCTCTGAGCAGTACTTTTTGCAAACAGTAGTCTAAATGGCCAGCTACATTTAATGAACAAAACAAACAATGAACTAAATGGTCACAAGGACTGTATCAGAGAAGGTGGGGACCCCTTGGACAGCTGTTGGGAGACAGATGGTAGCCTCCCATCAAGGCCATCCAGAATATTCTTTAATGTTCATGGCTTAACATCTCATCTGATGGATGGTGGCCTTCCCAAGCCCATTGGTGTCCCCTATTGATTGAGAGCAGGGTGGGGAGTTTTGTGGAGATAAATCTCAACACTGGCCCAAGTGGGACTTGAACCTGGGAACTGCAGATTACAAGCCTGGCATGTTACCAACTGAGTCGCTCCCACCCCTTATTATTCAGAATTAAATGCTCTCTATTTCTGTTCATTGGCTATTTCAGGGTAACCTTCAATTTGTTTTTCTTCTGTTGAAACCACTTTAAAAATAATTCAATTAGCAGCCAAAGTTTATTATAAAAACTCTGTGCTTTAAAGATTAATAACTCAAGATTATTTTGGTAAATTTTGCATTGCCTATAAAATGACCCAGCTATATATATAGTATATTGAAACAATTAAATTATTTCACTAATCAGCAATTATTGAAATTTAAAAAACGAAAGTTATGTTTGCTCAAACAAGACATGAAGAAGCAGTTTTCTTTTAACAAAGTAACTAATAATTTTTAAAATATTTTACATCTCTTTAAGCTGTTATCATTTAAATACTAGCAGGTTTATTAAAGGAAACAATTAACAATGGTAATAATAGAAAAGCAAAGTAACCCTTGTTAGTAAGCCCTCCTGAGTTCTATGATTTACCAAAGGGGAGATAATTTTTACCTTTATTTTACTGATATATTTTGCAAACATTTGTAAATACAATAAAAAAAGACTCACATTCATCTCTATTTCTGTATATTAGTCTAACACAATAAAAAAAGATTTAAAACAATATAAAGTCAAACTTTGTTTTAACGAGCACAGAAATAACAAAATCACACCTGTAATGAGCAAAAAGCCATAATGATTTTAATTTATGCATATTCCCATACAATTGCTCCTTTTATAACGAGCATATATATGGATTACTGTACAAATTTTGTTAACTATGGAAACATGAAACATTCTTAATTACTCGGGTAGTTGGAAATAGTACCCAATTCTTGGAATAGACAAAAATGAAATGGGTGACTTAGCTTTTATGACCACCCACATCAGTTTACAGGCCAGTTCATCACCTAACCTTGTCCTTCGGGACCATCCCCACTCTACCTACCTCTCCAGTGTCTAGCCTCCTGCCCTGCTCCCCCATTTTACCTAAACACCACCACAACTGTAAAATCAGTTAGAAACGAAAAATGAGACTTAATGCATTGAGTATTTTAAGGGGAAATTTGAGAAATATCAAAGTGAAATCTTTAAAACAAATATCAATTTTAAGGTTCATAAATAAAAAGACTAATTGAAATCGTGCTTATTATTAATTAGTATTGTTTTTAATTACAGAGAAATAAATTATGATTAGTATTAAGTGTATGGTTTTAAAATTATGAACAAATAAATTGCATTTAATATTAAGTATATTGTAGTTTATACAGCATATTAATGCAAATAATATGTAGGTATGTAATTATATTATTTTTCTCTCTCTAATATTTCTTTTGTTTTTTGAATATATCTTTTTATCAATATATTAAGAATTAAAAAAAATAGGACTTAGATATAACTCATATTGATATAGTGAGTAATGCTTATAATGAGGAAATTTTGTCTGTCCTCTGGTGCTCGTTATAACCAAGTTCGATTGTATTAGAAAAGATAAACTGTGTGATTAAAAATAATATTTTCAAAGATTTCAAAATGGAGTCATCATCACTGTCCTGGGAGAGTTTATGTAACTTCTTTTTGCTGCATTTTATGCAAATAAAATGGTGTCAATGAAAACTTAAAGCTATCCATAATTGGGGTGTTTTATCTCTGAATGGCATTTTTTTGTACATAATGGGCTAAATGACCAAGTCACAAGGATCCCAAGGGCTCAGGGAAAGTACCCAACTAGACAGCTGTTAGAAAACAAATGGAAGCCTCCCATCAAGGCTATCCAGTGTGTTCTGTAACATGCACAGGGTATGGCTCTTCTGCACATGGGGTCACAATTTAACGTCTCTCTAACGGACAGTGGCCTTTTCAAGGCCGTTAGTGCCCCCTTTCTGACTGAAGGCAGAGTGGAGATTTAGTGGAATCCATAGCTGAAATTAAAGTTTAAAAAAAATTATATAAAACTATATATATAATTAATCTGAAATTAAACGTATTTTTTTATCTTGAGATGTACAGTTTTGAGGAATACCAAAGCAGGAAAAACAAATGCTTCATAAAATACCTTGCATTATTTACTGAGTATCTATCCACTATCAAGTTGTTTTATGAAACAGGATGAAGATGGGGATGGGTGTAGAGGAAAAATAATCTTGAGCCAGGTGGGAAGTCATGGGTTTGGACCCCATCCGGCTCAAGACAATTTTTTCCTCTACACCCATCTTCATCCTGTTACATAAAACAGTTTGATACTACTCAGGTAATCATGATGAACTGTGATCAGGCTACTCAGTAAATCATGATGAACTGTGAATTCATTTATCTAAATATCTTACATATTGCACTATTTTAAGCAAAATCTTATTTTTTTTAAAACTTTCTGATAATCAATAAATATTATCCACAGAGTTACCTGTTGACTTTAAAGTCTCATAAATTAATAAATAGTTTTGTGGATAAAAGTTTTGCTGACCTGCATATGTAAACAAAACTTTCTTCCACAAAACTATTTGATTTTCTGATAATTTGAAATAATGGAAATTTCAGAAAATAAAGTTATAAATGAAAATTATTTCCCTTTTGATAATGTAATGGTTGATAATATTTTTACCACCTTGTAACATTCAGATTCTATGGTATGACTAATGTTAAAATTAATGGGGCTGTCCAATTTATTGTTGGGAGAGAGATACTCCAAGAATTAATATTGTGTTAACTCCTACTTTCCAGTGCTTAAACAGCAACTACTGCAAATGTATTAAAATTAAAACATACTCTTATGTATTAGAAATTATTTATTGTGAAACTATATATATATAATTATTTATAAAATATTGAGCTCATTAGTCAGAAAGGCGTAGAAAGAGAGGGAGTAACTCCAGTTTGCCAGTTATATTGAGACATTTTCAAAAAGTTACTTCTTGGTAACACATAACTGTTATTGCAAGAGCTTAACAAGCTAAGTAATTAAGGGAACAGTTGGGAATAAGGAAGAATGATTATAAAAATACAGGATTTGTTTGTTTACTGGATTCCAAGATTATTGTACAATAACTAATTATTTTCCTTTATTCTATTCATAAACTAATTTTAAAATATTGCTTCCCATATTTGTTTACTTATAATTATCAGTAGAAATACTAATCACCATAATTATTTTAATATCACACATTAAAATATCCTACATAGCACTTATTACCTAACATGATTTTAGGAAACAGTAAGAAATTTTAACAAAAGCAAAAATGAGAAAAAAAAATGCTGTACAAGTATCAATGATAAAAAAATCTATGGAGTACAAAAAATATGTAAAAAGCTGAAAATCATGTATAGAATAGACTACAGTAATATGGATGAAAGTCTTAAATTAACACTAGGGGGAAAAAAAGTGTCTCATATATAAAAAAAACACTTGGCCTGTGTCAATTCTTGGTAGAATTCTTAAAATATGGAAATGCTGAATTTTTTGTAAGTTTCCATTTGAAATGATGGCAATTACATTAATACTGTTGCTGTGATCCTATTATAGTACCATTATTACTCGTACACTATATTCAAGTACGTTTCAAGTGGGTTGGGTTGTTTTGGGTTGTTTTACCTCTGAGCGGCACTTTTTTGCACACCATGGCTAAATGGCCAGGTCACATGGACCCTGAAGGCTCAGAGAAGGTTGGGGGAGGGGACCCATTGGAACAGCTGTTGGGAGAGAGATGGTAGCCTCCCGTCAAGGCCATCCAGCGTGTTCTTTAACGTGCACAGGGTATGGCTCTCCCACACACGGGGCCACGGCTTAAAGTCCCATCTGACGGACGGCGGCCTTTTCAAGCCCATCGGTGTCCCCTACTGACCGTGGGCAGGGCGAGGAATTTTGCGGAGATAAATCTCAACGCTGACCCAGCTGGAACTCGAACCTGGCCATCCCCACCCCTAGGTTTCAAGTAAATGCTATATTCAAAGTAGCAAGGATGCTACTTTGATGATGCTATACTTGTAGTCTTCACTTCATAGAGAGTTGCATGTAGGCCTAAACTGATGAAAACAGCAGTCTTATATGTAATTAAAACTGAAGGAAGAGTAAATAGCAAATAATTAAAAAGCACTTGCAAAAACAACTATATGAGCATTAAAAAACAGTGAAAGCAGTGCAGCTGTATAGCAGTAAATTGGCAAGCGGAGTACAGCAGCAGTAGTAGTAATAACATTGCCAATCCATTCTAAGATCTAAACAAATCACAGATAAATTATGGGCTGGTTATTTTTTTCAAATATTTTAACATTTTATTACAAATAGCAGTTTCAATCATATACTGAGATAATTCATTTAACTCTAACTTATGATGCAATGATATTTAGAAACACCAGATCCCCACTATTCAGAGAGCAATAGAACAGAATACCCAAGATTGTGTCTTAAACTACAGAATATTTAATTCTAAAATTGGCAGATCAGATATGAAACTAACAAGAGGCACAATATAAAAATGCTTTCTGAAAAGAAGCATTGCACATATATTTAAAAATAGGCATATTCTTACAATTAAGTAGCATATTTCAATTCCACTGATATTTTCTATGTGTTAACTTACTAATGCACATTTAATGATAAATATACACTGAATACAAATACATGCATGAAACTACATGATGTTGCATACTCCTAAAGAATGAAGTGATTTTATATACATAGGTGTAATTGGCAGTCTTCAACATAATTATACAAACTTCATTATCACCAACATGTGTTCAGCACAAATGTCTTCTAAAGTCCCACAATTATTGGCCGCCCATGATTGCAAAAATGTTTTTCCTCTTTCAAGAGGTAACTGAAGTATACAAATGATCATAATCCCTAAAGTGTTGTATTCAGAAAGCTCCAGCAGAATATGCTATGATGAGGGCCAAAATAAGCAGAGCCACAATACCTGCAGTTATCAGACAGATAGTTTTCTAAGAAAAAAAAAATCAAAACTGTAAATCATATTAGAAACAGTACTTATAGTTTTTCAAAGCAAATAATAAACAAAATTATAACATTTTTTCTGCTAAACAAGTCTGGATTACATGCTGAACTAAAAAAAAAAACAAATTATATAGCAAATGAACTTTGCCAACACAAAATAAGACAAGAATAATAAAAACTAATTCAACTGCATGCAAACAAATGCCATATGATAGAAGTAGTTGCTTCCATCCCAAAGGGTTAAAAAAGGGGAGAAAACAAAAATCATAATAAACACATCAGACTTGCTACAGTGGTCAGTTTTGGAGTTGAGACCTCCACAAAGAGAGTTTTAATGGTAATACTGTATTTGTGTAACCTTGAAGTGAGCTGTTTATTGTGGCCAGTAGCAGATAGCCAAATGCCTATGCTCATATCACTCACCATCACAAGAGGCAATTGTGCTAAAATTAAATCTAACTGGATATAACAATAAAAGTAACACTCAGAGAACATTATTTAAATCTGAACATTTAATATCTGTCCAAGAGAACAGGTGTCTAGAGCTCTCCAGGACTAACAGTCTTGAAGCTGTTCTTCTGCATACCACAATATGAGAATCATATGCTAATGTTCCCAGACCAATCTGTTAATACCTATTCAACTCAAAGCAAATTTTTTTATTAAACTCTAAAAAGAAAAAAATTGCCTTTTCCCATCTCCCTTGGAGGTAAAGGGGCAAATTATTGCTGCCAATGCAAACCCTTTGATCACCACACTTCTCCACCATTGAAATATCAAATTTTTGCTTAAATAGATTGGAGTAGTCGTTTAAAGTTTTGAAATTTTAAAATTTAATTTTTCCACCATCCGAAGGCACAATCAAAAACTTCTGGGAGACCTGAAAAGTGTGTATCGTAACAGTTTAGCAACATCTATCCAACCCAAGAAGAATTTTTAATTTGTCTCTTAAAACAAAAAAATTGCATTTTCCCACCCTCTCAGGATGTAAATCATTGTTGTTAATTATGACATTCACATTTCACAACCAAAATTTAAAGTTTCTAACATAATTACATCATTTTCAATTTTGCTGGAAATTTTGAAATTTTCAACTTTTTCCACTGTTAGAGGGCACCAATTACA
This sequence comes from Ryuthela nishihirai, assembly GCA_038380435.1. NCBI lineage: Eukaryota > Metazoa > Arthropoda > Arachnida > Araneae > Heptathelidae > Ryuthela > Ryuthela nishihirai. Next base: position 23,016,129 of record JAWZYU010000008.1, read on the forward strand.
GCTAATAGGAGATTCCAAAAGTGCAAATCACAATATTTAATCAATACCTCTCCAACTCAAAAAAGAATTTTTAATTTATCTCTAAAAACAGAGAAGTCAAATGTTTACAAGCAGACAGACAACAAAGTTTGCTTGTTTTTCTAAAAACTAGCTAAAAAGTTGAGATATTTAGCTGGTTTTATTATTTTCTACAAAAAATATTTGGGGTTTTTTATGAGGAAATAAATAAGTTGCCAGTAAATAAACAAGTTTAATGTTCATTGGAGTATAGTTAAAGCCTCATTATTGCGAGCCCACATTGTTATTGAGGCTTGGTCGGTTGTTGGTGTACCTCTGAGCATCACTGTTTTGAACAAAATGACCTAAGTGGCCAGGTCACAAGGACCCTGAAGGCTCAGAGAAGGTTGGGGGAGGGGATCCACAGGGCAGCTGTTGGGAGACAGATTAAGCCATCCAGTGTGTTCTTTAACGAGCACAGGGTATGGCTCTCCTGCACATAGAGCCATGAATTAATGTCCCATCCAATGGACAGTAGGGTTTCCAAGCCCATCAGTGTCCCTTACTGACTGTGGGCAGGGGCTGAGTTTTATGGAGATAAATCTTAACAGTGGCCCAGCCAGGGCTCTTATTGAGGCAGTTGTTTTTAATGCAAGAGCTTGTTGTGTTGTGAGAGAGACATTGTTGGACAGTAAGACAAAGGGATGACAAGACATTGTAGTATCAGAATTGTTGCACACATTAACCAATGGATGAATAGAAGCAGCAGATGTAATAATTTTTTAAGTAAAAGCAATTAATGTACACTTATCCCCTTGATTTACATAGTATACAGGTTCTTTAACAGATTTTTTGAGAGATTTGGTTTACATGGTCAAAAAATGTAACCATTTTCGATTTACACAATGATAGACTCTGTTTTACAAGATATGGATTGAGAATTCGTTTAATGTATGTAGATATAATACATATTATGAAGTAGCAGTGGTATAGCATCAAGGAAGATTATTATTAGATTGTCATCCCAAAGAAAAAAATTAATGGTTTTAATTGATATCATTTATTTTCAAGAATAAATATATAATAATAAATTCCTATATTAATAAAATCGTCATCTGTAATAAGTTATATTTATATTCTTTCATTAAAATTACATTCTTGCCATTTCAATGCAATCTGTCTTACAACATCTTAATGAAATGAAGCCTGTTTTGAATTGGCAGCAAGATCTGACTTTTTCTAGACTGAATTTTCCAGACTTAGTGAAAATAGTGTTTTATTTCGTTTTTAGCAAAACATTTAACTTTATAGATTATCATATAGGCTAAAATTACACTGTTTAATAAAATATCATAAAAACACTAATTTTACAAAATAAAGTATTAAGTGTGTGCTACACTTAGTACTTTATTTTGAAATTTTCCTTTAAATTTTTTTGCATTGTTGCTCTGATGCATAATCAGGTGAACATTTGCTGTGTGGCAGGCACAGATGTTAAAATGCTGTGGGCAGTGTTTGTTTACATTATGCTCAGAATATGTTGGGTGGAAGGTTGGGTGCATCTATTCAGGTGATGTGGAATTAGAAGTGAATTTTAGAATTATATTATTTGGGAGGAGAGCTTATGTAGTAAGGGGCACCATGTGTGGTGGTGGGATCCAAGTATGACCCTAGAGAAAGCAGATAATGGTGAGTTGTGATGGTCCACCCATTCACTTTTATTTTTCCTTAACCAGTTTTGCTTTATTAACGTTATTTTATGATTTTGGGGATTATTTAAAATTTTTTGGACTGATCGCAATTCTTATTTCCGAGCTGTAGGAGTTGCGCATGCACAACTCCGACCTTTTGATTGTCAACTGCTAATGCGCATGTAGGGCACAACTCCTCTTGCGTCACAGCTAGTGCGATCACCATATTATGCAAATGTCTTTCCCAGCATGCAATAGACACATGCCGGCTTTGTACGCTGCTTGTTATAGTAGTGACATAGTAGTGACGTTAGGTCACAGAGTTGGAGTGAGTTGTTGTGAGTAGAGTGGTGACATTGGGCCACAGAGAGTGCAGTTAGTGGAAGTTGAGATGATGTTACTTTAGATAGAAGGAATTGTTAGTACTCCAACTTTTGCATGAATTGGGTGAGTCTTTGAATTTTTTGGAAATAAACTTTGTTTGTTTTAGAAACTTTTGAATTTTTGCTATTTTTCTCTTGAGCAACATAAATTGATTTTTTGATTAGATTTAAACTTTATACTTGACAATCCTTTTCGAATTCTTACTCAATAAGTAACGCTTGACAAATACTTAATGAACCCTATTTCAACTTTATTTGGCAAGTTATTAATGCCTGGCGCCCGATACAGCTATCCAGAATTTGAATAAATTGGGATCAGACAAAAGGTCCAACTTCAAAAGTTAATAATCTTTGAAGCATTATTGGGGGGGGGGGGGGGGTCATGGGTGAGTACGGAGGGAATTCAAAGAGTTCTTGCCATGTCTGTATACTTACACTCATTTCTCCAAAGTTAATGAGCTACCACTTGTTTGAAAGCTTACCAAACTTGTCATTATGCATTGAAGATAAAGGCTGTATCATCATTTCTCTCTTCGCTGGTGGCGCATAAATTTCAGTATGTGAAATCTGTGCATTGTTGCTATGGAGCCTACTAAAGATTTTACATTTTCACCAGGGTGCAGCTTGGGGATGACACAAAGAAAAAAATTCACAGTGATTTATCACAAGTATATGGCATGGTTATGGGATGGATGCATAAATTCAGAGGATGCCAGAGTTTGGAAGACTGTATCGTCATTTCTCTCTTCACTGGTGGGACGTAAAGTTCAGTTTGAAAAATCTGTGCATTGTTGCTATGGAGCCTACTTAAGGCAGAGAAAGATTTTACATTTTTACAAGGATGTAGCTTGGGGATGACTTGAAAAAAATTCATACCGATTTATCACAGTATATGGGGATCATGTCTGCTCACATAGAACTGTTATGAGATGGATGCACAAATTCAGAGGACAGCAGAGTTTTGAAGACCTCCCTCATGCAGGAAGACTGAAAGAGGCCATGAACAAGAGAACCATCACTGCTGTTCATGAATTCATTAAGGAAAACCCACACATCACTGTTCAGGTAATAAGTTTAGATGTCAGTGTATTGATCGGCAGTGTGGAAACAATTATTCACAAGCATTTAAAGTTCCAAAAGATCTGTGCCAAATGGGTACCCCACAAACTGACAGAACAGCAAAAAAGAGCTAGAGTTGACCCATGCAGAGATGCTGGAAATGTTTGAACCTAGTGGCCCCAAACAGTTAAGAGATATTTTCACAGGTGATGAGACATGGTTTTATTACTATACAACTTCCAGAAAGATTGACAACTATGTTTGGGTTACAGAAGATAAAGAGCGTCATCAAATCCTCTGAGAAGACTTTCACTCAAGGAAGAGTTTTTTTGTTTCAGTTCCCAAAGACTGGTAGCTGTGGACACCATACCTACAAACTGATTATAAATGGGAATACTACACAACATTGTTTTGTCCAATATGGTTAAGGAGATGATGGAGCAGTGTCTGACAACAGGCAAGTCAAGGGTTTTCCTTCTTCATGACAATGCCAGTGCTCACAAATCCTGCCTATATGGAGCACGAGAAAATCAGCTATCCCACCCTGCATATTCACCTGATCTTGCATCATGTGATTTTTGGTGAAAATCACATGATGGAAAGCCTTTTTAAGGGTGCAAGACCTTGCAAAATGTATTAATTCGGAGTTGTGGAGTATTCCTGGACAGGAGTACCACCATACATTCCAGAATTGGTGTAGGCTTTGAGTTGGGTGTTTTACCTCTGAATGGCACTTTTCTGCACACCATGGGGTAAATGGCCAGGTCACATGGACCCCAAAGGCTCAGAGAAGGTTGGGGGAGGGAACCCACTGGAACAGCTGTTGGGAGACAGATGGTTGCCTCCCGTCAAGGCCTTCCAGCGTGTTCTTTAACGTGTGCAGGGTATGGCTCTCCCATACATGGGGCCACGGTTTAACATTCCATCCGACAGATGGCGGCCTTTCCAAGTCCATCAGTGTCCCCTACTGACCGTGGGCAGGGCATGGAGTTTTGTGGAGATAAATCTCAATGCTGACCCAGCTGGGACCTGAACCTGGGAACTACAGATTACGAGCCTAGAGTGCTACCGACTGAGCCACCCCCTGCCCTAATTGGCGTAGGCATCTGCAACTTTGCATAGATGCTGAAGGGGAGTACTTTGAAGGACATTAAAAGTTTTGTTTGGGTAAGTACAATGGTTTTTGTCCTCCAGATGTGTGTGAAGAACATTTTGAATGTCCTTTGTATAAAGGGGGTGGGGAGGTTGCCTAGATTTAATGTTTATCTAATTATTGAAGATTAGTTGCCATGCTGAGGGTGGTGGGGTTAACTTAATACTGAAGATTTCGCTTCTATTTAAGTATATTTTGAGGTTTTCAGCAAAATATAGTTGAAATTTCATGATCTTTTCTAATTGCATATGAGATGGTGTTTCCCACAATCATAAGTACTATTAATAATTGTTACAAAACAATCATAATTACATATACTAATAATCATAGGTAATAATTGAATTTTCTCATAATTTTCTTCAAGAAATTTGTCTTCATATCAAAGACTCAAACAATGATCTGCACAAAAAAAAATATGTAGGCAAAACTTTCAGACAGTTTACTACCTGACAGTAGATCTGAAATGTACAATGCAGAATATAAACATCATAAGGTTTTTGAAAGGCTAATCAAAAAACTGCCCTAACTCAAGCTGCCATTGTTACAACCTGACCTCAAAATTTAAAGATGCAAACATTTTATTCACTTCCTGAAGCATAAATGCTGGAATACCCCAATAAATTCTGACTAAATATGGCTGAAAACCTCAAAATATACTTAAATAGAAATGAAATCTGCAGTATTGACATAATACAACCACCTTCAGCATGGAAACTACTCTTCAATAATTAATCAAACATTAAACTAAGTTAGGCAACCCCCCCAATACTCACCTCATGAACCCACTCCCCACCAATATCTATTTTACTATCATATGTGATAAACTCATATTCCACCACCACAGTGATTTATCACAAGTATATTCACTCCCATTACATATCACACCCATTACACCTTAAAGCCCCCCCCCCCCCATCCAAATAATAAAATTCTAAAAATTCACTTCTAAACCAACATCCCCTCAATAGATCACACCACAAATATTACCCCCAACCCTCAACCCAATCTTCTCTGAGCCTAATGTAAACAAATACTTACCTATAGCACTTTAACATTTGTGCCTGCCACACAACAAATCTTTGCCTGATGATGCATTGGAGTAGAAATGCAAAACATGAAGACTTATGCAATTATATACATAATCACATTTACTTAAAAAGTTATGACATCTAATAGCATTCTATATGTCTGGTGGTTAATGTGTGCAATAGTTCTGATACTCCAGTGCCTTGTCATCTCTCCATCTTACTGTACAACAGATGGATGGAACTTCACAATACAACAACAAACACTTGCATTCAAGACAACAACCTTCTCAAGAACAATGTGGACTCAAGACAATAAGGACTTAACTATCTCCAATGGACTTTCCAGTTGCTTATTTAATGGATTACCTTGCAAAAAAAAAAAGGAAATTTTTGTAGAAAATACAGTTTTCTCAGCTTTTTTAAATACAGTGTTATACAGTACTTCTAGTCATTTTAAATCTACACTTGACCTAATCATCTCTATTTTATGTATAAATTATTTTTATAATTAGCATTTAAAACAATAAGATTGATGTCAATTATCTATTAGAATCCTTCAATCAGTTTTATAAATAAATTATTTTTGTCATGTTGCATTTGGTTTCATAAGTGCATCACCAATATTTTTTAAATTCTGGTTTAGCAAAATACTGATATTTCATTATAACTCATTTAACTTTCACCTTAATCCATAAACTTACCCTTCGAGCCTTACTCTGATATGCCAATGCCTTTTTGGTGTCTTGTACAGCTGTCTCTATGTAGTCTCTAGCATGTTCACAGTGGTATTCAATCCTATCAATCATTTCTCCCTAGATATTGAAGAAATATGAAAATATTACATTGCAAAACAGATTCACTAATTTAATCTCACCATTTTATTAACGACACTTAAGTTAAACCTTAAAGTATCACATTAAATACACAGATTTCCATAAATTAAGGAACAAATGAAAAGAAAAAGTGATATTGTAAAACTCTGATGATAGAAATACATGAAAGTCAGATATAGTATGTAAAATAAACATGGATTGAGGTATGGTATGCAAATGCATTGAGCATTAAAAGCAGGTGTTTCAAAGCTATTTTCCAGTTCTCCTGCAAAGTGCGAGGTGAAGTTGTTGAGATAGCAAATTTGTTGGATATATCTACCAAACATCATTTATATCAGAAGTGGAGCAGTGAGCTATAGGTCATATTGAGGCAGACCAAAGTCAAGCAGATGTTGCCAGGTGGCTTAATGTGAGTCATTCAGTAGTACATAGACTTCAGCAGATTCCAACAAGAACAGAGCACATCCAGATGATTCAGTAGTGAACAACAATGGGAAACAACCACAAGAGAGGGCTGATATCTGGTGTTATGCACCAGGGGGGAGAAGTATATGAACACCATATAAAATGCAATTGGATATTGCAGCAGCAAGTGGAATGGCAATATCTGTTACTACCAAATGCTGAAGACTTTATGAGGTGTGTCTGTATGCTAGGCAGCTAGTGGTGTTTGTGCTCCTGACTTGACACCACAGGTAGGGCTGTCTATCTGGTGCAAACATCATGTCAATTGGACCCACAAGCAATGGCAATCTGTGCCCTTCATAGATTGATCAAGATTTGTCCTCCACAGTGATTTACTGCATCAGTTGACATGGAGGGAACCAGGAACTGGATATCATGCCACAAATATCTGTGGATGGGACACCTATAGTGAGGGTAGTGTCATAGTTTGAGGAGGAATATCTTTGGGTGGCCACACAGATCTGTATGACTCCCAAAAAGCTATTCACAGCAGGTACTGCAATGAAATCTTGAACCTTTTCATGTGGAGTGAGGGTTGGATTAGTTGGTAGCACATCAGGCTTGTGATCTGTTCTCAAGTTTGAGTCCCACCTTTGCCAGTGTTGAGATTTATCTTCGCTAAATCCCCACCCTGCCCTCAGTCAGAAAGAGGACATTGATGGGCTTAGAAAGACCACTGTCCATCAGATGGCATGTTAAGCCATTGTCCCATGTACAAAAGATACACACCCTGTGAATGTTAAAGAACACATTGGATGTCAGTGATGGAAGGCTACCATCTATCTCCTAAGAGCTTATCCAGCAGGTCCCCCTTCCCCCAATCTTCTATGAGCTTGCACGTTCTAGCCATTTAGCCCATTGTATGCAAAAAAGTGCTGCTCAGATGTAAAACACCCTAATCATTTTGTGTGATTATATGCAGGTATAAAAGGCAATATCTTCCTCCTACAGAAAAATAATGCTTGTCTACACCATTGTTGCCTTATCAATTTTCATCTGGAGAACAGCATGATTAACAATATGGAGTGATTGGCCCAGTCTCCTGACAAATTCCAATAGAACATGAATGGTATGCTCTTGGGAGATGGGTTGATCCCCTGAATTCCACTCCTGCAAGCCTTATGGAGCGATGGAGATTACTGCCCAAAGCACTGCTGGGCAATCTTATCGACAACATGAAATATTGTTGAGAGGCCTGAATAGCAGTAAGAAGAAATTTTAGACAAATGAATCCACAGCTCATCACTATTAAGCTGTTTAAGTAACAGGATGAAGATGGGTGTAGATGAAAAATTGTCTTGAGCCAGGTGATATCTGAACCCACAACCACCTGATGACATGTCAGGTGCTCCGACCACTGAGCTACTAGCCACTGGTCAATCTCTCTTCTACTGCTGATATTATACACAATCAAGTCAGTCACTCTCTTTCGAGTGCATTCCATTCATGGTTAGGATCCCACCTGCTCAAGACAATTTTTCCTCTACACCCATTTTCATCCTATTACATAAACAGCTTAATAATGATTAAATATTTAGTAAATCAATAATGATATGCAGATTCATTTGTCTAAATATAGGTACTAGTGATTATACCAAAAGTGAAGCAAATTCAGAGCTGTTCACAATGTAACACTTTGAAATGTATGTCATTGTTGCTGGATAGTTCAAGAGCCAGGCAATTCCTCTTGCCAATTAAATGAGGTTTCTTTTCTTATTATTAATGGCTTCATTGCAGAAAAGAACTTAAATTAGTGATTGTCAATATAAATTTTAAACTTTAATCAAATCTTAATAAAATCTGTTCAAGAGAAAAAATTAGAAAGTCAAACCTACTTCATAAAACAAATAATGTTTAGCCAAAAAATCTAGACTCACCAAGAATCTTTTCACAAAAAAGCAATTCTTTACAAAAAAGTTCTCACAATAGCAGCCTCACACTAACTATTCAACACTACTAATGCTCTGAGCTCCTACAGCTCCATGTCTCCTACACTCAACTACACTCTAAGTCTACTACCTCGTGACCTAACATCACTTACTATACATCTGATACATGCAAAGCATGCTGGTGAAAGTTATATTTGCATAATATGATGATTGCAAGCTTGCACTAGCTATGACACAAGATGACAGCATTCATTAGTGGCTGTCAATCAAAAATTGGAGTTGCACATGTGCAACTCTTCTTGGGGTATAATAATAAAAAAATAAATACCCCCTCAAGCAGCTGCTTGTCACAGAGGTCTGACAGGAGCCTGTCAGTTTATATGCCATAGTAGAAGGTCTGAGAGGATGGCAGGGCCTCAGCAGAAAAACGACACAAACAGCCATGCCTTACCCGGGGCTCGAACCCAGGACCCTTAGATCAGTAGCCAAGCGTGCTAACCACTCGGCCATGGGACGGCGAACTCTTGGGGTATAGGTGAGGAGAAATAATGATTCAACCGAAAATATAAGACTCCAAAATAAAAATTATAATGTAAATAAAATAAAACGGGTTAAGGAAAAGTAAAAGTGAATGGGTGAACCATAACAACAAAATATATATCAGTCAGGAGGCTCTTGGAATGTGGCTGGTCATGTGCACATACCTGGGATGGCTCTGAAGAAGAGTCTCCAAATGCAAGAGTCTCCAAATGCACTCAAAAGACAGTGATTACCCTGATGGTGTATAACATGATTAGTTGAGGACAGATTGATCAGTGGCTTGTAGCTCAGCAGTCAGATAACCTGACATGTCATCAGGAGGTTGTGGGTTCAGACCCCACTTAATTCAAGAAAATATTTCCTCTACACACATCTTTGTCCTGTTACTTAACAGCTTAATAGTGATTAAATACTTAGTAAAGGCTCTGAGTTTGATTATGGATCCTGAATTTGCTGTATTGGTGGGCTTCGGTAGAGGGAAAAATTTCCTGCTGTGTTTTTTGTTTGTTTGTGGGTTGACAGCCCCAAGTGAACAGATTCATAGGATATGTTTTATCAGCTGGTGGATAATCCTGAGCAGAGGTTCATTGCAGGCACCTGAACTCTTGCTTCTATGTGGGCATGGCCAAATTCTACATTAGAGAAAGTCTTCCAGTGCAAATGGCTTCAGCCTTTAGTGGTGGGGAAATGGGTCTTTTCCCTGTGCCTGCAATTAGGGGGCATTCCCTCTCTCAATATATGATATTGTCGGCATTCCCTCTCTCAATAAATATAGTTTTTTAAACATCACACTAACCATTTTCTCTCCATAGGTAGTTGGAATGTGAGGACTCTGCACACAGCTTATTCTCTTGATGTCCTCACACAAGAATTCCACCAATGTAATTTAGATATTTTCAGCTTGCAAGAAACCAGATGGACAGATAAAGGTCAGATTCTTAAAAATAACTTTAAATTTCTCTTTTCAGGGAGGGAAGATAATAAGCATCACCAGGGTGTATGTCTGCTTCTTAGCAGAACATGTCAGTGTTGCTCTTCTAGAATATGAGTGCATTAATGAAAGGTTTCTTATAGCAAAATTTCAGACAAGCATTAAAGACTTGAATGTTATGCGTTGTTTGCCCCCACTTAGGATGAGGATGAGAAAGATAGGTTTTATAAACAACTTCAGGATATTTTGAATTCTGTTGAGAAAGGAGATTACCCTGTTCTAGGTGACTCCAATGCTAAAGTTTGTATTGACTCTGACCTTTGGGGAGGGGTGATAGGTTCCTTTGGTAATGGTAGATGCAATGGGAAATGTCTCCTACAGGTAAGTAAACCTAATAGTTTGAGAATTGCTAAAACTTATTACAAAACCATGACATATATAAATACACAAGGGTTTCATCAGATGGTTGCATAAGAATGTTTATATATTAATTAACAGCAAGTGGGCTAGTTCTGTTAGGTTGGGTTCTTTTATCTCTGAGTAGCACTTTTTTCTACACCATGGGCTAAATGGGCAGGTCAGAAGGATCCCAAAGGCTCAGAGAAGGTTGGGGGATGAGACCCACTGGAACAGCTGTTGGGAGACAGGTGGTCAAGGCCATCCAGCATGTTTGTTATTTATGTTGTTATTATTCATGTTGTTATTATCAATTTATATTGTTAATAACAATAATTTAATAACAATAATATACAATAACAACAATAATAAATTAAGCTGTATATTTTATGTTGTTATTTAATGTGCACAGGGTATGGCTCTCCCACACATGGGGCCATGGCTTAAAGTCCCATCCAATGGATTTCCAGCCCATCAGTGTCCCCTACTGACCATGGGCAGGGCAGGGAATTTTACGGAGATAAATCTCAACACTGACCCAGCTGGGACTCAAACCTGGGAACTACAGATTATGAGCCTGGAGTGCTACTGACTGAACCCCCCCCCCCCAGTTCTGTTAGGAATACCAGGTCATATAAGGGAGCCGAAATTGGATCTGACCATTACCTTGTTGAAAGTGTCTTGCAACTTAAGCTTAAGAAGAGTTGTGCTAAGGTTAAAAGATTACCTTTAACACTGAAGCTCTGAAAGACCCAGTTAGAACTAAAGCTTACCACGATACGACTTAGTCATCACAACAATCATGATTTGCTTACTACTGAAATTGAGGAAGAATATGGCCATTTTAAATAGGCTTTTCTACCTATGACAACCAACAGTACTCTTTCAGTAGTTTTAAACAGGCTTTTCTCGAAACTAACAGTACTCTTTTAGGTAAAAAATGGCAGAGGAGACAAAATTATGAGTGATAAGGCACTTGAGCTTATTTCAGAAAGAACTGTAGGAATGTTCTTAATCAGTACCCTACTAGTCCTAATAGAAAGCTTATAATGAGCTTAATAAACGTGTAAAGGATCAGTTAGCTGCTGATAAGAATCTCTGGCTTGATGGCTTGGCTGACAAAGTCAAGGAAGTGGTTAGACAGCACAACAGCAGAGAGCTGTACCAGATAGTTAATGTTTTGTGTGGTAGAAAATGGACAGGTATATAGGGATTGAAGGATAAACAAGGTAAGGTTATAGAAGGTGAGGATTCTGTCATGGCTAAGTGGACTGAGCATTACAATGATGTTCTAAACAATGTGGTTAGTTTTACTCCCATTGTTTGTAATGATGATAGATGCATTACTGGCATTAATGTTGGCCCTATAACACATTCTGAACTTATTTTAGCTTTTCTACACTTAAACTACATAAATCCCCAGGGGTAGATGAAATTACTACTGAAATTCTTAGAGCTGGGAATGTTTTGGTTACCACATGGATGACTGAAATTTTGAATATCTTTTATGATAAAGGCCGAGTCATGTGTGAGGTTGGTAAAGCTTGTAGCAATTGGTTTAGCACTGCTTCAGGTGAAACAAGGGTGCATTTTGTCTCCTTTTTAGTTTGGCTACTGATTATGTTATGCGAAATTCCCTGCAAAGGAAAGGTTGGGTTGTTTTACGTCTGAGCAGCACTTTTTTGCACACCATGGGCTAAATGGCCAGGTCACATGGACCACGAAGGCTCAGAGAAGGTTGGAGGAGGGGACCCACTGGAACAGCTGTTGGGAGACAGATGGTAGCTTCCCATCAAGGCATCCAGCATGTTCTTTAACGTGCACAGGGTATGGCTCTCCCACACACAGAGGCCATGGTTTAACATCCCATCTGACAGACGGTGGCCTTTCCAAGCCCATCGGTGTCCTCTACTGACCGTGGGCAGGGCGGGGAATTTTGCGGAGATAAATCTCAATGCTGAGTCAGCTGGGACTCGAACCTGGGAACTACAGATTACAAGCCTGGCGTGCTACCGACTGAGCCACCCCCGCCCCGGTATGCAGGAGGAATATTTGGGAGAGCAAGAAGGAAAAACTATTATATTAGTTATGTAATTAAGTTTAGATGGGTTTATAAAGTAAGCGAGTTTGCAAATGTTCGCAAAATCGATTTTGAAGGGACATTGTGAAGACGGATTTTGAAGAGGATTGTGAAGGGGACACTGACCCATGGTCAGTAGGGGACACTTAAATGGTCTGGAGATATGAAAATTTCTGATTTAGATTATGCTGATGATTTAGTCCTTATGGGAAATGATGTTGCTAAGATGAACTCTTTCATTAGAGCTGTTGATGAGACTGGTACATTTTATTATAATCTCCATGGTTGCAGTCTTGAGCAGGTGTCAAAGTTTAATTATCTTGGGAGCTATGTAACAGATACTGGTGATATGCAGCATGATATAAACAGATGAATAGGGATTGCTGTCGGGACTTTTAAGAATCCATTGGTGTCCCCTACTGACTAAGGGCAGGGTGGGAAGTTTTGCAGAGATAAATCTCAGCTGGGACTCGAACCTGGGAACTGCAGATTACGAGCCTGGCATGCTGACTGAGCAACCCCCCACATGCACTCTAATGGGATTTACCTGTACTAAGCAATATACAACCTATCAATTAATATATTTTTCATAAACTTATCATTTCTAATGAGTTATGTTCATGAAAATGGTTTGTGGCAAAATAACCACAAGAGGCAAAAGTTAGTGAATTAGCTATTAATAAATAAAAAAATAATAAATACCCCCTCAAGCAGCTGCTTGCCACAGAGGTCTGACAGTAGCCTGTCAGTTTATATGCCATAGTATAAGGTCTGTGAGGATGGCAGGCCCTCAGCAGAAAAACGACACAAACAGCCATGCCTTACCCGGGGCTCGAACCCAGGTCCCTTCGATCAGTAGCCAAGCGCGCTAACCACTCGGCCATGGGACGGCAGCTATTAATAGTATCATAAATTTAATGAAATTCTTTAACACTGTATAGCATACTGTATAAGTAAAACAGCATAAATAAGACACTCTGATCCAACATTAATGGTAATAATGACGTATCAGGATCTGTGGTAACAAGAATTTACAAGATGGATGCCAAAATGGCATATTTTAGGTACAGAGATATCTTCCTAACATAGAATGAACATTTCTATATCTCTATAGAATGAGATTCCTTACGAGAGATGATAATAATATGACATAAGGTTTGTAGGTAAAGGTAAATGCCATGCAAAGCAAGTTGTTACATATTTTGTGTTTTTTATAGTTCAGTGGTTAATTTTAGCACCACTGGAGTGCTAACCACTGAAGTGCCTGATAGTGCTAACCAAAAAAGTCAGTAGCTTTGATCTTAAAAGTCTAATTGCACACAACTATTTTAAGTTGGTGGTCTAAAAGCATGTAAGGTGAGTTGTCACATGTTGATGTTCTTTACAGTTCATTGGTTAATTATAGGTGCACAGATAGCATTAATCAGAAATGTCAGTAGCTATGATATTATGAAGTCTGAGTGCACAGAACTGTTCAAAGTGGTGGTCTATTTTACACAACAAATTACCTAACCTTAAGTTACTGAAGTCTGCTTACCTAACCTATTACCTTACCTTCTCCATTTCCGACTTGCACTACTAATTTTTACAAGACTAGACTAGTGACTAGTTATTGGAGCTCATATAGGCATCAAGTATAATGCATTAAATTATACTTTATATTTTTTCAGTTGAAAGTACTTGTTACAAAATATTTTATGCATTATCATTTTGTTGCTCGATGCATCTGCTCTGCTACAATCCGACACGTTTCATGATTGAGTAATTTGATGACATCTTTGGTAGGCAAGTGAAGAAGGGTTGCTATCGACTTATACATATAAGGCAAGCAGTGTGTAAATTTACTGTGTTTATAAGCTATCAACTTATATAAGGTAGGTGCTGTGTCAATCTATTGTGTTTATACAATGATAGAATTTTATTAAATTTATGATACATACACTGTGATTTAATTATATTATTAATAGTGTAAAATAAAGAAATATATTCCACTGTCTCCAAAATAATATATAGATAAATAGATGGAAGATGCATTTAAAGTGGAACCTTCATGAAATTTCTATATTTTAACATCAGTAACTGCATCAGTAGTGTTAATGTGGCATGTGTCCAACAAACACACCTGTGAACCACATTTTTTACGTGACCAAGGTTACAGAAAGTGGCTGTACCTTGAAGTCAGCGTTTAGTGACCATCAATCAAAAGAAGTTGTGCAATCGGCAACTTTACTAACAGACAGAGAGAGGCCATGGTTCAAAGAAATTAAAAGGCCACAAAACAATAATTATAATGCAAATAAAGTGATTAGGGAATGTAAAAGTGAATGGTGAACCAACACAATGTTATGTCTCAGATCTGTGGTAAGAGTCAATTTGCAGTTCATGGAGTCACTTTGTTTCATATAAATGGGATCTTTCCTTTAAGGTCATACAGTATGTTTTTCAATGTGCATAATGCACAGCTCTTCTGAACATAATGTGAAAGTTTAATACCATATCTGACTGACTGTATTATTTCTCAATGAAGTGCAGATACTTGGAGTAGATATCAATAAAACAAGTGCTCAAAGTTCATTACAAGTCTGACATGTTACTAATGGGCTATCTTCACTTTTATAAGGGAAGCTACAGTGTGAATGATATTGACAAAAGAAATTACATAAAATAGTTTTTAAATGGTGAGGAAATTTGAAATAAAAATAACAGGTGCTTAATATAATATGTGAAGATTTAATGCTACAAGTGAACATATTTTTAATTATTAAAGAAATATGTCAAGTCATTATGCTCAAAGTGAAATCATACTTCAAACTTTTTTTTACCATTCTTATTTTTAACACAAGATTTTGCTACAAGGCATATTAAGCTTAAATAAGCAAATTTGAAACTTTTCATCATCGAGTGCAATTCATTTTTTTATTGCCTTCTATTACTTGAACGGATTTTTCACCTTTATTTGTAACTATAATACTAATATGAAACAATATAAAACATTGTTGAGTACTTTTAAAGAAGTTGAGGAGAATACAGGAGTAGAAGGACAAAATATGCAAGGTGTGAGGATATCTGAGAGTTTGATATATTTTATTTTTTAAATAACATGCACAAAGAAAAACTTATTAGTCCTTTGCAAATAATCTATAGATACATCTGCAGTGAAACATTTGTGCATAAAATATGTTTAGCATAATTGAGTATAAATTCTGCAAAGGGTTAATCATGAATGTGTTACTCAGATCTACACATTGTTTTTGTTTATTGAGTTGGTTGTTGCTTGCCACTTTATCCTACCACTATACATGATTGCTGTTTATAAAAATTTTCTTTAAGTTCAGTTGCAAAAGAGAACACAGTAAAGACTACTGTTAACTAATTACATAAAAGGAATCTGAAGTATTTTTTCTTAAAATTTCTATAGAATTCCTTAGCAAATTAATTATTTATTTTATTGGCATTGTTAGAATACTAAACTAGCATAAAATGAAAATATAATATTGGAAGGCTATAAATAATGAAGGAAAAATACCTGACTTTCAACTAGCATAGCCATGTCCATGAACATATCATGTAGTTCTCTAATACTGTTCTCCAATTTGATGATATCTGCATGTCGAGCTTCGATGTCTGCCAGGGTCTGTTTAGCCTGCTGTGTCTCCATAATAATCTGGAAATATTGAATAAATATATTTTTCTACAAGAAAAAAAAAACACAAATAATTTTAAAAATGATATTTGTCTGGTTTCATTGTTCAAGTAGAACTTTCTCAAATGAACTTTTACATATTAGTAGAACTTGCTCAAATCCAACAGACCATTGGTAATATTTATTTAAAGTCTTGAATTATCAAACCTTTTCCACCATTAGAGAGCACTATTAAAGCTATTGAGAGATTCAGAATATGCAAATTATAACATTTTATCCATACCTATCCAGACCAAGAGAATTTTTACATTATCTCTAAAAAGAAAAAAAATTGAATGTCTACAGATGTACAGACAGAAGTTAAAGTAAAAACATTAGCTCACTTAAAAAAAAATGCTAAAAAATTCATAATTTCATTCCCCATAAACATTTTTGAAATGTGTCAGTTTTTTATATGAATCTTTGAACTACTATAGAATATTATCTTTCTGCAAGTTCAATATTTCAGTCCTCTAGTTCATGGTTTGGTTCACCTCTAAGTGACACTTTTTGTACACAATGGGCTAAATGGCCAGGTCACAAGGACCCTGAAGGCTCAGAGAAGGTTGGGGGAGGGGACCCACTGGAACAGCTGTTGGGAGACAGATGGTAGCCTCCCGTCAAGGCCATCCAGTGTGTTCTTTAATGTGCACAGAGTATGGCTCTCCTGCACATGGGACCATGGCTTAACATCCCATGCCATGGTTGGTGGCCTTTTCAAGTCCATTGGTGTCCCCTACTGACAATGGGCAGGGCGGGGAGTTTTGTAGAGATAAATCTCAACGCTGATCCAACTGAGACTCGAACCTTGGAACTGCAGATTATGAGCTTGGTGTACTACTGACTGAGCCACCCCCCTCCCCCTCTAGTTTATGATTTGTATTTAGAATTTATATCACAATTTAACCTAATTTGAAGTTCAAACTTGGGCAGTTCCTCTCCTTTGTCCCCTAACAATTGTTTTAATTTTTATATATTCTTTATTATATGTATAGTGGTATCAAAATATTCTTACTAGTTATTACTAATGAACATTAACTCACAGTCAAGCAGGTTACAAATCACTTCAGCAAATGCAAATCTGTGCAGTTTGTGTTTCAATGGCAACAGAAAAAGCATATACATTTTCCAGCAGAGCAGTAGAGGAAATTAATATATAATTTGAACAGAATAAAAGCTGGACAATATTAAGGATGTATATTTAAAATACTTGTCAGTTATAAGTCAGTAAAGAAAAAGGAAGACATCCATCATTTACTGGCTATCTGACACTGTTGCTACAAGTTTTGCCTCCTTTCTCAGAAGGCATATTACAGGAAATTATAAGTTCAGACAAATCAAAATAATTAAACTTCCTATGACATTATTTCCAAGGAACTAGTAATGAAAGTAGAGGCAATGCTAAAAAGAAAAGTGCCTATACTTTGGTAAAATTATAATCGAAAGGCATATACACCTACACATTCCTCGATTTATGCGGAGTATTCATTTCACGTGATATATTTTTTACATAGTTGAGAATCACGTAATTGGAGTCTGCCAGTACAAAAAAAAAATACCTAAGAGAAAAGCCCCTGAATGTTGTAAAAATATGTATTTCACATATTTGAACCAAACAAAAATAATGAAAGTTCAGAAAAACAAACTTAAATTTTATTCGTTGTTGCGTCAGTACTATACTCCAAAGCAGTCAACTTTTTCTTTTTACTTGGTTCGAAGTTACTATCCTCATCACTCGAAATATTTGGCACTTCTATTTCAGCTTCATTATCAGCATGTCTCTTTTTGGATGAATTTTCTTTTTAAAATTTATTTTGGTTAAGTTCTTGTAAATTTCTTGATATTTACTGCAACATTTTTTTAAGTCTTGTTGAAATTTCAAAGCTCGTTGAACATTTGGATCGATATCTAGAATTGTACTTTCCAATTTTGTGGCCAATTGAAGAGCCTTGTAAATATTTTGGTCAGTGAATGAAACTGGTTCATCAGTCACTGCCAGATTCATTGGCAGGATGGATTTCAGATATCATGTGAATTAATTCATCATCAGTTAATTCGTGATCAGCCAATAACTCGTTGATATCACCCACATTTAAATTGTTAAAACCTTCTTGTTTAAATCCATGTGATAAACTAATAATAGTAGCTATTTCCTCTTCTGTTGTTGGAACCGTATTACTTGTTACAACTACTTCTAGCCATATTGCCTTCCAGCAAGCATTGAAAGTTGATTGTTTTATCGTTCAAAGCCAAAGCAACATTCTTCACACAATTAAAAATTGTGTATTTCTTCCAAGCTTCTGTGATCATAAGTTATTCATTATTTTCAGGTTTATTAAAAAAATATCATGAAAAGTTCACTTAATATAATTTATCTTAAAAGTGGAAATTATACCTTGATGTAAAGGTTGGATCAAAGAAATTGTATTCGGTGGCAAAAATACAACTTTTATATTTGGACGCTCTAAATTTTGTGGATGACCAGGTGCATTATACAATAGCAAAAGTATTTTAAAATGAAGTTTTTTTTTTCATGCAATTTTCAGCTTCTACAAAAAAAATTTGTAAAACCAATCCAGAAAAACAGCAATAATTACCCATGCTATTTTACCTGCCATCCAATGAACAGGAAGATCATTAATGTTTGTTCTTTTCATCGCTCATGGCTGAAGAGCTTGGTTAATAAGTAAGGGTTTCATTAAGTGGTCCCCTGATGCATTACTGCAAAGCAACAAGGTCACATGATCTTTACTTACCTTGAAGCCACTAACATTTGTTACAGTTTTTGTTACAAAAGTTCTGTCGGGCTCCTCTTCCAAAAAAGTCCTGTCTCATCGACATTGAATACCTGATCAGGAACATATCTATTTTCTTCAATTATTTTAGCAATTTGTGGTAGAAATTCCTAAGCTGCAACTTTGTCAGCAGATGCAGCCTCACCTTTAAATTTAAGATTGTGTAATGAGTATCTTTTTTTGAACTTCTCAAACCATTCTTTACTGCCAGAAAAATTAGGCTGCTGTTGATCAGATAATGAAGATTGCTTTTTTAAAATTGTTAAAAATTAATGAAATGAACTTATTAAATTATGAAAATACGCTGAAATGTTTATATTTTATGCAGATATATTTTAAATATATCTTCCACTTTTCATTCATAAGAATTTTAAGGAAAGAGTTTCTTCCCTTCTCTTCTATGGCTACTTAACAACTTCAAAGTATACTACATTGTGTAAGAGTAGCAAGAACAAGAAAGCCAGAAAAAAAATCAAGCAAAAATAGAGCAAAGAATTTACCTGCTTAATGTTTGAAGACAATACAATTCAGTGAAAAATGTATTCAAAATATTCAGAAAACCTGTGATTATCTAAGTTTTTGTAAGTCTTTCAAAATAAACTTTTTCACAAGACCACAAATCATGTATACAGAGGAGTTGCATAGATCATGCTCTTGCTGTAGAGTGCAATGTGTTAGCAATGTGTTAGCAATGTGTCATAAAAAGATAGATGCAAAAATGTTTAATCACGTGGAAACTGGGCATAATTTGCTATATTTAAACTCTCTTTATTGCACTTCTAGAAGCACACTTCAATTATTTTAACCCTTTAGATTCCAAGGTAGCTTTGCAATTCTTTTGATTTGCAAAATGCATTTTTATTTCCAGTAAGTTGCATCAATTCACAGGGGGTATATGCATGTTAAGAGTATCAAACATCAACAATACTTTAACTTTGGTGGATGGGCATACAATTTGACAGCTGCCTAGATAGTATGATTCCTGTGTATCCAAATGCTTACCCATAACCAGGATGTTCATATAGCATTTTACACTGTTTCAAAACTCAACACATCATTGCATTGAATGTATTACATCAACATGAAAAGCATGCAAGCAGATTGGCCTTGCATAGGTCAACTTCGTCATGAAGACATAGATGATGTTAACTATGTCTATGTTATATATTCATTCCTCTTTGCAGTTCATGAGAAGTCAATGCATGTTATTGCATTAATGATCTGAGGATTCTAAGCATCCTACACTAAAACACCATATATACCTTTTTTTCAACAAAAAAGCATATAGTATCACAAATTATGCCTTTTGACTGGATAGGTGAACTGTGTTTCACTTAATACATTTGAATAATCCATTATTTATCTCCAACACATTGTGAGCAGACAAAAGAAGTTCATTTGTAATGTCAGTACAAATAAAATAATATGGAGCAATGATGGCACAGCATTTGGGGCAACTTGATTTTAGACCTTTTCATACATCAGCAACATCTAAATGGGGAGCACTACTTATAAATATTGACAACTCAGGTGGAAAATTGGTTAGACAGTGAGGAGTTAAAATGTACCAGAATGGTAGAGACCCATCAAATAGGTTCTTTGCAGTTCATCAGTGATTGACCATGCTTTCAGGTGCAATGAATTGAACAATGGCCAAGTGTCATGTTGCGTGACCTAATGCTACTGAACTATTTTCTATTTGGCTACAAATTTGCAGTTTATGAATATAAAATACCCTTTTCTCTGAATCTCATATCCACAAATAGTTTTTGCAACACTTGAAACAGCAAATAATTGTAGAATATTGCAGCATTTGATAATGTTATGTGAAGAAACACAGCTGCACAAGTCCAAGTTGCATCTTACTGACAGAGGCCACTTTCAATCTGCACTTCAGTACCACACGACTATTTTCCTTTCCAAACAATATTCTTTTCATTTCTTAACTGATGAGTCTTACTAAATTGATGATGCTCTACAAATTTTTGTTCATTTTTTTTGGTCATAATTTTGAAGTTAGGTCTGACAACTTTTCAAATATGCCTGCAGTGCACACACCAGATCCTATGTACCCACCATTATTATTTCCATAGCGTCATGCATAAATTGCAAGTTTTCCACTTGGTTGCAGACTATCCTTATCACTTTATAATGATCCTGCAAAACAGTCTCTTTTTTAGATGATTTGAGAGTTGCTGATTGCTAGGATAAAAATCATACTTTGATGTTGCCACAGCTAATAATCATTATAATTCGGAACTATCGATAATATGGAGCAAGACCTATTGTTTTCATAACTTTTTAGGATTTCCCTGACCAAAATAAACAGTATGTATATTTTATAATACTAAAATTAGAATTCTATAATCATTCTTGAAGGGTGACTTACTTATTCAATGTTAAAAAAGAAATGACTATACAAAAAGTAATAAAATAATAATAATAAATACCCCCTCAAGCCGCTGCTTGCCACAGAGGTCTGACAGGAGTCTGTCAGTTTATATGCCACAGTAGAAGGTCTGAGAGGATGGCAGGACCTCAGCAGAAAAAACACATACATCCATACCTTACCTGGGGCTCGAACCCAGGTCCCGTAGATCAGTAGCCAAGCGCGCTAACCACTTGGCCACGGAGCTTAACGAAAAATGAAGAAAAATCCACAAAAATCAGTGGAAGTAAAAGCGAGTTTACTCATGCTTTATTTTCACTGATTATTATATACATCCACACCATTTCCACAATAGTATTATGACAACTATCCTATGTTATAAACCTTAGTTGCTATTGACTCCAGAAAGCTTTAAATAAAGTAACTTACTCCTTGTGTGAAGATAGCTGGATTTCCAGTTTCTAACATCTCTTCCAATTCATCATTTGTTGTTACCTTCCCAGCTATAAAAAATTAATATTTATTAAAATATTGTTTATAGCACTATTCTTACAAAAAAAAAATTGTGAACTGCATACTAGTTAATTTAAATAAAAAAAAAAAGGAACAGAATATACATACACAAAATAAAAACCAAATTCTGAAATTCAGGATTGATCTTATTGGGATGCAACTCCCTTTTAAAAATTTCCTTACTTGAACAAAATATTGCTTATGGTATCCAAGGTTATGGAATATTCAGATGTGGAAACTACTTTCCATACATTTCAAGCCAATGTCAATATAACTATATTCTTATTCTGCAATTATTATTATTCTGAAACATATATTAAATCTCAGATTAACATTATCAGTCCATTATACAATGAAACCTTGATCTATCATCTCCATGTGAATTGTTTTCATGGATTTATTGTTCATTTTGTATAGCCCTTATTAAAGAATAAAAAAAAGTTAAATTTTCTCTCATTCACCATTCCAGCATACATCATTCAGAATTATACAATAATAATTTTATTAAATTCTGATAACATAAAGCAAAACAAAAGCTACACATTCCTGCTTGGGTCACAAAATTATCCTCAATAGATTGTTTTCATAAATATTAACCACAGGATTAGAAAGTAAAACAGACAATACATAGCTAATAATATCTATGAGCTTTTATGCTATTGGCAGGATTTTATGGGCAGGTTTCATAAGCTGAGAGTGCATACTAACAGAACATTGTCTATTTGTTCATACTTGCACATTCTGAGCACTGCAAAATTATTTCCAAGAAACCAATACACTATTTTTCATAGTAGCAAAGTTCAAACTTTCAGAGTTTAAGCCAAAATCTTTTCAACCATTTGTTGAGTCATGCTACTTTTGATATAATTAAAATGTAAGTTAAATTAAGTTTAAAGCATAGTGATAGATGTATTAAATATTCTATATCAACAATTACACTGTTTTAAAAAATATTTACTATTAACTTAAAAATGCACCTACTATTCGTATGGACGGTTTACTTATATATACTATATTTTGGACGGTTTATTTATATCACTATATTTTGTTCAAGTAAGGAAATAATAAGAATATTTATCCACATTTAATGTGGATAAATATCCACAATTAAATGTTCATCCACAATTTAGTGTACAATTTAGTGTAAGAATTCCAATTGAATTCCATTGGCATGCGAATGGTAATTGAATTTTTAAGTTCAGAGTAAATGTTTTAAAAACAGTCTAATTATGGATATTGGAATATTTGGTAGTTAAAATGTTTATTTAAGCACTTATTGTTGTATATCATAAAGAAAACATTTTTTATAATATGGTAAAATTGCAAATCCTATCAAAAAGTCATATACTTTTTCGTGGAAAAAAAACATTTTGTCTGAATAGGAAAAAAAAATTTTTGTTTATAGAGAAAGAAGCATTTGTTAAAAAAATACATAAATGTATCAGAAATCTTTGGTTATTTTTCATTTTTTTGTGCATATTAAAAATTGTATGGTGTTTTCAAATTTTAGTGGTACTTTTTGTGATATTCTTCATTGTCATTTTACCTTTTTAAGTTTTTTGAAAACAATAGATTTAGGTGTCACCAATTTGTAATATTTTGCCTTATATAGTATTAGATAGAAGGCAGCTAATTTTATTTCACAATAGCTGAACACACCCAGCATGCCCGGGAGTCACTTTTAATCTGTATATTCTTATTTTCTCTGCACTAAAGGTAAATATTGTAAGTACCCCCTGACACTTTAGCACAGAGTTTCAACAGGAAGAAATTTGTCCGGTGTTGGCGTGGATCATTGTAGATGTCAGCGATCTTTATCATAGCCTATGGCTTGGTTTCTGCTTAAGTTATTACAATTTTTATTTCTGTTACCACAGATTTTGCCACTCTATGGCTCCCATTTCCTGCACAGCATCCCCCATGTGCCCCAGTGATTGTTTTAAAAAACAGGTTCCTACTTGGCCCATGACTTGATTTCTATACAAATTGTGACAGCTCATGTCTCACTTTTAATCTGCATATTCTATTGCTTCCTGCACTATTGGTTAGTTTTGTGAGTATTCCCCCCCCCCCCCCCCCCCCCCCGCCCCCTCCGACATTTTACACAGTTAGAACATGAAGAATTTCCCGGTGTTGCAAAGGTTATTGCTGACCTGGTGCTCTCTCTCAGAGCCCATGGGAAACGATCGAGATATTTATTTCGTCAGATTCTGACATTGTTATTCCCAATGTACTTTACTGAAAGGTCCCAAATTTTGTAGGCAGGTTCCTCCTGCCTTACCCCATGTTTGGTTAGAAAAATCAGGTCCCTAGCTACAATGGTATGCCTAAATAATGCCTTTGGAAATGTGGGGAATCTGGCAACAGCAGCAGATTTAAATGCTATTTTAACTCTTTACTTTCAGAGTTAGGGAGCAGTAAATGGCAACAATGGATTTGACAGTGATTATCATTTCTCATAGGAATAGCATGGTAAATATTTTTGCTTCTAGCAAGCCCCCCTTTTAAGACTTTCGACCTGAAAATTGTCACTGCAATCCAGACCACAACCTGAAACATTCTCTGAAATTTTGGAGCATGTATGTTGATTCCCGATGAGTTATGGCTGCCACAGACACACATACACAGACATCTTTTATTATATAGATTATTCTGTAAATAATTGCTGCACTCTTGAGCTCCAAATTTGTGCAAAAATATTTGTAATTAATACAATGCATATTACTATGCAACAAAACTCAGCTCAGTCAGACCACAGTGGAATTCTGGATGGTCCAGAAGAATTTTATTATGGTAATAACATCAACTATAATAGAATATTTGTGGTATTCACTACCAGAATGTATTGAATAGGTAGGCAGATTTTCACTGATGCTCAAAATTACAGATAATGAGCAAAAGTGTACATAACTAAGAATTATTTTCAGTAAATACAATTTTAAATGTTGCATGGAAAAATACTGTGATCATAGTGGAATTCTGTGTGAGTGAGTGAATGAGTAAAAATAAGTGAGATAATGATGAAAATGTGTAACATACATTGCCTGGCTAAATTATTATGAACACTGCACCATATATGAAGTATCATGAAATCTGTCAATGAGTGCAAAATTTCTTACTGATGAAAGTATTCTGTCACTACAAAGTAGGGCAGAAGTGGCTCAGTTGGTAATGCACCAGGCTGATAATCTGCAGTCCCCAGGTTTGGGTTCCACCTGGGCCAGCATTGAGATTCATCTCTGCAAAACTCTCCACCCTGTTTTCAGTCAATAGGGGACATTGATGGGCTTGGAAAGGCTGCCATTCACCAGATGTGATGTAAGTTATGGTGCTGTGTGTGGGAGAGCCATACTCTGATACGCTGGATGGCCTTTATGGGAGGCTACCACTAGCTGTCCAAGTGTTCCTCTTCTTCCAACATTCTCTGAGCCCTTGTGACCTGGCCATTTAGCCCATTGTGTGCTAAAAAGTTCTGCTCAGAGGTAAAACAACCTAACTCACTACAATGAGCTATAAAAGTCATAAAGGCATGGTGAAAAGAAAAGTCAAGTGTGACATGTGTAAAAAAGCTGATTTGGCTGATTGTGAAAGAGACATATCATCACTGGAGCATGATGGAGTATTCATAACAGAGGTGATGGAATTCAGCAGGAAATCATGGTCACCCGATCCCAAGTGTATGGAAAATGGCAATGATCTTAAAAAATGTCCACGAATGATGGCAAATGCAAGAGGGAAAAAGGCTCTAGCAGACAGGAACAGGTGTTTGTTGGCATGAATTGTATGGTAAAACAGAGCTGTTACAGTTCATTAGCTGAGAGAGATGGCCACTAGCAGTACTCCAAAACCTATTTCAATGAAAACTATGTGCAGAGAATTGAAACCTTTGAAATTTGGGAACTGTAACAGTAACTTCCATGACGCGTATTTCTCACTCTTACTTTGGGCACTTTGTCAGGTGGGTTGCCCACCTGATGAAGTGTCCAATGCTTTTCCACCTGATGAAGTGCCAAAGTAAGGACATCAAATGCCCTTACTTTGGGAACTAAAACTTTTTTGAGCACTCTATGCTACCAAAGGTACAAATGGTTATTTCCTTTGCCAAGACAAGTAGACCATCGGCATCCATTATTTTTCTCTTAATCTCTACCGAGGCATCACTTGCCAGCAAAAATGTCGATTATTAAATTTGTCACCGAAAGCATCCCGGAAGTTTTTGTTACTACTCATCCTCTGCGGTACAGTATATAAATCTCTCCTTAATAATGTTTGATACTTGATAGCATAGTCCATGTGTTGAAGTGCTTAAAAATATTTAACAGTGTCATAGAGAATTAAAAAATTTCAATTTAATTTTACGGTCTTGAAAACCTTAACCTTTAATTTTTACTTGTCTTGAAAACCACATGGGTGTTGGAAAGAAGGTTATTGATCTCCAAATACCAGATAAGTTTAGCATTGACCATTATCCCAACACTTTGCATACACAGCTCATTAATTCAATAAGAAACAAAAATTTGGGAGAATCTAGAATCTAATCTTTCGTGACTTAGGAAAGGCCAAAATGATATCCTCTCACCAGGAGTCCAAAAAACTGCTCAATGAAAAAACGATTAAAAACATGGCGAAGTCAATCTTTAAACGATTAAAAACGATTAAAAACGATTAAAAACGATTAAAAACATGGCAAAGTAGGGCAGAAGTGGCTCAGTTGGTAATGCACCAGGCTGATAATCTAAATGAAATTTTTTTGCTGAAATTTTTAGAAAAATAAAGAAAAATTTCTCCAAAAATATTGGAGCATGGCATAATAGACATTGCATAGCCTGACAGCAAATGCATAAAAATGTAGAGCTCCTCCACTGTGAATGGTCTGTTGTACAGCTCCAGGCTATTAGAGTGGAAAGTTGTTTGGTTGGTTGTTTGGGGTTTTTTGGCGCAAGAGCAGTTAAGGCTATATTGCACCAAACAAAAAGACATAAAGGGATAAAAGTCAGTTAAACCACAATCAAAGTTAAAATTGACAGAAACAAAACAGCACAATAAAGATGAGTATAAAAAGTAGGAATAAAAAGAATATAAATGTGTAAAATAACCAATAAAATGTAAAAACACAAAAACAGTGGTTAAAACAGAGCCATCGGATAAAAGATGTCCGGGGGAGATGATGTAAGGGCTCGGACATAAAATCATGAAACTTAAAAAAAAATATCATTCAAAGTTAAAAGCGGGACACGAGATTAAAATATGTTGATTGTTAAATGGTGTCACAAAACTTGCACTTAGGTTTGTTGTCCGCCTGAAGAAGAAATGAATGTGTAAGAAACGAATGACATAAGTCGAGCAAGTGCAACTTCCCCCTTGCGATTCCTGCAAAACATGACTGCCACGGTTTGACAATGGGCTTGATCTCAAAAAGCGATTGGTGGAGTGACAGTGACTGCCACTCCACCAATCGCTGTGACATTCAAGAGTAGCTCTGAATGTTTGGAGCAGGCAGTTTCCACCTGCAAGTCACCAGATCTTAGGCGCTTGACAGATTTTGATTCTCCCGCAAAACCTTTGATATCCTTGTTAATAAAAAACGGGAACATGTCTCCAAGCACCTGATCACCCATAGAGTGGATGACCAGGAACCTCAGAGACAGAGACACACATGAAGATGATGGCAAAGACAAAGAAGATGGGGGGTTCATGGTGAGCCTTCTTGGCAGCATTGGCCGGTGAATGAGTTGTACAACTCATGGTTGTTTTCATGGAGGTAAGAATGAGAGGAGATGCCCTAATGTTAAATAATGAAATAAACTCAATGTATTCCATATCCACTAATAAATCAGCACTTTAGCGTCGATTCAAATGTTAGAGGAAAAGTTATCTTGAGCCTGGTGGGATATGAACCCATGAGTTCCTGATAATATGTCAGGCTACCAGCCACCAATCAAGATCTCCTCTATGTGTTTTCCCTGTCCAAGGTCATGATACCACCGCTGGAGGGTGGTGGCCATGTTAATGCTTCCAAAACAAACCTTCTACTGTCACAATCAAACCTAATTTTCACATACTTCACTCACTTCTGCTGTAATATTTACTACTTCTACTATTAATTTTATATTCAGAAAAATCATTTACATTATTTTGATTTAATAAAGATATTTATTTCTTCGGTAATTAATTGAATAGCTATAGCAGAGTACTATATGCATTTTGCGTTATATGTCTGTTACTTTAATTACCACAAACATTTAATACAAATAGATATATTTGAATGAAATAATAACAAAAGAGATGATTACATCATTTTTTGAAATTTTATTGATATGTGTAGCCAGTAAATAGTTGAAATGAGTTATTGCTCTGAACATTAATAAACTGTATATGTATAACAAAAACGTATAACTATAAAATTTATAAACTTGTGCACATTTCAGGAATTTCTCAAGAAAAATTTTAAACACATTTTTTTTAAAGAGAAAACAGAGAGGGAAATGTTATACTACAGAGGAATTCAGTCTATTGACCCCACACTTTTTATCTTTTTTATGAGTCGATTGTGGCACTTGCCCCCTCCCCCTTATTTTTTTTCCTTAATTATGGTCCTGGCAGTATACAATGGCAGAACTGAAATATCAAAATCACAAAGTAACATGCTAACTGTTTCCTATGTTACCTGAACTTATTTTTTCTATTCTGCGAAAAAAATTGCATTTAATGAGATTAAAATCAATAATCTAGAAATCATAACAGTAGCAATTATAAATTTCTAATATCTGATGGGGACAGAATATAAAACATATCAGCATTGCATGTACAAAAATGTGTTTTCTCTGATCTTTTCTATTACAGGGGAATCAAACTGAAAAGAACATGTTAATAACTATGACAATCATTGTTTAAATCAATTTTGATATTGCTGAAATATCTATTTGTATGTCACAATGGTGGCAACTTTGAGATTTATCTCTTCTAAAACTTCACCCTGTTCTCAGTGAGAAAAGGAACACTTGACGGCCTTGAAAATGCTGTCCATCATATGGGACATTGAGCTATGATCCCAATGATCCCATATGCAGCAGAGCAATTGGGGTGTTTTACATCTGAGCAACATCTTTTCTTTTTTCAGTGAGCAAAATGGCCAGATCACAAGGGCTGTAATGGCTTGGAGGAGGTTGGGGGAAGGGAGCTTACTGAACAGCTGTTAAGAGATAGTAGCACCTTGAAGAAAGGGTACTATCTATCTCTTAACCATTCACCATTCAGTGTGTTCTCTAATGCACACAGTGCATGGCTCTCCTGTACATGGGCCATGGCTTAATGTCTCATATGATGGATGGCAACCTTTCCAAGTCCGTTGATGTCCCTTTCTGGCAGAGGGCAGGTTTGGGGTCAACAGATATGAATCTCAATACTGGAACTTTTGAGGCCCGAACCAGAGAAGTATTGTTTTTTTACAATGAATGAATTTTTTTATATTTATATTCACCTGAGAAGGCCAAACACATAAATCATATATGGATAATTCAATAATATAAAGATAAAAAAAGCAAAATTTTAAAAAATACACACTTTTTTTCAAATTTAAAAAAAATTTGCAAAGCAATTAAATGTATTTTTTCTTAGCAGATGTTCCTTATCATAGGGTAAAAGAAACATAAATTTTGTAGTAAAAATTAGCAAAACTAAAATTTATATCCAAATTACTTGTGGAATGAAATGAATCTAATTAACACATCTTTTAAAAATAAGTTACGTTAGGTTCTTAGTAATAAAAAAAAACTGAAAGTAATTTTTTTAATATTTTTTTGGTAGGAAATTTGTCCATTTCATCAGTAAATTTCCTGTATATATATATATGGGAAGTACTGCCATTCATCAGATGGGACGTTAAACCATGGCCATGTGTGGAAAAAGAGCTGCACCCTGTGCACATTAAATGAAATGCTGGATAACCTTGATAGGAAGCTTTGGTGTTTTTGTGACTTAGACATTTACCCCATTGTGTGCAAAAAAGTGGCACTCAGGGATGGAATAAAAGGTAAAATCCTCTGTGAATCTGTATCAAAATGCACTCTGAAATTCCAGAATTAAAACATATTTAATGGGATATTATAATTTCCTGCTTAAAGCAAATATATATCTACTTTAATCAAGAACCTAAACAAAAATTTCAGTTATCAAATAAAATTATTTAGTAAGGTAACAAAAGGAAAATGAAAAGAGAAATGTGAGAATCCCTCCGAGGTCTCACGAAAGAAAAGATGTGGAAAAATAAAGAAAAGTGAGAAGTTGGTTGGTTAGTTGGTTGTTTGGGGTTTATTGGCACATTAGCAACTAAGGCTATAATGCGCGAAACGAATGTCTAAAAAGAAAAGAGATAAAATTAATATTTAACCCTCAACCAAGTTTAAAAATAAACCAAAAAGTCAACAAGAACAATGTAAAACAATAAAAAGAAATTTTGAGGACAACAAAAACAAATGTATAAATATGTTCAATATAAAAAATAACCCAGGTGTAAGAGACCTGGGTTATATACACAATGCTTAAAGGTGTAAAATCAAAGTCTAGTAAAATATCCAGTGTATTGTAAAAATTTAAAGACAGAGGTAAAACAACATTCATCAGATAACAAGTGTCCGAGTGTAAGGGGCTCGGACATAAAATTATGAAAGTTAAAAATCATATGTCTTTCAAGGGTAAAAGCAGAACATTCAATTAAAATATGCTTCACAGTTAAAATGGTGTCACAAAACTCGCACTTAGGTACGTCGTCCGCCCGGAGAAGAAACGAATGAGTAATAAATGAGTGACCTAAGCAGAGCCGAGCAAGTACAACTTCCTCCTTGCGATTCCTGCGGTAACAAGACTGCCATGGTTTGATGAAAGGTTTGATCTCAAAGAGCTTGTTCGTAAGCTGTTCTGACCAAGATCTCTGCCACTGTGCCCTGAGCTCGATGGTAAAACGCTGCTGGAAATCCAGATAGGGAACCGGCAACGGAGAGTCGGACAGGGGCGTGGCTGACCAACTTAACCGCTGCAGAGGACGGTCGGTATCCATGTCCTCGGAATCATCTGAGGGGCACGGATCAGTGACCGCCCTTTGCGGAGGAGTGATGATTTTCTTTTTTTGGACCCGGTGGGGGCTCCTTCAGTTTGGAAGGTCTTGCTGTCTGAGGACGGGGAGGAGGAGGCCTTCCAGTGGAGATGGAAGGCTGAGTAGCAGGAATGGAAACCGGGGTTGATGTCGAAGTCAACACCACCCTCGGTTTCGCCTGCGTAAGGAGGTATTTTGCTGCGGATGAGAAAGACTCATTTGGTGGTACACTGATATCAGTCTGCACCGCCACCGAAATCATTGGAACGATGGGCTTTCCAATGACTGCACTGGCATAGGAAACCTTGCCAGGCGGTGCGGGCGATGCAGTTAGCTTTTTTGCCTCAGCATAAGAGATGTTATTTATGACCATTAGACGTTGAACCTCCTTTCCTCCTTCCATTTCGGACAATTGCGGGAGTATACCGGATGTTCACCACTGCAGTTCACACAGCATGCCTTTTCTGCTGTGCAGTCAGGATCAAAATGATCCTTACTGCCACAGCAAGCACAGGTGGGCTTGCCCTGGCATGACCGTATATCTAACACTGAAAACAGCACAGAGGGTTTGATGGAAGAAGCCTTGATGGAAGAAGGCAGACGTGGCGTATTAAATGTCACAACACAGTACCCGGGAGGGTACCAATTTCCCATCATGGCATGTTGAAACCCGGTGGACCGCTGTTACTCCTTGAGGTGTGAGCTCTGAGAGGATTTCCTCTTTAGTGACTTTGAGGAGGCCCCACTCAGTGATCACACCCCGAGAGGAATTCAGAGTTTTGTGGGGGGCCTCAACAGCCACCCCACCAATCTCTGTAACCTTAAGGAGTAGTTCGGAGTGTTTAGAACAAGCAGTCTCAACCTGCAAGTCACCAGATTGTAAGCGCTTGATGGATTTCGGCTCTCCCGCAAGACCTTTCAAACCTTTGTTCACAAAGAAAGGGGATATGTCCCCAAGCACCTGATCACCCATGGAGTGGATGATCAGGAACGAAGACACAGACACAGAAGACGACAGCAGAGATAACGGATACAATGAGGAAGATGGGGGCTCATGGCGAGCCTTCTTAATGGCATTGATCGCATTATTTTCTTCATCTATTCTCATTTTTGTTTTTTGTGTGGTTCAGTGCCCGCTGTCCCCACTCTCCATGGAGCCCAACAAGGGGGCGCCCGTCAGACGCCAGGGCTATGCAGGCACTATACCCACACAAACAGTGAGCCAAGCCCTCACAAATAAATAGTAGGAAAATGAAAAGAGAAATGTGCAGAACAAAAACGTTCTACACAAAAGAAACAAAGCGAAAAATATGAAAATTGTGAATGGCCAAACTGGCCTCACAAAGAAAGGATAATGACAAAAGGAAAATAAGTTCTGAGGAAACTTGCAAACCTGTACCCGGACCGTGGGCAAGGTTACTTACTGCTCTGCATGGTTGACCCTAGCAGGACCTGCCCACCAGCCGATTGCTCCTGGGCCAAAGCAGTGTATAGCAGAGGCCCCGGAATCCGTGCCCAGCCCCGCGACAGACAGGCTCCCCAATGGCAAGGTGGCCCTGCCAGTCATGAGCTGAGAAGACGGGGACCCCTGAGCAACTACCAGGATCCTCCTTTCCCGGGACACGGGGTCTCCACACACGATAAACACGCAGGAGAGCGTTTAGGATCCTGTGAAGGTAACTGAGCCAGCAGAACCTTCACAGGGTGGTCCCCCTCACCGCGTACAGGCGCTTGCACCGAGGGGGAAAAGTGAGAAGCAACTCATTCTCACAAATGAAAGAAAACTACAAAATGAGTAAATCCGTGGGGAAACTTGTAAACCATTGCCCAGACATGGACAAGGTTACTCACCGCTCTGCACGGTTGACCCTATCAACCACCAGCCGATTGATCCTGAGGGGGCTGCCTCAGGACCTCCTGTTTACCTTAAGCAGAGGCCAAAGCAGTGTATAGCAGCGGCCCCTGAATTTGCTGGCCAGCCCCGCGACAGACAGGGTCCTCAATAGCAAATGGGCCAAAGGGGACCCTGCCAGTCATGAATTGGGGGGAGAAGACAGGGACCCCCAAGCAATTACCAGGATCCTCCTTCCCAGGGACAGGTCTCTGCACACAGCAAACATGCGGGTGAGCATTCAGGACTCTGTGAAGGTACCCGAGCCAGTGGAACCTTCACAGGGTGGTCCTCTCACCACAAAGGTGGAAAGCATTCAGTATTGCTCTTCAAGGCCAGAAATTTGGAGGAAGCATAGGCTAACATGGCGTTTTGAAAGTAAGAATTAGTACCCTTGTGGGAACTAATTTATGATTGCACCATAATAAAACCCAGTGAACTGCACTAATTCTTGAGTGGAGAGTGTCAAGATAATCTCCTCCTCAGAAACACTGAGGAGGCCCATGATTACACTCCTGGAAAAATTTAGCATTTAGCAGCTATATGACCTTCAGGAGAAGCTTTAAAGCACACAGTCTCAACAAACAGGTCATTGGGTGGGTTTCAAAGCTCCCATAAGACCTTTCATACCTTTGTTCATGAAGGAAGGATACAGATTATGCACCTGATCAGCATGTCACCAGTGGAATGGATGACAAGGAACTGAGGAAAAGACACGAAAAAAGTAGAGCTGGGTAAAGAGATTGAATGAGGATCTGCCCCGAGATCTTTTAGCATATGAGACTGTGTGTTGAATTTGAGAATTCATATTGAAAATATGCGAAAAAAATCACTGATGATGGCTCCCACTAACTATGATGGCTAACAAGGGGATATCCAGTCAGACACTGAGAATTTAGGTGCCATACAGAATGGGAGTGAAAGATCCTGCACCAAGACCATAAATGCACTCCCCCAACCCATATAAAGATTGCATGGCAAGCGAAACCCATCAGCCTATTGATCTTGGATGGACCATCCCAGCCCTTCTATTCAGTAAACCAGAGGCCAAGATAATATATTGAAGGCTGCCCTATTTAGTGATGCCCCAGGCTCCATGACTATAAAACAGATAGAAAGGGCTGCAGCAGTTAAGGACTGAGGAGAGACAAAACAGAACCCCAACCCTAAGATTCTCATATCCAGAATTATACAGATCTCAACATATAGTAAACATGCGGGTTGGGCATTTATTACTCAGTGAAGGTAACTGTATAAGCAGAACCTTCCCTGGGTGGTTGCTTGTGGATATATCAGAACTATTGAGAAATAGGACCATTAAATAAATATTTTTCGATATATCACTGAAAAGATACAAAAAATAAATAATAATAATCATTAAGGTTTGTATATTTTGCAATAAAACTCATTATGTATACATATAAATTTTATTCTTTGATATTATTTATAAAACTAAAAATGTAGCAAAAAAATTATTTCAGTTCTGATCACTATCTGTACTATTAAATTTTCTTCGTAATAATATGCTGTTATCCAACCCTTCCGTAGGTTTCAAACTTATATTAATATAAACCTTGCCAAATTCCTTAATTCCCTTGCTATGCCAGCAATTACTAATTTGCACATTTATGTTTTAAAATATGGTTTTGAAATTTTAAGAATGGTTATATGATAAATGAAATGTTGAAGTTACATTTTACAAAAGCATCATAAAAGACTTTTGCAATTTCCACATTCTATATATGCAAAATTTCTTTATATTGCTTACTCACTGAATATATGAAAGGCTATTCATAACTTACTTATTTCTAGTTGCCTCTGGATGCGTGCTTTGCACCTCTCTCTGTAATCTGTCTGAGTCTTGTTGTAATCTGTCATTACTTCAACAAATTTCTGAGATAACATGGAATGCTGCAAAAAAAAAATGAAAAGCATGCATTGATTATTATGGGAAATTTATTATGGAAATTTCCTTATGGGAAAAAAATAAGATAATTTTTAAAGCACACCTGCAATTAAAAAATTTTAGTCCTTAAATATTGCTGAAAATCAAGATCGCAACAAATTCGTTTTAGTTTTTTAATTTTTATTCTGTTCCATTTTCCCATTAAATTGTATATTAGAAGTTAAAGAAGCTTTGAATTTGGCTTTTCTTTGGCATCACAAAGAAGTTCTCTAGTAGTCTGTTATGGTTCTGTATAATCTATATACAAAATAGCATAGTAAAAATTACCTGAGTTTTGCGTATCCTGAAATCAGCAGTCATCATGCTGACCTGTTCTTGCTGCTCAATACTTTGTTCCATCACTAAAATTAATAAATATTTTACACATATAAGATAAAATATATTTCAACAATTTTTTTTGAAACAATTATGAGCATTTTTATAAAATAGTATAGTCTGTTAATTACCCTCATACTTTGATATATCATTTTATCAAAGGTGTCAACAAGAATTACTTTTCCTATTACTAATCTGTCATTTTCAATCTATTTTCTTTCTCCACAAAATATTTATTTATGAAAAGCAAATAAAGATTACAGACAAAAGTAAAAAAGATCTTTCAATACAAATTAAATGCTGCAATAGAAATGTTTCTGATTATAATTATGAAAATAATTATGAATAAGGTGGCCATGTCCTGGTTTCAAACCACTTGACCCAGTGTTCCAAAAGATTTAAAAAAAAAACGTTACAACTATACTGGTTTTAAAATTTGCCACGCTAAAAGGAAAAATGATAATATAATTTCAATCATGCATTACAATGTAATTTGAATAGGAACAATACATCTGTGGGATGGTAAAGGCAGTTCCTTGGGTGATACAACCTGTCATCTCCACCACCATAACACTAATATGCTCATGGCTAACTGAGGGTAGATCTAAATCACAGAGTAGTTCAAAATCACTTTAGTCAGTCTGGTCATTCTTCCATTGTAACATGTGTTACACAGTCACAAGGACCCTTATGAGATATCACAGGAAAGTGATCACTATAGTATCGATTGTTGACTTCCCATATAAAGAGTAGAAGTATCAAAAAGGAGTAAAGGGAAATATCAATGGCAGTGGAAGTGCATATATGGAAGTGAAAGTAAGTACCAACACCAGCATTCTACAGGGAGAGTGATGTATCCCAAGCCAGTGCACAAGGATCCATTGGTGTCAGCTGCTCCACAGAGGAATGTGTCCACTAGAGTCTCCCACGAGAAGATACAAGGATAGCAGTTGCATATCAAGATCATCAAGGTCAGCCTGGAATATGACAGTTCCAGGTGGAAGATAAACAGAGAAGACAATCAACAAAAATCCTATGAAGAGGAATATGGCTACCTCAAGAGTAGTGGTGAAGGGGATGGACTGAAGAATGGTGGCTCACAGTGAACCCCATGAGCTGGGCCCATTCACTGTCCTGCAGGACAAGAGAAAAATATTTGAAGGTTGAAAATCCTGCAGGCATATACAGATGGCTCATATACCTGAAGAAGTACTTTGATGTCATTAAGATTTTTGTGGAATCTGAGACAGTCCATATTAGGAGTGTGGCCCTCTCAGGTCTTTGAATGTTATGTGAACAAAGATTTTTATTTTAAAATAACTATTACCAAGGTCAGTTAATTGAATTGGCAAGTCTGTGTCCACGTCTTCAGTCATCTTAGGGACACAGATCCTAGACTACCATTTGAGGAGAAGGAACTATCTGCTTTTGCTGTCCTGGTGGTTTGGAAGGTCAGAGGCTGTCTGTGGATGTAACGCAGACAGCCTGACCTTCCAAATCAGATCCTGATCCTTCCTTCTTTCAGAGATGGAAATGGAAGGTGGAGATATGGGAACTGAAACCAGAGTTCACCTGCTGCAAAAGGTACCTCACAGTGGGGAAGAAATACTCTGAAGGTGGCACACTAATGACAGTCTACATCCCTCCTGAAGTCATTGGAATGATGGTCTTTCCAGTGACTGTGCTGACAAAAGAGATACTGCAGGTGGAGTGAGTGGTGCAACAAGGTTTCTTGCCCTATGATAAAAGACGTGGCTTACCACTTTGAAACACTGTATCTCTTTCCACTTTACACAGATATGAGATACACAACAAGGAGATCAAAATCTGTAGCAAACTGAGCAAATCAGTGTAAAACATACACAAATGACGATTTTTAGCTGATATGTGATCCAAGGCAAGACTGGATTTTAGTGTCAGTTTCATGGTGTACTTTTAATTAATTGAAATATCTGATTGTTCGAAAATCAAGTTTTAATATGAGTAGGAACTAGAATTATAACACAACATGGGGGTATCCAGGAGAAATGCTCTGAAAAAAATGCCCATTAAAATAACTGAAAAACTGATCTTTATAAAAATTTGTCAGTTTCAGCTTACCTAAGGAAAACTGGTAACTTTAATTATGAATTAATTACACATACAAAATAAATACATGAACATATCAATCAAATAACACTGTAACAGATAACAGGAAGAAATGAAGCTTTCAATGGATTAATATTCTTTTTTGAATTTTCAGCAGTATATTCATGTAGTTTACATTATTACCCATATATTTTTTATAGTTTTTTTATTTGAAGTGGATGGAGAGATTTTATTTTACAGTGATAGTGGGCTAGCTCTAAAATAGTTTTATACAAATTATTCACTTTTCATTCATGAGCAAAATTATTTCACAATTGATCTTATAGGCACCCCCTGCTGTATATGTAAAAAAAGCATGAAATTTAAAAAAAAATCTTATAAAATTGGGAGGATTTAGATGTGGATTGAACTAAACGGAAATAACAAGTGTAAAAATATACAATTGTAAATGCAGAAAACTGAATTTAATTACAGAATTTTAATTAAATCAAATGCTTTGATATAAAAATATACTGATATTTGATAAATAAATTTTAATTGCCACAAAAATCACTATTTTAAAAAATAAAGCTATAATGCTCTCATATGCCACTCATCTTATTGGGTTTTACACCAGTTACTTGTGTAGTTTCAAATTTGGTCAGTAAAAAAAACAACTGACATTTAGGTACTATTTTCAGTATCATAGTACTCCTTAGAATATCTAAAGGTTATATGCTTATCACAGAATTTCAAGTTTATGCTTTAACGAACTTCCATTATAGACATATAGACTTTAGATAATCTAAGGAGTATACAACATTGAAAATAGTAATATATGTCAGTTATTTTATGTGACAAAATTTGAAACTAGACAAGTGACACTGGTGTAAAACCCAAAAAGATTAGTGGCATATGCGAGTTTTATAACTATATTTTTTAAAACAGCGATTTTGTGCCATTAAAATTTTTTTAATTTCAATTTTGCTCTGCAACTTTATTTTTTAATTTTAATATTTATTAAATATATTGTCTAATTCATCTGCAACACTTAATCGAAACCATAAAAGTTACTAAAATTAGAAGTGTATTGGAATGTTTTACCTCAGAGGGGTGCTTTTTTGCCCACAATATGCAGATCACAAGGACACTGAGGACTCAGAGAAGGTTGGGGAAGACCATGGTAGATTCCTGTCAAGGCTATCCAGAATGTTCTCTAATGTGTACAGGGTATGGGTATGGCTCTCCCATGCATGGGGCCATGGCTTAATATTCCATCCGACATTAATGTCCACACCAATTTAGAAGTGTTATGTATTATTTTCATACTTTTCTTAACGATTAATAGAGACAAAGTATATTAAGCAATACAAACACCTGTTCAGTTTTCTGCAAACTCCCTACCCTATCAGTAGGGGACATCAATGGGCTCAGAAAGGCCACCATCTGTTGGATGTGATATTAAGCCATGATCCTGTGTGGAGGAGAGCCATACCATGTGCACATTAAAGAACTCCTAATATGGAACTGTTGCAGATTCCACAAAAATCGCTCTATTCAGTAGAGGACACCAATGGCCTTTCCAAGCCCATCAGTGTCTCCTATTGGCTGATGGCAGGGAGTTTTGTGGAGATAAATCGCAATGCTTGCCCAGCTGGGACTTGAACCTGGGAACTGCAGATTATGAGCCTGGAGGGCTACCAACTGAACCACCCTCACCCCAAATTAGAAGCGTTTTATTTTCATACTTTTCTTAATGAATAATAGAGACAAAGTATATTGAGCAATACAAACACCTGTTCGGTCTCCTGCAAACTCCCTGCCCTGTCCACAGTCAATAGGGGATACTGATGGGCTTGGAAAGGTCACCATCCATTCCACAGGATGTTAAGCTGTGACCCCGTGTGCAGAAGAGCCATACTCTGTGCATGTTAATGAACACACTGGATGGCCTTGATAGGAGACTACCATCTGTCTCCCTACAGCTGTTCCAGTGGGTCCCCTCCCCCAACTTTCTCTGAGCCCTCGGGGTCCTTGTAACCTGGACATTTAGCCCATTGTGTGCAAAAAATGCCATTCAGAGGTAAAACAACCCAACCTGTTCAGTTCGAACTTATGTAGTATATAAGTTTACCAAATATACTATAACTCGAACCTGGGAACTACAGATTACGAGCCTGGCATGCTACCGACTGAGCCACCCCTGCCCACCTTTATAGGGAAAAATAAAACTGGGTAAATTTATATTTGAACTAATTTTAAAACCAACTTGGCTCTTTTAAAATACGAGTAGTGTAACCACTGTCCATGATTATCCAACTATTTCAAATCTAACATTTATAATTTATGCAAAATGTCTGGATATTTCAGGATTACAAAGTGAGTTGTCTCCTAAATAATACAATGTATTTGCTTCCTCTTCCTGTCACCCACATTTTACATGGACTCCAAACGTTTTTAATGCACGAAATGACTGCATATAAGCTCATAATTTAGGCAATTGCATTCTTTACTACTACTTACTCAGCTACTGAATGCTGTTTTGATAATAGATTAATAAACAAAAAATCTTACTTTTTAATTTAGCCCTGACTCTATTGGCAGTTTTCTTTATGTCAGCCATTAGATCTTCCAATTCCTGTTTCACCTCTATAATAAAAGTATTTATTTTCAATAAGTATTATTTTGATCATTTAAGAAACATTAATAAAAAATGCATGTTTAGAAGTAATAAATAATAATTTTTTCTTACTGTGAACCTGTAAAACTGAAAGTATGGTCTGTCAGAACAAAAGATTAAAAATATATTATTTACTGAAATAATAGGATCTCTCCAATATACACAGGTCATGGGTTCAGATCTCACCTGTTAATGACAATTTTTCTTCTCTATTTATTTAACATATTATTTACTAGTTTACATGCCTTTTAATCATTAGAATTTCTTATTTAGCATATTATTTTCATTTTAATTTTACTTATTTTAACACATAAACAGTTAATAAAGTTAATATATTATTTTAATTACATAATCAATTTAGAGTACAATATACTTATATTATATAAAATATAAACATAAATGTTGTAATATTCTATGCAGCCCCAGTTTCAGATAAAAAATAAAAGGAAGAATGAGCAATATCAAGCCAAATGAAAGCAAGATTGAGATAGAAAAAACCAAAACACCATTTTGATTATTCTTGGTATGAATTTCCCCTCTCTGTCCTACATAACAAATTTCTTTAAAAAAATATATATATATACAGGGCGATTCAAAACTTATCGTTCAAATTTCGTGGGGAGGTAGTCGAATACGTCAGGAAACCGATTTCACATAGGAAAGTATGTCCGCAAACGTCATCTACATGAACAAAATGGACAAGTAAAGTGAACACAAGGAAACAGTACAGTTAAGTGGTAACGAATGTGACTTTTATTCCAACAAGGTAAAGTACAGGTTCACAGTAGGTGCTCAAAATTGCGACCATTTACATGGACACAGGATTCACAGCACCGTTGCATTGACCGCCGAACATTTTCAAAAACGCCTGGCATATCACGGACAATGCCTGCAGCGGCCACTATTCGTGCAACAAGGTCCATTTCACTGTTGATGGGGGTCTCGTACACATGGTCTTTTATGGCCTCCCACAAAAAAGAAATCAATGGGCGATAAATCAGGTGACCTGGGTGGCCAAGCGATCGGTCCACCTCTACCGATCCATCGAGCTCCGAATGTTTGGTTCAGGTAATCACACGCAACAATTGTGCTATGGGCTGGAGCCCCATCATGTTGATACCACATATCTCGGCAGATATGCGCAGGAACAGCGCCCAGAAAAGTCGGTAACACTGTCTCGAGAAATATTAGGCATTTCCGGCTGTCCAATCGGGGCGGTAGCAAGTAAGGTCCCAACAAACAGTCACCAATGATTCCGGCCCACACATTTACGGCCCAACATTTACGGATGTTGCGCAGCATGACTTCTCATACCATGCGGGTTGTCGTAAGCCCACACATGTGAATTGTGTGTATTCAACACACCTTCACGAGTGAATGAAGCTTCATCTGTAAAAAGGACAGAAGCTGGAAAACTGGGGTCCACAGCACCTTTCTGCATGAACCATTGTGCAAATTCCACACGCTTCGGATAATCATCAGGATGCAGTAACTGCACCCTTTGCAGATGGTAAGGATGCACACATTCCTCGTGCAGTATCCGCCACACTGCTGACTGAGAGACCCCAAGCTGCTAAGCAATAGTTTGTGTGCTGGTATTCGGATTATCTTTGATGGACTGTAGAACTTGTTCTGCGACGTTGACAGTCCGCGTCAGTCATCTTCTCCCCGTATCCTGCATGTTGCTGCGCAGTGAACCACATTCGCGCAGATTGCGATGCACACATGCAAACATTTGATGCTGTGGTATTCTTATGTTGGGGTATCGGTCTTCGTAAACTTGCCTAGCTCGGCGGCCGCTTTCGCCAGCTGCCCCATATGCAAGATGCATATCCGCTAGCTCTTGATGCGTAAAACGATTCATCTTATCACTAGTAAGTCAGCTCGTACACTGATGAGAGCGGGAGTGGTCGGGCGAGCTGTACACTGGTTGGGTACACACAACGCCCTCTACATACGCATGCGTACATTTGTGGACATTCTTTCCTATGTGAAATCGGTTTCCTGATATATTCCCTACCTCCCCACGAAATTTGAACGATAAGTTTTGAATCACCCTGTATATGCACACAATGGGCTAAATGGCCAGGTCACATGGACCCCAAAGGCTCAGAGAACGTTGGGGGAGGAGACCCACTGGAACAGATGCTTGGAGACAGATGGTAGCCTCCCGTCAAGGCCCACGGTCAGTAGGGGACACCGATGGGCTTGGAAAGGCCGCCGTCCGTCAGATGGGACGTTAAGCCGTGGCCCCGTGTGCGGGAGAGCCATACCCTGTGCACGTTAAAGAACACGCTGGATGGCCTTGACGGGAGGCTACCATCTGTCTCCCAACAGCTGTTCCAGTGGATCACCTCCCCCAACCTTCGGGGTCCATGTGATCTGGCCATTTAGCCCATTGTGTGCAAAAAAGCGCCTCTCAGAGGTAAAACAACCCAACACAACCCGTCAAGGCCATCCAGTGTGCCCAGTCAGTTAGGATGTCAGTAGGGGACACTGATGCTTTTCTAAGCCCATCAGTGTCCCCTACTGACCATGGGCAGGGCAGGGAATTTTGCGGAGATAAATCTCAACGCTGACCCAGATGGGACTCGAACCTGGGAACTACAGATTACGAGCCTGACACGCTACCGACTGAGCCACCCCCACCTCAGGAATCTCTGGGAAAACGACAATTTCTGCCACTGATAACATCGCACATGTCCGCCCATCCATTTGCCCGATAGCCCATTTGTTCACCTGGAATTATTGCTATTATATAGCATGATGTTTTATTTTTTTTCCACTTTCTGTTCCAGTTAGTAGAATTTTTGGAAGGGGGGGGGGGAGAGAGGGATACACCATACAAGGTAATGAGCCACCATCTGATGTCCTGAACTATGAAGCAAGCATAGAAGGAGAAAACAAAAAGGATAAAAGTTTCAATCTGTAATGCCACAGGGTAGAAATATTCTGGTTGACCATCAGTTATAAGGCTTCCTATGTAGTGGTGATTTAGTGCATTTTAATTTCAATATATATATATCAAAGTTTTGAACAACAAAAACATGAACTTTCTAGCCAACCCAATGAAATGTAAACTATGAAACACAATAATGCAATAAATTTATAAAATACACTAAAGAGCATAATTGAAAGGAAAATTACAGTAAATTTCTTGATTTATCAACATTCGATTTAAAAATTTACACTTTAATGCTATTGACTTTCTGGGTCATGTGTTTTAGCTTTATGAAGTTATTTTATGCTAGAGGTAATTTCAAAATATGGTATACATAATTTTAAGCTTCTAATTCTAGGAACAGAAATATATCTACAAGCAAAATAAATAACGTTTTCTTCAAATATGGTGAAAGATTAACAATAGAAACAAACTGAAAATCATAAACCTATATAAAAATACAAATTAATCTCTAATAAGTAAAAAAAAAATTTGTATGTAAGTGGATTATTTAATTTATACACTGCAATCACTAAAAATTAGCAGCTTTTCACGTGAGTAATACTTGAT
This sequence comes from Ryuthela nishihirai, assembly GCA_038380435.1. Lineage (NCBI taxonomy): Eukaryota > Metazoa > Arthropoda > Arachnida > Araneae > Heptathelidae > Ryuthela > Ryuthela nishihirai. The sequence goes on from JAWZYU010000008.1 coordinate 23,059,474, forward strand.
ATATGGAAATGCAGTGTGATGGTCCACCCATTCACTTTTACTTTCTTTAACCAGTTTTATTTTACTTATATTTATTATTTTGGGGATTTTCTTCAGTTGGTCATCACTTTTCCTCAACCAAGACCTCTAGAGGAATTGTGCAGGTGCAACTCTGATTTCTGATTGACAGCGGCTAATGTGCGTGGAAGGAATGCCTCCTCTTGCATCATAGCTAGTGCAAGCATAACATTATGCAAATGTACTTTCCCAGTGTGCAACACACGTCCGTTGCATGCCACATCATAGTAAGTGATGTTAGGTGACGGAGTTAGTAATTAGCGAGTGGAGTAGAGTTTTGCACGGAGTTAGTAGTTTTGAAGCTAGTAGAGAATGTGAGCTAGTTTTGGAGATGTTAGTTTGGAGTTGTGATTTGAGAATGTAGGTGGAGATGTTTTGAGTGAGCTTTTAGTTGCTCCAATAATTTGATGTAGAAGAAGTGTCACTTTGGTGAGTCACGATTTTTTGGAAATAAACTTTGCTTAATGAAATAGTTTGACTTTTAAAATATTTTCTCTTGAGCAGGATTCCCCGCCCTGTCCACGATCAGTAGGGGACACTGATGGGCTTGGAAAGGCCGCCATCCGTCGGATGGGACATTATGCCATGGCCCCGTGTGTGGGAGAGCCATACCCTTGCACATTAAAGAACATGCTGGATGCCCTTGACGGGATGCTGTCTCCCAACAGCTGTTCCAGTGGGTCCCCTCTCCCAACTTTCTCTGAGCCTTCGGGGTCCATGTGACCAGGCCATTTAGCCCATTGTGTGCAAAAAAGTGCCGCTCAGAGGTAAAACAACCCAACCCAACCCTTGAACAGGATAATTGAATTTGACTAGATTTAAACTTTAATAATTGACAATCTTTTTTGAATTGATTTCTTATTGACTATGTAATGCATAACATATTTAGTGAACCCTTATTTAACTTTATTTGGCAAGATTAATGCCTGGCACCCAAAGTTATCCAGAAATTTAGTATAATTTTGATCAGTCACAAGGTCCAAAGTGAAGAATTTAACATACATTTTGGAGAGTTACAACAGTGACTCTTCAAGGTCATGGAGCAGTATGTGGAAGTTGAAACATGTTTAGATATTTCATAAGTAATATCAGAACAGTATGCAGTCAGTCTCTGTTGTTTTCTTGGTTTGGAAAGGTGTTTGTTTTTGCATATGTGATTTTTTTTCAGGCTATGGCTGATCTAGAAACCGAGCAACAGTATGTGATACATTGCTGTGTTCAGCGGCAAGGCTTAAGTGGTGCACAGCAATGAAATGTGATTTCAAGTGGCATGAAAAGCACTTCTATCAATGCACAAAAACAAAATATTGCCCAAGCTCAGAATATTATCAATGAAGAGAGCAAAAAAAAAACACTGTATGTGCTTAGCAGCAAGGATGGGCCTTTCTAATGGCAGTGTTCATGCAATAGAACTTTCCAGAGTGAGAGAATTATGGAAATTGACTGCATACTGTTTTGCTGTTACTTGCAATTGTATCACAACATATTCAACTTGCACACACTACTCCATGCCATCAAAGAGTCATTGTGCTGACATATATATCATGTATTAGCTCATATAAAAAGCTGCCAATTGTTGGCGACTTCAGTTCATAAATTAAATGATCCACCTTCACAGAATTATTTAAAAAAATTGATTATTTTGAGTACATCTTTTTATAAAGGGCTAGTAATTGGTCTGAGCCAGCTAATGAATTCACATTCTAATGTGGACAGAAGAGGTATAGCTACTCCTGAGTTAATAGATGAAGTTGAAATGTGAATTATTAAAAGATTATTAAGTGCATAAAGCAATTGCACAAACTGATTGAACACAACATTCATGGACATGCACTCCTTCAGTTTCTTATTCTAGCATAATATCAGCAATTTTTGTTTACTTCTCATGAAAATAATGCCTAATAAAATAACAAGCAATGTATAGATAAACTGTAGAGTATATAACTTGCTCAACAGTAACTAAAATACAGCAAAAATAGTGTTAATTAAACTGATTTGAATTACTGCTGTGTTGGAAACTTTATTGAATACTAATAAAATATTGCTCACAAATGTACCAGACATTTAAAATCTATTCAAAGTAGTTGTAACTATTTGGTCAAAATATCATAGTGTATTAATAGCAAAAATTAGTTGAATGCACATTTTAGGCTTCATGCAACAATGCACCTTTATTAAAAAAAACTTACTTTCGTCTGTTTGTGGAGCTGATAGGATGGCACTGTGTTTCTTTTTAACCTCTTCGACATTAGCTTGAATCTTTTCAATATTCTCCCTAATTTCTTCAACCTAAAGATATACATAACAAAAATAAAATTATAATACTCTAAATATGTTTCATAATAAAATTTTTTCATAAAATTAAATTTTTACCATCTATGTGATGATGTCACTTTTAAAGAATTTCATTAAAGAATAGTTGATATGTTAATTAAGAAAATATATGTGCTATTTGCCATACAGAGCACACCCACATATTCTGATGCTAAATTTTCAAACTAGTGGATAAGGCAAAAATAATATTCTTAATATGACTCATGTTTACTTAATTTAACTTCACTGGGCATTTACTTATATGCAGTGTAGAGTAAAATAAAAACCAGAACACTACAAGAACTTAGGTACAAAATTGAGCAATCCTGTGCTATTAGGAGTGGGGTAGCTCAGACAGTAGCGCACCAGGCTCGTAATCTGCAGTTCCCAGGTTCGAGTCCCAGGTGGGTCAGCATTGAGATTTATCTCCACAAAATTCCCTGCCCTGCCTACGGTCAGTAGGGAACACCAATGGGCTTGGAAAAGCCACCGTCTGTCAGATGGTATGTTAACCCGTGGCCCCGTATGTGGGAGAGCCACACCCTGTGCATATTAAAGAGCATGCTGGATGGCCTTGGCGGGAGACTACCATCTGTCTCCCAACAGAGATCCAGTGGGTCCCCTCACCCAACTTTCTCTGAGCCTTTGGGGTCTTTGTGACCTGGCCATTTAGCCCATGGCGTGCAAAAAAGTGCCGCTCAGAGATAAAACAACCCAACCTGTGCTTTTATTGCAACAGAAACTTCTGTTCAAGTTAGGACACTCAGTTGTTTGCCACTGTCAACAGTATCTTGATGTTAATGGTGATCACTATGAACATTTGCAATGATGAATCAAATGAACCATTGTTTCACTAAATATATACATACTTTCTTTGTTAAGAAAAAATGTTCTTTCATGAAATGTGCATAAATTGGTTTGAGATACATTGTATAAATCACTGAGACAAGCAGCATAGCCAGAATTTTAGAGAGGATGGGGGGATTGAAAAAAACTAGATTTTTTTTATGGCAAATTGATGAAGTAATGCTTTCAAGAACAAAAATGTGTCTTTGTGTGTTACGGTGTGTGTGACAAATAACAATGGTTTACAAGGTTTTTATAACATGAACAATTGTAGCTGCCTTTAACTATTTTTCTGATGTTGATTTCAGACCTGGCCTTAAAAAACGACTGGCATGTCATGTTTTTATGTCATTGGTCATTTTGACTCCCACTAAGATCTTCCTATACCAACATCTCCAAGCAACTGGAGGTTATATAGATATTTTACTTTTTGTGGATATTAGATATTTTAGTTTTTGTGGCTGGCAACACTGATTTCCAAGTGGGAGAAAACATGTAACAGTAATATAACCTCAGACTGCCATTCTTGTTGTTTTCATTGTAGGAGGAACATGTGTAGTATGTTGAAGAATGAATTTTGGCATTTAAATGGCACAAAGGCAGTGTCGTGGATGTGTTGTGAATATGCCAGATAAGTTTTGTTATGTGTGTGGAAATTATATTTTAAAATCCCAGAGTCATTCTTTGACAAAAATTGTGAAGAATGCCTATAGCTTATATTTTGGATGTCATATTGGAGATCAGGACAAAACATGGGCTCCACATGTGTGCTGCATTTCGTGCTTTGTTGGCCTGTTTGAATGGTTGAAAGGTAAGATAAAATCCTTGCCCTTTGCAGTTCCAATGGTTTGGCATGAACCAACTAGTCACTTGCATGATTGCTATTTTTGTTTAATTAAAGTGTTGGGCTTTTCAAAAACGAACAAAAGCAAAATACAATATCCAAATGTGCCTTCAGCCATAATGCCTTTTCCTCATGGAGAAGATCTTCCTATACCAACACCTCCAACCAACTGAGAGGAAATGGATTCACATTCATCAGAGGAAGACTTTGAGTCAAATAGAGATCCTGATCCTACATACATCACTAAAAATTTAGATGAGCCTCATCTGATTCAATGAAGCAAAATTTAAGCAAAACGAATTAAATGATCTTGTTCAAGACCTAGGACTTTCCAAACAACAAGTTGAGGTTTTAGGTTCAAGACTTCAAAAGTGGAATCTTCTGGCCAAGGATGCCAGAGTTTCTCGGTTTAGAAAGAGAAATTTGGCTTTATCTGCTTACTACACAATGCAAGATGGCTTGTGTTTCTGTACAGATATTTTAGGGCTGATGGAAAAAATTGGAACAACTCACAACCCTAAGGGAGTGGCGTCTATTTATAGATTTGTCAAAATTCAGCTTAAAAGCTGTCCTTTTGCATAAAGGAAATCAAAAATCTTCCATTCCAGTGACATTTTCTGTGGGAATAAAGGAAACTTATGAAAGCATGGAAAAAATACTCACTGCTATAAAATATGACCAGTTTAAGTGGGCAACACGTGATGACATTAAAAGTCATATCTCTCTTGCTCGGGCTTCAAGGAGGCTTCAAAACATTTTTCTGTTTTCTGGGTTTGTGGGACAGTAGGGTAAGAGAGGAACACTACAAAACAAAAGACTGGTCCAAAAGAGATGTTTTTATTCCTGGAAAGAGCAATGTGAGGTATAAGCCTCTAGTTGACCCCTCTGATGTTCTGTTCCCACCAGTACACATCAAACTGGAGGTTATGAAAAACTTTGTAAAGGCTATGGACAAAACTGGTAAAGGGTTTTTGCACTTGAAGGAAAAATTTCCAAAACTAAGTGATGCCAAACTTAAAGAAGGGATCTTTGTTGGTCCTCAAATTAGGAAGCTACTGAATGATACTGTCTTCGAAGAAAAACTGAATATGAAGGAGCACACTGCATGGAAATCCTTTATGTCTGTGGTCCAGGTTTTCTGGGGAATTACAAAGAGGAAAACTACATCAGCTTATTCCAGATCTTCTCAAAAACTATAAAAATCTTGGCTGCCGAATGCCTTTGAAGATTCATTTCTTGCACTCGCATCTTGACTTCTTTCCCAAGAAATTAGGAACTGTCTGTGATGAGCAAGGGGAAAGAAGATTTCATCAGGATATCCGAACCATGGAAGAGAGATACCAAAGCAGGTGGGACCCAGCAATGATGGCTGGTTCTTGCAGAAGGAAGATACCTCAACACAAAAAACAAAACAAAAATGAACTTCTTTTAAGTATAAAAGATCCTTACCCATGTTTCTTTATTTTGCATTTCAATATTATTTCATTTGTCACTTTATATTCAGTGGTATATAACTATGATGTTTCTAATTTTTTTCACTGTAATCATGTAATTAATTAATGACTTTTAAGTTTCAATTTAATAAAATAATCACATTTATTTTCATTTCTCAGATATGCATATTCATTGAAATTTGAAATACATCAATCCATAATTAAAGAAAACTATGTGCTGCAGATTTTTCACAACCATATTTGAATTCAGCACCCAAAAATTAGTTAAAAACATACTATTCGACCAATGCTATGAAAAAAAAGGTTCAATTTGTTGTCTAGTGTAATCAATGTTGGATTATGATATTTGAAGGCTCCAGGGTGCAAAACGTTCATGAGGACTCCACAACTGTCATGGGGGGGGGGGGGGGGGGAGAACTATCTACAAAAAATTTGGTAAAACTTACAAATGGAAAAAATGTATGTAGTAGGAAAATAAATTGAATTACAGAAATATATAAATAGAAATTTAATATGCATTATATAAACTTTCACATACTGAAAAAACAAAAGTAAATATTCTTTGTTGTCTATTAACAAAAATCAAATATTTACAGGACTGGATTTAACTGAGGTGCAGTTGCTCCAGGACCTCATGTGTTTAAGAGAATATATATATATGATAATAGGCCTATTTTCACTTAAATATTTGATCTTTTAGAATTCCTTAGATTTAAATAAAAGCTTTGTTTCATTAAAACATGCGAAACTAATTTCCTGTTATTATTAATATTTTTTTTAAATCTAACATAAAGCCCCTGCAAACTATTTTATCCAGAACCTCACAATACACCAGTACATATATACATATGGATATCAATCATATTATATGACCACTCCTGGGCCCCAAGTGGTTCTTAGTTATACCCTCCAACTTCTGAACACAGAAAATGCATCTTCTTCTTGTGTAAACCTAGCTACCATTTACAGGCCTTATTAAAGTACTAAAAATATAGTTTGATATAGAAATTTAAAATTCAATTATTAAAAATCCATAATAATCCATAATTAAAATTGATTTATGCTTCTAGAAATATTAATAAAAGGATTTAAATGATCAGGAATATCTTGATTGCCATTACTATGAGTCTGTATGCCCTCATCAACCCAATAATCCTTTCTGAAGGAAAATATAATCACATTTATTTCATTTCCCAGATATGCATATTCATTGAAATTTGAAATACATCAATCCATAATTAGAAAAAAAGCTATGTGCTGCAGTTTTTTCACAGCCATATTTGATAGTACTAGATGTAGGGACACCTGGCAGTATTTTGGGTCATCGCTTAGGATGGCAAATTCATCCTGGTTAACATTGAATTGTGTACCATTCATAATATGACGTCGAGAACTTTAGGGTATCGAATAAATATTTTCATTTGAACAAAACAAATTAATTTACAGTAAATTCTCTGGTCAAACTGTATCATTTCACTTTTAACGTACTAAAATTATTTTGCAGCTCTGCTCTTCGCGTAGCATTCAGCTCCATTTTTCAAATTTCAGCTTAAGGTTCACTGCCTACTAACATTTAGTAAACTAGGATGAAATCTATAACACAACACCACCATATTTTAGCTATCGCACTGCAAAGTCTTCTCTATAACTTATCCCATAAGTAGAGGCGAAGACACCTCTCCTGAATTAAGACTATCCAGGAACAATCCGAATAAAACTTCGAATTAAAAAATCTCTAATATTCATTTGATTCAGATGAATTCAGATCATTAAGATTCAGATGAATACACGTAATATTGAAATTATAGATATTTCTGAACATGTGAAAGGCATGAATATAATTATTCTCTGAGGAGCAAAAGGGAAACAACTATGCTTGAGGATGTTGGCAAGTTTTAGCTTGGGTTTTTACCTCTGAGCGGCACTTTTTTGCCCACAATGGTCGGGTCACAAGGAGCCCCAAGGCTCAGAGAGTTGGGGGGGGGGGAGAATCCACTGGATGGCCATCCAGCGTGTTCTTTAACATTCACAGGAGGGTATGGCTCTCCCGCACACGGAGCCACGGCTTAAAGTCTCATCCGACGCACGGCAGTCTTTCCAAACCCATAGGGTGTCTCCTACTGATCGAGGGCAGGGCGTGAAGTTTGCGGAGATAAATCTCAACGCCGGCCCAGCTGGGACTCGAACCTGGGAACTACAGATTACAAGCCTGGCGCGCAACTGACTGAGTCATCACTGTCCCACGCGAGCTTTAGCAAAAAGTGGCGAGTAATATGAGGTCAAAAAGTATCATAATAATTCAAACTCACTTATATTAGAGACTATATTGAAGACAAGGATCTAAGAAAAGAAAGAGGAGGGAGGGACAGCAAGTCACTACATTAAACCGAAACGGACACGAACGCCGTTCGGGTACATAATTTCTTCTTTCGTTTTAGTGGTCTTTTTAAAAAATATTCTTGCAAAACATGTGTAATGTATACATTTACCATTTTTTCTGCCTCCATTACGATTTTAAATAAATTCTTAAGTAAGGGAGGGGGCGACTTGTTCCTTCCCTTAGATCCGGCCCTGCTAGAGTGCATAATTTGAAATTTTTAATATTTTAAACTTCCTCTACAGCACAAAGAAAAATAAATAATTCCCAATCTTAAGCAGCTCCAGTGTCCAAATGAAAGCCCCTAACTGCAGTTCTAAACGTTTTTCAGTGGTTCCAACATAATATAGCGGCGGTTCGTCCTTAAAAGCATCGAAACGAGAAAAAGCAAATGACACGCAAGGCATCTCAATATTCTCGACTGATCTTCGGATACCGCCGGATACGAAACTGACGAAAGAATACAATGTAAGTGTTCCATTCATGAATAAGCATTCAAATTTATTTCGCTGATTTTATTTGCCATTAGAAGAATAGCCATGCCTACGGATGAATGAAGGCCACTGCCCCCGAGAGCTACGGCGAGCGCCGCCGCCGTCACGAGTGTCATCGAAGTTGAGCGTTGGAATTCTTGGCATCGTGCCACATTTGGCTGATCGATACTGATGTGGAAAAGCTCATTTTCCAACAGGGAGGGAAAAGTCAAAAAGTATCACCATCTAGTAAACCACTTTTGTCCAAAAGCGAATTTAGCAAACTTATAAATCTCCAAAATCAAGTTGGTTTGTTTTCCTGGGTACATAGGACACCCACTACACATATTGATCAAGACAACTCACCAACGATGGTACACGGCTTGGACTAGGAGTACAGCACTTTTATTCTTTACCCAACGCTTGCACGTTACATTTGTGCAACAAGTTTACTCTGCATTAAAGCGATGGCGCTTATTTGTTGCAGGTGTTAAATATTTAGTATAGTATACCAATTTCCTACAAAAGCTTAACAGCGTAATCGTATGTGCTATTTTTCACGAACATGATCAATCATATGAGAAATTACCCTTTGACATGTATTGGAAAATTTCCAATTTATGGAGAGTCACATTCAAATCCGCCTGACAATAGCTTTGTAAAGAAGCTTTTTACGGAAAAATATCACAGAGATTAAGATCTCAACCATTTTCATCTAATCTCAATTTTCAACAATATCCGTAATATTTAAAGAGCTAACAAAGATGCAACATTTAACAGCACTGTTGCTATTTACTTTAGAAGATAACTAAAACCTTTAGAAGGTAGTTAAAACGCAATAACTGTTATTATAAGTCGTTCACTAAATTAAGTCTAATTTTAGAATTTCTGACTCCAATGATATTTTTTCGCAAAAAGGTGGTTTGCAAATTTTGGGAGCTTTAGGGTTCGAACCCCGGGTAAGGCATGGATTTTAGTGTCGTTTTTCTGCTGAGGTCCTGCTATCCTCACAGACCTTCTACTATGGCATATAAACTGACAGGCTCCTGTCAGAACCCCTGTGGCAAGTAGCTGCTTGAGGGGGTATTTATTTTATTTATTTTTACGTGTCTTTCGTTTCACATAACATGGAAAGGTCTCGATGCATCGTAAGCAAATCGTAGCAAGACCGTCGATAAAGATGTAAAAGGGGTGGGGAGGGCGGGAATAAGAATGGGGCCATGCCCTTCCATCTCCACCATAAATGAAACGAGAAAAACAGTGCATTTATTTTACAAGAATTAAAAAGGCTACTAAAATGGGGGATTATACACTGAAATGGCGTTCCGGTCCGCACCAGCTCAATTTAGTCACTTGAACTAAACTTTTTTCTACATTCTTTCTTGAGGTGGCTGGGTTGGATCAGTCGGTAGCGTGCCAGGCTCGTAATCTGCAGTTCCCAGGTTCGAGTCCTAACTGGGCTACAGTTGCGATTTATCTCCTCAAACCACTCTGCCCACGGTCAGTAGGGGACACCGAAGGGCTTGAAAAGGCTGGCGTCCGTCGTCTTGGAAGGGTTGCCGATGTGATGCAATGCGGAAGAGCCATACCCAGTGCACGTTAAAGAATACGCCGGATGGCTTTGGCTACCATCTGTCTAACAACTGCCCAGTGGGTCCCCTTCCCCCAATCTTCTCTGAGCCCTCGGGGTCCCTGTGATCTGGCCATTTTAGTCCATTGTTTGCAAAGAAGTGTCGCTCAGAGGTAAACCAACCCAGGTTGTTTGAAAATGAACAGTCATTTTGAAACTCCCCCCCCCCCCGTTTTTTTTTTTGGGGGGGGAGAGAAAGGAAGGGTAGCAATTATTTTGGTTTCAAAAGCCATCAGTCGATATATATCTTCTCTACCCTCTATGGTTAAATGAAAAGCCACATGTTAGACATATATGGTAGAATTACTGTTTCAAGATAATTTCTAAAATTTTTTGCTAATATAAACTGATATTTAGAGAATAAAATTTTTTCAAGGAAGTTGGGATTAAATCTCCAAAACTTTCCCCTGGCTACGAAGCTTGTACCTGAAACATATATCTGCATTTGAAAGGGTCAGATTTTTTAAAAATCAAACCCACAACTAAGAATTCATAAGACATATATTAAAATGATTTTAGAAATTTTTAGTACGCATGCTACATACACTATATTACTAAATGAGTCCGGATACTCATGTTATTTGAATGGAAAACAATATTCAAAACTTCTTAACTTTCAAAACAAGTTTTTTTTCAAGGAATAATATCACTGGAGATAAATTGAAGATCTCATTCAAATCTTACTCTTTTTATTTACATCATATAGGATGGAGATGGATTCCAGAAATTACTTCCAGTTTATACAGGCCTTCTCACATAAGGACATGTTCCACTAAGACCAAAAATCACTGCTCACCACTGCCTTAGTAGAGTTGGGTTGTTTTACCTCTGAGCGGCACTTTTTTGCACACCATGGGCTAAATGGCCAGATCATATGGACCCCGAAGGCTCAGAGAAGGTTGGGGGAGGGGACCCACTGGAACAGCTGTTGGGAGACAGATGGCAGCCTCCCGTCAAGACCATCCAGCGTGTTCTTTAACGTGCACAGGGTATGGCTCTCCTACACACGGAGCCACGGCTTAACGTCCCATCCGACGGACGGCGGCCTTTCCAAGCCCATCGGTGTCCCCTACTGACCGTGGGCAGGGCGGGGAATTTTGCGGAGATAAATCTCAACGCTGACCCAGTTGGGACTCGAACCTGGGAACTACAGATTACGAGCCTGGCGCGCTACCGACTGAGCCACCCCCGCCCCACCTTAGTAGAGCTAACAGCACAAACATAGAAACCATGCTCTCCCGGGATTCAAACCCGGACTCCGATAATTGCAGGTCACTGCGAACGAAAAGCGTGACACTGTGACACCAAGGAAGCAACTATTTTCAGCACTATTCGTTTCATATTGAAACGAGGCTGAAAAACAAATCGCTGAAATATTTAACAGCAACGTTGCTGGTCACAAGAATTTAACTCAAAGGTTAATTAATATACAAATAATAACTGTTACAAAAAATTGTTTACTAAGATAAATGTAATTTTAAAAATATGTGTAATGATTTTTTCAGTTTCCCTTAATTTTGAAGTTAAGTGCTACCACGATTTTAATTGCAGCATCTGCTGTTAAATGTTGCAACTTCAAGAAATTTTTTTATTATTTTTTGTAAAAAGTTATTTTATATATTATAAAAATATTTTATTTAGTAATAAATGAATATTAGTGAAAATCGACATTGAAAGTTGAGTGAGATCTTTAGTTCATATCCGGTGACAATTTTCCACATAAAGCTCATTTTAGTGCTTTGACCATAAATTATAGGATTAGGGCGCCATTTTAATCTATGTCTTAAATAAAATGCACAGAAAAATAGTTAACTGGTTATATATGAGCATTTCCTGAAATGGTGGTAAATATATACCAAGTTTAATCTAATCATCTCGTTTTGCTTCAAACAAAGAAATACGATTGCTCACCGGCAATAGGGGCGGAGGTGACAGTCGGTAGTGCGCCAGGCTCATAATCTGCAGTTTCCAGATTCGAGTCCCGGCTGGGTCAGCGTTGAGATTTATCTCCGCAAACTCTCGCCCTGCCTTGGTCAGTAGGAGGCACGATGGGCTTGGAAAGGCCCCGTTCATCGGATGGGATGCTAAGCCATGGTCCCTGTGCTTATTAAAGACCTCGCTTGTTTAATTTGCCCTCTAACAGCTAGTGAGCCCCCTTCCCCCTACTTTCTCTGAGCTCTTGGGGCCCTTATGACCTCTCCATTTAACCCACTGTGTGCAATAAATGCCGCTCAGATGTAAAACGACCCAACCCACTGGCAATAAGATCAGGTCCTGCAATTCTACCATCCTTGAATAGCATGTATGCGGGTAAGATTACGGAACTAGAATTAACTTTTTCTTATTTCCTGTGCGGCACATACTTGACTATGCAAATACGATGTAACCGGAAACCCAACAAAAGTGCTCGCAAACCACGAAGTGAGAAAATTTTCCTCCAAAAACGAGAGAAAAAAAAAATACGGTGAAATCACTCACGCTCCGTTCCACAAGAGCGAGGCTGCTGAATTAACAACTTCCGAACTGAATTAATGAAGAACTTAATTCACAAATTGACACGAGCAAAGGTGAAAATAAACTCACGTGAAATACTGTCTAATATTCATTTATTAAAATAAGTTGTTTTTTCATCGAGGATTAAACGGTGGCGGCACGGATGGATTTGTTAAAAAAAACAGCTCAAGAATATTACGTTGCTCTATTCTGGAATTAACCAGTAGGAAATCTGAAGTGCCCGAATCTTATGGCTGATGAAGAGCAAGACGTTCTCTTTATGAAGCCAACGAAACATGAGAAAGGAAAATAACATTCTGCGGTTTAAGTTTTCATCTCTTAAATCATTATTATTTCTGAATTTCTGATTTATAATGACGGCGTTCCTTTTGCTGGTAATAACTACATCCCGAAATGCATCATAAAAATGCGAAAGTGCTAATGTAATTTTCGTTTTATTTTTATTTGAAACAATCACGGTCAGTAGTTGATACGGCTATTTCAGCTATTAAGATTCCAAATAACAGTTGACCATAATCTATATTTATAAATAATACTACAATTTTTGCAGTTTAACTCTATTCCAGTGGCTACTAACTGAAATGCCGCAATATATAAATAAAAAAATGCATTACAAGTATTTTTTTAAATACCCTTATAGAAATATGCAATGCAAATTGCCTTGGTTTAGTATGTTCTTCCTTTTCAAATATGTTGGGTTGTTTTACCTCTGAGCGGAACTTTTTTTGCACACCACGGGCTAAATGGCCAGGCCACATGGACACCGAAGGCTCAGAAAATGTTGGGGGAGGGGACCCACTGGAACAGCTGTTGGGAGACAGATGGTAACCTCCCGTAAAGGTCATCCAGCATGTTCTTTAACGTGCACAGGGTATGGTTCTCCCGCACACGTGCCACGGCTTAACGTCCCATCCGACGGACGACGGCCTTTCCAAGCCCATCGGTGATCCCCTACTGACCGAGGGCAGGGCGGGAAATTTTGCGGAGACAAATCTCAACGCTGACCCAGCTGGGACTCGAAACTGGGAACTACAGATTACGAGCCTGGCTGGCCTGGCGAGCTATCGACTGAAGCCACCCCCGCCCCCACTCGGTCAGTAGTTGATACGACTATTTCAGCTATTAAGATTCCAAATAACAGTTGACCATAATCTATATTTAAAAATATTACCACAATTTTTGCAGTTTAACTCTATTTCAGTGGCTACCAAATAAAATGCCACAATAAATATAAAAATGTATTACAAGTATTTTTTAAATATCCTTATAAAAATATGCACCGCAAATTGCGTTGGTTTAGAATGTTCTTCCTTTTCAAATTTGTATATCATACTATCAAACACAGTAACTTCTTACGAGTGCCATTAAAATTGTTAATTTACGACAGGGATGCCTTAAGCCAAAGGAAATTGGGAACTACCGGTTAGTTTATTATAATTATAAGGATCAGATTTCCGCACGCTCGCAGCCCAGAAGAGCACACTTCGCCGGACAGTGACTTGTAAACATTATAGTAAAATTTAACCCTTTCCTTGTAAAAGGAAACAGTTTTTCAGATTATAATTCAAATAGATAATTTCTTAGCTGGCAGATTAAGCAGTCAAGCTACACAGACCAAGAACAGTTCAATAAAAACATATGCGAAATATCGAATGAATAATTCCAACATGCCTCCGGAACTTAAGGCACTTGCAGCGAAACAAACGAGATGATCATAAAAGGCTTATTCCCTGCTTTTATTAATTGATTTTATGCACCGCATACCAGCGTTTCTCAATCCAATACTATTCAAAGTTTCATCAATGCAAATGGACACACATTCTGTGCATATTTAAACGAAAATGCAACGAAATGGCAATCCGTTTAAAACTGTTATTATACACGTTAAAATAATAACTTATTAAAATTAGAAATTACTTTGAAGGGGAGCGTTGCGAACGAACTAATCTTCAAATGAACTTATTTCAATAGAACTAATTTTCAAATGTTCCTTGATTTTTGGATTTGTCCCTTGAGATGAAGAGAACAGAGCACAAATACTTGCCTCGCTAATAATACGATGATAATTACATTTGACATGCTATATTTCAGATTTTACATTGAATTTTTGCTATTATTGCTTTTTTTTTTAATTTGCGTGCTAACTCTAAATCTTGCGACTTACTCGGTAAAGACCATGGTATATAGATCAAATATCACTGTTCTATAGTGATGGCTAACTGGGTTGGGTCGTTTTACTCCTGAGCGGCACTTTTTTTGTGTACAGTGAGCTAAATGACCAGGCCATTATGGGTTCAGATGAAGTGTGAGAAGGTAGTACCCATTGGCCTGCTATTAGGAGAGATTGAAGCCTCTCATCAAGGCCATCCAGCGTGTTCTTTTTAACGTGCACATATATAGCTCTCTTACACACAGAACCATGGCTTAGCGTCCTATCTGACAGAGGGCGCCTTTCCAAGACTATTGGTTTCCCTTTTTCACCGAGAGCAGGGTGAGAGTTAGAGGACACAAATCTCAACGTAACTGGGGGGGGGTCTACGTGTGTGGGAGCGAGCTGCGGATTTCTTTTGGGTGGCCCCATATTGAAGGAGTGGTTGGAATTGTCTGAAATATCATATGTTAGCATATGCACATCCGAATGATATGCAACTAAGTCAGTAAGTTACAAATGGTATTCATGCGTCATGTTTGTAAGTATAAGGTGACAGCACCTGCTTTGTTAGTTACTTACCCTCACCTATGAAGATGATGAACTGTCCAATAAAATCTAAAACCGATGCAATAACATGAGAGTCAGCTAGTATTGAGAACATGCAATAGTATTTGGCAGATACTGGTGATATATACTGCCTAGCCATATCAGCATGAACCATGAAATATACAAATGTTATGCCAATGTATGCAAAATTACTGACGTAAGTCCTCTATATACTACGAAATCCTATAAAAGCCGTAAAGGGATGGTGGAAAGCAAAGTCAAGTGCAACGAGGATAAAAAGGCTGATCTGACTGATTTGGAAAGGGAGCTAGCTTGTCATTGGAGCGCAATTGAAAGGGGCATTCATAACGGAGGTGATGAAACTCAGCGGAAAATCACGGGGCAGAATATGACAACTGAATGGAGAATGGCAACGTCTCAAATAGCATCTGCCAGTCATGGAAAATGCAGGAGCAAAAGGCTCTTAACAGAGAGTAATAGGCGGTTGTTGGCATGAACTGTACGGCAAAACAGAGCTGCTACAGTCTCAGACTGTACTTCAAAACCCATTTCAATGAGAACTATGAGTAATGTAGAGAATTGAAAACTCTGAAGTTTAGAAACTACCATGATACATATGGATCCGAAGGTAGATGTTCAGAATAATTTGGGTTGGGTTGTTTTACCTCTCAGTGACACTTTTTTGCACACCATGGGCTAAATGGCCAGGTCACATGGACCCCGATGGTTCAGAGAAGGTTTGGGGAGGAGACCCACTGGAACAGCTGTTGGGACACAGATGGTAGCCACCCGTCAAGGCCATCCAGTGTGTTCTTTAACGTGCACAGGGTATGACTCTCCCACACACTGAACCACGACTTAACGTCCCATCCGACGGACGGCGGCATTTCTATGCCAATCGGTGTCCTCTACTGACCGTGGGCAGGGCGGGGAATTTTGCGGAGATAAATCTCAACGCTGACCTAGCTGGGACTTGAATCTGGGAATTATGGATTACGAGCTTGGCACGCTATCGACTGAGCCACTCCCGCCCCCAGAATAATTTGGCCAGGCAGTGTAAGTTATACAGAGCAGCGAGCACAACACCATAAAATGTGGATTGACAAGACCTTGTATTTGCAATAGCATAGATAGCCAGAAGAGTTCGAGCAAGGGCAGACAGTAGGGTTTAGTGAGGCTGGGTAGTCAACTCGAGAAATGGCTGCTGGTGGTGGCCGTAATATAAGACAGTTGATTCACCGGTGGTTGGACGAAGAAATCCACAATCATCAGACAGCCTGTGGAGCAACCAGACATAAGTCAAAATATAAGAACTGCTTCAAAAATTTCCTCCAAAAATGAAGAAACATAAAAGGAAAATTGGCGAAATCATTCGCACACTATTCTAAAAGAGCGAGGTCGCTGAATTAACAACTTCCGAACTGAATTTTTTCTGGAGGCAGACTATATTGGACCCTTCCTCAAATTATTAAGATTAGAAGTCCTGTAATGATTAAATTGATATTGAGCAGGGCTACTAACCTACGACACTCTAAGGCGGGGCAGTGTCCTAGCCATACAGTTGCTCGGATTACCAATCACCACTTCTTTTCATAGCTATCGATTGCAATAGTGACAGTAGAGAGCTAACCGGAGTGATGAATGGCACTGTGTGCCTTTCAGTGACGATTCCCATTTTCGTGTTCTCCGTGCGTGAATCTGTCCATTATTGGTGCACATCACTGAGGGACGGATTCGGGTTCGGTGGCCATAGAGTCAATTCATCTGCAATTCAAAAACGACATCCAATTGAACTGCGGGAGGAAGGGTGTGTGTTGATAAACTACGGCAGCAGTTCACTTGGTGTTTGTTGCAAATATACCTTTTTTATACCTTTCGTAGGTATATCGATGACATTCTCATGTTGTTCCTCATCCTTAATCCTTCAACAAGACAAAGCCTTGCTGGCCACAATACCACTAAGATCTCCAGAGAGTTCCTACTTAACGTAGATTATCATTCTCCGGCCACCCAGTTCTCTGTTTTGTCATCAATAGAAAATTTCTAAGGCATCCTGGAGCTCCTGTTGAAAGCATATCTTAACCCGCTTAACTTGTTGACTCCGTGAGGGACCAACTACAAGAAGCAAGGTTGACTGTTCTCTAAAGATCCCCCTCGAAGGGAACCACCCCTTGTGGTGAGGGGGCTCGAGTGTTTAATGAAGTCGAGGGCTATTCTGACCAGAGTTACTCATGTCAGACAGGCCGAGGCAGAAAGGCCAGATTAAGAGTTCCTGGCGTCACGGGCGCCGAGGCAACTTGGATCTTTATATCCTAGTTTGTGGCGACCCGGGACCAAGATTAAATTTAGGTTTTGACCGAGAGATGAACTTTACTTCCATAGTACTATTCGCCCTAGGTAGTCGTGGGGTGAGCTGTATCTATATGGTACTGTCTTGCCCTCGACCGTATTTAGTGGTAATCTTGGCATTATCCCTATAGATGGCGTGTAGTCTCTGAATTGCGATATATCTGGGTTTTGTCAT
Organism: Ryuthela nishihirai; assembly: GCA_038380435.1. NCBI lineage: Eukaryota > Metazoa > Arthropoda > Arachnida > Araneae > Heptathelidae > Ryuthela > Ryuthela nishihirai. The sequence continues at coordinate 23,077,225 of JAWZYU010000008.1, forward strand.
TCAATTAATTATCTGTTCTCTAAAGATATTATCCGAGTTTTTCGCGAGTCCATATAACGAGCATAACTGCATACTGCCGAAGAATAGTGATACTTCCTACTGTGAAAAAGAGTATTTCTACTGTACCCTAAAACAGTACTTTTATTGTAAAGAGCTTGGATTATCGGTCCGATAATCCAAGCTTGCGACATTTCGAGCCGATTTAAACTACTACTTCAGGGTAAATAATTCAAGGCCACAGAGTGTATAATCATGAAACATAACGTTTAAAATATTCATTTCATTTGGGTTGGTTTTAAAAGGGTCCGAGACATGTTTCTTTTCACAATGAGCAATTAGAAATGATTACAATTTAATTGTCGCAGCTAAGCAAAAGAACGTTTCATATAAATTATAAGCAAAAAAATGAACTTACTAACGATGCACATTCGACAGCTATTCATTAATTAGGTATCTCCATTTAGCAAGAGTATAACATGATGAAAGGAACGACGAAGGGGGAAAAAATCGCTTTTCTCCCAACGATTCGTGACAGAGAGACATCACTTGTTCATTCTTTACTCTTCCCTCGAGCACCAGAGACTATTTTAGAAACATTTTACTTAATTACACATCTTTCAGCTCTCGCTTTAGGTTGGAGAATAAATGCAGTTTTTTTTCGTACTATCAATAAAAAAAACTACCTTTTTCTGATATCATTCCAATAACTTTCATACTCTTCTTAATATGCATTGTTTCGCAATTCTACATAATATATTTCCTTCCCCCATCTTAAATCTCTGACCTATGCCTTAGCATCAGCACATTACTTTTCATTTTCCCTTCTTGTTTTGGGGGCGGGGTGGCTCAGTCGGTAGCGCGCCAGGCTCGTAATCTGTAGTTCTCAGGTTCGAGTCCCAGCTGGGTTAGCGTTGAGATTTATCTCCGCAAAATTCCCCGCCCTGCCCACGGTCAGTAGGGGACACCGGTGGGCTTGGAAAAGCCGCCGTCCGTCGGATGGGACGTTAAGCCGTGGCCCCGTGTGCGGGAGAACCATACCCTGTGCACGTTAAAGAACACGCTGGATGGCCTTAACTAGAGGCTACCATGTCTCCCAACAGCTGTTCCAGTGGGTCCCCTTCCCCAACCTTCTCTGAGCCTTCGGGGTCCATGTGACCTGGCCATTTAGCCCATGGTGTGCAAAAAAGTGCCGCTCAGAGGTAAAACAACCCAACCCTTCTTGTTTTACTTCACATTTGCTCATTAAAGCTTCCTCATTCGGCAATTTGCAGGTTGAAGATGAGAAGCTAATGTCGACAGAAAGACATTCTACCCTATTTGCAGGTTTGAATGCCGACCATGTTAACATTCGGATTTTATTCGTTGTCCCTTCATTGAGACTGTAAGCAACGTTGGTGTGGAAAGGCAACCATCAGTCTCGTATAATGTTAAGCAGTGGTCCCTTGATGGATAAGCTTTGCCCTTAAACAATACATTGTATGCTTTGAAGAGAGGTTCCCATCTATCCCTAAGAGTTGTCGAAGGAATTTCTCTGCCCCACTTGCTTTAAGCTTGTGATATGCCCATTGTACAGAAACTAAAATTGAAATGACTAGATAAAAATATTTTTTTTCTCTAAGAGTTTTGCCTTTTTATCAATCTTTCTATTGCTTTTCGCTCGCCATTTGTCAGTGTTTTTTAAAACGGCTGTCCCACCATATCTTTCCAACCCGTTAACCGATCGTAACGAATTATATTTCAAATGAAAGCTTTTGTGAGCGGGGAGTATCATGGGCCATATATATATAAAAGATTAACCCTAGCCCCTTGCTCATTAAAACCTTCCTAACTCCTTCCTCCTTAAAAAGTGGATTTTGAAAGTTGTTCTTCCACCATATCTTTAGAACACGAGGGCCGAAAGTTACAATTTGGTGCCACATGAAAGCTTGTGATGTAGGAACTAGGTTGGGTTGTTTTACCTCTGAGCGACACTTTTTTGCACACCATGGGCTAAATGGCCAGGTCGCAAGGACCCCGAAGGCTCAAAGAAGGTTGGTGGAGGGGACCCACTGGAACAGCTGTTGGGAGACAGATGGTAGCCTCCCGTCAAGGCCATCCAGCGTATATTTAACGTGCAGAGGGTATGGCTCTCCGGCACACGGGGACACGGCTTAACATCCCATCCGACGGACGGCGGTCTTTACAAACCCATCGGTGTCCCCTACTGACCGTGGGCAGGGTGGGAAGTTTTGCGGAGTTAGTCTTAACGCTTACACAGCTGGGACTCGAACCTGGGAACTACAGATTACGAGCCTGGTGCGCTACCAACTGAGCCACCCCCGCCCGAATATAGGAACTGTCGTAGGATACTTCGGGTTAGCTGTGTACCCACTCTCCTCCGATCCCCCCCCTATATAAAAGGAAGGAAATTTTAATGGGATTGATCCCAACGCGTTACAATTTAGTTTAGAACTGGTCACATCGAGAATGTCGTAAGCTACTTCAAATCATGCCATCATTGTACTTACTTTCCCCAAAATAGGGGTCGACCTCGACGAGTCGTACGCCAAATGAAAACTTGAGAAGTGTACAGTAGCAATTCCGAAGATGGTGATTTTAGTGACAAAAGCAAAAAACTAAATTAAAAATTAAAAAATTCTTTAAAACGCAGCAGCACATTATTTTTCTTAAAGACATTAAAGAAAAAAAATTCTTTAATGTCTTTAAAACGAAAAAAACTAAAGCATACTGATGGTGAAATCATTCACTGAATTTTATATTCACTTCAGAGCAAGACAGAGCATTGATTTAGTTACTGAACAAAAAATGCATGCGGCCTATTTTCTTTTGAAGCGAATATAAATTCAGTGATTTCATAGGTATGCATTTGTTTTTTTTTTTTCGTTTCAGGGTGAACTGTGTTATATATTATACCAAACGATTACATCTACAGATTATATGGTGATTTTAGTGACAAAAGCAAAAAACTAAATTAAAAATTAAAAAAAATTCTTATAAGAAGATATAAGAAGATAGCTTATAAGAAAGATTATTAATGGATATAATATAATAATAGATATAATATAATATAGCTTATAAGAAGATATAAGAAGATAGCTATTTTTTTTAAATTTAGGTTAGTTTTCGATTTAACTAACTAAAATTATCTAAATTTTTTTCATTCTTTGGTGCAGGCGCTTCATGTAATAAGAATAGTCATTACAAATTCTTGTTAGCTATTTCTTGATGAAATAATAAATACATCTCACTTTTCTTTCTTATTTCGATTTCTCATTGTCTACCATGCTACTGCATAGTTTAAACTAGGCCTCAAGTTACAACTTAATATCAGACTGATCCACCTTACTTCAGAAAAATAGCAAGTGTTCCATAAAGTTACAACTTAAAATTAATTCGCCACGTTGTTGCAGAAAATTGCCTCATGAAGTTAAAGCTTCTACTTAGTTAAACGTGACCCGCCAACTAAATAAATGCTCTACGTATTTGATATATGCTACATTTTTGCGAGAACAGCTTTAAGGATATTTTGCGAAAATATCTAAAGCAGATTTGATATAGATAAGAAAGTGTCTTATTTAAATTATACAATCGCACTATTAACAATACTGATTTACACTTAAAATTTCACACCATTGGCTAAATCACTACGATTAATTATTCTGCCATGGAAATTCCGTTATGATGAAACAGTTTGTTGTTACAGTACGTGTGTAATCGATGCACATAAAGTGATTGCAATACGGCACACCAGTTGGACCTATGATGGTTTTAATTTTTTTTAGATAGATAGATAATTTTTATTTCAGATAATGTTTTACAGTATACAAAAACTTTTGAGGTCTCACAAGAGCAGGCTCGTTCGTGAGATCTCCATACAGAAACAATTTCAATTAAAAACATCAGTCGTCACATTGAATAATACACAAAAAAAAAGAAAACAACTCAAAACAAAAAATTTCTAGTAATCCAGAAGTGTGAAAGTCAGAAACATTCAATATCCACGTTACATACAGGGTGAATCTGAAAAAGTGGGCAAAACTTTACGGGGTGGTAGAACGCAGCTATACGAGCAATATTCGTCATAGAATGTATCGTCGGAACGCAAGCGGCGAGAAGTTAAAAGGTAGTTTTCCACTGTCACATTTAAAGAATGAACACAAGAAGGAGAGGAGATACTCTGTGCCTCACTTGCATTCCCGTCCGCCGCACCGTACACAAAGTGCATATCCGCCATTTCGTGGTTAGTATAACCAGCCATCCTCTCTGCAATCCACGGTAGAAATGCCGTTGGGTGCGAGGACCGACCCTTTTATACCATTTCCAACGCCACCTAGCGGCTCGCCGTTTGCGTTCCGCCCATACTTTCTATGACGAATATTGCTCGTATAGCTGCGTTCTACCACCCCGTAAAGTTTTGCCCACTTTTTCAGATTCACCCTGTATAAACAGTTGTAGTAGATTAATGCAAAAAAGTTTCCACATCATCCAGTTTCAAAAGGTAGTTCTTGAGAACTTTAGAAAACAAATGATAATTCGTGATATTTTTCATGCTGACTGGGAGAGAGGAAAGAAATTTCGGTGCTAAATACAAATAATAGTGCCTAAAAATGTCCTTATGTAATGCAGGAATTTCATAATTTATGTTTTTATCTCGTCGTAATTGATAATTATTCGTGTCAGTTTTAATGCTATCATTTCTAAAGTAAAAGTATTTAATTAATTCGATTTGGGTTGTTTTACCTCTGAGCGGCACTTTTTTGCACACCATGGGCTAAATGGCCAGGTCACATGGACCCCGAAGGCTCAGAGAAGGTTGGGGGAGGGGACCCACTGGAACAGCTGTTGGGAGACAGATGGTAGCCTCCCGTCAAGGCCATCCAGCGTGTTCTTTAACGTGCACAGGGTATGTCTCTCCTGCACATGGGCCACGGCTTAACGTCCCATCCGACGGACGGCGGCCTTTCCAAACCCATCGGTGTCCCCTACTGACCGTTTGCAAGGCGGGGAATTTTGCGGAGATAAATCTCAACGCTGACCCAGCTGGGACTCGAACCTGGGAACTACAGATTACGAGCCTGGCGCGCTACCGACTGAGCCACCCCCGCCCCTTTAATTAATTCGAAAAAATAATCAAAGCGTAAAGGCAAAATTCCTGCTTCCCGAAACAAAGGTAATGAAGGTTGCGTTTTTTGGGCTTTTAGTTAATAAGCGAATAAATCTGTTTTGCAGCACTAAAAGTTGTTTGAAATTATTGAAATACATGCCTCCCCAAGATTTTATACCATATGGTAATTGAGAATGGATTAATGCATAATATAGAGTACACATAACTTTAAATGAAACTAAATGTCTTACAAGATATAAGCAGGTTACGGATGACCTTTCTTTTAACCCAGGTTACATGCACTTTCCAAGTTAGGCCTGCATCAATCCAAATACCTAAATATTTCACTGACGGCACAAAAGGAATTTGAGGACAATTACAGTGACTTTTCGATGAACAATTTGTATCATGATATTTCAATTTATTGCGGTGCAAAATACCTGTAACAGAACTATTTTTCTTTAAGTAGAAATAAACTGAATTTGTCTTTGTCAGATTAATTGTTAAAAAAATTACTTGTGGTCCAGTTTCTAATTAATTCTAGATCACTATTTGCTTGTTTAAAAATAATCGAAGAATCATAACTAGTATATGTCAGGCAAGTGTCGTCAGTAAAAATAGTTAATTTACCTGTTAGGTTAATGGAATCTAGATCATTAATGTAAATATATGCTATACATATCTGGGAAATATCTCCTCACTCTACAAAGTTACATTTTGTGTAGCAGGATTATTAGGTGGATCTATTCACGTACCAATGCATACTTTTTAATCACGATTTTCTATGGCAGAGTAATCAAGACGTAGAGAAATCATAGAGAAATTGTACTTGAAATGATTTCCAAGATAAAATTTATATAACTTTTAATACATGTGTAATGTAAAATTAAGTGATAGTACTCGTACTATTCATGAAGACCAGGGCGACATTTTTTTTTTAGATTGTTGCTTACAAAAATGAAAAAATAAGCCATTATGGTATATCAGATCTACTCTAACATTTTTCTTAGCTTTCGAATTCAAGTCATTTCTGGTCACAGGTAAAGCAAAAAATATAGTACAAAGTGCCAGAGCGTAGAGTTGTTTTTCCTCTGAGCGGCGTTTTTTTTTTGCACATAATGGGCTAAATGGCCAGGTCACAAGGACCCCAAGGGCAAACAGAAGCCTGTTCCCCAGAAGGTTGGGGAAAGGAGACCCACTGGACAGATCTTTGGAGACAGGTGGAGCCTATCTCTAAACGTCAAGGCCATCCAGTATATTCTTTAACGTGCACAAGGCAGCTATGGCTTTACGTCCCATCTGACTGACGGACGGCGGCCTTTCCAAGCCCTATGGTGTCCCCTACTGACTGAGGGCAGGGTGGAGAGGGATTTTATGGAGATAAATCTCAATGCTGACCCAGGTGGGACTCGAACCTGGGAACTGCAGATTACGAGCCTGGCGATCTACTGACTGAGCCACCCCCGCCTCAATACCAGAGGTGACAACAAGTTATATCGTATGTCTCATATTTTTCAACCTTTTGTTTACTTTTCATATTTCTTTCGAAAAATACTTTTTTTGATATATTTTCTATATACTTTTCACTTGACTCATAAAATTTCTTTAGTTGGCCACCATTTCAGTTGCTCTGCTGTTAATGGGATGGTCATCGTTGCCAATTAACTTTTCAAAGCCAGATCTAGCTTTTTTAAAAGCTGTCTGTAGCTTGGAAAATTTTAAATTTGCTTATGGCTTCAAGTTTGGCTTTGTTTCAATAAAAAAACTGGCTTTAATCGCTTTATTTTGACTTTTTTAAAATCACCTTTATAAGGATTAAAATTTAGTTTAAATTTACGAGTTCATTCCAATAACCGATATCCAATCTGTCTTTTATACATGCAGCGTTTGATTCCGGTGAAATACTGTCTCCGATCCCATCAAGTGTTAACAATGTTGAAATAGCAGGCCGATCCAGGAGGGACGATCAACTTTAGCCATATTTTAATAAAGCATGTGCGAGCAAAAGGGAGCATTTCTTTTTATTGCGGTTGACGATCGCACTACGCAATCTTTTTTACACAAATTTAAATCAACCTACATTGTCTTCTTTAAGCTACTGTTTTAAAACAGTGCATTTCCATCATGTGCAGTGGACACACATCTGCCAATGGTAAAACGGATTAAAACTGTCATAGTACATTCAGTTCTGGAAAGAAATCAGTTATACCCAGATGCATCATGCGTAAATCCACTTAAAGTACTTGCTAGCTTCTCTCCGCCTCTACTTTCGTGGAACAATGCTAAAATGGAACGGACCTTTAGTCAAATGAACCTAATCAAAAATAAGACAGAAATAGAGAAATCTATTGTAGTTGCTTAATCAGGTGACAAAAGAAATGCTGCAGCGATTATGAAATACGCATGCTACGCGGAATAAGATTGGCACCATGGTTTACTTATTCTCATTCATGAGTTGGGTTGTTTTACCTCTGAGCCGCCTTTTCCTGAGCCCAGTTCCCTTTGATCAGTAGCCAAGAGCGTTAACCATTTTTTCAGGTTTAAAAATTGTTCTCCTCTACAAATGAAGTCAAAAAGCCAACCACTTCTACGTTAAATGAGCCATATTTCTTTAGCACTTACTATAAATAAAAGGGGACGGAAAATGCCGTTTCTATAGTCAGGAACAACCAAACAGCAGAAAGAACGTTTAATTAAAAATAAAATAAATAAATACCCCCTCAAGCAGCTGCTTGCCACAGAGGTCTGACAGGAGGCTGTCAGTTTATATGCCATAGGAGAAGGTCTGAGAGGATGGCAGGACCTCAGCAGATTGACTTATACAATATACTTTGTTCTGAGAAGATTTCACTTTGATTACTATTCCATCTTTCTTTTTATAATATTTAACTTTTAAATATTTCTTCAATTTTTACAAAATAGATTTTATCTACCCAAAATCGAATGTAAGGCTTCATGGCACAACGAAAGTTGCGATCTAAAAAAAATGTTGTTCTTCAAACATTAAAAATCTAGCTTTCTTTCATGCCAAAACGCTTTATTTAAAGCTTTGGTTTATTTTCTTACATGTGAATTGGCAACACTGTATATGGTAGTCGTCCAATGCTTTCAGAGCGAATGCATGATTCACTGTATACTTAATGTTAATGCTGGGAAATGTGTATTAAAGGGGCAAAAATAAAAACTGCAACCAAAAATTCACTTTCACAGTTTATTTAAATTTTGCAATTGTTTAAAAACTTTAAGATAAAGAAAACTATTTACACATTCCGAAACAGACAATAGAGAGTTATTATCAGATCTCCAGATAAGGGAAGGGAAACGAACTTTCATTTCCAGCATTATACTCATATAGAAGTTGAAATCCAAGAGAAAGCGGAAAATTAATCAGTGAAGTTGGGTTGTTTTACCTCTGAGAGGCACTTTTTTGCACACCATGGGCTAAATGGCCAGGTCACAAGGACTCCGAAGGCTTAGAGAAGATTGGGGGAGGGTACCCACTAGAACAGCTGTTGGGAGACAGATGGTAAGCCTCCCGTCAAGGTCATCCAACGTGTTCTTTAACGTGCACAGGGTATGGCGCACACGGGGTGAAGGCTTAACGTCCCATCCGACGGACGGCGGGCTTTACCAAGCCCATCGGTGTCCCCTACTGACCGTGGGCAGGGCGGGGAATTTTGCGGAGATGAATCTGAACGCTGACCCAGCTGGGACTCGAACCTGGGAACTACAGATTACGAGCCTGGCGCGCTACCTTACCAAGCCCCATCGGTGTCCCCTACTGACCGTGGGCAGGGCGGGGAATTTTGCGGAGATAAATCTGAACGCTGACCCAGCTGGGACTCGAACCTGGGAACTATAGATTACGAGCCTGGCGCGCTACCGACTGAGCCACCCCCACCTCGAAGGTAATCAGTGAAGGGAAGATAATGAAGAGTTTTCTTTTGCTCCAGAAGGGTCTAGTTACGAAAGCATAAAAGGGGGAAAAATATGATCATGATGAAAAAAAAATTAAATACATAAACTAACCGTTGGTATTATAGAATTTATACATTATGGTTTCTAGAAATAATAAAAGACTTACACAGAGGCGAATTAAGAAAAAATATCCCTTACGATATGGGTGACGAAACATAAAGTTCGCAAAATCATTAGAAATTCGGTGCGAAGTTTGTCCTTCGGATTGATACATTCCGAGAATATAGATAAAAAGCTTCGTGACCGGTTAGATATCACTATCTCTTACACGGAGAGTATCGCTAAGCCATTTGGAACTTTCAGAATTAAAATACACCGAAGAGCCAAAATATTATGACCACCTGCCTAATATGACGTTGGTCCTCCATGTCGCCAAAAAAAGCTCTTGCCCGGCGAGGCATGAACGCTACAAGATTTCTAAAGGTGTCTTACGGTATCTGGTATCAACACGTTACCAGCTGATCCTTTAACTCTTGTAAGTTACGTGGTTGAGCCACCACAGATCGGATATGTTGTTCCAACACAAACCACAGATGCTCGATTGATGTCTGGAGAATTTGGAGGCCAGGGCAATACCTGAAAGTCTTCCTCATGTTCTGCGAACCATTCTCGAACAATTCAGGCAGTGTGGCATGGAGCATTATCCTGCTGAAAGAAGGCACTACTAGAGGGGAATACCATTGCCATGAAAGGATATACCTGATCTGCAATGAGGCTTAGGTAGATGGTAGACGTCATAATTTCCTGCACATGAATGACTGGACCCAGGGTTTCCCAGCAGAACATTGCCCAAAGCATTACACTTGCTCCACTGGCTTGTTTTCGTCCCATGGTGCATCTTGGTGCCAACACTTCCCCAGGTAAACGATGCACACGTACCCAGTCATCCACATGGTGCAGCAGGAAACGAGATTCATCAGACCAGACGACCTTCCTCCAATCATTCAAGGTCCAGTTTTCATGCTCGCGTGCCAATTGTAAGCGCTTTCGACAGTGAACCGAGGTTAGCATGGGCACTCGGAGCGGCCTGCAGCTACATAGCCCCATTTTCAGCAGTGCTCAATGTGACGTGTATTGTGACACATTACTCCCGTCACCAGTATTCAAATTACGGGAGAGTTGCGCCACAGTATCCCTTCTGTTGGCTCCTACCACACGGGATAGCCTTCGCTCACCTCTAGCATCGATGAGCCATGGTCGGCCCACACATTGCCGGCGGTTCGTGGTTTTTCCGTCCTTGGATCACTTTTTGAAGGTACTAATCAGCTGACTGTGAGCACCCCATAAGCCTTGCCGTCTCGGAAAACTCTGACCCAGTCTGGCCATTACAATTTGGCCTTTATCAGACTTACTTAAGTTCGTTGGCTGTCCCATCTGAAGAACAAGAATAACACTGATTAACAGAGTGTTATCAGGACTGATTATCAGGTGTTATTTATACCGTTTCATGACCATCACATGTGCCATCTTTACCTGCAGTTGCTTCGATTTGCATAAAGACGCGCTGGTCATAATATTTTGGCTCTTCGGTGTATATTAAGGTTAAACCAAAACGACAATCACTGTATTCAAAAATGCATTTCATTTTGTCACATATGCCTTTAGTTCTTTGCTTTAGTATATCTCAAGAAATAACGATAAAAAATTATTTTCGAACAATTTTTTACTCCTAGTTAACGTGTAGGACAGATATGAAAATACGGATTACAGACAAAAAGATATAGGCAAGGAAGAAGAGGGGCAGCTATACATTATATCAGAGCAAGCATGTGCGAAACGAAAAAAACAAACAAACAAGCTATTTTCTAGATTTTCCAAGTTATTTCCAAGATTGTGCAGGCACGCAGAACTTCACGGCATGATGGAATTCTGTATTCGTTCTATAAATTTTAAACCTAAGAGCAGGGAAAGTCAGGAGTGTGTCATATGAACAGAGAACCATAGAGAACCATCGTATAATATGACGCTGAAGAAAATTTCTTCCTTCATGGGCTGTAGATAGGTAGAGATAAACACCACACAATGAAGGTCTGATAAGAAGCAGCTGCTCCTGTACCAAAACCAAGGAAAAGGAAATAAAGCTTCATCAAAGAGGCAAATTCATCGCCTTTAATCATGTTGACGAGGAATAATTCTTTGGGTTTTAATAGGGGCGTTCAAAAGGTTCTTGACATGCATCTGCAGAACAAAAACCATTGCACTAACCTCAACAAAATTCCCTCTCCAGAATCTAGGCAAAATTGTAGACGCCTAGGCCAATTCTGGAACGCTCGGTGGTACTCTTGTTGGGGTACTCCGCAACTCTGAATGAAAGAATTTTGCAAGGTCTTGCACTCTTGAAAAAGGCTTCCCAGAAAGTTTTTTTTTAATTTTTGGAAACAATCAAAATCGCATGGTGCAAGATCTGGTGAATGGATGCAGGATGGTGCAGCTGTTCGATTTTTTCGTGCTCCAGATAAGTCCTAACTTGCCAGAAGAACCCTTGACACGTCTGTTGTTGGACGCTGCTCCTTCATCTCCTTAACCATTTTGGGCAAATGTTTTGGTGTAGTATTGGCCATTTATAGTAATTATTTAAGATAATGTGTTCAACGGCTACCACCCCTTGGGAACTGAAAAAAAAAAAAACTCTGACCAACCTCTTCCTTGAGCGAAAGTCTTGTTGGAGGACTTGGGGACGCGGTTCATCTGCTGCAACCTATAGTTGTCGATCTTCTTGGTAGTTGTAGAATAAAAAAAAAAATCACGTCTCGTCACTTGTGACAATATTTCTTAACCGTTTGGGGCCACTAGGTTCAAGCATTTCCTTGCACGAGCCTTTTTTTGCTGTTCTGTCAGTTTGTGGGGTATGCATTTGGCACAGATCTTTCAGAACTTTAAATATTGACATTGATGGATAATTGTTTCCACACTGACATCTAAACTTATTACCTGAACGGTGATGTGTGGGTTTTCCTTAATAAGTTCATGAACAGTACCAATGGTTCTCTCGTCACGGCCTCCTTCGGTCTTCCTGAACGAAGGTCTTCGAAGCTTTGCCGTCCTACTCTGAATTTGTGCATCTATCCCGTAACAGTGCCATATGAACAGGCATGATCCCCATATACTTATAAATCTGCAAGAAATTTTTTGGCGTCGTCCTTGAGCTGCACCCTTGTGAAAATTTAAAAATCATTCCCCGTCTATAGTAGGATACATAGGAACAATGTATAGATTTCGCAGGCCGAACTTGACGCGCCGCTATCGAAGCAGCGCGTAAAGTAAAATTATGGCCTTTTACTTTTAATACGTAATGACAAGTTTAGACCATTTTTCGAACAAGTCATATCATTAACTTCTAAGGAACGAGTGCAAATCTCGACACGTGTCAAGAACATTTTGAAACCCTCAGTACATACATACAAAATCCACATGCAGGCTTTGGATTGGATTGGATTGTTTTACCTCTGAGCGGCACTTTTTTGCACACCATGGGCTAAATGGCCAGGCCACAAGGACCCCGAAGGCTCAGAGAAGGTTGGGGGTGGGGACCCACTGGAACAACTGTTGGGAGACAGATGGTAGCCTCCCGTCAAGGCCATCCAGCGTGTTCTTTAACGTGCACAGGGTATGGCTCTCCCGCACACGGGGCCACGGCTTAACGTCCCATCCGACGGACGGCGGCCTTTTCAAGCCCATCGGTGTCCCCTACTGACCATGGGCAGGGCGGGGAAATTTTGCGGAGATAAATCTCAACGCTGACCCAGCTGGGACTCGAACCTGGGAACTACAGATTACGAGCCTGGCGCGCTACCGACTGAGCCACCCCCGCCCCTCCACATGCAGGCATGGGCTATGAAGGTCTAATCAGACTGTAATTTAGTTCTCCAGACACGTCTCTCCTGAGCTACAAATTGCTACATTTTTCCAACTCTTGGAATATCCTGTTTGAAATTTTTGTCATTGCATCCTAGGTGTGCACCTTTTCCTGAGGCCTTGAGGCCTGTTCATAACTTTATTCGTCAATTTGAAGCTATGCATGCGGGCAACATGGCCAAACCAACGCAGCCTCTTTCTGCAGAATCTGCTGCTCAGAGGAAGTTGCTGATTTGATCAATCAATCAATTTTATGTATATCAATACTCTATGCCAGAAGTGATGCTGTTGTAACTACGAAGAATTGGTGGGTTTGGTTATAACTCTAGTTATAATTTTTATAGGAAATAATAGATCATCCTTCATTCAATACTCTATGTAGCCGGTGACAGAAATACTTGAAGATCAAGTTAACAATGAAGTGTTAAGTTTCTAATATTCCAGTTAAAAAATTGTATTCATAGCTTTCTTATTATTAAATTGAAAAGTTCGGAAAATTACTTCCTTATATGCAAACTGTGTAAAAAATAAGCATACCTTTATTAACGTAATAATTGAAAATGTTAACTTTCATAAGATAAAAATGCATAATAAACAAGTTTTTTCTTAAAAATGTTCAAAAACTAATTATTACAAATGTGATTTGAAATCATACTCTTACACTCTCCTGGAGCGGGAGTGGCTCAGTCGGTAGCGCGCCAGGCTCGTAATCTGCAGTTCCCAGGTTCGAGTCCCAGCTGGGTCAGCGTTGAGATTTATCTCCGCAAAATTACCCCGCCCTGCCGACGGTCAGTAGGGGACACCGATGGGCTTGGAAAGGCAGCCGTCCGTCGGATGGGACATTAAGCCGTGGCCCCGTGTGCGGGAGAGCCATACCCTGTGCACGTTAAAGAACACGCTGGATGGCCTTGACGGGAGGCTACCATCTGTCTCCCAACAGCTGTTCCAGTGGGTCCCCTCCCCCAACCTTCTCTGAGCCTTCGGGGGTCCATGTGACCTGGCCATTTAGCCCATGGTGTGCAAAAAAGTGCCGCTCAGAGGTAAAACAAACCAAACCAAATTTACACTCTCCTGGGCTAATAACGAGCATTGGAATATTTATAGTAAAAGGTAAATCAGTCAAAGTTGGCTTGTCGTTGAGTTATTTTACCTCTGAGCGGCACAAGGACCCCAAAGCTGAGAAGATTGGAGGAAGCGGACACACTGGACAGCTGTTAAGAAACAGTTGGACGCCTCCCATCAAGATCATCCAGCGTGTTCTTTAACATGAACGATGTGAGGCTGTCCTGGGCGGAGTGGGGTTTAACGGAAATAAATCTGAACGCTGGTCCAGTTGGTACTCGAACTTGGGAACTGCAGATTACGAGCCTGGCGCGCTAACGACTAGCCACCCACTTGACTAATTAGTTAAGAATAAATATACTGACAGAGTTATTTTGCAGCCGATAGCTGAGATTTTTACGGTTTTATTGACATTTTGGGAAGTTTATAAACGCAATTTTCCTATTATATCTTAATTTCCTAATTGACTTCTTATTTTTACGTCTTTTTAAAAACCATTGAAAATGGTTTTTAAAAAGATTCAGCTAATGATTCAGATATTGATGGATTTTTCATAAATAACACTAAAGAGTGAAGTAAGTGACTTACTCATGAACATTACAATTATTAGCAACAATTGGAAAATAAGTTGCCTCTCCTGAAATATAGATGGCGCAGCTTCCACTTTCAGTGAAGAAAAAATTTCATGTCACATCGTGGAACTAGGTTATCGTCCGATGCGTGGTTTAATCGATAGAGCATTCTGGCATGTATCTGGAGAATTGTGAGTTCAATTCCCGACGCGTTTGGCGATATTTTTTTCCACAAAATATTTGTTGAATTAATATTGTTACTGATGGTTTTTAATGCAATTTAAGTAAAATGAATATGCAATGGTATTTTATTTTATCGTGGAATTCTTTTGTGTTTTCTACAGGTGAATAACGAAATGACGAATAAATTCTTTTATAATATCCACGCTTTTGTAATTATCTGAGTTGATGTAACATACAGGGGCATCGGGAAGAGTGGGGTCACTTTCTCTGAGCCAGGGGTCTCCCAAGGACCCGGATACAAGTTTAATTTTCCGTAAACATGTATATATCTTTGTATCTTTATTTTGTTACGTTAATAAAACATTTTGCATGCTAATATGAATTTTACTTCTTTTTTTATTACATGCTATCCAAAGTCATTTTATTAATTCTAGTTGTATGTTATCGAAGATGGGGGCCCGAAAAAACGTTTGTTTCGGGCCATAAGTTTGCGCTTGACATGACTGGTAACTCATAAGCAGTGATGAAAGTAAGCCGGTATCCGTCGGTACGCCGTACCGGCAACAAATTATTTGCCGGTACGACGTACCGGTAAGACATTTTTCAGTAGTGGCTCCGTTAACGATTTCCATTTCACCTTAATGCTTTTTCAACCGAGAAATTAATTTTTTTTAAAAGCGAACCATTCCTTTAGAAAAACTCGTCGGTTTTTAATTACATTACTACAATTTAATTAAATTTAACCCTTCAGACCAACCAAGCTGTTTAGAAACCGGATACCTGAAATTCCATTTCTGCCGATAGGGAGTGCCAGAAATTTGGAAGTAATGCTTTCTTTCTATTAATGATTAGCAAGGATATTGGATATAGAATGCAGAACTAGACAGACAAAGGCGTCTTTCGGGGAGTCGTATAAGAGAGTTCACGGACAATGAACGTTCCCATCCGCTGTAGATGTCTGGGTTCGGTCATAATCACTACCGTAGGCAAAACTGCGAAAACAGGGTGGTAAATCAAAGAAAGGATATGAACTCACTTAGATGTTGGAATCCATAGCAAAGCAGCGTGTACTTGTGGTTTTAAAATTTTCATTTTCAAAATATATATTTTTTTTATATTCTGCTGAATTGAAAATTCTAAACATGTCTGGGAATAACGGAAGGCAGTTTAATGGGGGCGATGGGGCACATGCTTCCCCAAATTTATGTAATGAGTTTGAAGGGTGGGGGGGGGGGGGAGTTTTTTAATGTAAAATCATGCAAAAAACAGATTTTTAAAAATTAATTTTATCAATTAATCCCTTTACGCTACTGGAGTAACCATAATAGAAAAAACTAATACACGTTCTGTTAATTTTATTGTCCACAAAAGTTGGCATACAATTTTTTTTAAGCATAATTTTCGCTTAGCACATCTCTCTTAATTTTAAGGCAGGAAATATTTGCCATGAATTTTAAATATTAAGTTGTCCTTCCTAGCCATTTCAAAAACTGGTGGTCTCTTTCTTCATCTCCTAACATCTGCAAGTTCTAAACAGACATGTATTCAGAGTATACACAACACACACAATAAGAGAATACGCACACTCCTAAATTCTACGACTGAAATTATTTGGAAGATTTAAAAAAAAAAAGAATTTTGGCGTATATTAATTTCATTTTTTTATTTGTATCTAATTATAAATATTAACAAAAGAAAGCAAATATATTTATTTACTCTAGATAAGTTTATTTGATTATTAAATAAAAGCTATTATACCTCTATCGAATTTTTACTTTCTCCCTCGTCGCTCTTCGTAAGATTAGCTTTAGGCCCTTCAAAAAATATTTTCCATCTGAGTCTTGTCGCCAATATACTACTGGGGAAAATGATTTTGCGATTTTTGTTTCAGCGCAGTTAATTTGTTTATAGAGTTTGAAGAGAAAACTTCAGATTGCTGTAAATTTTCTCTTTGTAAGTAACAATATTCCATTTTTTTTTGTTGTTATTTGATGTTAAATATTAATAATGAATGCTTTTGAAAAATCGCTGACTCTTAAATACGCACCTATAGTCTGAGATTTTCGACATCCAAAAAACTCCTATACTCAAGGCAATTGCAATGATGAATCCTCCTCATATTTCATCAGTAGTTTATACTGAACTACCAGTTTCGACTTTTATAACCACTATCATTTCACTGAATTCAGCATATTTGTTAGCATTGACCCGCAGCATGTCAGTATTGTCGTCTTTAAAAAAGAAGTTTAAAATAATGGATAGCTAATGATAAAGAAGATAGTTCAAGAATAAGGCTCACAGAAGATTCAAAATGATTAACAAAAACTGCGTCGTTGATAACTGGCATTTGTCAAATTTATTGAGCTTGACATCGTCCTTGTGATCAAGTGGTTTACACGCTTCGCTTCAAATTTATGGGACCTGGATTCGAGACCCTGTAGGTATGGCTATTTTCTTTCTGTTGAGATCTCGCCGTCATAATAGGTCATCTGACGTCTTAAATCTACAGGCTATTATCAGACCACCGATAAACAGCTGTTTGAGAGGTGAAAAAAATTATCAACTAAAATTTAATTCTTTTTTCATCATTTGCATCCCTTGGAATTTAACCTTCAGTATCAGAATTTATAGCATTTGTATACATACTCAGCCGTTGTCATTTGTATACACTCTAAGCCGAGTGGTTAGCGCGCTTGGCTACTGATCTACGGGACCTGGGTTCGAGCCCCAGGTAAGGCATGGATGCTTGTCTTGTTTTTCTGCTGAGGTCCTGCCATCCTCACAGGCGTTCTACTCAGACCTTCTACTGACAGTCTCCTGTCAGACCTCTATGGCAAGCAGCTGCTTGAGGGGGAATTTATTTTTTTATTATACATATTAGATACGTCGAGCCGTTTCAGATTCTCAAATATCAGAATCGTTATAATAAAAAGAAATTATGATTATCAACTTATGATAAAGATGTTTTTCCTTAGAAATATAAATAAAATTCTAATTTTTTTAATTACACTAAACAATAAATCTGATATAAAAATAATGCTATAGCATGATTTGGGTTCTGCTTTAACGAACAGTGCTGTGGTATTCAAATAAAAAGCCCATCAGTTTTGCATTAAAGAAAAGCGAGGTTGCTTTTCTTGGCACCGTTTATCACAGTGGATTAAGGTTAGGAGCGAACAGAAAGAATTCTGCCAGGTCCACTAGAAGAGTGGCGTTGCAGGTTACAATTATAGCGGCTACCTCTTAAGGGGGGGGGGGAAGTAAGCAAGCATGAGAGATGGGTTGGGTTGTTTTACCTCTGAGCGGCACTTTTTTGCACACCATGGGCTAAATGGCCAGGTCACATGGACCCCGAAGGCTCAGAGAAGGTTGGGGGAGGGGACCCACTGGAACAGCTGTTGGGAGACAGATGGTAGCCTCCCGTCAAGGCCATCCAGCGTGTTCTTTAACATGCACAGGGTATGGCTCTCCCGCACACGGGGGGGGGGGGGGGGGAGTGGCTGAGTCGGTAGCGCGCCAGGCTCGTAATCTGTAGTTCCCAGGTTCGAGTCCCAGCTGGGTCAGCGTTGAGATTTATCTCCGCAAAATTCCCCGCCCTGCCCACGGTCAGTAGGGGACACCGATGGGCTTGGAAAGGCCGCCGTCCGTCGGATGGGACGTTAAGCCGTGGCCCCGTGTGCGGGAGAGCCATACCCTGTGCACGTTAAAGAACACGCTGGATGGCCTTGACGGGAGGCTACCATCTGTCTCCCAACAGCTGTTCCAGTGGGTCCCCTCCCCCAACCTTCTCTGAGCCTTCGGGGTCCATGTGACCTGGCCATTTAGCCCATGGTGTGCAAAAAAGTGCCGTTCAGAGGTAAAACAACCCAACCCGCACACGGGGGCCACGGCTTAACGTCCCATCCGACGGACGGCGGCCTTTCCAAACCCATCGGTGTCCCCTACTGACCGTGGGCAGGGCGGGGAATTTTGCGGAGATAAATCTCAACGCTGACCCAGCTGGGACTCGAACCTGGGAACTACAGATTACGAGCCTGGCGCGCTACCGACTGAGCCACCCCCGCCCCCATGAGAAATGAGAAGAGTTTGGGATGTAATGGTCTTCTGCATATCGGGCTGCGATGATATCGAAACTGTAAAAGCATGCACTTTACGGCCAACCCAATAGTTGCCATTTTCACTCTGTGGTATTAGCGTTTCTGAATCGTTAAACATTTCTCATTAAGGTGAAGGCAAGGTCTATTTTGAGGTCAAATCATATGTAAAGTTAAGCGTGCCAACAAATACATATATCAGGGGTAAAAGTGAAATGATTAATTTTTCTATTGCAGGAATGGCCAACCTATAGTACCCGTGATAAGAGTGGAAAACTCTATGAATTTGCTTGGCACACAAGAGCGCTCAACAAAAGCATCTTGCAACCTCTTTTTTGACTAAAGTCACTATTTTCCTACATCATTTTGGATGCGGAAACTCTGCAATTTCGCATCTATTATCGGAAAGTCAGAGACGAAATTTCCGTATGTCATGTAATCATTGATAAGCTTTAAAAATTTTAAAGGCTATTCCAAATCACTGATAAATGTTATTCTAAAAAAATGCTATATTTGGCTTCGGAGTTTAAAATATGCAAGTTGAGTATTCAAAATTGCAATACGAGTGAAACGTTAATTTTCCTTTCTAAAAAAAATTTCTGTAAGTGCTAAAATAATTTTAAAAACATCTAAATAATGTTATTTCTTTTTTCAATAAGACTGAAATCCAAGAATACAACGGAATCAGCAAGCATTTAAATATATTAACATTTATTTCACATTAAAAACCCCGAAATCATTCACTATTTGCGGAAAACATATGGAAAATGAGAAAATCTAAGAGCACCGTACTTTCGTCGCCACACACTTCAATTTTTTAACCCCTGTAAGACGACTTCCCTGGATTGATCGGCTGTGTGTGATTTTCCACACCTAGCTATGCTTTGAAGCGTACCACTAAGAAATAACACCTACTTTCACCACTGCTCATAAGTGATACAAAAATGATGTAACAAACTGATAATTAGCTTTTTTGAAAATTTATTCATCATAAATTATTTAACTTTTTCCTGAAGAACAATATTTCAACACATTAATGCCCTGTCCCCTCTGGGCAAGATCTAGGAGGCCCCCACTTTCCTTTGAGAATGCTAATAAGGGTAATGGAGGCCAAAAATTGTTAATGCACATTTCCACTAATTTTTCACGAAACATTTTTAAAATCTCAAGAACGAAGGGGAAAATGTTAGATTAATGTGGCCTACTGATCTGGTTCTATGGTCACTTTTTATATTTTTCTGCTCTGCTGAGGTGTGGTCAACTTCATAGGAACCTGGTGTCGACCATTTATACCCACTGGGCTGGTTTATGGCTTTGAGCTTGATTATTTATCCCAGACTTGCTTGCACTGGTGGCCGTCTGTTGAGGCAAAATCTTCCGCTGTGTTTCTGTTTGCCTATGGGTTGCCAGTCCCAAGTTAATGTGGCTTGTTATATTCGAGTTTGGGTCTTCGATAGAAGGATATTTACAATACAAATTTACGTTGCACCATCGGAAGTTTTTAAAGACTACTTTGTGGTGTGTTAGATATTACTAATTTGCACTAATTCTTTAACGCTATTATTGATACGACTCTTCTATATTTCTGAAGCATTACCCTTTAATTTATATTTCGTAATATTTTGTAGTAGACAAATTTGTTGTTAGCCAGAGTACTTTCAAATCAGTCAGAAACACTTCACTTTCTTTTCTTGGCTCTTGCGCCATCACCCCCTTTTTCAAAACATCGTAAAATCCATTTTGATAGGGCTCAGAATGGAAGAATGGGACTCTCCATCACCGCAGGCAAAGCGGATGGCGATAACCGAAGACGAAAGTCACAACTGATGGCCGGAGGAGACAGAATACAGCTTCCAGTGACCCCGATAACTACTTTAACTGACCAGGGATTAATAGAGCATATGTCCGTATATACTTAAAAAAAAAAAAAACTAATTGCATTTCTAAATCAATTTCACGAGAGTTCTTCTGCACATCCTTGGATCGATATCGCTTAATGCCATTTCGAAAAAATAAAGAACTTCATTGGAATGGCATTCGATTGATACGCCTTATAGCATAGCAGAGACGACTTAGACTCATCTTAACGAGGAAACAAGTTTTAAAGAGCCCGACTGATTTTATCTCCCAAAAACAAGATTGAAATCAGTTATGCATAATTTGAAGAGTACTGCAAAGTGTTAATGGTTACAGATAATTAGCCATAGTCGTGGTTTAGGCTTTATGCTTGGCTGTTGTACAATTATGTTAACAGATGAGCGTTAAATGGCATAACGTTCATTCTAACATTAGAAATTAAAAAAGCATTAGGGCTGAAATATTTAAGCTCGTTTTCAGAAAAAAAAAAACAATAACAAAGGTAATGTTATCCTTTTATCGCGCGTCAGTCTGTCTATCTGTAGAAATTTAACTCTTTGTTATATACCATAGCTAGAATAAATTTAAAAATTATTTTGGGATGAATAGGCATTGGGGAATTATTACGATTCGTCTTTTTCGAATTTCCGAATAACTGCAATAGCGCCGTCTAACATTAAGGTTGGAAAATGCGCAACTTGAATATTTCTAACGCTCTATTATTTATGGTAAAAATCTAAACTTTTGAGGTAAAGGGTGAAGATCAATTTATATTGACAGTAATGATTCGCCTCCTTACCACCAAACCGAAAAAGAATTCGGTTGGGTAACGATAGCTATTCCCATTCGAAAGGCATGCTGCACTCTGAACTTATGCAATTACTTCTGAAATGCACAGTAGTTGTCACAGCACAAAACAATGACGTTGTAAGGTAGCTATTTGATGTCACAAAGGATTAATAAACAATGACTCTAAGCTCACTCCTGAGAGCGATGTTATTTTTTACTGACTCATCGTTAAAGCATTATTACATTGAGCAGACAAAGGGACTGGCCGAGCAAAATTATCCCTTTTTACGCTACTGTTAAAACAATTCATAAAGTCGATTTGCCAACGACAGCAATAAAGACTGTGAATAACAACACTGAATACTTTTCTTTGGAACAATGCAATTCTTGTAAGCGAGCTAAGCCATCGCAGAGTTTTTGCTTCAGTTTGCGGAATATGGGCTTGACCATAAAGGTCAGTGTGCAGCCAGGGTATTTAATTGCGTCGCCGTTGATGGCAGAATTTACATTCCTTCAGCGTTTTAAAGTGAAGGCAAATAAATTGCGACCCCGACTGCCGGCTCGCTGGGTGATGAAGAGGATTACTCTCCACTGACTTTTGTCTGTCTTCTCGACGAGAAAAACTGTTTATCGTTCGTGCAGCAATTCTTTTAATGAACAGTAGATGGCGTTTAACACCGACCACTAATCAATGAAATATGCAACCACCTGTCATCGATGAAGGAAAAAAAATGTCCCGTTGATCATCAGAACAATCATCCCTCTGGAGGGGCGGGGATGGTCAGCCCAAAGGTCAGGCTCGTAATCTGCAGTTCCCAGGTTCCAATGCCGCCAGCGTTGAACTTTATTTCCGCGAAACCATCACCCTGCCCTCAGTCAGTAGGGGACACCGATGGGTATGGAAATGCTACCATCCGTCGGATGGGACGTTAAGCCGTTGCTCTGTGTGCGGGAGAGCCATACCCTGTGTATGTTAAAGAACATGCTTGACGGCCTTGACGGGAGCTTATCATCTGTCTCCCAACAACTGTCCAGTGGCTCGTCTCCCCAAACCTTCTCTAAGTCCTCAGGGACCTTGTGACCTAACCATTTATCACATTCTGTGCAAAAAAGTGCCGCACAGAAGTAAAAACAACCCAATCCTCTCTGGAGTTTGAATTAAGTGAATGGACTAATACAGAAGTTTGAAAACATCTTTCATTCGCATTAAAAGATTTAATCTAATCGATTGTTCCAAGTAAGTCTGGGCCCACGAATATTAGCGATCATGTATCTTTTTACCAACCAGAAGCAAAAATTATATAATAAACGACTTAAGTGTTACTATATAGTTACTATGTCATAAATACACTTATGTTATTATGTATATTATTAGTGTTAAAATCTAATAGCCGTCCCGGTAGCCAAATGATTAGCGTGCTTGGTTACTGATAAAAAGGAACTGGGTTCGAGTCCCGGGTCAAGGCATGACCGTTCGTATTTTTTTTTCTGCTGAGGTCCTGCCATCCTCACAGACCTTCTACGATAGCGTATTAAACTGAGAGGCTCCAATCAGACCTTAGTGGCAAGCAGTTGCTTGGGAGGGGGGGGGGGGGGTTGGTTGGTTGTTGTTTGGGGTTTTTTGGCGCAATAGCAACTAAGGCTATATTGCGCCAAACAAACGATAAAAAGGGTAAAAGACATGAAACCCACAACCAAATTTAAGAAGGACACAAATAACACATAGTAAAAACGAGATGTAGAAAAAGAGTAAAAGAGAGCTACAAGTGTAAAATCAACAAGTATAAAATCAACAAGAACAATGGGTGTATAGGACCCAGGTAAAAAACAACAGGTAAAACACAGGTAAAAAACCAGTAAAAAAGAGAAAATTCATAAACGAGTAAAATAACCGGTAAAGCGTAAAAAGTCGAAAACAGTGTTAAAATAGCAATGATCTGATAAAAGATGTCCGAGTGTAAGGGGCTCGGACATAAAATCGTGGAAGTTAAAAAACATACGTCGTTCAAGGTTAAAACAATGACATTCGATTAAAATATGTTTAACTGTTAAAACGGTGTCACAAAACTCGCACTTAGGTACTGCGTCCGCCTTAAGAAGAAAAGAGTGGGTTAAAAACGAGTGACCTAAGCGGAGCCGAGCAAGGACAACTTCCTCCTTACGATTCCTGCGAAAACAAGACTGCCACGGTTTGACAATGGGCTTGATCTCGAAGAGCTTGTTAGCAACCTGTTCAGACCAAGATCTCTGCCACTGTGCCCGGAGCTCGATGGTGAAACGCTGCCGGAAATCCACATATGGAACCGGCAACGGAGAGTCGGACAGGGGCGTGGCCGACCTGGCAGCAGAATCTGCCAAATCATTGCCCCTGATTCCGACATGACCGGGCACCCAACAGAAGAGAATTGTGGTGGTGGCTGCCAGACGATGGAGCTGCTGGCGGATCTGGGAGAGAACAGGGTGAGGCCGATGCCTCACTGAGATCAAAGCCTGTAGCGAGCTAAGCGAGTCGGTGTAAAGCACACACCGACGATGATGCTTAGCTGCTATATGGTCCAAGGCAATGCTGATAGCATGCAACTCAGCAGTGAAGATGGAACACTGCTGTGGGATCTGGTCTGCAATGATTACATCACAGCAGACCATGGCTGATCCCACTGAAGTGCCGGACTTCGAGCCATCTGTGAAGACAGGCAAGAAGTCCGAGTGCGCAGCACGATGGCTGGCAAAGAGTTGCCGGTACACACAGTCGGGTGTAAAGGCCTTCCCCGTCCTGCACAGGGAAAAATCGCAGGAAGGGGAAACAGCGAGCCAAGGTGGAAGTGGCTCAGCTGTCGACTGTGGAAGGGGGGGGGGGGGGGGGCGTATTTATTTATTTTTAAAATACGTTAAGTATTATACTGTATGTCTCAACGTGAATTTTCCTGTGTCCCTGACAGGCTTTGTTCACTTTCGATTTTGAAAATTAATGCTTCCTGTAATCAACTTTCCCGAATTCTGATGATTTTCAGCTATTACATACAAATCGTAATTTGAATTTAGTGCTTAATACTATACCCCTTTACTTATTATCATCATCTCCGTGAACTATACTTCCAAATGTTCTATTAGTTTATGCTATTGTATTAGTATTATTGGCATTGGTAGTGAATAGATTGCTCATTCCAGACTACATAAAAATTTGGGAAAAGCTTTCTGCATGAAATTTTGACTATCTTTAAAAATTACCTTATAACTCTTTAAGTTTCTCATGTATTATAAATATCAATTTTCAACGAATCTGCTGTAATTTTCTGCCTTATATAGTGTTTTCAGAATTCATTGAAGCATTATTTATACGCAAAAAAAAAATACACATGCGTCTCCAACAGAATAAAGCAAATTTTAGAGTACGTAGACATAAACTAGAAGGAGAGCTGTGTACCAACCCCTAGTGATGATGCACAGAACCGGCCAGGTCTCGCACCTAATGTCCGACCCTGCCTTCTCGTGGTGCAGGCCGTTAGTACCTTTCAAAAGAGATATTCTCTTTTGGAAGGGTACGGAAGGGGAAAGCTGCCAGTTCAGTATGGCCTACTGATCTGGTCATCTATGGCCACTTTTTTCTTTTTTCCAACCCTGTTGAGGAGTGGTCAACTTCACAGGGTCCTGGTGCTGACCATTATATTGCTGACCATTTACCACTAGACTGGATTTGTTTGTGGATTTGAGCTTGATTATGGATCCTGGACTTGCTGCACTGGTGGGCCTCTGTTGAGGGAGAATCTTCCGCTGTTTTCTGTTTGCTTCTGGGTTGCCAGCCCTAAGTGAACAGAGGCATGGGATACCATATATCAGCTGGTGGATAATCCTAATCAGAGGACATCGCAGGTACCTGAACCTTACTTAGCTAGTTGGGCATCGTCAAGCCTAAACTGGAGTAATGTGTCTCAGGCAGGCCATATGGCTCTTGAAAAAGTCCACTTGAAAAGGTGGTGCCTGAAGTTCCTACCAGCATCGTTGACTTCAGCTTTTAGAGGAGGAGGAACAGGTCTTTGCCCCATGGCCTGCGATCAGGGGGCTGTTCGATATTGTTGGTCCTACCAATCTCAAAAAAACTAATTTCTTTAAAACTCCTACTAATCATTTTCTCTCTGGAGGAACATGGAACGTGAGGACATTACATAGAGATTATTCTCTTGATGTCCTCATGCAGGAATTCCAGCGCTATAACCTAGATATTCTAGGCTTGCAAGAGACCAGATGGACAGGTAAAGGTGAGATACTTAAAAATAATTTGAAATTTCTCTTTACAGGGAGGGAGGATGGAAAGCATCACCAAGGCGAGGGTCTGCTGCTCAGCAGACATGCTAGTGATGCTCTTCTAGGATATGAGTGCATTAATGAAAGGTTTCTTACAGCAAAATTTCAGACAAGTTAAAGACTTGAATGTTATCTGCTGTTATGCCCCCACTGAGGATGCCGATGAGGATAGGTTTTATGGACAACTTCAGGATATTTTGAATTCTGTCAAGAAAGGAGATATTACCCTTGTTCTAGGTGACTTCAATGCCAAAGTTGGTACTGACTCTGACCTTTGGGGAGGGGTAATAGGCCCTTTTGGTATTGGTAGCTGCAATGGGGAACGTCTCCTACAGGTAAGTAAACTCAATGGATTCAGAATAATTAACACTTATTACAAACATACATAAGTGCACATGGGTTTCACCTGATGGGCTGCATAAGAATATGATTGATTATATATTAATTAACAGCAAATGGGCTAGTTCTCTTAGGAATACCAGGGCATGTAGGGGAGCTGAAATTGGATATCACCATTACCTTGTTAAAAGTGTCTTGCAACTTAAACTTAAAAAGTGTTGTGCTAGGGTTAAAAAATTTACTTTTAATACTGAAGCTCTGAAAGATCCTGTTATAGCCAAAGTTTACCATGATAGGTTACTTAGTCATTATGACAGTCATGGTTTGCTTCGGCCCCATTCTTTAAATGCTTTAATTGCAAAAATAAAATTTTTTAAAACAAATAAAAAATTTTAAATTCTTTAAATGCTGTAAAACGGCCCCATTCTTCCTCGACTTCAGAAGAATAAAGAAGAATGGTGTTGAGGAAGAATGAAGTTGAGGTAGAATGAAGTTGAGGAAGAATGGGGCCGTTATAAACATGCTTTTTTGGAAACTAACAGTACTCTTTTAGGAAAAAAGGAGCAGAGGAAACAGAATTATTTAAGTGATAAGGTACTTGAGCTTATTTTGGAAAGAAAGAACTGCAGGAATGTCCTTAATCAGTACCCTACTAGTCCTAATAGAAAGCTTAATAAACGTGTAAAGGATCAGTTAGCTGCTGATAAGAATCTTTGGCTTGATGGCTTGGCTGACAAAGCTAAGGAAGCAGTTAAGCAGCACAACAGCAGAGAGCTGTACCAGATAGTTAATGTTTTATGTGGTAGAAAACAGACAGGTATACAAGGATTGAAGGATAAACAAGGTAAGGTTATTGAAGGGGAGGATTCTGTCATGGCTAGGTGGGCTGGGCATTTCAGTGATGTTCTAAAGAATGTGGTTAGTTCTACTCTCATAGTTTGCAATGATGATAAATGTATTGGGGGCTTTAATGTTGGCTCTATAACACAATTTGAAGTTATTTTGACTATTTCTAAATTTAAACTTCATAAATCCCCAGGGGTAGATGAAATTACTACCGAAATGCTTAGAGCTGGGAATGTTTCGGTTACCACTTGGATGATTGAAATTCTGAATATCTTTTATGATAAAGGCATGGTTCCCAAGGATTTTACCAGAGCTATTGTTATCCCTATTTTCAAAAAAGGTGATCGCACTTCTTGTGATAACTATAGGGGTATCAGCCTACTCTCTGTTCCAGGTAAAGTTCTTTCCATGATTGTGCTTAATAGAATTAAGAATCTGGTTGACAGTCAATTGCGTGATGAGCAATGTGGATTCAGAAGTGGTAGGGGATGTGTGGATCAGATATTTTCACTTAGGCAGATTCTTGAGAAATGTTTAGAGTTTCAGAAACCTTTGATTGCTAGCTTTGTTGATTTCAAAAAGGCTTTCGACTCTGTTGATCGTCATAATTTGTGGTTGATTGTGAGATCATCTGGTATAACAGACAAGTTAGTTAACATAATGGAAGCTCTCTATAATAACACTGAGTCGTGTGTGAGAGTTGGTAAGTCTTGTAGCAATTGGTTTAGCATTACTTCTGGTGTTCGACAAGGGTGCATTTTGTCTCCTTTTCTCTTTAGTTTGATTATTGATTACGTTATGCGAAATTCATTACAAGGGAAAGATTTTGGCCTTAAATGGTCTGTAGATACGAAAATTTCTGATTTAGATTATGCTGATGATTTAGCCCATTTGGCAAATGATGTTGATGAGATGAACTCTTTCATTCGAGCCGTTGATGAGACTGGTAGTAGAGTAGGTTTGGTTATAAACAGAGAAAAAACTAAAGTGATGAAAATTGGTCAGGCAGGTTGTGATTCCGTTCATCTGAATGGTTGCAGCCTTGAGCAGGTGTCACAGTTTAATTACCTTGGGAGCCCATGTAACAGATACTGGTGATATGCAGCATGAGATTAACAGACGAATAGGGATTGCTGCCGGGACTTGTAGGAATCTATGGAAAGCGTGGAGAAATAGGCGTATACACCTAAAGACTAAAATTAGACTGTATAATAGTTTGGTTCTTTCTAGGGCTAGTTATGGTAGTGAAACCTGGACACTTTGTAAACAAGATAACAGGAAACTAGATGCTTTTGATTCCAGATGCTTACGCAGTATCTTGGGCATTAGGTGGTTCAACTTTGTAACTAATGATGAGATTAGGCAAAGGAGTTTGCAACCTCCTTTAAGCAGGATATTGTGCAGAGAGAGACTCCGTTGGTTTGGCCATGTTGCCCATATGAATAATTATAGATTGGCGAATAGGGTTATGAACAGTGTGCCTAAAGGCCTCAGAAAGAAGGGGAGACCTAGGATGCGGTGGGCAGACAATGTCAAACAGGACCTTGTTAGAATTGGTGTGCAGTGGCCAGATGCAGATGTAGCTCAGGACAGATATGCTTGGAGAATTAAACTGCACGGTCTGGTTGGACCTCCGTAGCCCATAGCTGCTTGAGGATGATGATGATGCTAAGTTCTTAGTATGTACTATACGTAGGTTTGGGAATCTTGGCGCCCAGTATCATTAATGTTTTTATAGCAGTTGAATTGCGCAAAACATCACATGAAATCAAGAAAATTTCGCCGATGACGTCCTACAAGTTCTTGATTTAGGAAATTGTGCAGCAAATAATAATCTATTTTCATCACAAAGCGAATTCTTCAGACACCAGCTAATTTTATTATTTTTATTTGTAAAGAACAAGCTGCATTAACTGTACTTATCTGGAATAAATGAATTTTGACTATGTTGTGCTTTCAAAAATATATATAACCCTCATTAAAAGTGACGAGAAAAGACAAAAAGCAAAACAAATGAAAGGAAGATCATCAAAGAAAGTCGGTGGGAAACGATGCGAGACGGCAAAAGATACTGGAATGATGAACCCAAAATACTGGCAATATTCCAAACAAAGATGAAATTAAATCGCACGTGAACACAGATGAATAAAGACATTTGTGGCGAGAATCTCTCCAAGGATTGGACTGCTTCCGGATAAACTATTTGCATATCTGGTTCTTAGAGACTGTGCGTCTGGGGCAGTTACTCCTTTGCATGCCATAAAAGAATATTTGATACACCTTTTACTTTATTAAAGACGATAAGCGGTGGCAAAGTAAGAGCGGCTGCATTAATATTAATTACTTCATTATGTAAGTATAATAAACAAAATTAGTGACGTCCTTCTGCCTTAAGCAACATAAAAGTAATTAATGGTCATTACATTGAAGAAGCAAATTCTTCAATGACAAATGATCATTATCATCTCATTTCAAGCTTGGCATTATATGCGGTTCAACCACACTTGACTCTGACTTTCCACAGTGAATCTTCTTTGATCTCACACCGGCTCTCCATTTATTTTCAAGAAGTACTTTAAGCGCTTTTAGGTATTATTTCTTAAGCTTAACACTTGGGCCTTAGCTCTCACTTTTTCAGTCAGCTTTGAACCAACTATTCCTTCTTTAAGAGATGTTTAGAATCAGTACAAATATCGCTTTTCGTTTAGCACGTTAATGAATCTACTTACCATTCTCTTTTCGGTATTTTCGTTCCTAATTTTATCACTCACTTCCAAAGTAAGCTCACACGCTAATTATCACAGGATACTCTCAATACCTTAGATGTCAATAGACAAGCGTTGCCATAAGGCAACATAGATTTAGCGTGCGTTCTAATTGTAAAATATATAGATATCTCTGTATGAGAAGTATTAAGTAAAAATAGTCTTTATGGTAGGTAGACGTGGCAACGATATAAGTAATGGACAAAAATAGTCTTAAAGCAGTGCATTTGGCTTCAGACCTTTCAAAAAATTTACAGGATAACCCCAATTTTCTCATTTATTTCAAAGAAAACGATGAGTGCTCACGATGCCTCTTTTATTCATTTGGAGGTGGGGGGAGATGAGAAAGATGTGAGAAACTCAGTCTAGGAAATTGAAATTATATAAAATAAAATATTAAAGCTGTTAAACACGTGTTTTTCATATCAACTTTTTATATTTTCGCCATACCAGTCAATTCACTATTGAAAGAATATGGATGGATATTCCGGAATTAGAGTTTAACAAATTCAACTACGACAAAAAAAATGCTGAAAGGAAAAAATATACATATTAAGGATGTTGATAATGGCGTGTCATAATGGAATAAAACTGTTCTACCGAGAGAAACTGGACGTTCTAAAATGAAAAATGTTAAAAGCAACAAAAATCTTTCGAAAATGCTGGCTGGATCTTTTATCAACTCAATACCCGGCAAATGCATAGATTTGGCTAAGGTTATTAAGAGCACGTTATCAGTAATTTGCTTTAAAATTAA
The DNA here is from genome assembly GCA_038380435.1 of Ryuthela nishihirai. NCBI lineage: Eukaryota > Metazoa > Arthropoda > Arachnida > Araneae > Heptathelidae > Ryuthela > Ryuthela nishihirai. The sequence continues at coordinate 23,107,728 of JAWZYU010000008.1, forward strand.
AGGGTCTTGTACAAAAAATGCATTGAACATCCATATCTTCACTCATTTGATACTTTGACGGTTTTCCATCGGTTATTACACATACAGTGAAACAAACGGATACAAGGACAATGCGTCGTATAACATTTGGAATCGTACCTCAACTAGCATGAAAACAACTGAAGGTATCGTACTTTATATTTCTACGATGATGTTCACTATTACCTCCAAATAAATGATTTCACCAGATCGCAAGTTCAGTACATTTTAGACTATTTTTCAGCAAGCTGAACTTCAAGAATACATAGATTTATAAAACTGTGCACAATTATTGAGAATCTAAGGATCGATTACACATGAGGATGTTTAAGCATTTAAATATAAACGAGTTCATATCGAGTTACATCTACATTGAACCGTTCATTAAATAAAAATACTAATGTATACATGATAGGGCCTGTAAATGGTAGCTAGGCGTAAACTGGAAGGAGAGCTGTGCACCAATCCCTAGTGATGATGCACAGAACCGGCCAGGTCTAGCACCTAATGTCCGACCCTGCCTTCTCGTGGTGCAGGCCGTTAGTACCTTTCGAAAGAGATATTCTCTTTTGGAAGGGAACGGAAGGGGAGGGCTGCCAGTTCAGTATGGCCTACTGATCTGGTCATCTATGGCCACTTTTTTCTTTTTTTTCAACCCTGCTGAGGAGTGGTCAACTTCACAGGGTCCTGACCATTTATACCTACTAGACTGGACTTGTTTATGGATTTGAGCTTGATTATGGATCCTGGACTTGCTGCACTGGTGGGCCTCTGTTGAGGGAGAGTCTGCCGCTGTGTTTTCTGTTTGCTTCTGGGTTGCCAGCTCCAAGTGAACAGAGGCATGGGATACCTTATATCAGCTGGTGGATAATCCTAATCAGAGGCCATCGCAGGTACCTGAACCTTACTTAGCTAGTTGGGTATCGTCAAGCCTAAACTGGAGTAATGTGTCTCAGGCAGGCCATATGGCTCTTGAAAAAGTCCACTTGAAAAGGTGGTGCCTGAAGTTCCTACCAGCATCGGTGACTTCAGCCTTTAGCAGAGGAGGAACAGGTCTTTGCCCCATGCCTGCGATCAGAGGGCTGTTTGATATTGTTGGCCCTACCAATCTCAATAAACCCAATTTCTTTAAAAATCCTACTAATCATTTTCTCTCTGCAAGAACATGGAACGTGAGGACATTACATAGAGATTATTCTCTTGATGTTCTCATGCAGGAATTCCAGCGCAATAACCTAGATATTCTAGGCTTGCAAGAGACCAGATGGACAGGTAAAGCAAAGGTGAGATACTTAAAAACAATTTTAAATTTCTCTTTACAGGGAGGGAGGATGGAAAGCATCACCAAGGCGTGGGCTACTGCTCAGCAGACATGCTAGTGATGCTAGTGATGCTCTTCTAGGATATGAGTGCATTAATGAAAGGTTTCTTACAGCAAAATTTCAGACAAGTTAAAGACTTGAATGTTATCTGCTGTTATGCCCCCACTGATGATGCCGATGAGGATAGGTTTTATGGACAACTTCAGGATATTTTGAATTCTGTCAAGAAAGGAGATATTACCCTTGTTCTAGGTGACTTCAATGCCAAAGTTGGTACTGACTCTGACCTTTGGGGAGGGGTAATAGGCCATTTTGGTATTGGTAGCTGCAATGGGCAACGTCTCCTACAGGTAAGTAAACTCAATGGATTCAGAATAATTAACACTTATTACAAACACTGCGACATACATAAGTGCACATGGGTTTCACCTGATGGGCTGCATAAGAATATGATTGATTATATATTAATTAACAGCAAATGGGCTAGTTCTGTTAGGAATACCAGGGCATATAGGGGAGCTGAAATTGGATCTGACCATTACCTTTTTAAAAGTGTCTTGCAACTTAAACTTAAAAAGTGTTGTGCTAGGGTTAAAAAATTTACCTTTAATACCGAAGCTCTGAAAGACCCAGTTATAGCTAAAGCTTACCATGATAGGTTATTTAGTCATTATGACAGTCATGGTTTGCTTAATACTGAAGTTGAGGAAGAATGGGGCCATTTTAAACAGGCTTTTTTGGAAACTAACAGTACTCTTTTAGGAAAAAAGGAGCAGAGGAGGCAGAATTATTTAAGTGATAAGGCACTTGAGCTTATTTCAGAAAGAAGGAACTGCAGGAATATCCTTAATCAGTACCCTACTAGTCCTAATAGAAAGGATTACAGAGAGCTTAATAAACGTGTAAAGGTTCAGTTAGCTACTGATAAGAATCTTTGGCTTGATGGTTTGGCTGACAAAGCCGAGGAAGCAGTTAGACAGCACAACAGCAGAGAGCCGTACCAGATAGTTAATGTTTTATGTGGTAGAAAACGGACAGGTATACAACGATTGAAGGATAAAAAAGATAAGGTTATAGAAGGGGAGGATTCTGTCATGACTAGGTGGGCTGAGCATTTCAGTGATGTTCTAAACAATGTGGTTAGTTCTACTCCCATTGTTTGCAATGATGATAGATGCATTGGCAGCTTTAATGTTGGCCCTATAACACAATCTGAAGTTATTTTGGCTCTCTCTAAACTTAAACTTCATAAATCCCCAGGGGTAGATGAAATTACTACAGAAATGCTCAGAGCTGGGAATGTTTCGGTTACCACTTGGATGACTGAAATTTTGAATAACTTTCATGATAAAGGCATGGTTCCTAAGGATTTTACCACAGCTATTATTATCCCTATTTTCAAAAAAGGTGATCGCACTTCTTGTGATAACTATAGGGGTATCAGCCTACTCTCTGTTCCAGGTAAAGTTCTTTCCATGATTGTGCTTAATAGAATTAAGAATCTGGTTGACAGTCAATTGCGTGATGAGCAATGTGGATTCAGAAGTGGTAGGGGATGTGTGGATCAGATATTTTCACTTAGGCAGATTCTTGAGAAATGTTTAGAGTTTCAGAAACCTTTGGTTGCTAGCTTTGTTGATTTCAAAAAGGCTTTTGACTCTGTTGATCGTCATAATTTGTGGTTGATTGTGAAATCATATGGTATACCTGACAAGTTAGTTAACATAATGAAAGCTCTCTATAATAACACTGAGTCGTGTGTGAGAGTTGGTAAGGCTTGTAGCAATTGGTTTAGCATTACTTCTGGTGTTCGACAAGGGTGCATTTTGTCTCCCTTTCTCTTTAGCTTGGTTATTGATTATGTTATGCGAAATTCACTTCAAGGGAAAGATTTTGGCCTTAATTGGGCTGGAGATACGAAAATTTCTGATTTAGATTATGCTGATGATTTAGCCCTTTTGGCAAATGACGTTGATGAGATGAACTCTTTCATTCGAGCTGTTGATGAGACTGGTAGTAGAGTAGGTTTGGTTATAAACAGAGAGAAAACTAAAGTGATGAAAATTGGTCAGGTAGGTTGTGATTCAGTTAATCTGAATGGTTGCAGTCTTGAGCAGGTGTCACAGTTTAATTACCTTGGGAGCTATGTAACTGATACTGGTGATGTGCGGCATGAGATTAACAGACGAATAGGTATTGCTGCCGGGACTTTTAAGAATCTATGGAGATTGTGGAGAAATAGGCGTATACACCTAAAGACTAAAATTAGACTGTATAATAGTTTGGTTCTTTCTAGGGTTAGTTATGGTAGTGAAACTTGGACGCTATGTAAACATGATAACAGGAAACTAGATGCTTTTGATTCTAGATGCTTACGCAGTATCTTGGGCATTAGGTGGTTCAACTTTGTAACTAATGATGAGATTAGGCAAAGGAGTTTGCAACCTCCTTTAAGCAACATATTGTGCAGAGAGAGACTCCGTTGGTTTGGCCATGTTGCCCGTATGAATAATTATAGATTGGCGAATAGGGTTATTAACAGTGTGCCTAAAGGCCTCAGAAAGAAGGGGAGACCTAGGATGCGGTGGGCAGACAATGTCAAACAGGACCTTGTTAGAATTGGTGTGCAGTGGCCAGATGCAGATGTAGCTCAGGACAGATATGCTTGGAGAATTAAACTGCACGGTCTGGTTGGACCTCCGTAGCCCATGGCTGCTTGAGGATGATGATGATACATGATAGATGTCTGCGTCAAAGAATTCTGCATTTGATGGGTAAAATACAAAATAAAAATAAAAAATAAACCATCCCCAAGGTAAAGAATATGCAATTTATAGCAAAACACAACTGTACTGTTTTTCCCTTAAAAAATATGCACCCTTTAGTAAATTTAAAGATTCATTCTATCAGTAAATGCAAAAGAACCACACCATTTTTCCCTTAACAGTTCAAAGAAATTCAGACACGAGTTTGTTGTTTACTTTGCGGAACTATTGACTGTATAATGAACTAAAAGTAACGCAAGGCTCAGAGCACAATTGTGGAGACGACTAAACAATTGTTACAGTACGCGGACAATGGAGAAAATCCCAGAGACGATGACACGATGAAACCAGGACAAGATGAAACTACGCATTTCATGGTACGGCTAACATATGAATATGAATAACTCTTTAAGAATGATTTCTCAAGTTTCAATAACCTGACATATATATATATTGATTTACTTACAGAAAGTAAGTCGAAATTCAACGGGAGAAAACTTAAAACTGAAATAGCGAAATAAAAAAAAAAGTGGCTTCAGTTTTCAAAATTGGGTTCTGTTATACGCTTCGGGTTTGTAGCTTTAAAGCACGAAACTTTCTATTAAAAATCAACAGGTCCCTTAATCCCTCCCTCACTCTCATCTCAAATGAAGTAGAAAAATAAGGTTTTCAAAACTCGGGTTCTATCATAGATAGATACTTCACTTTTTAACGCAATATGGGGGAGAAATTTGAGAGTAGACAATTAAGTTGGGTAGTTACAAGGTAAATAAGTGGTGGTGGTGGTGGTGGTGGTGGGGGGGGGGGCTAAGAATATTGAAAAACAATTTCAGTTCTTTCAACTCTTAAACGGGAAAAAAAGATATTCAAAGTCCTAAATAGAGTTCTATCATAGGTAGGGACTTTAATTTTTAAAGCAATATGGAGTGGCACATGACAAACCACGTACAAAATTTGGAACCGGTAAGTCAAATATTCGAGGAATTAACAGGGACAGAAATCTATTTAAAAGGTAATAAATTTATCTAGTAATTAAGCTCTGACCAACACCCACATGCTGGAGGGTAACGAAGAATTACGTCTGCATATCGTGGAAGAGACGTACATTGTCGACTTGTGTGGCCTGGTGCCCAGGAGCCCATAACAAGACACGCCTTTCATTTATATCAGATAACATTCTATTTATAATTCTAGCATATTCTTTTACATCCTATATCGATGCAAAGTTGATGATTTTATGCATACTATTGCTTACAGTATGAAAAAGAAATGAAAACCGTATTCACAAGATAATATTTTATAAACGAAGTGCAATTAAATGTAGTTCAGATTTATTCTGATCCGATGCTTGGAATGAAAGCTAAGTTTAAAGATGTATGGGCCTTGAAGGAGTGCTAGAGGTGCAACGAAGAGCTTGGAGAAAACACTTAGCAGCGCTCAGTAATACAGGATAGAATTGATGGAGACTGAGACAGAGAAGAACAGGAAATTACTGCCCACTACTGCTATAAGCGTCTTCCCCGAAGCCATAAATCTGAAGACATTACTTCCTCATGGGCCATTAGGTAAAATACAACGCAGAGAACGTGCTGCTTTGGGGATCTTTAGTGGGTTCTTAGGCAGCTGATAAACTTGCATCACAATGCAACAGTAAAATGAAAACACTTTTACATTTTTCGCCGCAGTTCACATATAAGACATTCAGATTTCAAATAATAAATAATTATATTACAGAACTCAAAGTGGTCAACAATTAATCATAAATTTCATCATTCGAAAGACATTTTGAAAAAAATAACCTTTCAGATGATTTTCTTACGTTTAAACAGTCGTTAATCGCGTCATATATTGCAACACAGGCGGTCGGGGGTGTAATATTCGAGGTTCTAAATAAATATGTATTATTTTTTAAAACTAACTAATCTTCTGGATAACGCTGAACACTTTTATTGCGTACACGTGATTTGAATTCGATTTTATTCAGTAACGCACTTTCACGGAATGATTCCTAAATTTAAAGTATTGTCCAGAAAACGAATTTCTATATACCTTCGCTTTGATAAACTCAAAGCGAAGGGAATTAATCCGTTGTTAATCCGGAAAATGCACTTTTTCCTGGATTAACATTGAGTGTTTCGGTTATCAGTGGGGTAGAGTGACGTTTGAATAGGGGAAGCAATTGTTGAAATTAAATTGGAACCCATGGCTGCTTGAGGATGATGATTGATGTTCCGGCGCTTGTTTCCAAATCATTGACTGGTGATTAATAAATATTCATTATATATATTGATGTGTGTGTGTGTGTATAAATTATTAAATATGACTGTTAGAAATTCTGACACTGATTTAAAAATATTTCGTGTTAAGATATCGTATGTAATTCAATACTAGGACATAAGTTCAAACATCAGTCTGAAGAATTTGTAAAACTTTCCAGTTATAATAAATCTGTACATTTCTTTATGTTAACGCTTAACTGGAGCGGTATGGGTCCCAGGGACCCGAGAGTCCATTTTTAACGAGCAAAATATACCTATCGGAACTAGTAGCGCGGTTTGTGCTATCTACAAGACCAGTAGGGTGCGGTGAGTTGACGTTATTACTTGTGCTTGCTGACAGCCTTCTCGGTCCCTAGGACCCGACTGCTCCAATTACATAAGTTTGTCACCTTCGCTTTTTGGTAAAATCAAATATACCTGAAAAATATCTTAATAATCTAAGTAATGACGCCTTCAATGAATTTTAGATTATCATGGGAAGTTCCTGACGAATGACTGTGGATGAACCTCGATTCCCCGATTTTGTTGAAGAAATCCTAGAACAGCTAAAGGAAAAGTAAGCGATATAGACTCTTTATTATTTATTATTTTAATAAATTTCTTTTCATTAAAAGTTGTTTTCAGTTCTTTTAGCATCAATTTACTCTCTAGTAAATTTAACTTTAATAACAGATTTGCTATACCTCGCATGACAAGGGGGGTAGAGAGGGGCGGGGGTGGCTCAGTCGGTAGCGCGTCAGGCTCGTAATATGTAGTTCCCAGGTTCGAGTCCCAGATGAGTCAGCGTTGAGATTTATCTTCGCAAAATTCCCCGCCCTGCCCTCGGTCAGTAGGGGACACCGATGGCTTGGAAAGACCGCCGTCCATCAGATGAGACGTTAAGCCGTGTCCCGTGTGCGGGAGAGCCATACCCTCTGCACGTTAAAGAACACGCTGGATGGCCTTGACGGGAGGCTACCATCTGTCTCCCAACAGCTGTTCCAGTGAGTCCCCTCCCCCGACCTTCTCTGAGCCTTCGGGGTCCATGTGACCTGGCGATTTAGCCCATGGTGTGCAAAAAAAGTGCCGCTCAGAGGATAAACAACCCAATCCATGGGATCCGACCACTATAGTTACCCAAAACATTTGCACCCCTCCTGTTAAGGGTTAAAACCAACAAAACGATTGTACAGAAACATTACATTTATTTAGCTTCTAAAATTTATAATTCGCTACCTAATTTTATCAAAAAGGGAAAAATATTATAAATTGGTTTTTAAAATATATCTACGATTGGATTAATAATATTGAAAATGTTGAAATATTTGACTCTTCTGTTGTTTTTCTACCATTTATCACAATATACATTTATTCTTCTTCACCTTTCTTGTATCCATTTGAAATAGGAATAATCCTATACACTGAAGTGCCAATGAATTACTGATAGGAGACGTTATCCAATTTCAGTACCGCGTCTCGCATTTTTGCGCATGCGTGGCTGAAACTCTGGTCATATATAGCAATCAGCTTTCGCTTCCCCAAGCATTCGTCGTGAGAAGCGTAGTGGGAAAGGCGCGGGATTTAGATACATTTGACAGAGGGCAGATCGTAGGAGCCCGACGGATGGGACACTCGATCTCCGAAATTGTCAACGAACTTGGATTTTCTCGTACGACAATTTCAATAGAGTTCCGGGAATATGAAAATTCCGGCAAAAAAAAACAAGCACCTGGACAAAACTGCAAAGGACAACCAGCCTTGAATGATCGTGGGATTCGCAGTCTGACGCGCATCATACAGACCGTTAGGGGCCAGACATTATCTGAAATCACTTTCCATCTGAACACTGGTTCCAGTGGGAAGTCAGTGCATGGACCGTGCAACACTTCATCGTCTCGGCTTCGGGAGCCGCCGACCTACGCGAGTCCCACTTCTGATGGCACGACACTGGGCTAAACGCCTTGCCTGGGTTAAAGAACATCGAAAATTGGAAATGGATAGCCTGGAGTGATGAATCCCGATTTAAACTTCTTCACGCCGATGGGAGACTGAGGGTATGGCGCCAACCCCATGAAGACATGGATCATGCATGTCAGGTCGGAACAGTACAAGCTGGTGGTGGCTCAGTGATGGCCTGAGGTTTCTTCAGTTGAACGTCTGTGGGACCTTTGGTACGTGTACCGACGACTCTCAATGCATTCTGGTATGTAGAACTCATGGCTGACCATTAACACCCATTTATGGCTATCATTCATCCCAATGGCGATGGCGTCTACCAGCAAGACAACTGCTCATCTCACAGGTCGAGGTTGGCTACTGCATGGTTTCAGGAGCATTCTGCTGACTTTGAAATAATGAATTGGTCACCTAGAAGCCCAGATTTAAATCCCATCGAAAATCTTTGGGATACCGTCGAGCAGAATGTTCGGGCCCATGTCCAATCAGCGACGACCTTGAGAGAATTGTGGGCAGCTCTGGAGGATGCATGGGTCGCATACCAGTGGAACATTTACGCAAGCTTGTGGAGTCCTTGCCTCGTCGTGTGGCGGCCGTTATCAGGGCCAGAGGGGGTCCAACACGTTACTAGGTTGCTATCCCTAATTCAATGGCACTTCAGTGTAATAATTTAAAGTACTTTGATTGATCATAAGCGATTTATAACTCTTGTGTTTCAACTTTTACATTTTCATTTGTGTTTAAATGAATACACTAACTGTGTAATGTATATAAATTTGTGAAAATAAAAAAAATTTTTATTATTATGTTTCTTAAACATTTGATTTGGATTCTTAAGTAGGTTGGGAGCTCATCGCAAGTTCATAATCTCAAGGGGTCGATGAACTCAGAAGTTTGAGAAACCTTGGGTTAAATAATTCAACTCATATGTGAGTTGCATACTCCTCTCTCATTGTTCTATCGGAAAAAAGAAAATCCCGAAATCGATCCCAGTTTTGAACAGTTAAAAAAATATCATGCTCAAATTTAATTTAACAAAAAAACGAAAAACAGTTTCTTAGATTTCGCACTCCATTAAAGCTCAACTGAACCGATTCCGATGAGCACAATTTAATAGACACAAATGAGAGAAACTTAAAATTTTAAACGGTATTTGAACTTAGCTTGGAACAAAACAGCAATGCAAGAAAGACGAAGTGGAAACTTAACCTACCTTAGCCCCTAAACTAACGCAACAAACAAATTAAAATCTAAATGGGCAAATGCTGCCATCTTGCGGCCAACAGGTTTACTGCTGGATCGATACCAAAGCCAATGCACTTAACTTTTACAATTATTAGATTATTGTACAAGTTATATTTCTCAAAGTGGCTTAAAAAGCTATGAATATAAATATCAGTTCATTTAGATCAGATGGTTTTTTACGATAACGATTTTTTTTTTCGAAAACCTCCGAACACTAAACTCCAAGGGTTTAAAAACAAGGGTAATTTGTTGTTACGATAACAATGCGCCATATATTTCCATTTAGAAGCTTCATCTACAGTGAAATGTCCGTATAATGAAATCGAGTGCGTGTTCAATATATTATTCTATTGAAATCCAATAGAAAAAGTGCTATGATAGTTGCACACTAAAAAAGAATATTATGAAAGAAATTTGCCGTGTAGAGTTTATTTCTTAAAAAGTCGATAATTATTTTTTTTTGTCTATTTCAACAAGAGATCTCTCCGTGAATTCTTAAAGGATGGTGCAACTCTGCAACACACTGTCTGGAATATCTTTCCGTGTCATTTAGAAGGAGAGAGGGTATTTATGCCACTGCAGTGAGATCACCATAAATGAGTGCCGGCCAGATTTTCTAGATGAATGCCTCGTTTTCTTCCTAGATTAAAGGCAAAATCCCATATATTTGACGATCCCCTAAATTCATAATAAATGTTTTCCTGAGAGAACTTTGAAAAATTTCAGATATCTTTGAATGAAAGCAATACTGCAATTTCAACTAAATAATGATTCAATTATCTATAGAAGTTAACATAAATGAGCTAAACGTTTTTAATTTGAAATAAATTAAAAAACTGTAGCTGACGATTTTAGATATATATTAACCAATTAAAAATTCAGCTGCTCCTAATGAAAGCAAACAGCTTATGAAAAAACAGGTAAGTGTTACTAAATCATAGGTACCAAAAAAGGGAAATTGCGCGGTTTTAACACCAAACTTTTCCGTTTCCCTATAAATTGTTATTCCTTTCGATATTTTAGATAATTATGATATCATTTTGATTGAACTAAATAAAATTTTACATTTTGATTACAACAGTAACAATGTGCATCATGATCAGCATTGTAATAAAATTACTACTTCCAAGGTTGTTTATTAACATTTAACAAAACATCAATAAATATTGTTAACTTTATGCGATTTTAATTTTTTCGAATGCTTCCAAAATATTATCATCTTCATCGTCATATTTTTTATACATGGTTTCTGAATTGAAGACTTATCGGCGAGAGGCAAAAAATATCAACCTTTTTCTAAATTGAACTTCACTTGTATCAATGCATTAACTGTACTAACAGCTATTCTACAGTATTTTTCAATTTATTTTTGATGCCATTCAAAGGAAAAATGCTCTTTCCCCAGACGCATTTGAAAACGGTAACCGAGAAATGCTAGAGCCAGTCTGGAGACATTTCCATATTTTTGTTCCTTCCACCATCTGCTTCAAACCAGAGGTTTTCAGTGTTTTGTAGAGATTTCCATTCATTCCAGTGTACTAGCTTCCATTCTTTTAATGCATCATCTCTATTTTCACATGCATACAGGTGGTCGCATCTTATGAGAGGGATTCGTTCCTGAAGACCTCGTATAATTCAAGACTAATTTTCCCATAGGAATAAATGTAACCCAGGGGGAGCTGCGTTCTCGGAGTACATAGAAACATACTTTTTTTGGGGCACAGTAAAAATATGCATAATGTATATTTTATTGTGCCCTAAATAACAGTAACAAATTGACAGTAAAAGTCAATTTAATGACAATTTTATTAATGTAGTATACTAACTAAAAAATGGGAGGGAGGGAGGGGGGTCGTCTTCATCATATTCCAACGACATTGAAGGAACAGGAGATGCAACAGTCGCCAAATTAGAACAGCTATCTCCCCACTTGATGTTGACGGCTGATCTGATTCTACTGAAAGTCTTTTGCTGAAGACAGAATCTAATATGGTTCGAGTTTTTCTTTGAAAATTTCTTGGTATGCAGACACGCGCCCTATTATCTGCCGCGCCACCAAGGAATTGCGCTCCATGTTTTGGATCGTCTTGTTCAAAAATGGTAATAGCTGCGGATGTGGTCAAAACCCTGTATCACTCGCTTTACGGTCAGTTGAAATGTTGGTGGTTCAAGTTGATTGGTGGTATCTTTTCTTTCCTGCTGCCTTTCTTTTTCTAATTTTAGTAAGTCTTCATTTGTTGATTCTTGGGTGTGCGATTCAAGCAAATTTTCAAAGTCCTCTTCATTAACTTCACTCTAACCTACCTTCGCGTCACTTTCAAAGATTCCCTATTAGCACTTGCTGTGCTGTCTTCAATGTTAAAGCTCTTAAGTCGTGGTAGAACTGGGGCAAATATTTTTCATACTCTATTCATACTTACGAAATATATACACTTTTTGATAATATTAATGTTATCTTTGATGTGAAATGCTTTCCAAAACTCTTTCACTATTGTTCTGTCATCGTTCATCGCCTTGAGAAGTGCATCTAATGTTGACTTAAATACCTCAATTCATTTTACTCTTTATGTTATAACATAAAGAGAAAAATTTAAAGGTTTTAATTACACCTTGGTTCATAGGTTGTAAACGTGAGGTTGCATTTGAAGGCAGAAATACGATTTTGATGTTATCCGAAAGATTTTCAATTGTTGGGGATAACTCGGGGTATTATTGAGCAGCAGAAGAATTTTAAATGGAATTCCCCCCTGCTTACAATTGGCTTTCAAAATAATTTCTGAAAACAGAGTCAGTCATCCAGCCTTTTTTGTCTGCGGACAAAATGGACTGAAAGAAATGTTTTTTAGTATACTTTCAGTGCCCGTGGGTTTTCCGAAAGGTACACAACTAGCAGCTTCAGTTTAAAGTCTCCTTCTGCACTGCCACTCAGCTGGAGGGTAAGCCGAGATTTGACAACTTTGAAACTTGGCGCTTATCTTTTTTACAGTGAAGATAAATGTTCTATTAGGCATTTTTTTTTTCAGTATAACCCAGTCTCATCCAAATTAAACACTTGTTTAGCGGTATATCCATCCTTTTCTGTGATATCCCTCAGTTCTTCAGGAAATTTTTGGCGGTTTCGAAATCAGCAAATGCAGCTTCCCCCGTTCATTTTTACTTTCCTAAAACAATGACGGGCTTTAAAATTGGAAAGTCAGCCATGATTAGCAGTAAAACGTTTTATATCACTCTTACATCCTTTTAAATCAGCAAATATACTTCGTGTTTTAGCACAGATGAAAGCTTGACTTAGGGGCACATTACGGAGGCCAACATTCTTCCATTTTCCTTGACCGCTTATGCGACAATTTTTGTGAACTTAATAGTACATCAGCTTTAATGCTGCTAGTTATTTTCTAAGCATTATCTCTAATATTTTGCAGAGTGCGCTCTCCTAAATTAATAACTCGTCTATAATCGCGGTTGTTTAGCCTTCTTCATAGCGTTTTATCACATCTAACTTCCGTTCCAAATTATTCATTTTCGGCCCCGTTTTCCAGCACTAGAATAATAATAATCAATAATGGTCCAAAAACCATTATTGACCATTTTCTCACCGTTAGTAGAGCGGGTATTAGCGTAGAAAATCTGAACACAAATGCAGTTGGGACTCGAACCTGGGAACATCAGTTTTCTATCAATTGAGCCAGCCCACGGCCCCCACTTTATGGATGCTTGGATGATATCATTATAGGATATTAAGAATATCTTAAATTATAATAACAGTGAATATTAAATAACAGCACAATAATCACCAAAATCACTCGCAGAAGTTCCGATGCACATAAGAGCGTGGTCCACACGATACCGACAAAGGATTGTGGGTATTTATATATTATATACAGGGTGAATCTGAAAAAGTGGGCAAAACTTTACGGGGTGGTAGAACGCAGCTATACGAGCAATATTCGTCATAGAATGTATGGTCGGAATGCAAGCGGTGAGAAGTTAAAAGGTAGTTTTCCACTGTCACATTTAAAGAATGAACACAAGAAGGAGAGGAGATACTTCAGAAAACATTTTATTAACAGGAATGTAATTGAGGTACATATCCGAACACAAAGTGCATATCCGCCATTTCGTGGTTAGTATAACCAGCCATCCTCTCGGCAATCCACGGTAGAAATGCCGTTGGGTGCGAGGACCGACCCTTTTATACCATTTCCAACGCCACCTAGCGGCTCGCCGTTTGCGTTCCGACCATACATTCTATGACGAATATTGCTCGTATAGCTGCGTTCTACCACCCCGTAAAGTTTTGCCCACTTTTTCAGATTCACCCTGTATACGCTCAGCGGCCAAACAATGATCAAAATGTCAATTGTAGTTAAGGTACAATTTTTCTAGTTTTCGCTTTTTTTCTTCCCACACAATTATTCTTATTTGAATTTGTTACCTGAAATATGCAAATAAATTACATTTAAATAAATCCGCATATTATCTCCAACGTTTATAAATTCCCTTAAGCGTTCCCCCCAAAATATGTCCCCCTATATTTCACCCCAAGCGTTAAAAAATAACCCTATACATAAAGGCCTAAACCTAGATCCCGGCACTTATGTTGCCAGATGAGGGAGTCTCCCCTCTCAGCTGGCAACACTGGTGCCGGTGATATACAATAGTACACTGTAATTAGTTATATTTTCCCCAGCGTTTAAATCTTTGCAGCGTTTCTAGATGCTAAAAACCAATAGTGGTAAAGATGTAAAAATGTACGTTGCACGTATTGTTTAAAGATTTTTTTTTTTACAAATTTCGTTTTTATTGATCATATTTTTTTTTTGTATATCGGGATAAATTTCTATTTCGTTACATACAGCCTTCCCGTGGCCGAGTGGTTAGCGCGCTTGGCTACTGATCTACGGGACCTGGGTTCGAGCCCCGGGTAAGGCACGGATGTTCGTGTTGTTTTCTGCTGAGGTCCTGCCATCCTCTCAGATTTTCTACTGTGGCATATAAACTGACAGGCTCCTGTCAGACCTCTGTGGCAAGCAGCTGCTTGAGGGGGTATTTATTATTTATTTTATATTCGTTAAAATGAAACCTATTAAATTTTTACGATACCTATTAAATTGGACGGGTCGTAAAGATATTTTCGTCACACTGAATATTTGGCTCTTCTGGTGTTCGTCATATCGACATTTAATGTATCAGTATTTATTTTGTCGTCAAAGAGCCAAGGCTTCATAAGAACACACAAAAAGTGGGATTCCTTTAACGAAATGGCAATTCATCTCACACACAGCAGAAAGCATGTGCGAGGGAAGGAATACAGGGTTATTCACAATGAAAAAAAAACTTCACTGGGAAATGCAACCATCAAGAATTTGTATAAATAGGTCAAGGAGACTTATTCCATCTCGTTGCTTAAAAGACAGTGTCGTGGGGAACTCTAAGCTTTTGGACTACGGAGCGGAGTTGCTATGAGGAGTCATCAAAGAAATCGTGTAGGAAAATATTGCTTAATGATGAGCATCAGAAGAAAATATAATGGCGGAGCTAAAATTATAGCAAAAATAATTTCGCAATAATCAACAACAACAACAACAAAAAAAAAACTCTGAACTTTAAAGACCTAATTGGGCTGTTTTTCTTTTATCTCTGAGTACTTTTGTGCACACAATGAATTAAATGGCCAGATCACAAGATAATGGCTCAGGTCATTCTAAACCCACAGATGACTACTGCACATGTCCCTATTCAAAGGACGGTGGCTTTCCAAAAACCATTATTGACCATTTTCTCACCGTTAGTAGAGCGGGTATTAGCGTAGAAAATCTGAACACAAATGCAGTTGGGACTCGAACCTGGGAACATCAGTTTTCTATCAATTGAGCCAGCCCACGGCCCTAGATAAAGAAATTCGATCTGTTAAATTAGTTTTTTAATACACAGTGAAATGGACGACAAAGAGTCGAAGGTTATAACGCTTTATTTACGCCATGCATGTATGACGATGAACTTCTCATAGTGGAATTATATCGGAAAGAGGCATATACATATCTAGAACAGGGGTTCCTAATCTGGGAAGCATGATGAAATGCAAGGGTGGCGCGAGGATGCGTGATAACGTGAGGTTTCTCAAAAATCAAAAGGGAGAGTGATGCTGAAGTTTTGGAACCCCTCTGATCTAGACGATTCTGTTATTACCTTTAGAGCAAATAATGCAGAAAAAAATTACAAAATAAAAAAAATAGCAATTTAGACATTATTAGGAAAAAGGTTAACAGTTGCTGATTAGCTATATATATATATGAACAGAACAAAATAATTTAGGAGAAAAGGAAATTAAGAATCAAATATTTTAAAATTCATAACAATGAATGCGATGGCACTTCAGATTTGTGCGATTATAGAAAGGGTAAAAAGAGCGTTTAGTATGAATAATTTATATTAATATATTCATATTATAATTAATTATTATATATTGAATTGGGACCCATATATTAAAAAGTTGAAGAATAATTTAAAATCAGTGTTGGTCAAACTTTATTAAAGAAAACTGTAATCATGAAATCGTTTTTATTTACAACTTTGCATTTTGTTACAGATTATTGTATTAAGGAGGAAAACAAATAACTATTCTAAAACCCCTCATGTCAATTAAAAAAAACCTGTTACTATTAATACTCGTATATTTGTATATAAATAAATGTTTTATGTATTTGGTCAGCAGCTACACCACAATCTTACATCGAAAAATATATATCTCGATATATATCTAAAAAATATATCTCTCGAAAAATAAATATCTCGATATATATTTTTTGATAAATAATTATCTCGAACCTCGAAGAATATATTGTGAATAAAATTTCCAGGAGATTAATATTTTTAAATCTTTTTAATAACATCATTTGATTCTAAGAAGGGCAGACTTGATTTTATGTTATTCATAGATTCGGTGTTTACTAAAAAATTAGTTTTCGAACTAATGTATCGATTTGCACTTCTAAACTTCACACAAATTTTCGCACAAGAAAGCTTTATTGAAATATACGTTACAATAAACAGGAAAAAGCTTTAATTTTCGGTTGTCCATTGCTCTCTTATTGCATATTTATTATCTTGGATAAAGAACAATTGATTGAAAAAAAAAAAGAAGTTAACCCGTAAAAATATGATATCTAATGGAGATACTAAAATTCTCAGAGTTCGAAATAGGAGAGAAATATTTGAATCGGCGAGTGTAATATTCTTGCATTAAATTTTCTGAATATGTCTGAAGCGATCGATTTTGCGATTTGCTTCAGAGAATCCTGAACTTCATTAGCGAAAGGAAGACTATTTTTATGCGTCAAGGTTTAATGCCAAAGTAAGATATAATTTGGACGCTAGTTAAGGTCACTTTAGCACTGAACACTATAATAATAGTCTAAGTTCATTTCCGATGAATGAAATGAATAGATTAAGAATAGCTAATACGAATTTCAAACGTCAGGCCATTAATTAGTTGGGTGTCTCCAATGGTGAGTGATGAAGTATGATTGACCATGAACTCATTATAGTAAATGGACCAATTCTGCACTGAGGATTAGGTCATTTCGGATTGATGGCACCGGTTTTAACCAGTGTGACAAATAGTGCGATTAAAAGTGTCTTAAGACTACTATCGCATAAATAAAAGAGATTGCGTTTAAACAGAGACTCTACAGAATTTTAACCAAATACTGCTGATTGCCGGGGCGGGGGTGACTCAGTCGGTAGCGCGTCAGGCTCGAGTCCCAGCTGGGTCAGCGTTGAGATTTATCTCCGCAAAATTCCCCGCGATGCCCATGGTCATTAGGGGACACCGATGGTCTTGAAAAGGCCGCCGTCCGTCGGATGGGACGTTAAGCCGTGGCCCCGTGTGCGGGAGAGCCATACCCTGTGCACGTTAAAGAACACGCTGGATGGCCTTGACGGGAGGCTACCATCTGTCTCCCAACAGCTGTTCCAGTGGGTCCCCTCCCCCAACTTTCTCTGAGCCTTCGGGGTCCATGTGACCTGGCCATTTAGCCCATTGTGTGCAAAAAAGTGCCGCTCAGAGGTAAAACAACCCAACCTGCTGATTGCCGACAAAGGAAACCAGTTACTGAAATATAAGTACTGGTATCATGCAGGTTTCCGAAACTAGCACCGAGAAAGGGTAAAATAACTTTATCGTACACTGAAAATAAATACTCAAAAATATTTCTCCTTAAAATTTTTAATTGAAATTATAGGAAACAGATAATTTATAAAAAGGAAAAAATAAGCGAGCTAGTAAAAAACTACTGAAGAAGACCGTATTTCTATTGGGGCTTTGAGTCGGATCGGATGACGAATCTCACTTTCAAGGCACGATGCACGTATATATCCAACAACAGCAATGCTATTGGGAGAAAGCAGGTCGTGACGTGAGGCGATTCCCGAATAATTGCTCTCGAGCAGTGCAATTTACGAGACCGGCTCAGAGGGTCTTTCAAAGAGTCAAAGTGGTTGCAATTCAGCTGGTTAGGAATAGTGAACATTGCTAAAATACACGAAACAACACAAAGATATGTGGCCAACATAACGGAAATGGATTTTCCAAAATCGTGACACCTCAACAATACTCTCGTACCAATGGCATAGGCGTTGATCTTCATTTTCAAATGACCAAGAAACGCAAACTATAGCCCTTAACAGGTCTTTGGTTTGGTTTGTTTTACCTCTGAGCGGCACTTTTTTGCACACCATGGGATAAATGGCCAGGTTACATGGACCCCGAAGGCTCAGAGAAGGTTGGGGGGAGGGGACCCACTGGAACAGCTGTTGGGAGACAGATGGTAGCCTCCCGTCAAGGCCATCCAGCGTGTTCTTTAACGTGCACAGGGTATGGCTCTCCCGCACACGGGGCCACGGCTTAACGTCCCATCCGACGGACGGCGGCCTTTTCAAGCCCATCGGTGTCCCCTACTGACCGTGGGCAGGGCGGGGAAATTTTGCGGAGATAAATCTCAACGCTGACCCAGCTGGGACTCGAACCTGGGAACTACAGATTACGAGCCTGGCGCGCTACCGACTGAGCCACCCCCGCCCCACAGCGTGTGAGGTGTAATCTTAAAAGCATTATGGTTAAAATGTAACGTAAATTCCTTATCAAGTGAAATCATAAAAATAAAGTTTTTAAAAACCGTTACACTTCCAAAAAATTAATCAACGCTTATAGTTTTCTGCGTTCCTCTTAGAAACCATGCATTGCACGTGTTCGCCGTCTGAAATGAAAAGAGCAACTATATATGTAATAAGTTCATCGAAATGTGTACAGAATGTTACTTAAAATACACACACTGGCCACTGAATTAGAAACCTTTTTGCAGATGTACGTAAACGTCACTTGCGCAGCGTATATGCAAAATACGTGGTCACGTGCATCACCATATGATCTAGGCAACTATTTAATACTGCTGCTCGTCAGTAATCGTCAATAGTGTTGATCACAATGGGAAAAACAAAGGATCATTCGGGGTTCGATAAAAGGCTTATTTTGGGTGCCCGTCTGGCTGGAGCGACGATTTTTAAAACAGCATAGCTGACTAGTTTCTCAAAAGGTGAGATATTTCGCGCTTTAAACAGTGGAAAAATAACCCACATTGCTTGTCTAAAAGGCGTAAGTGTGGCGCGACGACAATCTGTCAGGAACGGGATCGCCATGGTTTGAGAAGGCTTGTACGGAGAAACAAGATTTCCTGTGTGCAGCAATTGACCGAAGCATGCAATGAAGGCTGTTTCCGACCCATATCTCAGCGAACTATATGCAGGTAATTGAAGAGGATCGGTATTAGCAGTCGCATGCCTATATTAAAAACCACTGATTTCTGCGAAGAACCGGAAAGTTTTCTCTTTTCGCTGGTGGCGCATAAAGTTTGATCTGCGAAATCTGTGCTTTGTTGCTATTGAGTTACTAAAAACAGGGAAAGATTTTACATATTTATAAGAATACAGTTTGGGGAAGACGCGAAAAAAATTCATCTGATTTATCATAAGTATATGGGGATCATACCTTTTCATATGGCACTGTTGGGGGACAGATGCGCAAATTCAGAGAACGACGGCAGAGCCTCGAAGACCACCCTCGCGCAGGAAGACCGAAGGACGCCGTGAAC
Source organism: Ryuthela nishihirai (assembly GCA_038380435.1). Taxonomy (NCBI): domain Eukaryota; kingdom Metazoa; phylum Arthropoda; class Arachnida; order Araneae; family Heptathelidae; genus Ryuthela; species Ryuthela nishihirai. Next base: position 23,127,440 of record JAWZYU010000008.1, read on the forward strand.
GATAGAATCATCGCTGCTGTTCGTGAACTCATTAAGGAAAACCCACATTACAACGTTCAGGAAATAAGTGTAGATGTCAGTGTGTCGTTTGGAGTTTGGAAACAATTATTCATCAATAGTTAAAGTTCCGAAAGACCGACAGTATGAGAAAGACCGACTTTATGAGAAGTTTTTAGTATTTAGCACACTAAATCCCCGCCCCCTTTAGCGTTTAGCACACTAAAAGGGGGCGGGTATGGTTCAGTCGGTAGCGCGCCTGGCTCGTAATCTGCAGTTCCCAGGTTCGAGTCCCAACTGGGTCAGCGTTGCGATTTATCTCCGCAAAATTCCCCGCCCTGCCCACAGTCAGTAGGAGACACCGATGGGCTTGGAAAGGCCGCCGTCCGTCGGATGGGACGATAAGCCGTGGCCCCGTGTGTGGGAGAGCCATACCCTGTGCACGTTAAAGAACACGCTGGATGGCCTTGACGGGAGGCTACCATCTGTCTCCCAACAGCTGTTCCAGTGGGTCCCCTCCCCCAACCTTCTCTGAGCCTTCGGGGTCCATGTGACCTGGCCATTTAGCCCATGGTGTGCAAAAAAGTGCCGCTCAGAGGTAAAACAACCCAACCCAACCTGTGCTAAAATGGATAGATGGGTAGTCTACCGTCCAGGCCATCCAGTGTGTTTTTCAGTTAATTTTGACGTGCATAGGGTATGGCTTTCCAGCACATAGGGCGACGGCTTAACGTCCTATCCGACAGACAGTGGTCTTTCCTAGCCCATCGATGTCCCCCTTCTGACCAAGGGAGGGCGGAGAGTTTTACAGAGATAAATCTCAACCCTGGCCCAGTGGGACTCGAACCTGGGAACTACATACTTCTCATAAGACAGATTATGAGCCCGACGTGCTACCTACTAAGTCACCCCCACCCCCAAAACTAGAAAGTTGGGCTGTTTTACTCTGAGCGGCACTTTTCTGTACACTCGGCTAAATGGTCAAGTCACAAGACCCTGAAGGCTCAGAGAAGGGTGAGGGAGGGGACCCATTGGACAACTGTTGGGAGACAGATGGTAGCTCATATAAAGGCCATCCAGCAAGTTTCGTTAGTGTGCATAGAGTATGGCTCTGCCGCACACAGGGTCACAGTTTAACGTCCCATCTAACAGACGGCGGCCTTTCCAAACCCATCGGTGTCCCCTACTGACCAAAGGAGAGTGGGGAGTTTTACGGAAATAAATCTCAACATTGGCCCAGGTGGGGACTCGAACTTGAAAGCTACTACTTGGCGCGCTACCGACTGGGCCACCCCCGCCCCAACTAGAAAGTAAAATCACCTCTGGTGAATGAGGAATGCTCGTTTTTAAAGAAATATTTTTGTTTTATAACATTAGCGCCCTCTAACGATGAAAATTAAAAACCAATTATTCAGAAAATGAGAAGAGCAATATTTGGACAGATTGTCTACCTATCGAACAGACTATCTATTCGGCCTAGAAAGAATTTTCTCCTTATCTCTCTAAACAAAAAAAGTAGCTTCCCCCTCCCATTTGGGATAAGGGGGTAAGTTGTACTTATCAATGCAAATTTCCTTGACCACTACACTCTACATCCTAATTTCTAGCATGGATAGATCGTTTACAATATAAAGTTTACAATATACGTGTAAAATAATAGTATTTATTTTTTCATATTAATTTTAATCAGTTAAACTGATCTCTAAGGGTGGTCAAAGGGGACCCTCTGATTCCGAAATGGAATCGTAATATCGTATTACTAGCTATCTAATATAAAAAAAAGAAGTTTTAATTTAGCTCTTATATCAAACAAGTTGAATGTCCGTAGATGGGTAACAAAGTGAAATTAGTACCTGGAGGAAATGTTTTTTTTTTCTGGAAAAGAGCTAAAAAGAATTGGATAGATTCCACAAATACAATATACTATATAGTACAATATTAAAAAACGATAATAAATAACAAAAAATTAAATGAATTTCACATGGGTATGGTTCTTTTGCACATTGCTTAAAAATCATTCTATGGACGATGGCAAAAACCTACAGGTTAACCCTTTCTTACAATTTATTAAAACAAGTTTGAAGAGATATACCAAATGTTTTTAATGTTTGGCCCACCAGCCGAGCATAGATTTCGAATTCTCCCAAACAGAAATCTACAGAATGTCCTTCAATTACTTTAACTAACTCAGTGGCGGTGGTTTGTTCAATCGATAGCACGCCACGCTCGTAATATGTAATTTCCAGATTCGAGTCCCAACTGTACTTGCGTTGAAAATGGGAGTACCACTGATTGGATTTGGAAAGGCCGCAGTTGGATGGGATGTTAAGTCATGGTATGTGTGCAGAATAGCCATACCTTATGCGCGTCAAAGAACATGCTAGAAGGCCTTGACGAGAAGTTACCATCAGTTTTCTAACACCTGTCCAGTGAATCCTCTTCCCCAGTCTTCTCTTAGCCTTTGGAGTCCTTGTGACCTGGCCATTTAGCGCACTCTCCGAAAACAAGTGCAGCTCAGAGGTAAAAGAACTCAACCCAACTAACTCTTGAAACGTAATTAACAGAGAACTCAATCTCATAGACTATAATCTCCGTTTATATTGTAGAAGCTAGGGTAGTAACTTGAATCTGTACAATTCGATTTGAACTACAAAAAAAATACAGTTTTACTCCCAGTTATGAATTTCCCATATTGAAAAAATGAGCTGCTCATTCCATCATATTACGTATAACTTACGGTGCAATTTTCCATGTCGTATATCTTATATACATATTTTGAAAAGTTGTTTATCTCTCTGTCTGTTCGTTATGCATTAGAAGGCTCTTAAGTGTTGGGTTGTTTTATCTCTGAGCGGCACTTTTTGCGTACAATGGCCAGGTCGGTCATAGGGGCCCGAAGCCTCTGAGAAAGTTGGCAGAGGAGATCCAATGGAACAGCTGTTGGGAAGTTGTATGCTGAACTTGGTGGACAGATTGTAGCCTCTCGTCAAGGCCATCCAGCGTGATGTTTAACGTGTACAAGGTATGGCTCTCCCAAACATGGAGTCACGGATTAACGTCCCATCCAACGGAGACGACCTTTCCAAGCCCATCGGTGTCTCCTACAGACAGTGGTCAGAGCAGGGCGAGACTCTTAAGGTATTGCAATCAAATTTTGCATGATGGTTCCTGAGATCAAAGACAAAGTTTTGGTCTATGTCCTATTGGCTCCCTAAACTTTCTTCCCACCAAGAAAAATCAAGAAAACATCTCCTAAATCGTAATAGGGCCACCAAGTTCAGCATACAACTTTCTGCTATCATAATTTAGAGCAACGCAACAGTTGGCTTCCAAAATTCTTTTTTTCCCTCTCTAAAACCGGAAGAATTTATTCTAAGCGTTAACATCCAGAATCTTCAAATTCGGTATAAAGCTTATCACAACTGACAACAATGTAAGAGTTTGGTCCCATTACCTTTTCTCTCCATTCCCACCACTGGAGGAAAGGGAAAAAGAGCATCTCCTAAACTGTAAGAGCTAGGACCACCAAATTCAGCATACAACTTCTTACCATAACTATAGCAATACTCGGTATTGAATTTCTTCTTATCGTTAATTATAGCAACGTCTCCAAACTTTCTTTCAATCACTCGAAAAAACTACCAAAAAAATGGCGAACAGGATGAAAACTTTACGGGTCGATCGTAACGACTCGAATGTCACAGGGTTGGGTTGTTTTACCTCTGAGCGGCACTTTTTTGCACACCATGGGCTAAATGGCTAGGTCACATGGACCCGAAGGCTCAGAGAAGGTTGTGGGAGGGGACCCACTGGAACAGCTGTTGGGAGACAGATGGTAGCCTCCCGTCAAGGCCATCCAGCGTGTTCTTTAACGTGCACAGGGTATGGCTTTAGTGCACACGGGGCCATGGCTTAACGTCCCATCCGACGGACGGCGGCCTTTCCAAGCCCATCGGTGTCCCCTACTGACCGTGGGCAGGGCGGATAATTTTTGCGGAAATAAATCTCAACGCTGACCCAGCTGGGACTCGAACCTGGGAACTACAGATTACGAGCCTGGCGCGCTACCGACTGAGCCCCCCCCCGCCCCCCGAATGTCACATGAAAGCTTACAACATGAGGAGTATCATATGCTATACGTATTTTTAACAAAAGTATTGCGACACACGTCTCCTAAAAGCGGACCCCCTTCCCCAAATCTTCTCTGAACTTTTCGTGTCCTTGTGGCTTGTCCATTTAGCCCATTGTATGGAAAAAATATTTCATAGAAGTTAATCCAATGAACTAACATGCCATACGAATAAAAAAAAGGCTAATTCAATGCTCCGTAATTTTGTAAATAAACTTTTTGAAGGAAAAATGCCATTGGGGATAAATTGAAGATCTCAATGAAACTTTGTTTCAAATCAGGCTTTTCTTTTTTTTTTTCTTAAACAATATTCGTTTAATTGCATTAATTCGTTTCGCTCTTCCGTTTAGGATATTACTCTTAATTTTTTTTCGCGTTTTTGATACAAACTTTTAATACCAAAAAGTAAAAGCTGAAAGTAGAATTGGTTTTGTTGTGGATTAGAACCCACGTTTCCAATAATTTGCCAGGTATGCTAACTACTACACCATCAAGGCTAACATTTTTTTTCTTCAGCTAATGTCAGATATAAAATGCGAAAAAGTTAATCTTAGGGTTATGGAAACTAACACATTTAACAGCGGGGTTGTTAATCATAAGAATTTACTTCGAAAGTTAAAACACAAATAATAACTGTTACAACAAATTGCCCATCTAAATTAAAAATAATTTGAGGAATTTGAAATAATTTTTACTTCTAAAAAAACTTAACTCAATTATTTAGTTTAGAGGTAAAGTTGGAAAGTGACAAAAATGTGTAATGATTCGTTGAATTTTTGCCAATTTTGAAGAAACATATTTTGAAGGAACTTAAAGCAGCATCTGCTGTTAAGTATTCAAACTTCATTAACTCAACCAATTCAATAACTCTCAATTATATGAATATTGCTGAAAATCAAGATTCAGGGAGATTTGAGAAAGATCTTGAAATCGTTTCTCACATTTTTCTGTCAAAAGTTTATTACTTTTGAATATAGTTTTCAATTCATATAAACATGGAAGTGTCTCAACATTTTATGTAACAGAATGTACTTAAAAACACAATGCTGAATATATTACCACTTCTTAGCTGTTTGTAGCATTAATGAGCCCAGCTATACGATTATGGTTGTGTGCGAATTTTGGATGAGAAATAATTTTTTAAAATAAAAACTCCTTTAAAATGTTTCTACTTTCAACAATAAAGTATTACAAGATATGTCCTCTAGACATGGGATTCATGCAATAGTAAGCTGAAAAAAAAATTGTTTTTGCCGTGAGTGGGAATTCGAACCCACGTCTCCCAAGGTTGGGTTGTTTTACCTCTGAGCGGCACTTTTTTCCACACCATGGGCTAAATGGCAGGTCACATGGACCCCGAAGGCTCAGAGAAGGTTGAGGGAGGGGACCCAGTGGAACAGCTGTTGGAAGACATATGGTAGCCTCCCGTCAAGGCCATCCAGCGTGTTCTTTAACGTGCACAGGGTATGGCTCTCCCGCACACGGGGCCACGGCTTAACGTCCCATCCGACTGACGGCGGCCTTTCCAAGCCCATCGGTGTCCCCTACTGACCGTTGGCAGGGCGGGGAATTTTGCGGAGATAAATCTCAACGCTGACCCAGCTAGCTGGGACTCGAACCTGGGAACTACAGATTACGAGCCTGGCGCGCTACCGACTGAGCCACCCCTGCCCCATGTCTCCCAGGAACCTGTCAGGTATGCTAACCATTTTCTTCAGTGACATATAAACTTTTCCACATTTTATATGTCACATAGGCTGAAGAAAAAAAAAGTTAGTCATGACGGTGTAGTGGTTAGCATACCTGGCAAATTACTGGGAGACGTGGGTTTGTAACCCACTCACAGCAAAACCAATTCTACTTTCAGCTTTTACCTTTTGGCATTATTTGATCAAAAATGCGAAAAAAAAAGTTAAAAGTAATATAAACTGAAGG